>NC_051168.1:128720247-129427747 GCF_013339725.1 Rhipicephalus microplus | reverse complement strand
GTGCGCGCGTGCGTGCGTGTGTGTGTGTGTGTGTGTGTGTGTGTGTGTGTGTGTGTGTGTGTGTGTGTGTGTGTGTGTGTGTGTGTGGTGTGTGTGTGTGTGTGTGTGTGTGTGTGTGTGTGTGTGTGTGTGTGTGTGTGTGTGTGTGTGTGTGTGTGTGTGTGTGTGTGTGTGTGTGTGTGTGTGTGTGTGTGTGTGTGTGTGTGTGTGTGTGTGTGTGTGTGTGTGTGTGGTGTGTGTGTGTGTGTGTGTGTGTGTGTGTGTGTGTGTGTGTGTGTGTGTGTGTGTGTGTGTGGTGTGTGTGTGTGTGTGTGTGTGTGTGTGTGTGTGTGTGTGGTGTGTGTGTGTGTGTGTGTGTGTGTGTGTGTGTGTGTGTGTGATTGAAACCCCAACAATCAGAAAATATATATTGCCGCATGAATTCGCGTGGTTTTCGTGTGGAAGAGGACGAAGAGGTTGGGATTGAGCCGCTTTTTAATGCCGCATGAATTCGCGTGGTTTTCGTGGGAAGAGGACGAAGAGGTTGGGTTGGAGCAGTTTTTCTTTTTTGTCCTAGCTTGACGAGCAGTTCTGCGGAAGGTTTCCTTGAGTGAGACAAGATTGGTGACAAGATTGGTGGAGGTGCTGGGTACGACAACTGACGACGCACCCCATGCACAAGAGCCCATCCAGGAGCCGGAACACAAGCCCTGTGCCCGTGGACACGCCAGTTCACAGAACAAGCCGCCGCCAACGAGGCCTACCACCAGAGACACCGGCACAGCTTATCCATAGAGCGACTATGACTTCGCCTCAAGGCGTCATGGAAACTCCTACGTCGTCGGCACCAATTTATTGCACTGTCCAGAACCCGCTGATGCCTAGTCCCTTTCACGGAGAGCTGTTTGAGGATGTGGACGACTGGCTGAGCGAGTTCGAACACGTCGCAGCGATCAACTACTGGGACGAAGCCGCCAAACTCCGCAACGTCTACGCGTGTTTGAAAGACGGCGCCCCGAACGTGGTTCATGAACAGAAGTGATGTCTTGACATCCTGGCGCGAGTTCCAGCATCGCCTCTTGGAGACCTACCGGAGCCCCGACCGCCGCGATCGTGCTGAACGTGCATTGCATTCACGCATCCAGATGCCTAATGAGACCGTCACCATGTACGTGGAGGACATGACGCAGCTTTTCAGGCGAGCGGATCCGGCAATGCCAGAAGAAAAAAAGCTACGCTATCTGATGCGAGGCGTGAAGGAGCAGCTTTTTGCTGGTCTAGTGCGGAGTCCTCCGAAGAGTGTAGCAGAATTCCTGACCGAAGCCACTACGATGGAGAGGGTACTTCATCAGCGGTCAGCCCTACTCAACCGGCAAGTGAATTCTGCATCACCTACTGAATTTTCCGCCAGCTTCGGGAGCAACAGCATTGAGTGGATTCGCGAAATCGTCCGCTCCGTCGTCCGCGAGGAAATCGCGAAACTACACGGGGCGAGACAGCCGGAGGTAAGCAGCATCACCAATATTATTCGGGACGAGGTCCAGCAGGTGCTTCACAGCCGTCGCCCTCAACCAACGGTTACAAATCTAGAACCACCTCCTGCGTCCACTGATGTTGGGAACCGCACATATGCCGAAGCTCTGCGCACTTCCATGCCGGTCTCAAGCCCTGCAGTCCCAATCCAGACGATGCCGCCAGTTTCAATTCAATCTGCGCATGCTGGTTTGGACATCGACGGTCGCCGTGCCCCTCCGCGGAAGTCCGATATTTGGCGTACGTCGGATAGAAGACCCCTCTGCTTCCATTGCGGTGAAGCCGGTCACATCTACCGGGAATGTCCATACCGACAACTTGGACTGCGCGGTTTCTCTATTCATTCGCCTCGTCCCCTAGTTGGTCAGAGGCCAAGAGAAATTGAGGACTACCTCGCGCAGCAACGTCTGCCTTTCCCACGGCGTCAATCGCGGTCTCCATCTCCACGACGACCCGCAGCTATTGGACCACGTCTCAGTACGATGGCACGGGGACGTTCCCCAAGCCCTCGTCGGGAAAACTGAAGGCAGCGACCTTCGGGGGCGAGGTCGCTGGGACTAAAAGTGCGGAAGACCTCCTATCGACGCTTCCACAAAACGCTGCAGACATTGAATTGACGTCTGAGTGGAGTGCGAGAGAAATGCCGGATTGTGCGTCTGAACCCAGTGGCCGAGTCTCACTCGACATTCCCGTGCTGATAGACGGTCTTCAGGTCAGCGCATTGGTGGACACAGGTGCAGATTATTCTATTATGAGCGGAAAATTGGCAACCAGTCTTAAGAAAGTGATGACACCTTGGAATGGGACGCGTATTCGCACTGCTGGAGGCCACGTTATTACTCCATTGGGTCGCTGTACCGCAAGAGTGGAAATACGCGAGTCAACGTTTGTGGTAACCTGCCTCGTACTACGCGACTGTTCTCGTCAGCTCATCCTTGGAATGGACTTCCTTCGAGAGAATGGCGCGATCATAATCTCCGCGAGCGAATGGTGACTTTCTCGACGCAACTTGCAACCGATCGAGGCGCTGATAGCTGTCGTAGACCTGCGCTGCGTGTTGCCGACGAAAGCGTGACGTTGCCTCCCCGAGCGACTGCTTTCGTAGAAGTCACCTGTGAAGACCTCCAAGACGGTGACGTGGTCGCCGAGAGCAACGTATCCCTTTTACTGCTTCAAGGTGTGTGTGCAGTGCGAAGCATTCTGCGTGTGCGTGACGGACGGTCGCAGATACTCGTCACAAATTTTAACTTCGAGCACCGACATCTTTTCCGCGGCACCACCGTGGCCTTCGGAGACCGTGTAGCGGATGTCACCGAGTGCTTCGCATCCGAGGAAATGGTTGATGGAGATAAGTTTCTGGACCACATCGACGTCAGTTCGAAGCTTTCGGACGAGAAGAAGGCCGCACTGCATACCCTGCTGAAGGAATTTAAATCTTGCTTCGCCTCTTCATCTAGAGTCGGTCAAACACCCCTCATAAAGCACCGAATTATTACCGACGATGATGTTCGCCCAATCCGCCAGCAACCTTACCGTGTTTCGGCTAAAGAACGCGAGACTATACAGACGCAGGTAAAGGAGATGCTTGACGACGGGGTAATACAACCGTCGAGCAGCCCGTGGTCCTCGCCAGTCGTTCTAGTAAAGAAGAAAGACGGAACGCTGCGATTCTGTGTTGACTACAGGAAACTCAATAGCGTCACCAAAAAAGACGTCTACCCGCTTCCACGGGTTGATGATTCTCTCGACAGGCTACGACACGCGAAGTATTTTTCATCGATAGATTTGAAGAGCGGCTCTTGGCAGATAGAGGTCGATGAGCGAGACAGAGAGAAGACAGCGTTTGTAACTCCCGATGGGCTTTATGAATTCAGAGTTCTTCCTTTCGGCCTCTGTTCGGCTCCCGCAACATTCCAGCGACTGATGGATACCGTCCTCGCTGGCTTGAAGTGGCAAAGCTGCCTTGTATACCTTGATGATGTGGTCATCTTTGCCGAGAGTTTCGAAGAACATCTGAAGCGTCTAAGAATGGTTCTGGAAGCTATTCGTTCGGCCGAACTCACGCTAAAACCCCAGAAGTGCCATTTCGGCTACGATGAGCTGAAATTTCTGGGACATGTTGTGAGTGCG
This sequence comes from Rhipicephalus microplus, assembly GCF_013339725.1. Taxonomy (NCBI): domain Eukaryota; kingdom Metazoa; phylum Arthropoda; class Arachnida; order Ixodida; family Ixodidae; genus Rhipicephalus; species Rhipicephalus microplus. The sequence continues at coordinate 129,424,105 of NC_051168.1, read as the reverse complement.
GATGGAGTGCGGCCTGACCCAGAAAAAACTGCAGCAGTCGCCACCTTTTCCTGTGCCGTCAGACAAAAAGCGGTACGGCGTTTTCTCGGCTTGTGTGCTTATTATCGCCGATTCATTACCAACTTCTCGACGATAGCCGAACGCTCACGCGACTCACCCGAGATGATGTACCGTTTGCCTGGACTACAGAGCAAGAAGCAGCTTTCACAGAGTTACGGCAGCGAATGCAAGAGGCACCTGTTCTTGCGCATTTTGATGAGGACGCTGATACCGAAGTTCACACGGATGCAAGCAACGTCGGACTTGGCGCTGTCCTTGTACAACGGCACAACGGCGTAGAACATGTCATAGCTTACGCCAGTCGTACTCTCTCTCGAGCCGAGGCCAACTACTCCACTTCAGAGAAGGAATGCCTCGCAGTCGTGTGGGCAACGGCAAAGTTTCGACCTTACCTCTACGGCCGTCCCTTCAAGGTGGTGACCGATCACCATTCGCTGTGTTGGCTGGCCAATCTCCGTGACCCGTCTGGTCGTCTCGCTCGGTGGAGTTTGCGCTTGCAAGAGTTTGACATCATGATTGTGTATAGGTCTGGGCGCAAGCACGAAGATGCCGACGCACTTTCTCGAGCACCCGTGGGACATCCTGATATGGACTCGGAATATGCTGATGGTTTTCTCGGAGCCCTCAGTGATTCTGACTTTATGTCTAGACAGAGAGCCGATCAGGAATTGCGCCCTATTATTGATTCCTTAGAAGGCCGAAATTCTCACACTCCTCGGCGCATCGCTCGCGAATTGTCATCCTTTTGTCTAAGGAGGGGCATTCTTTACAAGAAAATGCTCGAGGTAGCAACAAGCCTTCCTCCTCGTTGTACCAGCCGACATGCGGGATGACATCCTCCTCGCGTGCCATGACGAGCCCACGTCGGGACACTTGGGCTACTCGCGGACTCTCGCCAGAGTGCGCCAGCAGTACTATTGGCCACGACTTTCGACCAGTGTACACCGCTACGTGCAAGGCTGCCGCGAGTGCCAGCGTCGCAAGACGCCACCCGTGAAACCTGCGGGCCTTCTCCACCCTATTACACCACCACGGACACCTTTCGACCTCGTGGGAATGGACCTTCTAGGACCCTTCCCTTTGTCGGCCACTGGTAACAAATGGATTATAGTGGCAACCGATTACTTGACCCGGTATGCTGAGACAAAGGCATTACCCCGCGGCACGGCGTCTGAAGTGGCGAAGTTCTTCGTGCAGCACATCGTCCTCCGGCACGGCGCGCCGTCATGTGTGATTACGGATAGAGGAACATCATTTACGGCACAAATGCTAGAGGACATTTTCAGACTGAGCTGCACGAGTCACCGAAAAACAACGGCTTACCACCCACAAAGTAATGGACTGACGGAAAGGCTCAACAAGACCATAGCGGACATGCTGTCAATGTACGTGGACGTGCAGCACAAAACCTGGGACGATATCCTCCCATACGTCACGTTCGCATACAATACGGCAATGCAGGAAACAACCCGATTTTCACCTTTCCACCTTGTTTATGGACGCAACGTACAAACGATGCTTGACGCTATGCTGCCGTACGATAATAGCGATGCTCTTTCTCCAGAAGCCGAGCAATACACGCAGTACGCCGAAGAGGCTCGTCAACTGGCTCGCGTGAACATCGGTCACCAACAAGACGCAGATGCACGACGTTACAACCTTCGCCGTCGAAACGTCGCATACCACCCGGGTGAACGAGTGTGGGTGTGGACTCCTGTCCGACGACCAGGCTTGTCTGAAAAGCTTCTGAGCCGTTATTTCGGACCATACAAGGTTATCCGACGTGTGAGTGACCTTACATACGAAGTACTTCCGGACGGCACAGTGTCGTCACGTCGACACATCGGCCCGAAACTGTGCATGTCGTACGACTCAAGCCGTACTACACACAATAGTCTCTGTGCTTGCGAGTTACTTCGCAAACGTGACAGTGATCTCATGTGGTGTTTTTTTTTTCTTGACTCTTCCACTGGTGCTGTTGTGTTCGCGCATGGTCCAAGTGCTTGTGCGCCCTCTTTGTTTTCCCTGGCACTCACTTGTCATTCTCTACGTCAACGCGTGTTCTAATTATGGGTTTTTTTTTTTCTTCTTCTTTTTATTTAGAAGCATCGAGTCGATGCTTTTTAAAAGGGGGTCGTGTGGAAGAGGACGAAGAGGTTGGGATTGAGCCGCTTTTTAATGCCGCATGAATTTCGCGTGGTTTTCGTGTGGAAGAGGACGAAGAGGTTGGGTTGGAGCAGTTTTCTTTTTTTGTCCTAGCTTGACGAGCAGTTCTGCGGAAGGTTTCCTTGAGTGAGACAAGATTGGTGACAATATTTTATTCTCCATTGCGTCTACTTGGTCGGTCCTAAATGATGAAACGCAAATAAGTTACATGGGATTAAAAAAACATATTTCGACCTATTTTGTTAGCTTAGGGTGCTGATTGATTGATTGGTATCTGGGGGTTTAATGTCCCAAAACCACCATATGATTATGAGAGACGCCGTAGTGGGAAGGCTCCAGTAATTCCGACCGCCTGGGGTTATTTAATGTGCACCCAATTATATTAGGATGCGTAGGCATACTAATATGCTAACGAACGTCATTCGCTGCAAATTATACTGTATTCACTCCGTGATTGTGTGCCATTAACAATGATGTGTTGTTCATTCCCGTCAGCATTTGTAGGAACAGAGAGTCATAAATTCGTTTAAAGTAGCTTGTTAACAACAAGGTTTAACAACTGTTAACATATGGGTTCTTACGTCTCGAAACCACGGTATGATTGTAAGAGACGCCGTATTGGAGGGCACCGAAAATTTCAACCCTCTGGTGTTCCTCAACGCACACTGACATCGCACGGTAGACGGTTCCTGCATTTGACCCACACGGAAATGCGAAAGCCGCAGCTGGGATCCGACCCATGGAGTTTCTCAATATTAACTAGAAGGCACTGTGGCGCTTCGATCGTTCAGCGACCATGGGAATGATAGGTAGTACATACATTTGCCTAGTCTACGTACTTGTGGGCGGGGAATCGTACTTGCGGCTTCGTTTATTGCTTTGTTTCGATTTTGTTTTGAAAGAAAAATTTAACCTTTTTGAACTTCGTGACCCTATTTGGAAAGGTAATTCGAAAAAAATAAGGTTGAGAAGTGAAATCGCTGTACATTTGCTGATTTTTCTTTTGTGGGAAAACAGCTCCAAGCCACACGAACACACACGGAACCAAAATCAGGCCAGAAGTACGAAGTTTAGACAAATGTGTGTGCTACCCATCATTCCTATGCTCACTGAAGCGCCATGCGTTGCAGCTCCAATAGACATTTCCCTCTAGTGTATATTAGAAAACTCTACGATCCGACCCGAAAACATCGAGTTAGCAGCCGAGAAAGTTCAGCACTACTCCACTGCTTCGGACGAAGTGTGACCAACCAAAGTTTGTACTCATTTCGCTATAACAAATGTAGTGAAGAGGAATGTCCACTCTTAATTCACGCCTCACGCCAACGTGTCGATGTCGCTGCAGTAGTGGGCATTCCTCTTCACTACCCGAAATAATCGCTGTATCATTTTTATTGCGATAGCAATTATATGGGTATCCTCGGCAAGATTTTGCCACCGGCGTCGACGTCGGCGTTGATGTCATGCACCGTATATGTATACGTATTTATATATATATGAAAACACAAGAAAGAAAAAAATCAAGAAAGAAAGCACTCCGGCGCATGGAATCGAACGTGGGGCTCTACGTCGTGAAAGCGAGGCGCCAACCACTGACCCACCCCGGAGAACGCTCATCACCGTTCAAACGGCAAACTATTTATATATATCACTTACCGGTGCTGTGTTTTCAGCATTACCAGAAAGATTGCGCAATAAGCGCACGTAGCCACATCGCGCAGCGGTACCCGCTCTGATATCTCACGTGTGCTTTGCCCGGCTTAGAGAAGGGGAGCGATGCTCCCTCGCGTGCCTTTATCTTGCGGTAGCGAGGAGGGGAGAATCGTGTGCCTTGGCTGGCCTCGGGCTTTACGCGGAACGATTCTGCTGTAGTGTAGTTACCGGGCGCACATAGGTCACTTCAATAAGTGCTGTCTCCGTTCGCGAAAAGCGCGCACTTTTCATATTCAGTGAAGCAACGAATGAGGCTCTTATTCACGTGCATTGGTACCTTTGAGTAAGTTTCGTACATAATTTGTGTGCTAGGAACGCGGGGCACGTTTTGATCTGCTTTCCATTCTGCGCGGGACCTTTCAAACTGTTTCTATCGGGTTCATTGCTTCGCCTTTGCGGCAAAGCTGTGACTTTTTTTAGTAGTAACGACGTTAGACTAGAGCTCTGGTTTCAATGAATGAATTTTTCACAGTGATCCGGCGTTATAGTCGAAAGTTTGAACTCACGTTGCCAAATTCGCCGCCGTGTATGTCAAGGCGCTCCAGGCGTTCGTTTCGTTCAAGTAGCGGTAACCCACTCCGACGAACACCTTGTGCTTTTTCCTTTCCTCGTCTTCTCCTAGAAGTCGACGCAGTGCCTGGAGACAGAAGAGTCAAACTTAATCGGAAGTTGAGGAGTGCAAGAATGTCAATTCGTTCAAATGTTAAAGAGACAGACACTAGAGAGAAAAAATATATTTTTCGCTTTACTAACTCACTTTCTCACAATACCGATGTCACCACGCTTCAAAAGCGAGAAAACGCACAAAAAGAAAATGCGGGTAGTGAGGCCTCGTTGAAACTCCCACGGGAAACGTTGTGACGTCATAGATCACCAAACACCAAGACCACATAAAGCATAGCACACCCGTCATAGAAAACGAAGATATCTTAACTCTTTATCATGTATGGTCACATAGGGGACACTGACGCAAGACAGATTTCTTTTAAATATGCGCAGCCTCAATAAGTTTGCACAGACTTTTGTTCTTATGCAGGAACAACACAAAAGTATCACGAAAAAGTGGAGTGCGCCACGTTTCTTACAGTGCGCTTCTCTAGATGAAGGCCGGAGTGGCATTTCAGAGAATTAAAATGTTCTCGAAGTCTAACATTTAGACAGTGACCTGTTTGGTTCACGTACACATTACCGCGCGACAAGGGTATGGAAGGGATAACACCGGTGATACAGGATACATACTTATGAATATGACTAACATTGCATTTATCTCTGAAATTTTGCTGATTCGCGAATCGTTTGTTTACTTTGGCACATAAAGTTGATAACTTGTTCCTGGCAGACATCATCACTTTGACGTCATATCTTAATGGAACATTTTTAGGTGGTAGGTAAAACCGTGATTATAAGAAAGAACATCAAATTTATTATGCTGCACCTTCTCCTCCAACTTACAATCATCACCAGGACCTCTTTTATTTTCTTTATCAACTTCTCGCAGATCTTTACTAATAGGTCTCGTGGAACGCCTGCTTGTCTCAGTTTTTGCACCTGCCAGAAACACTGCTTTCAACTAAATTAGTGCACGATTTCTTCAGTGAAGAGCTGAAACTTGAGTAAGCAATGACATTTTTAACAAGTTTCGTATTAGCCGATTTGTAGTTCAGCACAGGTTTGACAGACCTATGGGTTTAGCCCCAACACACATGCGTGGGCGAGAACTGCAGCTGTAGATCCAAACATTGGATACATTGGTCTTTTAGGTATTCTGTAGTAAACTTCCAATCAAGACCACACTGCTCAAAACTCTTTAGAATACCTGCCGACATATTTTAAAGGGGTGGTGCCATCGAATTCGTGGCATGCGTGTTTTTCGCTGTAAGCGTTTCCTACAGCTCCAGGGAGCAAGTTACACGCACCAAGATTCGTGTGTTTTCGCTAAGTAATTCAATATTGCTCTACTTATGTGGACCATTTTCGGTTTCAGTTCTGCGGCGCTGAGTTAGGCAGTGACGTTAATGCAGAGGTGGCTTGGTCACGTGACCACACAAGGCTGTGACGCACATCTCACTAAGTTTAGTCTGCTCACACACACGCGTGCCACGCAAACGCTAGCAAAACAAACGCACCGACAGTCCCTAAGGCAAGCTGCAGTAGCATCGAGGCAGTACCAAGGCTTTAAAAGGCAGCCGGAAGGAAACAAGGCGTTTATATTTACAACGCATGCACAGTACTCTGAAAAAGGAGGGGGCAGTCACACTGTTGGTAAAGTCCCTGCAAAAAAAAACTAAAGTAGCGCATTTGTGTCAATGTGCAGGCTCCTCTCCACTCGCGTGTATAGCAGATAGTAAATGACGCTAGTTGAGGGGCTGAATGGCACCTGGTCGCAAATTGGGCGCGTGCTCATCTTTCCGTTAGAGCTCATTTCGGCGCTGCGGTCCTAGGCGATGCACCGAAAGAGTGATTGAGGACTTTTGCTGTTTGACGCACGCAGGGTCTCTGATGGACGCCTTCGTTGTCCGTGAAGGACGTGTCGAGTGTCTCTTCGAAGGCACAGAGTGTCTTTGGCGGAAGCACACAGTGTCTCTGCCAGGGACGCCAGCACGCTCGTAACAGCAGCCTCATTTCGAAGATGGCGGAGGTGCCTCACATCGCTACAAACCTGGTGTGACGTCGCGACAACTGCCGTTGCTTCTTTTATTCTGAAACGCCAGTGTTGCTGCGCAAGGAATGGGACTAGATCGCGAGACTGAGCAATTAGCTACACTTTTGGAAGTGATTTGAAATATATTCTGCGCGTTTTTTGCGTCCGACTCTTCGTGTAGAAAGTCATTGTATACAGAGCAAACCAACAACATGCTTGGGATAGCCACAAAATTTGTTGGCACCACCCCTTCAGGTTACATTACGGAAAAAAATCAAGTGAAATATTTTCATTTACCAGACGAACTGTAGTCATCGACATAACGAAAGACATTGTACTAAAAACAATGAAGACAAAAACAATGTAGTCATAAACATAACAAAACACTCAGATTACAAAAACCTTAAAAACCAGTTGGAGCACCTGATCAGCTCTGCTAAGAAGAATATCGCTTAAAACCTTTGTGCCACCCTACACCCAATACAGACACCTTTCTTCTACAGGTACACCTCAGCTTGGAAATAAATAAAGACCCCAGGTAAAAGAACAAAACGTTCTGCGAACAATTCAACTCGCATATCACTGAAACCTATGAAGGCAGGTGCATCGTTTTGAAACGTAATGTTTTCCGTCGCTGCGTACAAAAGTTGATTTGGGGGAGAGAATAAATAAGGCCCTCAACGTCAACGGTCATGCTGTCACAATCAACGGATTTGTCATCACCCACAATCTTTTCCAATTTAGGTGCATGGTATGGGTCATATATATATATATATATATATATATATATATATATATATATATATATATATATATATATATGTGTGTGTGTGTGTGTGTGTGTGTGACGTATGAAGTGATGGTTGGTAGAAGCTGAGAAGGAAGATCAGAATGCAATAAACATGGGGTATGCACCAGGCCACGTCGCTCATTAATCGTAGCGTCACACGAGTCGACAGGATGGAGACCTGCCTGCCCCTTCATCAGTCACTCATCATCGATGCAGTTTCCCAGAAGATGCCCTGACCGTACATTGACTACAGAATCATCGCCTAGGAGGACAACGACCAGCACCATGACAGAACCATCGGCTGACCTCGACATCCCCAAGTACACCGGATCAGCGGACGACAAACCTGTACAGGACTGGTTCAACCTGTTCGAACTCCACGCTACCGCTGCATCTTGGTCGGAACGGGAGAGTCCTCAAGCATTCGAAATCCAGCGCGAATAGACAAGTGCCTCAAGACGAAGTGGCACATGCGTTTACTTAGAGAAGGCCATGCGTATATTGGGAAAAACCCAACCGTCAAGCGCAGCTTCCTTGTGCACGAAAGTCGGCATTTCCAAAGTCGCGGCACCAACATACGACACGAGACGTCGCTCACCCTACTGATGCCTTTCAAGCTTCGTCTCGCATACATGGTCCACCACCTGGTTTGATACGACGCAGCTCTTCAAAGGCTCCTAACGGTCACTATTCGTGTCATAAGGATGCCTTGTTCATGGTAGACCAGCTGACACATGGAAAAAATACCAAACAACGCCACGATGACTCAAAGAGTGAAAATCAGTCTTCACGCATTGGAGCAGCTTACTCCACATCTCGCAGACTTGGCCCGCCTCCTGGTTTTCCATCGCTTGGCTCTTTCGTGACTCACAATGTCCATCTCACATCTAGCACGCTCACAATGGTCGGGATAGAGCTGCGGAGCTCGGGCGATGCTACGTTAAGCCCTGGACTTACCACCCAGATTCATGCGCCAGAACAGCTCGCATCGTTAGTTGCACATAAAGAGGGCCATTCACAACTCAAACCTTACCGAACCACCCCTGTTAGGGTGTTGCCGTCCAGTGCGCAGCCACCAGAAACTCCAAACACAGAAGGCTCGAATGCATCGAATGTCGCATGCTACCAGGCGCAAGAACCACTCATAGTGAGCCGCGAAGAAGCCCCTGATGAACTATCTGTCAACTCTGAATGTTTTTTGTCGCAAGAGTTCATTTCCACGGCACCGCAGACTTGCCAAAATTTGCATTTTCAACCTGGTGATGCGAAGTCACATGTGGTACCCACATGCAGAGCTCACCAATTCACGAATCGAACAAATTCAGAAGTGGATGATACATCAAACCTCGCACACAGTTGTCTTTCGGAAGCGCCCGTAATGAACCCCGTCACCGAAGCCTCTGAAGAACATGCTAGCACTGATGGCGCATTACCAACTATGCCAGACAAGCAAAACACCAGTTCACCATTCATCAGCTGTCTACAGGACGCGTCAAACACCGAAGGAAATGAATGCCCCATTCCGGAAAAGCCGCCACTACAGCCATCTCTTGAGCAACCTCAGAAAAGCAAGCAAAGCCAAGTTCATAAACTCATGCTACCACGAGAGAGACTGCAACGAGGGCATCGACGAACGCAAATTTCAACGGAAGCGCACTCACTAATAAAAGAACATCGAAAAATAAGATCTCTAAACCAAAGGCCAATTCAAGATGTCAGACACTTTCGCACAAAAAAAAAAAAAAGTCACCAGAGACACTCCGCTATGCCTAACGACGGCTACCTTCGCTCCGACCATGTGCTCGGTCGGCGCGGCACTTGAGGCGGCCTTGGAGGCCTCCCCAGAGCTCGCCAGGCTTCGGAACGACGAGAACGACCAACACTACGAAGAATTCCAAGCTATGGACACCTCGGCCGCGGATATAAGTGCGGATTCTGCTCGCAAGAGGCGGTATGGCCAGCTAGGCCTAACCGCCGCGAAGAAGAAAGCTGCCGAACAACCGACCGGATCGCGACTCGACGCCAGCGGGGACTGCTCGACGACAATCGGCGACGGTTTTCCGACCACCACCGGCATCGGACAGTGTGTTACCGCGGTGAACAGTGACTGTGACCCGCCGAACTCGTGTGCGGGTTGGACTGTAGTGGCCTCTCGACGCGAGAAGAAACGGCAAAAAACGGGCAGCCCATCGCAGCGGGATACCCTAACCGCAGGTGAGCCGAGCAAGTCTCTATCGGCTTCGAACGCTAAGTTGAAGGAGGAGCGTAGGTGCGAACAGAAAGCGCAGTACGTTGCCAAAGTGAACGCTAATATGGCAAAGTCAGCCCGCATGCCTACTTTCGCCAAGAAAGACGAGCACCGCGTAGTTGTTAGGCCTCGTGGGGGACTCGTAGCGAGTGCCACCAAAATGACCACGCTGCGGACAGCCATCATAACAGCGGCTAACATTAAGATCGAAGAAGCGGAGGACGATTCGTTTGCGCCGAACGCCGCCCAGAACATTATAGTGCTGAGCACACCTAGCGAAGCGAGATCTTTTCGCTACGTATCGATCCGTAATATCACGGTGGAGGAACGCACGTATGAAACGTTTGCGTATAAGAGCACCCCAGACAACACCTCACGGGGTGTAATAAGTGGAGTAGGCAGAGAGGAACCCGAGGAACAGATCACTCGGTTCCTAGTGAACAAGCATAACCCCACCGTTATGGCCGCACACCGGCTCGGAAATTCTGAGTCGGTGGTAATTCTATTTGAAGGAAACAAAGTACCGCGCTACGTAAAGTATGGCGCGGTACTTTACTTTGTCTCGAAGTGTACGCTGTACAGGCAGCACCGTGAGGTCTGCACTACATGCGGCAAGATAGGGCACAGGAAAGATGTGTGTCCAACTCCGAATGCTAGGGTGTGCTTCGCTTGCGGTAGAAACAACCCAGGAGAAGACCATGCAGAATACTGCAAACCAAGTTGCAAGTTCTGCGGCGGCTCCCACGTCACGGGCGCGGGCAAATGCAAGAACAAATTCAAAACGCCGCTACAAATCAAGCAGCGGCAGAGGATAAAACAGATCATCGAAACTATAACCGAGATGGCGCCCGCGAAAACGCCCGGGGAGGCTGCGCTTTCTAGAAGATTCGACTTCCCGGAGCCGGGAGCCAGCGGGACACGTCACGAACAAAACGGCGTGGCGAGCCGTGATAGGAGCAGAGCGGAACCGGAGGACGTGAAGTGGGCTGACGTCACCTCCGGAAGACCGAAAGAAACGCGTCCGCCAAGACCGGCGCCGCAGGTACAAGCGCACCTGAGCGTGACAAACAAGTCTGACGTCAATGGCGCGGCGATGACGCAAACGAGCGGGGCCCTGAGCAGAGCAGAAGCTGCAACGCTGAAGGAGCCTGGCACGATGCCAAGCGGTGGCGGCTGCAGAGAACAATGCAAGAAAGAGACGCGGGAGTTGAAAGCTACCGTTAAGAAAATGGAGAAGGCGACGGAGGAACTCCAGACGGCGATGGCGGCGACGCAGCTCACCATCAAACAACAACGAGGCGTCATCGACGAACAACGAGACGCCATTAGAAGGCTTCAAGAGGGGGGATCAAGGAACGAAGCCAACAACAAGATGGCGACAGACGCCGATGAGGATGACAACGGAACCCCAACGAACATCACGGGCAACCGCTTTGTCAACACTACAACCCCTAAGACCTACCAATTCATCGCCAAAGCGAAGACTCCGACAAGGGCATCCATGATTGCGGTGGCAAGAGGGTTGGAAGCACAACACGAAGAGGAACTAGAAAGCGAAAGCAACGAGGAAGAAGATGATAGTGCCTTGGTCATCTCGGTGGCAACTACAAACAACGGAGACAGGACCAAACCTCTCGGCTACGGGAGCTTCAGTAAGAAGATCGGTCGGAACGCGAGAGCTATAAAGAAATGGGGCAAGAGCTTTGAGGGCATCGAGCAGAGAATCCTCACGAAATGCACCCAAGTCATCCAACAGCAACTTGCGCAAACTATTCAGCTCCAAATCGAGCAAGCGCTAGAGAGGGCCCTGAGCCCCGAGAAGCTGCAGCCGCTAATTGGTGAAGCGGCGCATCAATATTGCAAAACACAAAAGGCTCTCCCTCATAATGGACAGCAACAATAAGATCAAGATCTGGCACTGGGACGCCAACGGGTTCCGGTGCCGAAAAGCAATCCTACAACAGTACTTGAGATCGCTGGCACCGACGGCTCGCCCGGACGTGATAGCGGTCCAAGAAACCCACACCGAAGACACGCCGACGCTGCCAGGGTATCGGACACACGCCTGCTCCCCGTCCGCTCGCACATGCGGGAAGGGTGCGGCGCAGGGCGTGTGCACGTTCATCCGGAAAGGCATCGCCCACGTGAAACACCAACAGTTCCTGGGCAGCAGGGACACCGCCATCGAGCTGTGCGTCACCGAGCTAGCGATTAGCGGCAAAGGACGAGGAACCGGGGGTGCAAGAAAGAAGAAGACATCAACCACCGTCTTCATCGCTAACATCTATAGCAATCCAAGACATGGAAAGCAGAAATTCAAAACTCTTTTCCATAAGATCAAGAGCGCCACATCACAAGCACAGAAAGACCTGGCCAAAAGAGGAGACGCTACCGCGGTAATATGCGGCGATTTCAACGCCCAACATCGAGAGCTCGACTACACGACCACCACGTCCAAAGGAAGGAACCTTCTTGAAGATGCCGGTGAAGCCGCGTTCACGTTACTGATCAATCCAGCCCATCCATCAAGGATCGGAACATCGGTTGCCCGGGATACAAATCCAGACCTCACCTTTGTGATGCTGCCCGAAGGTGGCACCGCGAAGTGGAGGAATACGGGAATCAACCTGGGCAGCGATTACTTCATCATCGAAATTGAATTACCGCTGGCTCATCTCAACGGAAACCCGAACCGCGACAAAACATCAAAGCACAAACTCGTCGACTGGAGCAAGTTCCGTAACACAGAACTCGGCGAAGTCGACAATATCGACGAGTGGTCAGCGAAGCTGCTGGCGGCAACAGAAGGGGCCACAGAAGAGATCGATGCACCCAAAGAAATCGAAACCATGGACCCGAGACTAGCCCACCTCCTCGAAGCCAGGCGCTCGCTCCAAAAGCGTTGGCGGCGGCAACGTCACAGCAGAAAGCTACGAAAGAAGATCGCAGAACTCGGCCGAGAGATCGAGCGACACAGCAGGCAGCTCTGCTCACAGCAGTGGTTTGCACTCTGCAGCCAGGCTTATGGACAGCTTCACCGCGGCGGCACTTGGAAACTCCTCAGGCAACTGATGGATGAGACCAAGAGCTGCGAATACCAACGTACACGCATGACCCAAATCCTACACACCACCGCTCGTCAACTGGGCGAAGAGGAGATGTTCAAGCGACTCAACGAGCGCTACCTCCCCATCACCAGTCACGAAGATCACCCAGACTACGCCGGCCAGCCGAACCTCCACCTCGACCGAGATCTAGAGGAATGGGAAGTGAGGCAGGCGGCGCAGGACCTGAACTGTCGTTCGGCCGCCGGACCCGACAGAGTTACTAACAAAGCTTTACGCAACCTGAGTGACTCAGCCATCACATCACTGACACGCTACTACAACGAATGCTGGCGTAACGGCAAGCTGCCCAAGGCCTGGAAGACAGCAAAGACGATCCTGCTGCCAAAACCAAACAAGCCACCGGGTATAGAGGGCCTGCGTCCCATCTCGCTCACGTCCTGTGCGGGCAAGGTACTGGAGCACGTTCTTAACACCCGGTGGAACCGTTACATGGAAGCGCACCATGTCTACCCGGACTCAATGCTTGGCTTCCGGGCCAAGTTGGGAACGCAAGACGCCATGCTCCTGATCCAACAAGAAGTCCTTGACCCACCGGGCGGGACTCCAACGAATGACAACCGAGCGATCTTGGGCCTGGACCTGCAGAGCGCCTTCGACAACGTTAGGCACTCGTCGGTCCTGGCTCAGGTGTCCCGCCTGGGGCTGGGCGCAAGATCGTACAACTACATCAGAGCCTTCCTTTCTCGCCGCACAGCCAGGCTGGAGGTGGGAGGAACGAAGCTCGAAGAACGAGGGCTGGGCAGTGTCGGGACCCCACAGGGCTCGGTCATCTCCCCGTTCCTGTTTAACATTGTCATGATCGAGGTGGCCAGGCGTCTGGGGGCGCTGGGCCCGGGGATACGACACTGCCTCTACGCCAGCGACGTAACCATCTGGGCCACGGGTGGAAGCGACGGAGACATCGAGGCGGGTCTGCAGGCGGCGGTGGACGCCGTGGAGTCCGCACTCTTGGGCACGGGCTTGCGGTGTTCGCCACAAAAATCACAGCTACTCATCCTGCCACCACCTGGGAGGCACAGAAAGAAGGCAAGTCGAGAGGCGGCCGAGAACATCATCGTGCGCACCAGTGACGGTATGCAGATCCCGCACGTCCCGGGGCTTCGAGTCCTGGGGATGTTCGTGGACGGCACCCAAACCAACGCCACGGCGGTCAAGAACATCACAACCAAGATGGGCATCGCAGCGCGCCTGGTCAAGCGAATGTCGTCCCGCTACCGGGGCATGAAAGAGAGGGGGCTCCTGCATCTGCTGCAGGCTTTCGTTATAAGCCACGCGGCATATGCGGGGGCCTTTCACCGCTGTACCGGCGCGGAACGAGCCAAGATCGACGCTGCCATCCGGAAGGCTTACGCAGGGGCTCTTGGGCTCCTACCAGGCACAAAGACAACGGCCTTGCTGTCTCTGGGAACACACAACACGCTCTCGGAAATCAGCGAGGCCCAGAGAGCTTCGCAGCTGAGCCGCCTGAGCGACACAGCCGCGGGCAGAGGATTACCCGATCGGGTAGGATTATTACCTCCTGGAGAACGCCCGGGAGCAGGACCGGACGGGGAGCTAGAAGAACAAGTCCCCCTGAGCGATGAGGCAGCGAGAAAAATCATTGTCTACCCGCTGCCAAAGAACATGGACCCAGAAAGGGACGTGGGCAGGCGAGCGGCGAGAGCAGTGGCGCTGGCCCGTCAACATCAGAGAGACGAGGGCGCAGTCTACGTGGACGCCGCAAGATATCCGGGAAGACGCAACGCCTTCGCAGCAGTGGTAGTCAGCGCTACTACCGGTAAACTACTAACAGCAAGCACCGTGCGCGCCCGAACAGCCGGCCAGGCAGAGGAGGCGGCGATAGCCCTGGCCACAGGTAGGCCGGGCACGCGCACGGTGCTAAGCGACTCAAAGCAGGCAATCAGGAATTTTGCCCGAGGCATGGTCTGGCGGTGCGCGGAGCGGCTAGTGACGTCCATCGCGGCTTCGCGGGCTGCTCGCGGCGCCGCTGCAGGGCCAACCATCGCCCTCAAATGGTTCCCAGCCCACATGGGACAACTGGCTTCCGACATTGAGAACCGCAACGAGGAGGCGGACGCTGTGGCCCGTGATCTCATCACGTGCCGGACCGCGGCAGCCCGTCTCCCTGAAACCAGCGGTGAAGAACTAGAAGAAGACCTCGATCCCCTCACCGACTACGGAGGGATCCTGGCGGCCTACAGAGTGGCCAGGAGAGTCTTTCCGCCCCCGCATCGTGAACTGTCACGTGCGGAAGCAGTGAAGCTCCGACAACTGCAAACGGAATGCGTGCTAACGCCAGCATTGGCCCGACACGTATGCCCCGACATGTTTGTGGACGCTAAGTGTAGCGCGTGCGAACGTGAACTAGCCACCCTCCGCCACATCATGTGGGGCGGGTGTAACAGTGGTGTGAACAATGGGAATGGGCAGTGCCAGGACGCCACGCATCGCGAAGAGGTGGGAGCATGGATACGCTCCCAAGACTTAAACACACAACGAAGGGCCATCCAGCGGCTTGAGGAGGCCCTGGCAAAGCAGACGAGAAAGGGAACCGACGCCCCGGACAACGGGAGCGGAGGAGCCCGAGTATCCAATGCCTAGCCAGAGCACAACGTCTTCAAGATCTAGAGCCTGGCACTATAGGACTATTAGCTATAGTCTTTAGATAGGGAATACCCGCGCCCTGCGCGGCCGGTGACTTCCCGCACGCCGGATGCACGAAAAATGTTGTTTCTCTCTCTCTCTCTCCCTGCCTCAGCTATTACACCGACTGCACCACCACAGAAAACGCCGAGAAAGACGCGGAAGCACTGCTTGCACACCGCAAGCACTTATGCACTTCATCACATTCTGTCGAAAAGCACGAAAGCAAGAAGCACCGGGATTGCATCATTCAAGACGAAAAATACAACCCCGACGACATCCGATCTGCCAATGCAACAATGCGTTCCAACCTTGCTCAGTCCCCAAAACAGTTCAAGCAGTATTGTCAGTGTTCATGTGTAGCCCACTCTGTCCGGAACGCAACAGTCAAGCTCGTCCTCCAGAGTCGTCATAAAAATCACCAGGCTGCTCCCTAGGCCTTGAAGATTTAGTGAGATTGTGGAACTCCGTCGGGACGTGAAACTGCGAATTTGGCCATTATTTTGTTTTCAATTTGTTGTTGTAACTGGTGCCAGCTTTCGGGGGGAGGGGGAATCGTGTGACGTATGAAGTGATGGTTGGTAGAAGCTAAGAAGGAAGATCAGAATGCAAAAACATGGGGTATGCGCCAGGCCACGTCGCCCATTCATTGTAGCGTCATATATATATATATATATATATATATATATATATATATATATATATATATATATATATATATATATATATATATATATATATATATATATATATATATTGCTACGTGCCAGTGCATGGAGCTGAAGAAGACGAAGCAGATAGACTGGCACGAGCTAATCTGTGTGGCTGGCGCTGCTCGCCTAACCGTCTGTAAATACATCGGTGACTACCCCTCTGAGTCAGTCTCCTTCCCGTAACATATTTGGTGGAGTTGTGCGATCCCCGTCCTCGCCACGGAACTCCGAAGCGGACGCTCACTCGCGGCTTCCAACATGACCACCCAAGACTCGGCTACATCCTCTCCGGTCGCTCCCCCTTCTGCCCGACCTGTCAACCCAGCGCCCGCAACAACATTCGTGACGCTTCCCGCGCTCAAAGACCCCGGCGTGTTCTCGGGCAGCGAGGGTTCCGACGTCGACCAGTGGCTACGCCTCTACGAACGCGTCAGCGCCACTTACAGGTGGGATCCCACTCTTATGCTGGCAAACGTCATCTTTTATCTCGACGGAACACCTCGTGTTTGGTTTGATAACCACGAGCATGACATAACAAGCTGAGACAGCTTCAAGGCAAAGATCCGTGAGCTTTTTGGCAACATCTCTGGTCGTCGTGAAGCTGCGAAAAATGAGTTGTCGACTCGCGCACAATCTTCCACGGAGCCCTACATCGGTTATATTCAGGCTGTTCTTTCACTATGCCGCCAAGCTGACGAAAATATGTCTGAACCTGAAAAAGTTGCCCATATCCTAAAGGGTATCGCCGACGATGCGTTCAACTTGTTGGTATTCAATAATGTGTCGTCTGTTGATGCCATCATTCAAGAATGCCGCCGGTTCCAACAAGCTAAAAGCAGACGCATCTCCCATCAGTTCCAGCGCCTCCCGAACACCACTGCGACGTCCTCATGTCTCGACACATATCATCCACCAGACAACTGTGACAACTTGACGCGAATCGTCAGGCGGGAGCTTGAAGCCGCTGCTCCAGCTAAGGTGGGAACAACGTCCCCTGACCCCTCTCCGCCAATTACGTTGCCTCTCATTCAAGCAGTCGTCCGGCAGGAAATCGCCAGCTTGGGAATTCACTCTATCTCACCGCCTACCCGCACCGACTACCAGCCCCGATACACGCCTGCACGTCCCTTCCCGACCGGCTCTCCCTCAACGTTCCGTAATCCGTCCGCATGGCGAACACACGATGACAAGCCGATATGCTTCTCGTGTCACAGAATCGGGCACATTTCTCGCCATTGCAGAAGTCGCTGGGGTCCTCCTGCACAACCGTCCTCTCGTCCCTTATATGCACGTCCTGCCTATCGCCATGAGACCAACCGCGACCATTTTGCCCAGGAACCTGCTTCTGAACGCCGCTACTCCCGCTCTCCATCCCCCCAACGTCGCCAGTCTCGTTCTCCACAGCCCCGCCGACCATCTTCCCCCGCCTTCCCACGAGGTTCTCCGACGGAAAACTAAGCGTTGCAGCCCCCGGAGGTGGCGCTGCATCGCTCGGACTGACCGAAAATCCTCTTTTGACGATACCGACAAAACGGAACCTCATAGACGTACAAGTAGACGGCCTACATGTCACTGCTCTTGTCGACACCGGCGCCCAACTTTCCGTGATGACGAGTGATTTTCGCCGCAAGCTCAAGAAGGTTCTCACACCTGCGACCACCCAGTTCGTCCGTGTTGCGGATGGTGGCATAGCATCTATCGTTGGAATGTGCTCCGCTCGTGTGAGCATTGCGGATCGACACACAGTTGTTCTCTTCACCGTCCTTGATAAATGCCCCCACGACGTAATCTTAGGCCTCGACTTCCTATCCGCGCATTCTGCCCTCATAGACTGTTCGACCAGTACGCTCCGTCTACACTTGCCCGCAACAGAACCTCTTACACAACGGCCGAGTCGCCTCTGCACAACGGGACACGCGCGCCTCCCTCCACAGACACTGACCTACATAGAGCTCGTCTCAATACCACCAGTTCCCGACGGTGACTATGTTCTGACCCCTATCACCGATGTTCTCATAAGCCGTGGCATTACATTACCGCACACCATTCTGTCCGTCGTAGGAAATTCTACGTGCCTCCCAGTTGTCAACTTTAGCTTGACACCTCAAGTTTTGCCGCAAGGGATCTCTTTAGCGTTGCTCTGCACCTTAGAAGACAATGCGGTAGATGTTTTCGCGATGGCCGCCCCTTCTGAACCCCACGCTCAACATCAGTCTGCCACTTGCTCCGACAGCGCTATTACTTCGATGATCGCTTCCAACTTAACACCGCAGCAGACTAATGAGCTCCACCGGGTTCTGCTGTCCTACATCGACGTATTTGACATCAGCGGCCGTCCGTTGGGGAAAGCTACCGGTATGAGCCACCGCATAAACACTGGTAATGAGCATCCTATTCATAGGCGCCCATATCGGGTGTCGGCGGCCGAGCGTCACATCATCCAAAGTGAGGTCGACAAAATGCTCGCCAAGGACATCATTGAGCCATCTTGCAGTCCTTGGGCTTCTCCTGTAGTGCTAGTCCGCAAGAAAGACGGTGCATGGCGTTTCTGTGTGGATTATCGACACCTAAACAAAATTACGAAAAAAGACGTCTACCCTCTGCCACGAATAGATGATGCGCTTGATTGCCTCTATGGGTTCCACTATTTTTCCTCCATAGACCTTCGTTCCGGCTACTGGCAGATAGAGGTAGATGAAATGGACCGTGAAAAGACGGCATTCATCACCCCCGATGGCCTATATCAGTTCAAGGTCATGCCCTTCGGCCTTTGTAACGCTCCAGCCACCTTCGAACGAATGATGGACTCCCTGCTCAGAGGATTCAAATGGTCCACATGTTTGTGCTACTTGGACGACGTCATCGTCTTTTCACCAACGTTTGAAACTCACATAGAGCGCCTCTCAGCCATCCTGGGAATTTTCCGTCGCGCTGGCCTGCAGCTCAACTCGTCCAAATGTCACTTTGGACGCCATCAAATCACAGTGCTTGGCCATTTAGTAGACGCCAACGGTGTACAACCAGACCCGGCAAAAATCAGCGCCGTCAAAAACTTTCCTGTACCACGATCTGCGAAGGATGTACGCAGCTTTATCGGACTATGCTCCTACTTCCGACGCTTCGTGAAAAATTTTGCGCACATAGCGAGGCCGCTTACGCAACTCCTCAAGAAAGAAGTCCCGTTTTCATGGGGCTCCGAAGAGGCTTCTGCGTTCTCGACTCTCGTCGCTCTTCTCACTACCCCTCCGATTCTGGCACACTTCAACCCTGCTGCCCCTACGGAAATTCGTACAGATGCAAGTGGGCATGGCATTGGTGCAGTGCTGGCTCAGAAACAACATGGCCATGATTGCGTTATTGCATATGCCAGCCGCCTCCTATCCGCCCCTGAACGTAACTATTCGATAACAGAGCGTGAGTGCTTGGCTCTTGTATGGGCGGTGGCGAAATTTCGACCTTATCTATACGGACGCCCATTTTCGGTAGTTACCGACCACCACGCACTCTGCTGGCTGAACTCTCTGAAAGATCCATCAGGCCGCCTTGGTCGCTGGGCTTTGCGCCTGCAAGAGTTTTCCTATTCGGTGGTCTACAAATCTGGCCACCTACACCGTGATGCCGATTGCCTCTCCCGGTACCCTGTCGACGATCCTGAGGACACTGACGAGCCCACGGAGAACTCTATCTTGTCAGTGTCCGACTTCCTTAATATAGGGGAAGAACAGAAGCGTGATCCAGAGCTGCTTGACATCATCAGCCGTATGGAATCCTCCACAAATGATGCTTCCGTCCGCTACTTTGTCATTCAAAAGGGTGTGCTATACCGTCGCAATTTCCGACTAGACGGGCCCGACCTTCTCATTGTTGTGCCTAAGCATTTGCGCCGCTGTGTTCTCACCGAACTTCACGACGCTCCCACGGCTGGACACCTTGGCGTATCCCGCACGTACGAGCGCGTCCGGCGCCGTTTTTTCTGGCCAGGCCTTGCTCGTTCGGTACGCCGATACGTCGCCACGTGTGACCTATGCCAACGTCGTAAGACACCATCGCTGCTACCCGCTGGCCATCTTCAACCAATTGACATACCCGCGGAACCATTTTACCGTGTTGGGTTAGACCTGCTTGGTCCTTTTCCCACATCAACATTGGGAAACAAATGGATAGCCGTTATCACAGACTACGCTACACGCTACGCTATTACGCGAGCTCTACCGACCAGCTGTGCAACCGACGTCGCTGACTTCTTGTTACGGGACGTTATATTGATTCACGGTGCGCCGAGACAGCTTCTCACAGACCGTGGCCGTACATTTTTATCCCAAGTCATCGCCGACATTCTGCGTTCTTGTTCGACGCAACACACACTGACAACCGCTTACCACCCTCAAACAAACGGCCTTACGGAACGATTTAACCGCACTTTAACAAATATGCTCGCTATGTACGTGTCGCCCGACCACCGAGACTGGGACCTTGCCTTACCCTACGCAACTTTCGCGTATAATTCATCCCGTCACGACACAGCGGGCTTTTCGTCGTTCTGCTTATTGTACGGAAGAGAGCCGACTTTACCACTGGACACAGTCATCTCAGCTCACACCTCGTCCACCAGCGAGTATGCCCGCGACGCGATTGCGCGAGCCGACCATGCCCGTCAGCTCGCTCGCGCTCGGCTGATGGCGTCGCAAACCAACCAATGCCGTCGGTACGATGCGGAACATAGAGACGTACATTTCGCTCCCGGTACCCTCGTTTTACTCTGGTCCCCTCATCGTCGGCTGGGCCTATCCGAAAAACTTCTGTCTCATTACACGGGACCCTATCGTATATTGCGTCAAGTAACACCTGTCACCTACGAGATCAGCCCCATCTGCCCATCATCATCTACTATGCGGCCCAGTGATATCGTACACGTCTCGCGGATCAAGCCCTACAATAATGCGTCAGATAACGACCTTTAAAGCACCGGGACGGTGCCTCCGCCGCCGGGGGTCATGCTACGTGCCAGTGCATGGAGCTGAAGAAGACGAAGCAGATAGACTGGCACGAGCTAATCTGTGTGGCTGGCGCTGCTCGCCTAACCGTCTGTAAATACATCGGTGACTACCCCTCTGAGTCAGTCTCCTTCCCGTAACAATATATATATATATATATATAGTATAAAAAGAGGTCGACAAACGTGCGAAAAAACACTAGTTTTACTAACGTTTCGGCAGGCCCACCTGCCGAAACGTTAGTAAAACTAGTGTTTTTTCGCACGTTTGTCGACCTCTTTTTATACTGCATTTTCCACCGGATCCATTGAATATCACCCCACCATATATATTTATAAATATATATATATATATATATATATATATATATATATATATATATATATATATATATATATATATGGCACAACGGGAGCGTTGTCAACAAGGATAAATATATTTATTTCCCAACAGTTTCGGGAGGGGTCCTCCCTTCATCAGGGGATGAGTTATACTGACATGAGCTTCCAAACTTCGTTGCTGCCGCGTCCCTCTCGCCTTGAAAAATGTTTGCGAGAGTGAGAGGGAACTAGAAAAAGAAAAAAAACAAAAAAGGGGGGAGAAAAGAGACGAAAAAGAAAAAGAAAGAGAAGAAAGAAAGTAAAAAAGAGGAAGAACCACTGTCAACACTGAGAACGAAGCCAACTGTCCGTCTACATCCACATACGGTTCATATCACGTGCTGTTCAGTTCTTGACGTGTGTCGGGCCACCCAAGATTGTCGCCGCGGTGCCGGGAGGGTCCATGACGGCGTGCATAAAGAAAGGGGTTTCCCCGTAATGGGTTGGTCGGCGGGTGGCGTGCGTAAAGGAAGGAATTCCCGTTAATGGGTCGGTCGGCTATTTACTTTTAATCTTCGTCCGTTTCCCTTCAATAGTCATCAAGTGGTAGGCGAAGGTAAGCACTTTGTATGTGCATGTGGGAAAAAAAAAGGACAGTGTACACGTACGAGTCAGTCAGAAAAAAGCATGGTCTCCAGCTATCAATCTTTGTCACCAATTTTCTCCTGGCTTACTTCTCGGAGGCAGTTGAGTTTTCCGGGGTCCTCGTAGATGCCGGCTACAACTGTACGAAATTTGAAAATAAAATATGCCTCACGCTGTTCGCGCTCGCGTCTGTTTGAGAAACCGGACTGCAAAGGAGTTACGCTGATATTTTCAAAACTGTGCTTTGGCAGGCGCAGATGTCTAGATAAAGGTAGCTTCGGCAGTGAAGTGGCGTGGTACCAGTGATTATTGAACCGCCGCCGAAATGGCGTGTCTGTTTGGCCGATATATTCTTGTGCACAGATGTTGCAATGTAGCATGTATATTACGTTACTGGAGTCACAATTAAGGCTTTCAGTTATGCAGAATTTGAAATCCGAGAAGTTCGCTTCAGATTCACGTGTTGTGACCATCTGTGGGCATACCTTGCATCGAGCTTTTCCGCAGGGATGGCACCCTGATTGAAATTTGGGGGTGTTTGTTTTTGCTCTGACAAGAATGTCCTTCAGATTTTTATCCCGGCGGTACACCACGTGAGGTGGCTTCGCGAAAATAGAAGTTAGTCGTTTGCTTTACCTGATTATGTTGAAATGGCGGGAAAGTATGTTGTTGATTCGTGGCGCTGATGAGGAGTAAGTTAGTACAAGGTTCGTTTGGGAAGTCGTTTTAGATACTCTGTTTCGTCCCTTAATTATATCATTCCTGTTCGCGTTGCGAGCACGTAGTATGGCATCGTCAATAATGTCTCCCGGATAATTTTGTTTCAATAAGGAATGCTTTAGGTGTTCCGCGTGTCTGTCAAATTCCCGCATATCGGTGCATATTCTTCGGTACGGGTAGGCCTGAGAGTATGGAATACCCGTTTTGCAATGCTTTGGGTGGCTGCTGTTGAAATTTAGGTACATTTGACGGTCTGTAGGCTTTTTGTAAAGGGTTGTTGACAAGCGGTCATTTTCGACCGTGACAGTGACGTCCAAAAAGTTAATGCAAGTTTTGGAAATTTTGTGCGTGAATTTTATTGACGGGTGGCATTTGTTAAAATCCTCTATGAAGAGGAAGACTTCCATCATCATGGTTCCATATCATAAAAATATCGTCTAAGTATCTTCTGTAGTAGAAAGGTTTCAAGGTGCATCCCTCAATGAATGGGATTTCAAGTGAAGCCATAAAGGTGCTCGCGATGTTTGGGGCCATTTTCGTGCCCATTGCAGCGCCACTGACCTGAAGGAAATGCTTGGCGTTGAACTCAAAATGGTTATAATTTAGTACAAGTTCAAGAAGTGTAAACAGTACCTCACCACTTACACTTGTTGATGAGTCAGATTTTACATATTCAGAAACCATAGCCGCTATTTCGTCATAGTGGGGTATGTTGGTGTACACTGTACACCAACATGCCCAACCTGTTTACACTTCTGTTTACACTACCCCACTGTTTGCACTTCTTGAACTTGTACTAAATTATAACCATTTTGAGTTCAGCGGCAAGCATTTCCTTCCGGTCAGTGGCACTGCAATGGGCACGAAAATGGCCCCAAACTTCGCGAGCACCTTTATGGCTTCACTTGAAATCCCATTCATTGAGGGACGCACCTTGAAACCTTTCTACTACAGAAGATACTTAGACGATATTTTTATGACATGGAACCATGATGAGGGAAGTCTTTTCCGCTTCATAGAGGATTTTAACAAATGCCACCCGTCAATAAAATTCACGCACAAAATTTCCAAAACTAGCATTAACTTTTTGGACGTCACTGTCACGGTCGAAAATGACCACTTGTCAACAACTCTTTACAAAAAGCCTACATACCGTCAAATGTACCTAAATTTCAACAGCAGCCACCCAAAGCATTGCAAAACGGGTATTCCATATTCTCAGGCCTACCGGTACCGAAGAATATGCACCGATATGCGGGAATTTGACAGACACGCGGAACACTTAAAGCATTCCTTATTGAAACAAAATTATCCGGAAGACATTATTGACGATGCCATACTACGTGCTCGCCACGTGAACAGGAATGATATAATTAAGGGACCAAACAGAGTATCTAAAACGACTTCCCAAACGAACCTTGTACTAACTTACTCCTCATCAGCGCCATGAATCAACAACATACTTTCCCGCCATTTCAACCTAATCAGGCAAAGCAAACGACTAACTTTTATTTTCGCGAAGCCACCTCACGTGGAGTACCGCCGGGATAAAAATCTGAAGGACATTCTTGTCAGAGCAAAAACAAGCACCCCCAAATTTCAATCAGGGTGACATCCCTGCGGAAAAGCTCGATGCAAGGTATGCCCACAGATGGTCACAACACGTGAATACAAAGCGAACTTCTCGGATTTCAAATTCTGCATAACTGAAAGCCTTAATTGTGACTCCAGTAACGTAATATACATGCTAAATTGCAACATCTGTGGACAAGAATATATCGGCCAAACAGACACGCCATTTCGGCGGCGGTTCAATAATCACTGGTACCACGCCACTTCACTGCCGAAGCTACCTTTATCTAGACATCTGCGCCTGCCAAAGCACAGTTTTGAAAATATCAGCGTAACTCTTTTGCAGTCCGGTTTCTCAAACAGACGCGAGCGCGAACAGCGGGAGGCATATTTTATTTTCAAATTTCGTACAGTAGTAGCCGGCATCAACGAGGACCCCGGAAAACTCAACTGCCTCCGAGAAGTAAGCCAGGAGAAAATTGGTGACAAAGATTGATAGCTGGAGACCATGCTTTTTTCTGACTGACTCGTACGTGTACACTGTCCTTTTTTTTCCCACATGCACATACAAAGTGCTTACCTTCGCCTACCACTTGATGACCATTGAAGGGAAAGGGACAAAGTTTAAAGGTAAATAGCCGACTGACCCATTAACGGGAATTCCTTCCTTTACGCACGCCACCCGCCGACCGACCCATTACGGGGAAACCCCTTTCTTTGTGCACGCCGTCACGGACCCTCCCGGCACCGCGGCGACAATCTTGGGTGGCCCGACACACGTCAAGAACTGAACAGCACGTGATATGAACCGTATGTGGATGTAGACGGACAGTTGGCTTCGTTCTCAGTGTTGACAGTGGTTCTTCCTCTCTTTTACTTTCTTTCTTTTCTTTCTTTTTCTTTTTCGTCTTTTTTCTCCCCCCCCTTTTTTTTTCTTTTTCTAGTTCCCTCTCACTCTCGCAAACATTTTTCAAGGCGAGAGGGACGCGGCAGCAACGAAGTTTGGAAGCTCATGTCAGTATAACTCATCCCCTGATGAAGGGAGGACTCTCCCGAAACTTGGGATATAAATATATTTATCCTTGTTGACAACGCTCCCGTTGTGCCATATCCCATACCTTCACGAAGACTAACTGGCCCATTGAATTATTACTCCCACTATATATATATAATATATATATATATATATATATATATATATATATATATATATGCATATATATATATATATATATATATATAATATATATATATATATATATATATATATATATATATTCGATAAGGACGCCTACAAGAAACCAGACACACAATAGTGCCACGTGTCCCGTTCCGTGGTTATTGTGCAAAAATGCATCCCAATCTCGTGCATTCTTCAGTGTAAATTGCTTCAAGCTGCATTTTGTACGTCTTTTTCTTCTTTTTGCAAATTGCGCAACTGCGCTTTTTGCAAGCTGTAAATTGATATTCAGCAACCAGACTACAACTTGTTTTTTTTTTCGCTGGCTAGACTTGCGTGGTTCATAAATGTTTTCGTACAGCTTGTAATGCCTTTTCACAACATGCCTCCCGGCAAAACAATGAACTGATCTTTGTCAGGAACAAATATTCTAAGGTCATGGTTAGCTAAAAAAGTACCATTTCTTTACAGTTAAATGTCGGCTCTGTCTCGCGGCACACCTATAGCGTCCATGCAGGGTCGAATACCATGCTGTTTTCTGATTCAGTAAGCAAGGGAACCATAGGTATGACATGGATTTGACTAGTCCACATGCTTGCGGGTGGCGAACGCACTTTCGACTTCATTAATTGCGGTGTTTTGGTTTCGTTTTGTAGTAAAGAACAAACCTTTTTTCCGTTCATAACCCAATTTGAAGTGCTAAATCTAAAAGAATAAGGTGGTGAAGCTTAACTGTCGAACATTAGCCGATTGTCAGTTCGGGACAAAGCAGCACCTAGTCACGCGAAGCCAGAACGAACGTACAGTACGAACACTAGGCAAATACATGTCATACTCATAATTCCAGTACTTACTGAAGCTCCATGCATTACAGCTTTCATAGACACTAGCGCCAGAGTTCCCTCTAGCGTATTTTACGTAACTCTGTGGTTTAATCTGGTATGCGTGTGGCGGGGCCACCCTTACTGCGCATGTGCCGATTCTCCACCTCCTTGCGTTAGAGTGACCTACTTGCGTGAGCGTTGCGAGGAGGTTGAGTGGAGGGGGTGACGTGAGCGCCACCTCCAGTTTCCCCTGCCACACAACATGGCAGGGGAAACTGCTACGGATGAAGCATGGGCTCGACAAGGGGAAACGCAACAGCAGCGTCAACAAGCGAACCCCGCCATACGCAACGCCGACGACATCGACAAGCGTCAGCGTCGAGCCAACGCGTTCGCTGCGGACAGACGACGTGAGTCTAGCACCCGTGCAGAACCGCTTGCTAGACAATTTCAATGCCTGGCCTCGATGGTGCAGATTCCAATAAAATCACACCAACCCCCACTTAAGAGAAACATGAGGCGATGCTACTGCACGCCGATGCACACCACGTTCGCATTGGTTTCACTAGGTGTCTACGTTAACACCATATGATCATAAAGACAACGCAAACGATGGTACTAAATCCTAAACATTCATGGAAGAATTAACAAAAACACCTAATTAAATTGATGAAAATGTGGTGTGCACCCTACGCGCTGCTTCGTATCACCTCAAAGGCCCTCCCTTTAGTGTGAGATGGTGTAATAGTTAGGAGCCAAGCTCCTTAGGCTGTGGGTCATTGCCTCCTTCTGTAGTAGTAGTATATAGCCACCTCTAGTTCATGAATTGTTCATTAGATGGCGTTGTGCGCATATTATGAGGCAGCTTTTGGGCGGCAAGGCACTTCTTTTACTACGCCAAAGTTCTGCCCCACAGCACAGGTCAGACTGATGATGATAAGTATGTCCATATAATAAGAGGATGCGTATGACTAATGCTCACACAAATTTTTCCCCATCCGTGAGCGGCCAGCCTGTACGCGTCTTAGACGGAAACGGTACGTCGAACTAATGTCTTCAGATGCGATAAATGGACATTCTCTGAATCACGACAGCGGCGAGCCTAAGAAAGGTCACTAGAAGCGACATGATAATTCACTGGTGACGTTTGTTCATTGATTGTATAGGGTCTAATGAAGCGTGGCTGAAACTTGTGCACAGTCCTGATGGATGAATGGGCATCCAAAGTAACACTTCATCCTTAGGACTGAATGGAGACGTCGTGATGAGAGCTGTCGTAGCATTGCTTGCGATCTTGCTGATTGACTTCTGCATGCATTAGGGCGAACTCGTAGCCGACATTCGTCAAGCCTTGCGATGAACGGCTTTGATATGGTTGCCGAGGTGTCAGTTGAAACCTTTAGAAAAGAGACATCGATGGTGAATGTCGGTGAACGGACGTACACGAGGGAAAAACGAGAATAGCTAGTAGTTCGCTGAACAGCGGTGTCATGGGCAAACTATTACAAACGGCAAAATTGTATCCGAGTTGTCGTGGTTTGGTGCGATATACATCAATAGCATGTCTGTTAGTATCCGATGAAATCTTACTGTGAGCCCATTAGTTTAGGGGTGGTAACTGACGTCATCTTATGTACTGCGCCCCAGGTTCTGAGCAGGTTTTCGATTATGGTGGAGAGAAACGTCTTGTCGCGATCACTCAGGAGGACGCGAGGTGCAGTGGGATGCAATAGAATATGGCGCTGAAAAAGAAGTCTGCGACTTCTGAGGCAAACCATGTGCGCAGTGTAGCAGTCTCTGCGTACCGTGTCAGGTGATCGACAGCAGTCCAAATCCAACGATGACATGCCGGCGTGATAGGAGAGAGGACCGAGTATAGTCTATGCCAACGATGGCGAAAAGTGTCTCAGGACACGGGATTAGTTGCACAAGGCCAGAAGTACATGAATTTGGTCGCTTCTACCGCTGACACAGAGGGCAAGATGCAACATCTTTTGCCACAAAGGTAGTGCTGCTAGGCCTGAAGAAACGTTCTCTGGTGCGGCTTTTGTAAAATCCCAAGTGGCCTTGAACATGGGTGGGTCGTCGTGAAAGGCTTTGAGAACTTGGGGACGTAGAGAACACGGAAAGTACTGGAACCCAGCGGTGTCCATCGGTAGTGTGAACGTAACGCTCTGAGCCCATTGTTATCTAGCACGTCAAAGAACTCTAGGTGGTCGAAATTTCCAGAGCCCTCCACTACGGCGTCTCTCATAATTATATGCTGGTTTTGAGATGTTAAACTTCACATATCAATCAATCATTATTGTTATCGAGCTTAAATTGCCATAGTTGTCGGTGCAATCTAGCATTAGGAGTAGGTGATCTGCCACGTAATCGTTCGAGAATGGGATTGCAATATTGATCATCACGCTGGCATGTGGCAAACTCGGTGTAGTGATTGGAAGCCAGCGTGTCGATAACCGCAAGGTGGAATGTGAGGGGTGACAAACACAATCAGCAGCCAGTGGAAGGTGGCAGCAAGAGAGAGCGTCTGCATCTTGGCGTCTATTGCCGAACTTGTAGATGACATTAAAATCGTACTCTAATAGGCGGATCACGTAACGACCGAGGCGACCAGATAAGTTTTTCGGTGACAATAGCCAGCCTAAGGCGTGGTGGTCTGTAATATCTGCGAAGTGGCGCCCATAATCATACGGTCAAAATTTTTGTATGGCCCAAACGACAGCGAGGCACTCCTGCTCAGTTATCGAGTACTTCTGTTCAGCATAAGTGAGAGCATGACTAGCATACGCAATAATTCTCTCTCGTGGTAATGGCATCCCGCTGTAGAGAAACTCCACCAATGGGCCTCCCAACCTCGGCCAGGGGGCACTGCGCCGTACGCATTTCGCCGCCTTTCTAGCGAAAGCTAGTTGCTCGGACCCCACTCCCGCCTTCTGCCTGCGCGCTCTCTGCACGGCCACATGCTCTGCACATGCTCTTGTCTCGTCGCTCTGCTCGTGCAGCGTCACCTGAGACTTGCTCCAAAGGTTTAAAAAGTTTGTAAAGACGTTTTCACGGTGTGAATCTCATCAGAACCGAAAGCAATTTGTTGACAACCCTTGCGTTACCAAGCAAGTCAAACACGGTGTATTTGAGCTAAGTGCATGTCGATGGGGAACAGGCGCCTTTCTATAATATTAAAAGCGAGGTGATGTTGCGAATTAACTATGTATGTTATCAGTTTCGCTGCGACCGTCGTGTCTTCTCGGAGCTGTCGGCAAACCCCCACTACACTTCGTATGCATCTGTATATAGCTTTCGGATTTCGATCGCTTGGTAGCCAAGTTTGTGGCACGGCTTTAAACTTGCTAAGATATCAGCGTGAAGAGACTAAACTTACGTCGGCACTGTTGATTTTTCGGCACCATTTAAATACGCAGACTTTATTGATTGATTGAATAATTTGATTGATATGTGGGGTTTAACGTCCCAAAACCACCATATGATTATGAGAGACGCCGTAGTGGAGGGCTCCGGAAATTTGACCACCTGGGGTTCTTTAACGTGCACCCAAAGCTGAGCACACGGGCCTACAACATTTCAGTCTCCATCGGAAATGCAGACGCCGCAGCCGGGATTTGAACCCGCGACCTGCGGGTCAGCAGCCGAGTGCCTTAGCCACTATACCACCACGGCGGGGCGTACGCAGACTTCCGATCCCTTTGCACTTTTGGCGAGTTTTCCATCTGGTGTGAACAACGCCGTACCATAAATCGATGCCACATAAGATTTTTTTACAGCTCCTTTGAAAGCATATTAATACAATATATTTTGCTCACTTCCACCATACGTGTTTTCTGCAACGCATGTTTCATTTTGAATACTATACATGCCATTGATCACGTAGCGTGTTCACTGATTTGAATGTCACTTTGGTTGTTTCGACAACTCACTCGGTCTATGTCATGTTATACAATACGCACTTGAAATGAGCATGTTTTTGGTAACGCCAAGATTCGCCCTTGATAATCGCGCGTATTTTCGCGAAACCATCGAAAATTTTATTGCCGTCCTTCGTTCATTTATCAACTCGTTTTTATAGCAGCAGCTGTATATCACCCGCAGCTCAGGCGCATGCAGAGATATTGTCATAGGGTCGTGCCGTGGACGAACCAAACAGACTGTAAATACAAGATGAAACTGTTTTTTCGGCCGAACTTGTGCCCCATATGCACTCAAGGTCAGATTACAGCGAAGGCCACTAGCACTGATATCAGCGAACAGAGCGTCAGCCATCAATCAACTGCCATGTGATGAAGCGCATCGGCATTGATACACGTGCCATCAAGTATTCTAGCGCTATCGTTAGCGGCAATGTAGGTTCCAGAACAATTTGCTATGTTCACGAAAAGGGCGTAGTCACAACAATATGCTCTGCTGCAGTCCCGAAGCTTCTCGAACACTTCAGGCACGATTTGCGCTGCGAATCACTGGCAGTAAAATGGGTGATAACCAATTCTTAAGCGAAAAATGTGGCAATATAATGATTTTCGTGCCAAAATCATGGTATCATTCGGAAGCACGCTGCGGTGTGAGACTCCAGATTGGCTCCAGACTCTTAAGTGCTTTTCGTTTGTGTGCACCTAAATCTATGTGCATGAGGTGTGAGGCGCGAAGACGACAACAGACAGAGGGTGCACACACACCAAGCGCCACTTCTGTTTGCATTGAGTGGCATCCCGTCATACGCTTGAAATATGCAAAACCAACACGCCAACCCTGCCGTTCTTACACCTGAATCTAAACACAGTGTAACTGCGCTTCGCTCCCATGTAAATGCAGCTGGCTTATGCGGGAATGGAACTCATGACTTCGATCGTAGCACGGCCACACCTAAGCCGTCTAGCTTATGGGTGGGTATTGCTTGCAAGACCTGTATACGTATAAAAGCTCCGCGCTAACACGCAGCATAAATCTGTTGGTATACGGAGCAGTGACGAAAAGTCCACAGCAATCAGTTGAATACAACACTTGCTTGGCTCATAGTACGGTATTTTAACAGTGGTGTACTGGGCTTTTAGCAGGATCGCCTGCTTTCGCATTACAACATGGTTGCCTCGGAAAACGAGTACCGATTTCGATATGTACAGCGGTTGCCTATTTGCTGTAACTTCAGTCTACAAACGTACCATCACGTTTCTCCCATAGTTGGTAATACTGTGCACGACTGAAAATTCTTCAACGCGACAAGACCATGTAATCATCGAAAAACGGCCATATTCTACTACTGACGCTTTTGCTCCGCGCAATGCTCGCAATGTAAACGGTAAAACTTCACGGGCAGTATTCAGCTTCCAAACATTTTTTAAACTTTTGTAGTTACAATGCAGTAGGGGTGTGTGCCAGCCTTCCAGGATAACGAAGGAGTGGCGCCAATAGCTTGCCTAAATGCGAGATAAATGCTGCACCGAACACGTTTTTCGTGGGTGCAATAGGATAAAAAACTAAGCAAGCGTGGCTCGTCCAAGAGACCGCAGCCTTGCCCTCTCTTCGCTAGGGTGTCGAATGGCGCGGCGCAAAGTTGAGCCTCTCTTCCCTATGCCATGGCCGCTCACGTCGGTGTGCAGACGTGTATAGGGGCGTTCTCGTCGAAGTGACACAGAACAGGGCCGGATGTTAAAGCATGCTTGAGGACTTTAAAGGCACGCTCGCAGTCATCGTTCCAAGCGAAGGTAGATCCTGATGTCAGCAGCTTGTGCACTGGCAACGCGATGACAGCAAAATTACGGATGAAGCGGCGGAAGGACGCCAGGCCCAGGAAACTTCGTAGTTGTTTGATTTTCTGGCCGAGGCAAGCGTATCGTGCCGCAAGATTGCCGGGATCCGGCCGAACACCATCTTTGCTGACAAGGAGGCCCAACACCTTGATATTCTTGGTGGCGAAATGGAAGTTCTTTGTGTTAAGCTGACTTCCAGCGCTGAAAATACACGTCATAACTTCATCCAAACGATGAAGATGCTGTCGAAAAGAAGGGCAGAAAACGACGGGGTCATCTAGATAACAGAGGCTCGTTTCCCACTTGAGGCTGCGTAGAACTGTGTCGAATATTTGATGAAACGTGGCAGGAGCATTACATATACCAAAAGGCATGGCGTTGCATTCATACTGCCCATCTGGTGCTGCAAAAGCACTCCCTTTCTTGTCCTCTTCGCGCGTAGGTATTTGCCAATAACCAGACCATAGGTCGAGGCTGGAGAAAAATTCAGCGCCCTGCAGGGAATCAAGTGCGTCGTCGATTCGTGGCATCAGGTAGAAGTCTTTGCACATGATCTTATTAGGTGCTCTATAATCGACACAGAATCACACTAAACCATTTTTCTTTTTAACAAGCATTACCGGTGATGACCAAGAGCTAGATGAAGGCCGGGTAACATCTTATTTGAGCAGATCAGCAACGCTATCCTCGATTATTTTCAGCTCCGCGAAAGATACTGAATAAGGACGGTGGCGTACAATTGCATTTCCTTCCGTTTCAATTAGATTCACGGGGACGGAAGTGCGACCTAAAAGCTTGGAATTGACATCAAATGAAGCACTGTGTTTTTTGAAGGATACCCAAAAGTTCTTGCTTTTGCGCTGACGTGAGATCGGGATTTATTGTGGGTGTTAAAGCAGCCGTTGTAGCATCGTCATCATTACTCGTAGAGAAAGATGGCGAGTCTGCGTGAAGGGGCACCGGAAAAGTGGTTTGGTATCTGTGAAGCCAGCCACACTGGTACCCTGGGGAAGCGTATCAGGCAAAGAAGTAGACTTAACTGCCGTAACTAATGCTCTGCACCACGAAAGCGCACTAGGCTAGGAGTTATGGTAAGCCCACCAGAGATGTAGCCTCATGCACGGCGCCAGGAGCACATCACCAGTACTGACAGTCATCAGCAGTGACGATGCACTGGCTATGAGCATCGTTATCAAACGGCGCAGTGTCTGTCATGCGAATGACCCTCTGACAGCAAGATACCATGGCTCAAGCTGAGGAGAGAAAGTCCCATCCTGAAATGAGCGCATTAGAACACGATGACAGAACGAGGAACTGTATATGGTGAAGGATGCTTTCAACAAAACTCGTGCTGCGGAAACACTAGAGGGCCGAACGAAAACCGCATTAGAATAGCGAAGGGCAGGGCCATCGTATAGTGTCTTCAATTTTCGCAAACGGGAGCACGAAAAGTCGACACTAATAACTAAAGCGACGAACATGTGTCCACCAGGGCTTCAGTCCAGATACACACCGAAAGTACATCACTAAAGTATATTTGAGGATCGTTCCGGAGAAATTCAATGCAGTCCAAAAAACAGCTTTCCCTCTTGAAGCTGCACTGTTTAGTTTTCCGGGCGATGATCAGACGCCGTTGTAGCTGGACGAAGGGTTGACGAGGAACAGCGCAGATGCGACAGAGGCCGATGCCGTGAAGAACAGAATGTGCCGGCTGCATCAAAGTGCTGTAGACATGATGAGCGACGCTGGTAGAGGTGGTATAGGCGGCGATGTTGTGGAAATAGGGGCAAA
The DNA here is from genome assembly GCF_013339725.1 of Rhipicephalus microplus. Taxonomy (NCBI): domain Eukaryota; kingdom Metazoa; phylum Arthropoda; class Arachnida; order Ixodida; family Ixodidae; genus Rhipicephalus; species Rhipicephalus microplus. The sequence continues at coordinate 129,390,195 of NC_051168.1, read as the reverse complement.
CTCATCCCTCTCGAAGTCACCATAGCCACGCTTTTCGTCTTGTTAAAGTCGACAACAGAACCGTGAAATGTGGCTGCGGATTCCGCAATAATAGATAATCGGTCGAAACGGACGTCAGGCATTGAAAAAAGAAGGCATTTCTCCTTGGAGCAAGAGCTTTAGTGAAGGCTGCGTTGTTGACCCTTGCTGCCGTGATTGCTGAGAAGGTGACGCTAGTGTCGCCACCTGAGCGTACGTAGGCTCTGAAACTGGTATGCGGGCTTGGCACTTACTCACCCGTCAAGGACGCCAGTTCCTACCTGACGATGTTGCAAAGGCTGCCTACAGAAGGAATAATATGGAGCTTATAAGACGACGAGGTGGCCTAGTGTTGCAGCTCCTCGCGGATTATGAACCGTATCAATGCAGGCAGCTCTCTGTCATGCGTTGGCCTGAGAACTGTTGTGTCAGGTTGTAAACGTATAAGCTGGAGGTCATGGAGTCGCTGACACGTACTGATGATAAATGCGACCATGGTGGGGTTTTTTGTAGCTAAAGTGTTGAATGTGACGGCGCCTATGCCCTTGAGTAGGCGGCGAACGTGGTCATGCTCCGCCATCAAGCTGTTGACGCGGCGGCATAGAGCGAGGACATCTTCAATGTATGAGGTATTGGACTCGCCGGAGGGCTGCACACGCTCTGCAAGCTTCTGTTTGGCTATGTCTGAGCGGGAATAAGGGCAAAGATCTGACGAAGCTGCTGTCCTAAAGGTAGTCCTGTCTGCGAAATCCAGCTGATGGTAGGAAAACCAAGTCCTAGCGACCCCCATCAGAATGGAGCGCTACGCGGGACGGCTTCGCAGAATCATGCCAATGGCTAAGCGCACTTTCATGGTGCCGTACTCAGTCTAATCAGTCTTCAACGTCTTCACCGCGAAGGCCGGCGAACATCGGGGGATATTTTTGAGGGGCGGTGACAGTCCAGGAATACATACCCACGGGTGCAGGTGGGGTGGGTGGAGCTGTGTTGTTATGCTCGTTTTGCGACATGACCGTGGGCTGATTGTACAGACGGCGACCTGACCGGAGCTCCAGGGATGGTTTGTAGTTGAAGATGACGAAGAATCGCTGGAAGAAGAGGACCACGGGACCGGAAAGCACATTCCACCACTTGTAAGGCAACATTTAGTATTCAAGACACTTTTTTGCTCACCGAAACTCTGCCCCACAACACAGGTCATACTGATGATGATGGTATGTACGTATGATAAGATGACTCGTATGACTAACGCTCACATTATGTCCCTGTAAATAATATAACTAGTTGGCGTTAATGGTTTTCGTATAGTTGATAATTTCGTATAGGTAACGGATGGATGGACAGACAGAGAGACAGACAGATGAAGACAGAAAATACAGATGAACGGACAGACGCACAGAAGCATCGACGAACGTACAGATGTGTGGATGGACGGATTCATGGGTGGAAGCACGGACAGATGATTTGACGGCTGCACGAAAGCACGGGCGGACTGGTGGATGAACGCACGGACGAGCTCACGGGTAGCCGCACGGACGGACACACGGACGTAGGATGGATGCTTCGCCCCACTCATCATCATTCACTTGGTGGATATGCTGGGAATTTTTTTTACTGACGCTATTTTTGTTGCATTTGTTCAACGTAAATTTACAATAAAAACTAAAGCTTGTTTGGCAGAGCGTTCAAGTTGTTAGTAAAGAAGAAATAAAAAGGCCAGAAAGTTCTGGCGAAGCCGCAACAGGTAACTTAATTTGTTTATTTTGAATTCTACTCCCAAAGTGATATGTTTCATTGTGCAGGTGCAATTATTTTCCACCCGACAGAATGTAGCGTTGAAATTTTGTTTGGCCATTCTGCACGGTTGTTTGTCAGTATACTGAATTAAAGAATGTTTGTGGTGGGAATCAAATTTGTTTATTAGTAAATATGAATGTACGAACATCTGTACAAAATATTCTACCGTAAGGGAAAAATATATTTAATGATATTATTTTTTGTCTTAAAACACTTCGGTAAAGTGAATAAAACACACGATTCTGAGCAAAATGGTGTAAACATCTGGTATATATTTTTATTGTTTGCATAAAAAAACTGCTTCATATGTATCGAAAACATGGAGAATATAGAGATTACCATATCCCGTTAAACATGTCAAAGAGAGAGTAATCTCAGCGTGCACTGTGACGGGAGCGTGACGTCAACCTGAGGCTGCGGAGTGACCGACTTAGAACCGCTCCAACACATGTGGTGAGGGGAGCGCCTTGCGGCGCGTACGTAGGGAAGCACGGAGGGATAGCGTTACACAGGCTGGTCAAAAAGCTGCTTCACACACACACACACACAAAAAAAAACGTCAGCCAACAACCATGTTTTGTATCCCTCACAGTGTTGAACTTTTTGCATTGTACGCGTATATGTATATTCAGCGAAGTCGACAAACATTTCAAACACCAGTTGCATTAGTGATACAAGTGAGTTTGCATTTGTCAGATTGAAGCGTTCAGTATAACGCGTGTGCTCCGCAAGTTCATCACCGTGTTTTTTTACTGTACACATCGTAGTTCTGATTATCATAATCAGCCTGACCACCCCCACTGCACCGAAAAGGTCTGTTTCATGTTCCGCCAATCGACCCGGTCTCGTGCTTTTAGTTTTCACACTATACCTGCATACATTTTTTATCTCATCAGCCAAACTGAATTCCTGCCTCCCTCTCACTCATTTGCCTTCTCTGAAAATCCAGTCAGTACCCTTAAGGGGCCATGCAACACTTTTTGAGCATGGTCAGAAAACGCTTCCGATTGGTGGTAGAGGCTTCCGAGGACACGTGAGCCAATTGTATAGCGTAACGCGCGGCCAGGAATTCGCAATCAATTATCAAAGTCAGCTGAAAATTGCTTTTCCTCCCTCGGCAAATCACGGAATATGCCCAAACATTAAACGTAGATGACCCATCTGTCAGCCATTGGCTGATTTGAACACGGCGCCCTCGATTGTTACAAAAATCGCTACGAGAAGCCGTCACTAGTCCACGCGTGCGCCCGCGATCGCACTTAAAAAGCCGCGCATTCGATAAAAAAAATTGCTCAAGGTCACGAGGCGAGCGTGGTGTTTTTCGTTTGCCCCTCCCATTCCTCCCTGCTTAGCATACGGCGCTATCGTCAGGGCGAGAAAAGAGAGCGTGTGATTCCTGCGTGTGACAAATATTTGTAACTCCACTCGTACTGGACGAATTCTTAAAATTTTTGCGGCATTGGCATTTGTGAGTAAATACACTTGTTCAGTGAATTGAGTGCATGATTACACAAAAAAGCGTTTCAGAGACTTTAAATTATCATGCCTGACGCACTGCATGCCCAGCCCACGTTCATTTCTTCTTGATTTCAACTATGATGTCTTTAACCGCCGTTTTCTTTCCCTGACCTACTCTGCTCTCTTCCCATCTCCGAATATTACACCTGTAATTTTCTTTTCCGTCGATCCCGGCACCGTCCTCAGTGTCATCAGCCTTCCATCAACACTGATGGCACTGAATTGATGAGCATCTCATGAGATGAATTACGGTTCATCATTACTGAACTGATCTAGGAAAGACGAGTAGGTCTGAAAGTAATATGAAAAAACCTAAAGTATTGTGCAACAGCCCTGGCGGAGAAAATTGCCATAGATGTCGAGACACTGGGAGTTGCTAAAGCAATATGTCTACTTAGGACCATCCTACATCTAATTGGCGACTACGTGTACATCTTATGGCGGCTACGACAACTTATGGCGACTACGTGTACAAGAATTGTTACTCACACTTAATGTTCGTGGAACAGCTCTTAAGGATACGCCGTCCACGAAGTCCTTGTGACCATAGATGTTAAGAATGCCGTAGTGATCCATATGAAACTTATCCTTCAGTTCATTTACGTGTTCTTCGAAAGGGATGGTTGCAAACGACGGTGGCGGGTTGTACCTGCGACAGCGAATCAGTAGTTGCTCGTCAAACTATCGCTGTGAGCTGGTTTGCAATAGGTTCAAGTCAGCCCTAATTTCGTCACGCAGTAAAAAGGCTGCAGCAAACCCAATGCTTCTTGTGCGAATCAACATCCAGAGAGGCTTCCTGCGCATTTTACTCGACGCTCTCTGGCCAAGTTTATTCTTACTCGTGATGCAAGTTCGAAGACGGAACCAAGAAAAAAACAATGCTAAAAATTGACGAGCCCAGAAAGAAGAGCGGCCACAGGAATTTTATTGCGATAGCAATGGTATGGAAACTCTCGGATGGATCATGACGCTGGCGTCAGCGTCATTCACCGTATATGTATACGTATCTATACAAAAAAATTGCCAGATCCCACGTACCTTGGAATCGACGTTATGCGAAGCAAGTGGCGGGAAGGTGGCCGTGTTGCAATTTTTTTATTGAGCGACAAGTCATGAAATGACGCTAAATTTATGTACAAATATTGCACGCGCAGACATATGCTGAAGGATTGCAGATGTTTATTCAACCAGTTGTTTGCACTTGGGCAACGATGCCAACTGTAACATGCGTATTAGCAACACTAGAAGTTGATATCAAGCGCTGATGCTCGCAAGGATGCCTTGGACAAGGGTGTACGTAAATCAACTTCAGCGCATGACACTTAACCACAATTGACGTTAACCCGACGTGACGGCTTTATTAAAGGAGTACATATGTCTTGTTTAAAAAAATTGAGTAGGCAGCACTGCAACCACTCTTGACGTTTCACAGGGCCCCGCCGCGGTGGTCTAGTGGCTAAGGTACTCGGCTGCTGACCCGCAGGTCGCGGGTTCAAATCCCGGCTGCGACGGCTGCATTCCAATGGAGGTGGAATGAAGATTAGCGTCTCTTTCAATAGTAGTTCCTAGACCTCGCTTAGCTCTGTGGTAGAATGCTTCATTGCCACGCAGAATGCTTGGGTTTGATTCCAGCTGGGACCCTGACATTTATTCTTTGCACTCGTCAGGTCGACGCTCCCGATGTAAGGGTGTTTCTTAACGCTCGCGGTGTTGAAATTGCCCATGTGTGTTCTCGTCGTTCCTGGGTAGATACCAAGTGTGACTCACCTGTGGCACATACTCGCATACTAGTGGTACATGCCCGGCCGCGGTTATCTGCCACTGTCTAGCGGGAAGTGTTTGACGTCGTACGCGACGGGAATGTGACAATAGTCATGTCTTGACCAGCGCGCTGTATTCGTCAAACTATGTTACCCTCTCATGCTAGTTTTGGTTTACGCCAAGTTAAGGGGGTGACCACGAGAGCACCCAAACGTAAGCGGCGAGATAGATAAATAGATAGTATGATAGATACGCTCAAAGTCATCAAAGTTCGCTAAGAAATACTTCGCATTTAAAATAGAAACGAAATAAAGAAATATAATTAGGAAAATAATTGATTGATATGTGGGGTTTAACGTCCCAAAACCACCATATGATTATGAGAGACGCCGTAGTGGAGGGCTCCGGAAATTTCGACCACCTGGGGTTCTTTAACGTGCACCCAAATCTAGGCACACGGGCCTACAGCATTTCCGCCTCCATCGGAAATGCAGCCGCCGCAGCCGGGATTTTAACCCGCGACCTGCGGGTCAGCAGCCGAGTACCTTAGCCACTAGACCACCGCGGCGGGGCAATAATTAGGAAAAACACTCTGGCACGTGGAATCAAACGTCCGACATGCGAATTGTGAGTGGGAGGCGTTAGCAACAGAGCCACGAAAGAGCACCTCCTTCAACACCGAAACTGCAAGCTATATATCTACCATTTACTAAAGTCCCTGAAGAAGATAAAGTAGTGCCCCTCGCGTGCATAGCTTTTGTGAAAGTATCGCGAACGCCATATTGTTTGTCCACTTTCGCGAGCGCGCACTTTACGAACAGAGGCCACCGACATAGCCTTTCAGCATACCTGACGCACGGCCGCTCGATGAACACACAGCGTAGCATGCAGTGCCCGAGCTGCCCAAGCATCCGGCACATCCAGGGTGCCCGCGTGCTTTTGCATTCGTAGTTTTCTGGTGGACATTCTAGAGGCGGTGCTGTGGTTGCTGGAAGAGGAGGTAGAGGCGGAGGGGTGCGGTTGGCGCTACTTAAGTATTTTTCAGGGACTTTACCACTTACCACTGGCGATATCCACCTAGGGGAAACTATCAAGTTTTCAGCATTAACAGCAAGATGGCGCAATGAGCGCTCGTCGCCAAGGTCACCAGATGAATCCATCTAGGGACCTCAACGTCGCCAGATCGTCATGATGTGGCGGCGGCGCGCTCTCATTTTCCACGCGTGCTTCTCGCCGCTAAGAACCTGGTAGGGGGGGGGGGCGATCACGCTTATGTTCGCTTATTCGGTGGTGGGGACAATCGTACGCATTGGGCTCACGCAGACTGTACGCTCGTAGCACATTCTCCGTTTGCGAAAAGGGCTCGCTTTTCACACACAGTGAAGTAGTGACTGAGACGCTTATTTGTGTTCATCTGTACCTGTGAATACGTTTCGTGCGCCATTTGTGCGTGAGAAACACGGCGCACGTTTCGATCTGCTTGTTATTCTTCACATGACCTTCCGATCTGTTGCTATTGCGCTCATTCCATCGCCTTGGTGGCAAAGCGGTGAATTTTTCGCGCTCGTCAATTTTTAGCGTTTATTCTTTCAGTGTCCACGCGTGATCAACTAACTAGCCCAACAGCTGTTCTGCTAAACGTATAACCACCAAGCGTCTTTCTTGGGGACCTTCGACGCAAAAATGTTTGTCTGTCTGTCTGTCTGTCTGTCTGTCTGTCTGTCTGTCTGTCTGTCTGTCTGTCTGTCTGTCTGTCTGTCTGTCTGTACATTTGCCTGTTTGCCCACTCTTAACGGCACCGGGTACTTGAAACGGCCGACCCCATCCGCAGCACCCACAAATGTTGCTCAAGATTTAGCGTTCATACTTGTGCAATTGTCAATTAATAAGCAATTATTGCGCTAGTCTGGGGCACCATAACAACACGTATATATTCTGCATCTGCATCTTTTACTAGAAAATGCATAGATAAGTATTTTAAGGACTGTAGCGCTTACCACGCTGCGCTGACCATGCAACGCTTGCACGAAACGGTGAGTGTTTCCACGCTTTGCTAAGACGCGATGGTAGTGGCATCTACCCCTCCCCTTATCACCTCTGAGAAGGGCGCGCACGCCCGTATCAGAGCCACGCGCTTCATTTTGCAAGAAGAGTGCCAGGTGGCGCTCATGTCTCACGTGTGACATGACTTGATGCGCTGGTTCGCCTCCACTGCTTGCTCGGGGCACTCTAACTCATGTGCCTCCAAAATACCACTCAACAATTTTTTTGCGCAGAACGGTAAAGTAATTGTTTCCTATCGTCTTTCGACGACATTAGGTAGTTTCAGTGCTGGGTACCCAAGCGGCTTGCGTACCCAAATCGTTGGGGCGGCGGTATTGCGCATGCGTGAAACCCCAAACAGATGCGTCGCAAGATCGCTGGGGCGATGGGGCCATGCGTCCGCGCGGCCATAAACAACGCTGCCACCACTGGCCTCCTAGCGCAGATAAGTTGCTCTGGCGCACATGCTGCCGCATCATGTTACCTTCACGGTGAGCAAAGCCGAGGCTGGCTGAGCCACCACTTTGACTTTTAAGTTTTAAGCGCAAATATTATAGTGGCTAGCCACTATACAAATAGCATGGCACAACGGAACGATATCTCGGACAGCATGGATCGGCCGCCTTGTAAGGTCCACCTTCGCAGGAACTTATCGTATCCGCACTGCTGATACTCTAGCCATCGAGTTAAAATAAGCCAAAGTGCGAGCACCAATAGCGATTATATTGTTTCAGCCAGATTACCAAAGCTAGAATGGCCTGGAGCATAAAAACTAAAAATATGCCAACCCCCCGACCAGCTGAATAGGTGGCGTCATCTAGCGCGGCCATAGTGAACTAGACAATCACGACATTGTTATTGCAGAAACATAGTGCATTGTCCGTCTGGTGGAAAACCCGTGCAGCGGTATTATTAAAAATGAGTAACCTCTTTATTCATTTTCACCACAAAAACATTGCGCGTAAGCCAACATATTCATGACTGTGGTTGCACGAAGTGTCACAAGATGTCGACAGTATCGGTACAGCAACCTTGTATTTTTCACTTTTTGCAATTAAAAAGGTCTCGTGATTTTGCCGCAACGGTGATTCATTCCTATGTAAGTTAAATGCAGTTTCAATGCTGTTGGCATCACCATTTGTGGTTTGCGAAAACGTAAAGGCATACATATTTACGTATGATGAGCTCAAAACGTTGCAAGAGGCACGTTCTCGTTGGGAGGTAAGCGCAAACTGGTATCCGGTAACACATTAACGTAAAGAAGTATACGTACAAGCTAAAAGTTATTGATTGATATGTGGGGTTTAACGTCCCGACACCACCATATGATTATGAGAGACGCCATAGTGGAGGGCTCCGGAAATTTCGACCACCTGGGGTTTTTTAACGTGCACCCAAATCTGAGCACACGGGCCTACAACATTCCCGCCTCCATCGGAAATGCAGCCGCCGAAGCCGGGATATGAACCCGTGAGCTGCGGCAAGCTAAAAGTTACACAGAGCTACACGTTACACCGTTGCTCTGTCGTCGCGCTTGTCAGACTATGACCGGCTGTTTGGATTGCTTGGCATCGACGGTGCCGGCTTCAGTCGCAAGTGTGACGCATACAAGAATGTTTTTTTTTAGTTTCGTGTTGATAACTATCATATCATTTAAAAATGATTTATTGAAATTAGTTTACTTCATGTCACAATGTAAGTTTAAGTTAACATTTGAAATCATAAACATAATTAAATAATACTTACGCGACAATTAAGACGCTATGGCACTGCGAGCGCGTGTGACCTTCGTGTGGCTTGCGTTTGCGTGCGCGCCTCTATAAGGCATTCCAGTTGGGTATGGGTTGGCTACGCAATGCCGCGCGCCCCCAAGCCCGCAGCGCCCCAAGAGCTTGTGTACCGAGCACTAAAACTCCCTATTTGCAGATTACATGCAGACGCGGGGCTAATTTTTCAAGTGCGAGTGCACTTTATAAGCAACCCTGAATCCGCCATCCGCTGTGCGCCTCCTCCTCTCCCCTAGCAACGGCACGAGGAGCGGAGAGGAGTGACTGTAGCAACGGCGCAGCGACGTCACACACCACGTGATTGCCCGCGCTCCGCCCTCCTCTCCGTTGCTACACGCGCCCGCGCAGCCACGACTTGCTCGAGATCGGCAAGTCGTCATACGTATGAATGAATCGCAGGCATCAACCTCGACTGAGATACCTCCAGCAACGAGTACAACGCAATCGAATGCGGGCATTGCATGCGTCGTTGAAGATGTCGCGCCGGTTGAAGACAAGGCAGCGCGGCGAAGGGCCCGTGATGCCGAGCGCAAGCGCACGAAGCGGGTCGTGGACATAAATGTCAATATAATGTGAATTTACTCTCACATATACGCGTAAACTCGCCAAGATTTCCCGAGAGGGTCTAATGGTTCCTGGGAAACGCAATGTGATCACAGTGGGGAGTTTACGTTAACTCACTGGCGAATGCCAACGGATTTCAACTTTACTGCCCCTCATAGCCTCACCCCATGCATTCGCATTTAACCATGTTCACACTCTGGGAAATGCTTGGGAGTTTTTAGTTTATTTTTTGATCGGCATGGTTTACCTTTTTTTTTTCTAGCTTTATCACATTCGATCCCGTTCAAGTGGTATTCTATCATTAGACTTCATGCGTAGCGAGATACTGAAGAACATGCAAAAAAGAAATACTTGGCTGTGGAGCAAAAGCAAGTTGTGTTGACCGAATGGGCCGAAGCACCGCTCTGCTGTAATCAAGGACAGAGGGTTGATTCCTCGATCGAGCACTGACGTTGAACGTTAGTACCAAGATGAACTTGTTCAGTGGCATAGCAACAGCAACGCTCTCTTGACGAAACGCTACAAAAGAAAATTATACAGTTGGGGACATCATTTTGACGTAAAAATGTGACATCATCAATGACGCGAATCAGTGTGCCACTCCATTCGGTAGCCATATTACTCTGTATGGGCCACTTTAATAAGCTTGACATGAGGGACTTCTAGTGCGCTCTTACAATATCTGTAGACGATTTTGCGCCAGACTCCGTCACCGCAGGCGCGGGATGTTAGACAAATGCTTTCGTTTTTTAAATGTGAAGCATTTCTTATCGAGCTTTGGTGACTGAGCGTATCTATCTATCTATCTATGTATCTATCTATCTATCTATCTATCTATCTATCTATCTATCTATCTATCTATCTATGTATCTATCTATCTATCTATCTAGCCACCCACGACTTTTAGCTCCCGTGGCCATTTCGAGAATGGTATCAATATCAAATTTGGTATGGCATACCGTGATTGTACGACGAGCATAGCTGACTACTCATAACATGAAATTTATCATATGTACGTTATGAATGTCATAACTTACATTTGATGGTCTTGCCGCTGTTGCGGTGGTTACATTCACATGACTTTTTGCAAAACTGCTGTGGTATGACATGACTGCATGGCAAACATGAGAGACAGACCCTAACGTGAAAATCATGACGTGTATGTCATGTGTGCTATGACTACATGTCACGCTCATGGTGCACTTGTGGTCGTTTCGCTAGCTTCGCATATACCAAATTTTGTATTACGGGACGCGAATAATGGCGAAGGTATATATAATACTGGTGCAAACACGATAATTATGAGATGCGTGTCATGTAAGAACATGACTACATGCCACGCTCACGATGAGCTCACAGCCGTTTCGTTAGCTTTACATATACCAAACGTGGTCCTACGTGATGTGAATGGATGATGAAGGAAAATGACGCGTCGAGACAAGATAATCATGACATGGAAGTAATGTACGGTATAATTTACGTACGCCTCTTAACGTTCTGTTGATTTTAAAGTCAGATCTCAACATTTCACATTCGCGTTTCGCATATCATCGATTCCCAGTGTACGTGGGATCTGTCTTTTCTTTTTTTTCGTACACTGCAAAAAATGGCGCGTACATACGGACAGAAAAGTGAACATAGAGTCCAGTAAAAAAAATACACTCCACCCCTTCGCGAACATCAATGATACAGCACACGTTTAAGAATCACAGACTTCACCACTTCGCAAATATCGTAGATACCACACACGTTTGTATAGTCCAAAAAACAAGTGTCTCCTTCATAAAAAAAAAATGAGGTGAAAGTAATTATTTGCAATACGGATCACCTTCAGAAATATATATAACTATGAACGTCGCATACCATCACTGAATTTATCGCCGCGCCGTGTTCTGCACCGCTTCTATTCAATCAAACTGTATTTGTTCCCAAACGGCGGTTTGGCGGGCATCGCGGACAGTGAAACCATGCGACCATGGCGGGCGCTCCGCCTCATCGTCCCTCATCCATCGCAGTCACTACTCTAGTCGCTAGCCCGAATACCCTCCTTAACGGCCAACAGGTGGTAGTATATCTAGAACATAGAAGCGCATAAAGTCTCTCAGGGGCATAGTAGCACTATGGCACGCCAGGCATGAGCACTCACTGAAATTTCGACCTGTCGATCGGATCGTAAAATGTGAGTTTACTACACCCGCCTGCCGAGCTGCCAATTTCGAATGTTCTGCGCACACATACACTGATGAAACACATGCATGAGTTTAGGCTCGATTTCGAGAGGCTTGATTCAACATAGTTGAAGATGTATAGTCAATTATCTTAAATTAATAACTTCCTTGGAATTCGACTGCTCGCGGTAAATTCCGATACAGCGTTTTTCGATACTGCTGTCAACGGCTAAAGACGCACACAGAGAACTGCTTTTTTTTTTGGTCTGCTTTTTGGAGGTGAGTGCCTAACATCTCATCCATTCGCTGTTTGGGTTACAGCACGTGCCGCTAATGATCAGTGCCATGTAGTGCCTACGCAATATCTCAGATTAGGCCACTTCGAATACAGTCGAAGCGATAAACGCAGTGCTCCTTTGTCGGTGTCGTTTTCGCGTGGCTTCTATCAGGCATGCTTTTTACTGAGACGGAGTGCGTACTGAGAGCAGAAAGTACGGAATTCACGGAAATCGCCGATTGGTTGTGTTGGTCGTGTTTACATTTCGAGAGGGACATTTTCATTGTGCTCTGATTACTTGTGCACACCAGTTGCATTACTCTACGCCAAGAGTTTTTGGGCTTGTCAGTGGCGTACTGGAGCCGTGTAATGTGTGCGCCTCTTTTTATGTTGGAGGCGTTAGGTGAACCTCTGCTTACGGTGCAGGTACGCCACTGCGCCGTAAGACGAGAGGATATCGTGGTCACCCCCTTAACTTGGCGTCAACCAAAATTAGCATGGAATGGTAAGATGGCTTGACGAGTATGACGCGCTGGTCGGAACATGAATAACGTCACCTTCCCGTCGCGTACGTCGCCAAACGCTTCCCGCCCGACAGTGGCACATACCCACGGGCGGGTATGTGCCGCTGTTATGCGGGTGCGTGCCACCATAGAGTTCCCTGATATACACTAGAGGGAACTCTGGTGCAAGAGTCTATAGGAGCTGCAACGCATGGCGCTTCAGCGACCATGGAAATGATGGGTAGTACGTACATTTTTCTAATATTCATACTTCTGGCCATCTGTTGACTCTGTGTGTGTTCGTGTGACTTGGAGCTGTTTTCTCACAAAACAAATATTAGCAAATGTTCAGCGGTTGCGCTTCACCGTCTTATTCATTTAGACTTACCTTTCCAAATCGGGTCACAAATTTCGAAAAGGATGAATCTTTCTTTCAAAAAAAAAAAAACGGAACAGCAATAAACAAAGTCACAAGTACGATTCGGTGCCCGCAAGTACGAATACTAGGGAAATGTGTGTACTACCCATCATTCCCATGGTCGCTGAACGATCGCAGCGCCAGAGTCCCCTCTAGTTAATTTTAGGAAACTCTATGCGTGCCACCACTCAGTATCTACACAGGAACGACGAGAACACACATGGGTAATTTTAACGCGTGAACGTTAAGCAATAGCCGACATTAGTAGTGTTGACCCTGCGAAGGCAGAGAATAAATGTCAGTGGAAAGAAAAACCGGACATAGGAAGCATTGACTTCCCGACGAATGCATATATAACAAATTTCAAGGTTCGAGCAGGAATCAAACCCAAGCATTTTGCGTGGCAGTCAAGCATTCTAGTCTCGGAACTGCTTTACAAATAGACGCTAATTTTCGTGAAACTTCAATAGTGGTTGCAGTGCTGCCTACCCAATTTTATAAATATTACACATTTGCTCCTTTTATACAGCCATTATGTGGGGTTAACGTCAATTGTGGTTAAGTGCCATGCGCTGAAGTTGATTCATGTAGCAGCGTCTCGAGTCAGCATCTTCGCGAGCATCAGCGCTTCATATTAGCTTTCGGTGTTGGCAATACGCATGTTCAAGTTGAGATCGTTGTGCAAGTGCAAACAACTGGTTGAATAAACATCTGCAACTCTTCAACACATGTCTGTGCGTGCAACGTTTGTACATAGATTTAGCGTCAATTCAGGACGTGTCTTTTAAAACAAAAAAATTGCAACGTGGTTGCCTTCCCTGCGCGTGCTTCACATAACGTCGATTTTCAGGTACGTGGGATCTGATGTTAGACACTGTCTACACTTTTGTACTTGAGCAAAATGTCGTGTTTTATATTTATTGCCAACACCTGAAACGTTGAGTTGGGCGCTAATTTTAAACGATTTGTAAGTAAGCGCGGATGTATGGTAATGGCGGTGCTCTTGCAGTCGGCCCTCATTGGGCACAGTTTTCCCCTAGAGTATTTACTCACAAGCCCCGCCCGCAAAGTTCTACCAACTTAAAAAGACGTACATTATGTCGAAGGAGAGGCCACAGGTGGTGCGAGTGTAGTTTGCGCAGGTGTTCTTGAGCTTCTCGAAGCCTATCTCGTTTATCAGCGGACGCAGCGTGTGGTTCGTGTACCGGACGTGCGTGTAGATGGTGATGTCGCAGTAGCCGTCCGGAGGAAGCCGCGGCCGCATTGCAGTCGGCGTCGCGCCCACCGAGCACAGCAGCGGCGGCGGCGGGGTCGTCACTCGCGCTGAGGACAAACAGAAAACGCGGTGAGCTACGGACAGTGAAATGTTCCGAGTTGTACCTGATTCCACTACGCAAAAGAAAAATGAGCCATTATTTAGTGGTATAGCGCCCAGAGAAGTGCGAAATATTACCGGCATCACGTGTTACCTTTTAGTTGCGGTTAGCGTATACGCGCGCATGGGGTTTACCGTTGAATGAGGAGGTGGGGGTGCAAAGTTTTATAGCAGCGCCCCACCTTCTGGTCTGCTCTTTGGTCCAGTCGAAAAGATAACAAGGTTTGAAATTCATTGAAAAAACTTCAGAAATGAATCAATCACGATTGCCCACCTTCAGTTTCTGGATTTCGGGTAGTAAAGACTGGCAGTAAACAGTTCTTCGACTGGTACAATGAGCTACTTCGAACGCCATTATCTTGAAAGGCCTGCGTGCTCACAATCCCGTTACTCAACCATTGACGGGACAGGTCCGACCGAGAAAGTATAGGCAGAACATGGGACTTCATTCTCTCTCCCTCCCTTGAGTGAATTAGGCGGGTGGTCCAAGGTGACCCTGCAGCAGCGCTCCATCTGGATTGAGTTGAACCGGTTCAACCCTGAACGCGACTACAAGTTTGCGCATGACAGTAGCTAGTGATGATCACCTGTTTCGAGCTGCCCCGAGCTTAATTTATGGCCACGTGACCTCATCAAGTGCCAAGCCAAAGGGACAGTTTTCAATTTCCCCATAGTAGAGTGCCCAGTACTCTAATTTGTTAACTACTTTTGGAATGGGGAGCACTTAGTCGCACGATGTCGCGCGTCAGTGATGGCACCGTTCACACCCTTATTGTGCATGATCGCGTCTCGTGCAGAGATGCGCATGCTCGAGTTCCCCACATATTTGAGTTCTCCCCGAGGAAAGTTGTGGGCGGAATTTTTTAGGGGCGAAGCTCCTTATAGCGGCACCCGTTCGTCCCTCGTAGCCGTTGTAGTGGGTAACAAGTATAACATTTTGACCTCCAAGGCGGTGCCGGTGAGAGATTTCTTCTGTGCGTTGTTGAACAATAAAAGATAGTGCTCAATGTACATGCCAATGGCTGCTAAGGGGGAACGAGAGATAGCAGCATTCGGCATTTAGTTAACGCGCGCTGCGATCTCCATTAGCAGCCATTGGCATGTACATAGAGCACTATTTGACAAGGAAGGGTTGCTACGTTATACTCGCTGGGTGTACCCTCCTTAGTTTTAGCCAGGTTTAGCGAGCGTTGGACCGCAGTGCCATGAATACAGTGAACTAGTATATACCATGAACTTGAGGTGGTTAAAGGTGGGATGTAGACCCGAAGCGTAAGCCCTAAGAAAGTGTGCGTGTGCCACCTCTAGTTTAGTCCTTGGAATGTCCGCCAGATGGCGGTGCTTCTATATGGAGAATATATGATGAAAAGATGCGAGATGATGGTACTTGGAGTGTTGAATAGATGGACGAACAGACACACAGACAGATGCATGGATGGAAGCGTGAACGGACGCAGGGGCGGATGCATGGACGAACGCAGGGACGGACGCATGAACAGACGCACGCACACACGGGCAGATGGACGTATGGACGGACGGAAGCAAGAACAAATGGACGGACGAATGCTTCGTCCCACTCTCGATCATTCACTCCGTGGATACGCTGCCATTTTTTTTCTAAACACACCAGTCTTGTCATTAACTTTGATTAGCGTTATTAGTCACAAGCCAACATCATTCAGTCACAAAAGGCTCACAAGGTATTCCAATCGTAGATAGTGAGGTATCCTAGAACAAGTAACTGTAGGGGCAAGAAGAAAACAGGACAGTTCAGTTGACGCAGTAATTAGCTACACCAAGTACACGAGTTCGTTTTTTGTTATTTTTATTGTATTCTTGCATGCTACATCCCATCAGGGGGTATACTAAGAGTGGTGATAACATCCGAGTCTATTCTATGCTATCACTCCCCCTCCTTTCCTTCGTGTGTGCATGCCTACGGTCCGAGTGTAGGAGACTTAAGTGTCTACAATACGTTAGAAGTGTATCATTGCACAGTCCTCCCTTATCCCAACCTTAGTCGGAGACACATGTCGTGAGCAGTAAATTTCAAATAGGTTTGAGGATAAGGGTATCAGGCACGTGACTAGCTCGTAATCCTTCTGATAAATTTGTCTCATTGTCAACAGAACGTAATGAGAATACCTAAGCCTGCGTTGACCAACACGTATTCAATGTAGCCGCCACTGGCTGACATATTCCAGCTAAGAACAAAGTAGCCAACATTACCTATCATTCAGCCACCATTAGTCAGCAATAGACAAGTGAGCATTGTATTAGCCAACATTGAAAATTATTACCCCCATTTACACATAACTGTCACTGATCTATATATACCAACCACATAAATGATACTAGCTCGTGCTACCGAACATCACCAAATTTAGCGAACGCTAGAGGGTTTATGAACCACATTTGAGACTTGGTGAAAAAACAAATCCTGTCCAAAGCAGGCACTGCTACGAGCCGATGAGTCAAATCTTTCATTCATGCATGGCAAAAAAACTTGCACCCGGAGTTCAAATTTGCCATTTTTTAAGGCAACTCCGTTTTCGGACAGAGGATGGTGTTCGCTCTATTCGGATCAGCCAGTGCCTTCTGTTAGACATCACTCAACTGAAAGCGCACCATTGGCCTACACAGTAAAATCTCGTTAATCAGGACTATACGGGACGGGACCAAAAAGAATCTCTGAATCCACCGAATGACCACTTATCTAAGCTACCAATAAAACAACAAGCATCGATGACTTTTTATCACATCAACACACTTTCACTTTCTTCATGAATACGAATATAATTTGCTTAGTTTGCGTGAGAACAGTGTAAGTAAGGGCCGCGATTTTCGCCGCAGGCGACTTTTACCGAAATGTGACCATGGTTCAGACTTTCCTGCCCAAAAAAACCCAAAAGGTGCTAACTCGAAGATTACCAGAATTGTCATTGCCGTTGTTACTGTATGGTTAGTGTTGATGACGATGGCGATGCAGACTGCACCACCTCATTTGCGTCGTCCGCGTATGCTGTTTTAGCTCCTTTGCGCCGCACATTTGCAGTGATGCCCAGTGAGCCCACTCAGATAATGGTACAAATTAAGTGGGTTGCGGCGGAATATGACCAAATTAACGAGAGTCTTATGCCATTCAACAATGTACACGCTGGCTGCAGTGGCGTAGCCGGAGAGGTTGCACAGGCGCGTGCGCCCTCCCCCCCTCGCCGAAATATCTTTTGCTATAGCATACAGAGTGATAAATGACCCTTTCAGCACCCCACCCCCCTTGAAAGAAATTTCTCCCTGTGCCCCTGCTGACCACGACCAATGAACGCGTCGGCATTATCGAATGTCTTAAATTTAATAAGCATCAAAATAACCAGCTCTTACTGTATGCCACAAACTAGAACACAGCAGCGTTTGAATCACACGAACTTTTTGCCACTGGGTGCAGCCAAGTGCCGGGGCTGCACAAGACAACATGCCTATATCGCGTAGTAGCTGCATTCCCATGCTCAGAAATCACGTTGAAAAAATAAAAAGTGATCATGTCTCATCACATGCGTTCTAAATCAAGAAGCGTAATGCGACTTCTTTACGCACATTCCAACCTTCTGAGTATTGCTTCGAGCATACTCGACTGGACGAGAGAATAGAGAACGTACTTGAAGCGTGCGCCAAATCTTTGTATATACGTTCTTAACGGATACGAGAAATTCATGTCGCGCACGATTCGTGAGGCAATAACCCCATTAGTATATGAGGTCGTTTGCTGATTATTTGTAAAGTGGCCCAATAACCCTTTACCCACAGCACTGAGCAGTGCTGGTAAACTGCAAGTGAGAACGATAAACAAGGAAGCCATCGTTCACAAATTTTTAGTGTGCTCGCTTCTACATGATCTGGCGTGAAAAAATGTCTCGATATACTATGATTGCCACGCACACTAGCTACATTTCAAGTGAGACGACTTACTCATGCCGGTAGTAGCTCTGGTAGTCGCCGGTGTCGGCGGAGTTGGTGCACGTGTTGCAGGTGGTGCAGTGGTCACAACCGGCGCTAAGGTGAGTGGTGTAGAACGTGCTTGTGTCATAACTGGGGTAGGGGCAGTCTGGAGGGGGGAAAATCATGGAAGAGAGCCAATACAACTAAGACAACGAAGGTATTCTAGGGTTAAGTTAAGCTCTTAAAGTTACTTTTGCGCCTGTCTCGCTGGGCAGGTCGGCCTATAAATAAGCATAATATAACCAAACCACATATAGTTACACAACGCCAATGACTCGGACTGGGCGTTGAAAGAGGAAGTCGACGGCTGAGTGCTTATCTTGGCTTGTACAAGACAAGTGCAATGTTGAATTCCTATCATCTGATGCTCTACCGTGCCTGGTGACTGGAGGGGTCATTTAAGCTTGCCAGCCGTAAAGGTCACCAACATAGAAAAAAATCTCATCTCAAAGGCAGCAGCATTTTCACCCTCTGACATTGTACCAAACATACTCCGAAGATCTAAGTTCTTAAAAGAGCAGCTTCAGATGTCAGTTGCTTCAGATGTCAGAGTGTTCCCGTGTCCAAAACAATTTGGCAGCAGTTAATTATTCCTCTACCCATTCATGCATGTTGTTACCGGCCTTTGCTCCAGAACACAGCCATTCTTGATCGGCATGAAGATGAAATGACTCGTTTGATCGTGGAAACCGATTCTATTGACCCTCTTGGCAATGTTTCTAGCACTAAGCCTTCCATAGCATTGTCACCCAAGGAGCTTGGCTTCTTGAGTATGCGGTGACACTTGGCATTATCTCATTGTTTTAGGTAAATGACATATTTACTAATTTATTTGAGCAGTCATATGCGGTTATCTGCCTGCCTGACGATTATGACTTAAAGAATGATCCGAGTTGAAAAATAAACATCCTGTTGCTAATAACACTCTTCGCTGTCCATCTGTGTGTTCCTGTTTCCGTATTTCGCTTCGCGCTACATAAATTTTTTTCAAATGTGTCTCCAACCAGTCCTCATTGCGACTGTCATCGACATCAGAACCCCACCACTCCCTTCCTATCTATCTCAAGGCCAACTTGGAAATTTTTTATGCCATATGGGATTAGACGGAAACAAAGATAGGTCATCTGTAGTTGCCACTACACTCCCTCTTCATAGTTAATCAGATAAAGTCCTACGATTATTGACAGCTTGCTTAATCTAATGATAATAAATAAAAATTATTTTGTCTTCTGCTATCACCATCATCAACATCTGTTTACATTTATATTGATATATATGCTATATCTAGTGACATCCACTATATCTACTAATATCAATTTATATCTATTAGGCATTGTTGATGCGTCACATTTTGTTTTCTCCTGATGGTCGCACTTTGTTGAAAGTCAAATGTTAGAGGCCTATGTATCCTGTGCAATGTCAGTGCTCTATAAAGAACACCAGGTGGTTGGAATTTCCGGAGTCCTCCACTACAGTGTCTTTTATATTCGTATTGTGTATTTGACGCGTAAACCCTCACATTATAATTATAATGTATCCGTGCCTGCGAAGAAACTTCCTCCAAACCCCTCTGGTTCCCTGTGCGCCCGCAACATGTCGATTTTCAGCTGCGTGACCCTGCAACTCACAAGGAGTTAACCCCTGCCTGTACTAGTCTCATACCCAGTGTCCCCCATCGGGTGAAATATTCTCTTGCGAACGTTTTTAATTTTAACCTAAGGTGGATTTTTATATTATAACAGTCAAAAATGGTCAAAAATAGATTTTTTTGCAAAGCTTATTTTGGAGGCATTTGTGTTTCTATGCCAGCCCCGGTTATATAAAAGTATATTGGCTGTTTTTTCATCTTCGACAGTTTATAACAAAAAGAAGGATGACTAATATTTTACTTTAGGCAACGCCTGCATGAATAGGTGTAGTGCAGTACGTTGTATTTCAGCGTACTCGGATAATCGCAGGAACGTTGGAAATTACAAAATAAAGACACGTGCGTGAGCGGCCTTTCAATTGCCTTGTTTCTCCAGGAGGTGGCTTTACTTGAACGTATGCGAGAGTGATCTTCAACACCTAATAATATTTCTGTTACTCTTGACTATCTTTGTGGCTCTGTGGTTTTAAAGCTAATCTCACTCCAACTCACCTATATCTTAAATATATTTCTAATAAGCACCAAGTTCATAAAGAGTGCCTCCATCATCGTTTCCTTTATTTGTCCATCTTCTGTTCGTACTGACCATCATAAATGTACAACCTCTTCTCGCTCCTTTGGGGAGAAGTTTATTTGGCTAACATAAGAAAGAGACCACAAACCTATACTAAACTGATGTCAGCTGCAGATGAACGTGAGGATTGGTGCAATTGACATACTTTGGCATGCGGTCACAATGAAGTGCATTATTCAAACGCTGGAGCATATCATGCCGCTCACTCGGCGAGCCAATGACTAGAATTATAGGCTGCTAACCTGAAGGGTGCGGGTGCGATCCCAGTCCTGACGGTCACATTTTGATGGAGGTGAAATGATAGAGGCCCGTGTGTACTGTGCAATGTCTGTGCTCGGTGAAGAACACCAGAAGGTCAGAATTTCCGGAGTCCTCCACAACGTTCTTCATATTCATATCGTGTTTTTGAGACGTAAAACCCCTCATAATGTTATCATGTACGCGCGCCTTACGCACAGACGCATTCTGCATCCTCTATATGTACTGTGATGCACACGTGTTAGCTATATATAAATATTCATGCGCGAAATATTTAATCTTTGAAGGAGCATATGCATGCTTACCACGGGTGTCTTGTTGGCCGAGGGTGCAGCGCCCAAATCTGAAAACGTAGCTTTTGACTTTACGTTGGCGTCGTCCGCGATGTCGGTGCCTAGAAGACGATACAGTATAACAGAGGTACATTCACATGATTGATGCCAGTAATTAGCTACATAGAGAGGAGAATTGGTCTCCTGTGTCACGCTCTGTGCATTGATTGCAGGGCCCCTTTAAAGTGTGGCTGGGCCCCTTTATTGCACCAGATGGTCAGAATTTTTGAAGACCCCCTCCCCTGTGGCATTGCTTATAACCATATCGTGGTTTTGGTTTTGGGAAGAAAACCACCGAAATTATTATTATTATTATTAATATTATTATTATTATTATTAATATTATTATTATTATTATTATTAATATTATTGTTATTATTGTTGTTATTATTGTTGTTATTATTGTTGTTATTATTGTTGTTATTATTGTTGTTATTATTGTTATTATTATTGTTGTTATTATTGTTGTTATTATTGTTGTTATTATTGTTGTTATTATTGTTGTTATTATTGTTATTATTATTGTTGTTATTGTTATTATTATTGTTATTATTGTTGTTGTTATTGTTGTTATTATTGTTGTTATTGTTATTATTATTGTTATTGTTGTTATTGTTGTTATTGTTATTGTTGTTATTGTTGTTATTGTTATTGTTATTGTTATTGTTATTGTTATTGTTGTTATTGTTATTGTTATTGTTATTGTTATTGTTATTGTTATTGTTGTTATTGTTGTTATTGTTATTGTTATTGTTATTGTTGTTATTGTTGTTATTGTTATTGTTATTGTTGTTGTTATTGTTGTTGTTATTGTTGTTGTTGTTGTTGTTGTTGTTGTTGTTGTTGTTGTTGTTGTTGTTGTTGTTGTTGTTGTTGTTGTTGTTGTTGTTGTTGTTGTTGTTGTTGTTGTTGTTGTTGTTGTTGTTGTTGTTGTTCACAAATTGCTCGAGTATTTCTCGAACCAACATGTTCTTTGCCTTTTGCACTCCATCTACATAACACCTGTAATGGGCATCCAATGGTTAACGAAAGCAAGTGATAAGGTTAGCTGTTCTTAGCGAATTTGTTAGTGACGTACTGTGACTACACCAACTGCAGGCCATGCACAGAGCTGCACGCCGAGGGCTGCAGTCGGGATGTGTTCATGTAATGGATGCTGTGTAAAGACCTCAGTAATACTCACCGTCGTATCTCACGACTAACAGAAGGAAGATGGCGGCGAGGACAATGCCGACGATGATGAACACACATACCGCGATGCCGATGCCACCACTCTCTTCGCTGAGGTCATTGAGAGAAAAAAAAAGATATCGAGGCATCCACATTATGACACTGTATGTCAACGTAAAAACATGAAATAACAATTGCAATTATTGCTTTCTAGCTAGGTGGTTTAAGGAACTTCAAATGGTTTAGAAAATTTTGTATAAACGCATTGAGCCAGTTAATTAGGCCCTGTGAATTATTGGCAGACCAATCCGAGCTATATAGCTAAATTGTGTAATACCCTACAAGACTTCAAACATGCAAATCACCTTAGAACGCAACGGCACGGCGAATTCAATTTCCTGCATCCTAGGTAGCATATACTTGCATGATACGCACTACCGATACCTAACTGAATTCAGGAACAGCGCAACCTACAAGTTGTTACTTCGTAACTACGGAAGCAAAAAAAAAGAAGGACAGAAAAGAGCGCTGACTTTCAACAAAGATTTAATATCGGGGTGATGTACATATATAGGCGAAAATTGAGAAAAAATGGGCATGCGTAGAAGGGTGCAGGAACAAACTGTGATACACTGTCAGCAAAACTCTTGTCTCCCGTTGAAAGGGCTGAGAAAACAAATGCATATGTAACTTAAAAAAGATCGAGATACGCAATCTCCTTTTTCAACAATGCAACCGATGAGCAACTTACACGTTTACCGTCAAACTTGTTTATTTGATAAGCTTCAATTATCTCACGCGTGGCCTGCGAGTTGTGCTTGCTTAATAACTCGCAACGCTCAAAAACTGGCACGCAGCCGCAGTCTCTGCAGTGGATTCCGAGGTGTCCTTGAACTGCGTTGTGAACATTGTTATTGTGCTCTCTTAACCGGTCATTAAGGCACCTTCCGGTTTGCCCTATGTATACCATTCCGCACGAAAGCGGAATGAGATACACGACACCAATGACACAAGGTACAAAGCGCGTTCTGTGTTTCACAGTGCATCTTCCTTTAATAGCAGCTGGATTATTCACCAGCTTACAAAGCTTTGTAAGCTTTTCTGGGGCGGAAAAAATAACAGTGACACCAGCGCGTTTACCGATTTTTTTTTCAGCTGGTGCGACACGTTATGCAGATACGGAACTGCAACATATTTCATGGGAAGAGACGCGCTTTGAGGCTGAGATCGCCCTCCTTGATATTTAATTTGCTTCAAAAGTTTTTCCGCAACAGCAGAAATCAGGGCGCTCGAGTAACCGGCGCTTAAGAGGTGCTCTACCTGTGCTTTAAAACTGCATTGCATCAAGTGCGGGCATAACCTCTTGAGAGCGTTTACCAGGCAACCTTTAATGATACCCCTTTTCACCAATTTTGAATGAGCTGAGTGGAAAGGTAAAAGGGGTTTACCACTTCTCGGTGAAAACAGCCAGCACAAATGAGTACTTCTAAGACAGAGTGTTAGGTCTAAGAACCTAATCAAATTTCCAGACGGTAACTCATGCGTAAGTTCAAGAGGAAACAAGTGCTTCTTAAACAAATCTAGAAGACTGTGGACAACAACTTCAAAAACAGTATCCAAACAATCAATAAATACAATGAAATCATCAACAAACCTACAGACCTTCACAACGAGAGACAAGTCGAGATCTTTTTGAATGTGGCGATCCTTATGCGCGAGAAAGATGTCACTTAGGACTGGTGCCAAACAGGAACCTATACAAATGCCGCTTTTTTTTTAATAAAATGTTGCTCATTTCAAGATGCAACCGTTGACTTTAAATAAAATGAAAGCAATTCCAGAAACCCTTGGACTGGCATGCCTGACGCATTCTGGAAGTTTATCGACCCAAACGAATCAATGCATTCTTCTAAACACTGGAGCAGTTCGTTATGTGGAAGTGAATAATATAGATCTTTCACGCCTATTGAGAAAGCCTTCAGTCCTTTGTCATTAGACCTTAAAAACTTAATAACTGCCTCAGAGTCTTTTACCAGGAAAGGATCGTCAATAGTTAAAAGGTTGAGCTGTTCTTTTAAAAACAAGGCGACCTGTTTTTGCCAGGTCCCGTTCTCAGAAACTATAACCCGTAGTGGGCAGTCAATCTTATGCGTCTTAGCAGTAAAAAAGATGTCAAGACTTAGCTTCTTTGATTTGTCAATA
The DNA here is from genome assembly GCF_013339725.1 of Rhipicephalus microplus. Classification (NCBI taxonomy): domain Eukaryota; kingdom Metazoa; phylum Arthropoda; class Arachnida; order Ixodida; family Ixodidae; genus Rhipicephalus; species Rhipicephalus microplus. The sequence goes on along the minus strand of NC_051168.1, from coordinate 129,365,786 downwards.
CATTTAGCAACTTTTTCTAGGCCGAGAGAGCTGCAAAGACTTTTCGCTTTCAACTTAGCTTTTGCTATAAAAGAGTGGCTGAGTTTAAAAACAGAGTTTATAGCCATGGTGGCTTTGTCCTTAAACAAAAGGGAAGGCAAAACAGCAAAGCCACCTTCTTTGTCCGATGGTAAAAGAGCTAAGGACTGGGCTTTTAAGAAAGATACAACATTTCTAGTGGCCACTGCACTGCTAGGTGGTTTACAACGTGTTAAAACGTCCACACCATCAGAAACACACCTGTTCATCTCGCTGTCCGGGGTGCGTCGAGCAACTTGTCGTACGAGTGTCTGTAGCTTTTGTGGCGTTTTTCGAGGTTCAACGGCAAACTTTGCTCCAAGTCCCAAGACATCATGCACTTTCTCAGGAAGTTCAACATCACCAACGATGTGTACCCGGTTCTTCGGCAAGACTGGCAAGACTGCGATCATTACTCCGCGGGGGCGGAGTAATGATCGCAGTTAAAGAAGAGTATCGCCCATCACAAATAGACATCGATTCACCATTAGAAATTATCTGGGTCAGCGTTCACATTGGCCATACACCTTGTGTCTTAGGCGCTTGTTACCGTCCCCCCGATGGTCCCGCAGATTTCGTCGACAGTTTGAACGATACAATTGGCACAATCTTGCACGAATTTCCAAGTAGATTGTTAGTTATAGGTGGTGATTTTGACTACTCGGGTATCGACTGGCCAACAAACTCCGTCACTGCGCAAAATAATCGCCTCGAATGCCTTAGCTTCAATCAATGTATTGATTACCACCAACTTACGCAAACAGTATGCGAACCAACGCGGAGCGCACATTTGCTTGACCTCATTCTCACAAATCAACCCGAAATTACTAACACACACGTCATTGACGAGATAAGTGACCATAAGGCCATACACTGCACACTATCAGTGGCACGCGCTATGAAAACTAAAACAGAAAAACAAATCTTCAACTACGGACGCGCTGACTTACAAAAAATGAACGATATGCTGGAAACCTTAACTGTTAATCTTGAAACTGGGTTGCAGGATCGTACAATGAATGAAAACTGGTGTCTATTTCGCGACAAGCTCAAAGAAATTCAGGCATCTTGTATTCCAAAAACGGTAATAAGCTCTAGGACGAACGACCCATGGTTTACCCGTGACGTCAAACGGCTTTTAAACAGGAAAAAAAGGGCCTACAGAAAGTCAACTCGAACCAACGATCCTGATGATTGGCAGAACTACAAACAGATTTCTACTTTAACTGAACAAACAATACGTGAGGCAAAACATAAGTATTTTAATATTACGCTCCCAAGTATTATGAAAACCGACCCAAGCAAATTCTGGAGTATTATAAACCCCAAGAACAAAAACACGGTCCCCGTCCTAACCAATGCAACCGGGGTTAAGTTATCCTTGCAAGAATGTGCCGAACATTTTAACAAAGCCTTTGCCAAAGTTTTCACTACCGAGCTACCTTTAAATGACTCTTTTGACCCGTCGCAACCAAACATAGATTCCAGTGTTACGCCCTTTGTAATTACAGCCCATGGCGTGGCGTGCGCTATCGACCACCTAGCTTCCAAGACTAGCCCCGGGCCTGACGGTATAACAGCGAAGCTCTTGAAAATAACTTCTCCTTACTCAGCTTACCTGCTTTCTTTGTTATTTCAGCAATCCCTAGATTCAGGTTGCTTGCCGGACGATTGGAAATTTGCCCATACCCTACCATTTTTCAAATCTGGCGACCGGTCTGATCCCCTTAACTATAGGCCTATTTCACTTACTTCAATCAGCTGCAAGTTGCTGGAACATATTCTTCTCACGCATGTTGTAACCCACCTTAATCAGAATAACTTCCTCATTAGCAATCAACACGGATTTAGGAAACATTTCTCATGTCAGACACAACTTTTTGAGCTGGTCACTGACCTCCACATTTCGCAGCACAGGTTGCTTTGTACCGATGCAATTTTTGTCGATTTGTCGAAGGCGTTCGATCGGGTTCCACATCAGCGTCTAATGGCTAAAATTTGTAACCTTAATCTGGATGACAAAACAACCCACTGGATTCTTAGTTTTTTAACAAACCGTTTGCAATCTGTAAAATTAAATGACCACGTTTCTGACCCAGTGGGGGTCTCGTCAGGAGTCCCCCAGGGGTCAGTACTTGGCCCTTTACTGTTTCTGATTTATATAAACGACCTCGCATGTAACATTTGCTCGTCAATTCGTCTCTTTGCCGACGACTGTGTGATATATAGAGAAATAGTAACTTCCGATGATGCTTCTACACTCCAGCGTGATTTATTTACTCTAACAGAATGGTGCGAAAAATGGCTGATGAAAATAAACGTAGAAAAAACTAAGCATGTGCTATTTTCTTCTACGACAAGATCCGAAACTCATAATTACCTAATAGATAATGCCAAAATAGAAACAGTTTCATCTTTCAAATATCTGGGAGTTACATTCACCTCCGATTTAAGCTGCGCCCTCCATATAGAAAAAATCACATCGAAGGCGTGTAAAAAGCTCGGCCTGCTCAAGCGTCACCTTTATTTAGCTAATTCAGAGACACGACTTCACGCGAATAAAGCTCTTATCCGCTCTTCCCTAGAATACGCGCAAATCATCTGGCATCCACATCAGATGTGTCTGGCTAACATGCTTGAATCCGTACAGAACAAGGCCGCGCGCTTCACTCTGTCATCGTACTCAAGATACCAGAGTGTATCTGCCTTGAAGGACGAACTTAATCTCCCCCCTCTCACCCAACGCAGGCAGTTGTCAAGATTAACTTTTTTTCACACCCTGTACCATCATCCAACACCATTCGCTCGCAAATTTATACTCCCGGCACCCTATACGTCCGCACGCGCTGACCACGCTCACCAAGTTGGCCCAATTTTTGCCCGAACAAACAAATATCAGAACTCACCCCTTGTTCTGGCAATCAATGAATGGAATTCTTTACCTAGTAGCCTAGTGGTCCAAACAGACACCTCTTCTTTTCAAACTGCACTCCTCGCTTTTCTAGCTATTCAAAATACCCTGTAACTTGTCTTCATCATGCTCATCTTTTCTGGGCTGTAAATTTGTGTTCCTGCCTTCCAAATACAAGATTTTCTGTCGCTTTTACATTTTTTTATATGTTTCACGCTGTACTTTGCAATTGTGTACTTTTGCTGCCTTTATGATATTGTAATGTCACTTTTGTTGTGTTGATTCTTTCTTTTTACAATATTGTACGTTGTGTCGGCTTTCAACCCATTGCCCCCCTATGTAATGCCCATTTGGGCCCTTAGGGTACCTAAATAAAACTAAATAAATAAATAAAAGAACAGCTCAACCTTTTAACTATTGACGATCCTTTCCTGGTAAAAGACTCTGAGGCGGTTATTAGGTTTTTAAGGTCTAATGACAAAGGACTGAAGGCTTTCTCAATATACGTGAAAGATCTATATTATTCACTTCCACATAACAAACTGCTCCAGTGTTTAGAAGAATGCATTGATTCGTTTGGGTCGATAAACTTCCAGAATGCGTCAGGCATGTCAGTCCAAGGTTTTCTGGAATTGCTTTCATGTTATTTAAAGTCAACGGTTGCATCTTGGAATGAGCAACATTTAATTAAAAAAGCGGCATTTGTATAGGTTCCTGTTTGGCACCAGTCCTGAGTGACATCTTTCTCGCGCATAAGGATCGCCACATTCAAAAATATCTCGACTTGTCTCTCGTTGTGAAGGTCTGTAGGTTTGTTGATGACTTCATTGGATTTATTGATTGTTTGAATACTGTTTTTGGAGTTGTTGTCCACAGTCTTCTATATTTGTTTATGAAGCACTTGTTTCCTCTTGAACTTACGCATGAGTTACCGTCTGGAAATTTGATTAGGTTCTTAGACCTAACACTCTGTCTTAAAAGTACTCATTTGTGCTGGCTGTTTTCACCGAGAAGTGGTAAACCCCTTTTACCTTTCCACTCAGCTCATTCAAAATTGGTGAAAAGGGGTATCATTAAAGGTTGCCTGGTAAACGCTCTCAAGAGGTCATGCCCGCACTCGATGCAATGCAGTTTTAAAGCACAGGTAGAGCGCCTCTTAAGCGCCGGTTACTCGAGCGCCCTGATTTCTGCTGTTGCGGAAAAACTTTTGAAGCAAATTAAATATCAAGGAGGGCGATCTCAGCCTCAAAGCGCGTCTCTTCCCATGAAATATGTTGCAGTTCCGTATCTGCATAACGTGTCGCACCGGCTGAAAAAAAAATCGGTAAACGCGCTGGTGTCACTGTTATTTTTTCCGCCCCAGAAAAGCTTACAAAGCTTTGTAAGCTGGTGAATAATCCAGCTGCTATTAAAGGAAGATGCACTGTGAAACACAGAACGCGCTTTGTACCTTGTGTCATTGGTGTCGTGTATCTCATTCCGCTTTCGTGCGGAATGGTATACATAGGGCAAACCGGAAGGTGCCTTAATGACCGGTTAAGAGAGCACAATAACAATGTTCACAACGCAGTTCAAGGACACCTCGGAATCCACTGCAGAGACTGCGGCTGCGTGCCAGTTTTTGAGCGTTGCGAGTTATTAAGCAAGCACAACTCGCAGGCCACGCGTGAGATAATTGAAGCTTATCAAATAAACAAGTTTGACGGTAAATGTGTAAGTTGCCCAGCGGTTGCATTGTTGAAAAAGGAGATTGCGTATCCCGATCTTTTTTAAGTCACATATGCATTTGTTTTCTCAGCCCTTTCAACGGGAGACAAGAGTTTTGCTGACAGTGTATCGCAGTTTGTTCCTGCACCCTTCTACGCATGGCCATTTTGTCTCAATTTTCGACTATATATGTACATCACTCCGATATTAAATCTTTATTGAAAGTCAGCGCTCTTTTCTGTCCTTGTTTTTTTCGCTTCCGTAGTTACGAAGTAACTACTTGTAGGTTGCGCTGTTCCTGAATTCAGTTATGTCCTACCAACTTGCCCAAGCTTCCACGCTTCATGCCGATACCTAGTCTGATTGGATATGTTCAGTCCTAGCCACTGGGCCTCCAGTGGGCAGCGATCATCGTCTGCTTCAGTTATGCTGTGCTCCGCGTTGACGTGACATGAAGGGTTTAGAATAACTTTTTTCTCCGCCAATCAAGAGGCCTTAGCTGCATTATGCACTTCAAATCTAGGAATTTGAGACCTCTAGAGTCGCGATGTCAAGTAAGGCATGTAAGGCAACCAACTTGCGAGAATGTATAAAACAAGCAGAAGTGAACGTCAAGTCCTCGTTATGTGATGAACGCCGGGCTCAACGCGTCTACGATTATATACCTTTACTCTTGAAGCCACACTGTCCGAGCTTACGCTTATCCGCGGTTCCGTCGCCCTAGGGCTACCACTAAGCACCCCAACTAAAAAGCTATTGGACTTTGCTATATAGAACACATACCCTGAGCTAAAGACAGTGGTACTGACTGCGCAGAGAAATCGTCCAAGTCAGACGAAAGTGGGAAGAGAGATACTCGCTAGGGTGGGCTTCCCGCCATACCTCAAGAACCTGAACGAGGTTCTTGTAGAAATCCCAGATCCCGTCAACAGCAATATCTCGATATCACCGCTGCTCAAGGACATGGACGTGAAAACAGACAGAATGCGCAGAGAGGAGAGAGTGCGATGGCTCCGAAAAGCATTTAAAGAAACAAATAAAAAGTTTTGTATGTGGACGATTTGAGGTAAAATTTTAAACGGTCACTTGCATCAGTACTTAGCAACGACAATTGCATGGTGACATGTGCATCGCTGTACACGTCCACGACCGCCAAGGCGAAATACTTTGCCATTGCCCTTGCAATCAAAGCGCAGTAACAGAGAGATGAACCACAGACAATTATCATCTCCGATTCACAGGAAGGGTGACGTTTCTTTTTAAGAGGCCATCTTCCGAAAAAAATCCACAAATTCTTAGGCGGAAATGACGAACGAATATGGGCTGATCTGGCGTCCAGGACACGCAGGCCTGGAGGGAAACGAAAGTGCCGACGTTTTCGCTCGAGGGCTCACAAACCGAGCAGAGCCAACAGCACCTTCAACCCTTCGAAACACTCCAGAAGGAAGTAAACGAGGAGAATAACGACCCATACAAAATGGCCCCTCGCGAAATTCTTCCTTATCAGCGAGGCACGCGACAAAAATACTGTGCCCCCACAAATGATTAGAAGGCGAGGACGCGATTGATATCCGCAGAATTCAAACGGAAGTATTTCCCAACTTTCAAAGATTACACAATTTTTTTCCATCGCTGTATGCGCATGCCTGTCCGTGGCGTGGAGTCTCGCCATCGCTCTACCACATTTTTTTGGGGATGCCCATATTGACCACCAAATTTAGATACCTTTTTAGGTCAGTACAAGCTCTCTAATACTTCTGAGCAATGTGAGGCAAATCTCGCCTGCTCTGACCCAGAGGTGCAGCTTGCACATCTGCGTCACGTCAGGCCGGCGACAGCAGCCAGTGGAGCCCTGGACTTGGGGCCCCACCCGTCAGGCTCATGACCCCTGTCCCAAACCCTTACAAATGAAGTTTTTTCTTCATTCCTTCTCAAGCTCGTTAATGTTTGTGCGGTATACTTTTTGGTCTTTGCGGAATGTCCCGAACAGAACAATATAAAGATGTCTGGTAGTGTGTGGTAGTGTGATGCTTTGCGGAACAGAGAACAACCACTTCGACGCGCTTCACGTTCGTCGACCATGGCAATGAATTGCTAATGCCACGCTGGAGTACAGCGCTTATAAACCCGTTGAGTACGCTGCCGACTACCAAGACAGATGAGCGTTAGCTCGGTAAGGATGCGAGATTGTGCTGAGTAGGAGGGTACGCTAACAAATGCTCGCAGATGCCTTGATACACAGTGTAGGAAACTAGATGTAAATTTAAGGGCTCATTTTATTTCTTAGACACAATGCTTGCGTCATTGAATTATGTGGTGCGAATTATTCTTATTCTGCAGCGTAATAATACGAAGTTTCGGTACCGTTCCGACAAAGTTTGAGAAACCGTTTCTCGGTCCCTTTAAAATACTGAAATCCTTGATCTCTCGCTCCACAGCACGTGGTATTTAAGCAACGCGGCCAGAGAGTACACGTACTTCAACATGCTCTCGAAGAGCTATTCACATACGCCATTCATCACTTCTGGTACGCATAAATCGAAGGCGCTCCATCGTATTACCTTCATCACCAGCGAAATCGCCTGATGCCCACGCTTTAAGGGTCGCCACCCCGCATGTTTTTCACAAAGGTACAATGCATGCGCACCTTGTATACGTGTACCATCTTTACTTTGCCCTACGAGGCGTAGACACCCGTGCGTGCACGTTTATCTTGTAACAATGCTGGTTTTTACGCACCGTGTTTTTATCGGAAAGCTTACGTTGAAGTCACGGAGTGAAATGAGGCTCACTGCACTAGTCACGCTTGAGAAAGGAGTCTGCTGTTGCGTAAAAGAGCCTAAGCTAGGGATTTGTTAAAGACAACTGTGACAGTCCGTTCGCGCCCGTACTGTGTCTGCCTGTGCGTGCTTGTCATGCGCCCTGTTTGAGTATGAGCAGCGCTCTATAGGAGCGTCAAGCTGTGCAGTTCGCCTTCTGTCCTATGTGTGTCCTTTTCGTGCGTCCTTTGTGCTTGAGCAGCCTGCTGTGTGTTTCGAAGCGCTTGTCTTTCTTAGCAATCCGTAGAAGGTGGACTGTCTGCAATGCCATATCAATTTCTTTTTTTCAACAGGTCCTCATCAAGTGTGAGGCCCACGGAACGGTTTTATGTTTAACCATAGTTGAGCACCTAGTACTCTAAATCTTAGCGAACGTTTTTCTAAACACGTGTTACAAATTGTTATTATCGCATTCACTGCTTCGTTTTTGCGGCGAAACTGACTTCTATAGAATGATACGATTTTTCGAATCATACGTTTCGCTTGGCTCTCTTGTGCAGAGCTTTGAACGAGGTTTGGTTATATGTAAAAAAAGGCCGATCCTGCTCACACTGCAATCCTCGTAATGTTAGTGCGTTGAGCTCATTAGGATTTAACATGCGGACAGGGCAGCTGAGAAGACCCAATTTTCATTCCTTTCAGGTTGTACACCATCACATGAGGCTTCTTAATTGTACACTATTACGCTATAAAGAAATCTTCTTGAAACAAGGATGAATACTTACGCAGGCTTGCCTACAATATAATAAATTGAGTTAGAAAGACTAAAACGAGGAACCATCGCGAATTCTCCTCGTCACATTTATTAAGACACCATGGACAGTGAGGCAACAAAAGATGAAATTTTCACAGTGCACACTTCAGGCCGCATTCGCAATGTCGTATCACTATAATTGATTCTCCATTGCAGACGCACACGGACCGTCAGGTAGTGAGGCATATCGATTGGCCCTAATTACGCTTTCTTCGCGGGCATTCGTTTGGCGTATTTGGCGAAGTCATTGGTAGAATTTGTATGCAAGAAACAAGCAGGCATTCGTGATTCTTTCTCGCATGTATATTTACCTATAAGACCTACAGACTAGGTTCTCTACCGGGCACAAAACATCTTCCTCTTCACATAGTTTCTCTTATGATAATATTTTATTTCACATATTACTACTAAAGACGCCAAGCGAGGGAAATTTTTGAAAGCATTTCATGCGCAGTTGTAAATTGGAAGATATTTATTATACGTGGCGCACATATATTGCCTATATAGACTGAAGTACAGTTTTGCTATGTACTTTATTATTATACCCCATACCGTCGGTGCATGTAGTTTTTGAGAAGTACACGAAGGCTATCTTTGGCCTGGCGTTTCAAACCAAACTGTTCTTATGACCCTTCTTTAACAAAATAATCTATGTGTATATATGTTTGCGAGAACGGCTTTCCTAATAAATGCGACATATTTCTTTTTGGTGAACAAAGAAATTAGGCGCATCATTTTAACAACACTATTCCTTAAACATACGTGCCGATATTTGACTCATGCTTCCTACAATGACTGGCGTTTCTACAGTCGATAGCAGATGTAAGTATATAATGAATACAGGCAAAGCAGATCGTTTAGATATGACTCTAGCCAGAACCTCGAGCGTCACACCGCGCATGACACGCCGAAGGCAGAGTTGCGCCACCTCTCGAAGTAGGCGGCCGTCTTTGCCGCGATACCAGTGGCTCATAAGTTAGCACTGGTTGCACTCCCATTAAATAACAATGACGTGGCGATAGCGTTTCAAAGAGAAAGTGAGTGTTGTTCCGCATCTGCCTTATAGAACGTCGCTACTGGAAATCGTAAACAGAGTTTCAACGTACTAGAAGTTACAGCTTCTGCAAAATCTTGGAGAAACACCAAGAATTCGGTAGCATTACATAATTTATCTCAATCATGTAATGCGCTTCTGTGCAGAAAGGGACAAGACACTGATTTGTTTTACACTTTTGGCTGATTGCCCGGATAATCATCTTTTTTTGTTTTTCTCAGCAAGGTCTGGATGGTCCGGTTTGAGTGCACGGATGTCTCGTTTGAGCGTCCGAATAACACCCTCCTACCTTTGGCCAAGCGACACTTGAAGGCCTTAGACAATGAAGCGTATCCTGCTTTAAAGTACACATTCGCGGCACTTGCAAAAGCGTATGCTCTCCCGCAAAACTAAACGTAAACTTCTCAGTCAATCGCATTCGTCCGCCACTGTAATGTGGGTGATAACCGCACGCTGAAAATCGAGGTGACAGTGACAGGATCACCTTGATCATGTCTCGACGCACGCTTTCAAAGAGAAGAAAAAATCCGCACCCTCGGTTGAAGGAGCAACGTTACGAACAACACCACGGTAAACTTGCTTGAAAATGATTCACGAAGCAACAGAGAGAGAGAGAGAGAGAGAGCGGTAAGTACAAGAGTAGCTTTGCGAAAGTAAGAAAATGAGCTTACTTAGTTCTTGAGCCGTGGAACCCGAATATCCCGATGTTGAATAGCCCACTGAATAGTTCAAGAAAGAAATGCAGCATCAGAATAAGGCGATAATTCCGAATTAATCGTTGTTATCGATAAAGTGAACGAGGAACGGCACATAATACCGATAGCCGGATAGCAAAACTACTGTTTCTGTTGAAAGCGTTTTTTTTTTTTCTTCAAGCTGGAACGTGTGGTTCAGGGTTCGCTTAAAAGTTGTTGTTATAGGAATAACACTAAAACGTTTGTGCCTCATTAAAACTTGTCACTGGCTCAATTTATACATGCTACACAGTGAGTGTATAAAGACTCAAGACAACTGCTCAGGCAAAAATGAAAAAAAACAGAAAAAACTTGGCATTGGCACTCGACTTCGTTCACCCTAAAAGGAAAAAAGATGACCATTCATAGAGGCCAATTCGCACAGTAGCGAAAATCTTATACTCCCTTTCCACCCCTCATTGGTGAAGTTCGAAAAGAAAGAAGCTTCCCGAAAGTTTTAGAACTGAAAATGAAGCAGCTCACGTTCTGGTACCCTTTATCAAGGCGGGATGGGGGAGGGGGGTGTAATAAGAGGGGGGGGCGGTTAAAGGTGTGAGGTAGTCATTTTTCGCAGTGGAACATCTGGAGTCTCCGGCTGCCATTATTGAAAAAAGAACCTGCATGGTCAGAACCCTACACCTCCAAGAACGACGTACTGTGTCCGATCCAGTCCGTTAGTACAGTCCGTCGCTACTTGCAGTCCTTCGGAATCCAGTCTGTCGGTACACAGTTCGTCAGTAAAGGTACAGGGCTGTGGCCTGAATACTTTTGCGGAAAGTCTCTCAAGCTTGGCTCGTCAAGCGGGCCGCACTCAAGAGATTTAATTCCGCAAGAACCGGAACAGCGGGTTGAGAAAAAAGGGGAGAGGACTGAGAGAATTATTCGAATGAGCCTAGCTCTTCCCTATATCTAACTCATTCGTCAAATCTGAAGGAGACTTGGCGTCATATGGATCGAATGGCATATCGATACTGATCTGCAGAATGACAGAAATTCCAACGCTGATTCTGCAATATGTAGTTTTTGTTTCACCGTAAGGGGTCCCTCAAGAAAAAAAAATAAAAAAAGACCTGAGGCCATTTACGTCTGCAAAGCATGCCCGAACAGAGCGTTATAAATCACGATAGGCCGAAAAATAACGTGGGTTCAGTTTAGCGAGGCTGTCATATAGTATAATCAATAAATTAAAGGTGAAAAAAATCATGTGTGGCTAGCGGGCCACATGTTTGAGACCCCTGATTCATAAAGCCGAATCCCAACAACGGCGCCCGCATTTCAACCACGATGAAATGTTAGAGCGGTGTACTTGGATTAAGGTTCACGTTAAGAAACACCAGATGGTCAAAGTTTCCGGAGCCCTACACTGACGCGTCCCTCATAATCACGTCGTAGTTTTGGGACGTATGCCTCCAAGAGCTATTATTATTAAGTTAGCTTGGCCTTTCTTCTACAACTTCAGTTGCAGTGTACCTGATGAAGAATAAAAAGAGTTCGTACTGAAGGCATTGTCAGCTTACTCGATTGATCAGTCGCGTAGTTGCTTTGATCCAACAGCGGTTGTCCGTAGGAATCCTGGGACTGGTAGTAATTCACGGCTGCAAATAGAAACAGTTGCGTGTGCATTATGCGGGGCAAAACGCATGCCTGTTGGTCTACTAAAGAATTCGTGTTGTTTTGGAGACCGTTTTTTTTTTAAAACGATAGTCTTTCTTGGCGACCTTCGACGATAAAAAATTTGGTCTGTCTGTCTGTACATTCGTCTGTTTGCTCACCTTTACTGATACCTCAAACGGCATGAAACGGCCAACCCCATCCGCCGCGCCCAACAATATTGCTCAAGGTTCAGCATTCATACCTGTGCGATTGTAAATTAAAAAGCAATTATTGCGCATATCTGAGGCACCATAACAACACGTTGATGTTTTGTATGTGTGCCGTTACGCTAGAGAAGGCACACACAAGTAATTCTAAGGACCACAATGTATATCACGCTGCGCTGACAGTGCAACGCGATGCTTGTATAAGTAAGTGCTTCCAACGCGTTGCTAAGACGACGCGGTGGTGGCGCCTGCCCGTCGATTTGCGTTATACACCTTATCTCCTCCGACACAAGCGCGCATCTGTCTCCGCGGGCGCGCACGCCTTCCTTCGTTTTCGAACTACCAGATGGCGCTCGTGTCTAACGTGCATCGATGCGCTCTTTCGACTTCGATACGCACTCGAGGTACTGACGCAGCGCCTCCAGAATACCACTCACCAATTTTCTTGCGCAGAACATCGAATAAACTTTTTTGCTCACTCTCTCCAGACGCAAGACTATCGTCTTTCGATGGCATATGCAGTGTAACATGCAGATTCGGGGCCATTTTTTACGGGTGTCTATTGCGGTGCACATTATTTCAAAAAATATCTCGGCAAGCTAATTTACGTACCCGCATCCACTGAACAAAAATTTGTTGTTAATGATTACGCGTAAGTTATTGCATTGGGTAACGAGGAAGTGACATACTGGATATCAGCGTGAAATGTAAGGACCACATTTTTCAAGGAACCTCATTTTTTAAGGAATTAATACCTAAATGACAAATAACTTGAATCCTGCTGCCTTGCACATTTCAAGCCGCAAGAATTGTGAGTGACGAGCACTTTACCTAAGATATATCAAGCTTTTGTATGTGAAGTTACAACGTTCAGGTGCATTCGCAAGGTCATGAGTTCCTGGGCCTTCTTCTATACTGTCGCTGCAAATGTGTACAATGTCCACAATCTTTTCTCACCCAACTTCTTTCAGTAGCATTCCTCATAAGCTAAGCTGCAAGCTAAATTGAAGTGCAGGCCTTATGGAAGTTCACCGAAGATGAGAAGTGGAAATGTGTGAGGTTATACAATATAAAGCAGAAACGGAAGTGTGTACCCGTACCTACCTCTGACTGACAGCACGTCCGGGTGATCACGAACATCCAATCACTTTCGGTTTCGAAGCATTTTTTAGATTGTTATTTTAGTGGAATGGACCTCATACTTCGGTAGGTTGTACGTCCCCGTACACGTTGCGTAAAGTGCCCAAGCAGGCTGCCTTAGTCATGGTGGTGACATCATAGAGTGGTTAGGAGGTCTGACAAACACGCTCCAGGAGCATGCATGCTCTAATTATCATGACCACCCGCTATGCATTAACGTCAAATAGTGTCCTTTTTTGACCGATTTTCACTCCGCCTGAGTGAGCCAATGGCATCATGTTGACCAAGAATGACGCGTTTGGGACCATAACAGGTGTCAGACTCAGAAAAAAACCGTGCTAGCTTTGTGGCTATTCTGAGATTCACGATGACAGGAATGAGTGAGAACCTTGAGGACTGTGCATACCCGGCGAAACAATGAAACTTACCAACATCTATGTTTTAAAGGGGCTTGCGAAGGTCTACACGTGTCCATTACGCTAAGCATGCTGCGGGGCACAAACTTCAGAGCCTTCAACCGCCACAACAAGTCGTCCCGCAAAGCCAGTTTGGTCGCATGTACCACACAGACGTGGACGGGGCTGGACTAGAGTATACTAGAATAAGAGAGAGTTCGGAACGGCCGCAGCACCAATGCTCAGAAAGTGAGGCCCAAACATGGTGAGTCCGCTCTTGGCACTCCGGTTGATACTCTGCAATGTGTCGTCATTTTAAGAACTGCTGGCGTTCAAATGGCCGTTGTATATGGTCCATTTTCTTATTCTGTGTATACTTGTTGCACCTGTATTGCTTGAACTTTGTTTCTTAAATCTAGCTTCAGTTGCTTGGTATTGCTACGCAATGTAACGCTAATTGTGAGAAAAAAATTTGACAGCGAGCACACTTGTAGTGAACGCGAATATTCGTTACCCACATTTAGTTTTATCACTGAGCTGGGCCATGAATACAGAGTAAGTTTCCGCCATCAGTTTGTTATTTAAGGTACATGCTTTCAAAACCAGCTGTACCAGAATACCACATACGTATCCACAATGTCAACACGTTGACTTGTTTGAGTGCCCTTCGTTATCGTTTTTGTTTAAGTTACTTGCCAAATAGCTTTTTTTCTTTAGTGTCAGGAAGGAAAACTGAAAGAACAGACAAAACATCGCCATTTTTGCAGTAATCACACCTTTGTGTTTTCCGCTGACCAAAGCTAGTTTATTTTCAGTGTTCCTGTTACAGTGAGCCAGCAGTCGGAGATCGTAAGCATTCCATCGAGTAAGCGTATGAGTGCTTTCTTTTTCGCTAAGATCTCGGGGGCTATAGTTTACGTTTTTATTTATTCTCGTGTGGTGGCGATGCAAATAAATACACTCGCTGTCGAATTTCTTCTTCTTTACTACACATTCTGCGTCACTTTTTGTAGCAATACTTAGCAAGTGAACCGAGATTTGGGAAACAAGCGCAAACGAATACAGCTGTACAAGTCACACTAGCGACAAAAATGCATAATCGATTATGGCGATTCGAACCCGGGCCGTATGTGTGGAAAGCGGGCATTTTATCTATGAACCACTTCGGTGGAGTCACGCACAACTCTTAAAACGACGACACATTGTAGACTGCCGACGGCAGCGCCACAAGCAGATTGACCCTGTTGCAACTTTATGGAGCTGCTTCCGGGCACTCCTACGTTCAAATACACTTTGCCTGTACTCTCATAGATGAGGAGAAAGTATAATGGAAGTACTTCTGCTGTTCCACTATCCATTAGTGGAATAACGAATGTTTCATGAGGGAGATTCGATCTTTTATTGTGGCTAAGCTACACTGGCCAAGGTTCAACAGTCTAGCGTTGCTTATCGACAGCCGTGCTGCGCAAACTGAGGAGCAGTGACGTCACATGACAAGCAGATGGTGCGCCGGTGAAGGTCTGGAAGTTTCTGCAGCGACATGTCACTATTATAGTGGGATGGCCGTTTACTCGCATGAGCTCGCTCGCTGGTCTCCCCATCCATTCAACCGTAGGCCCGTCCGTCTGTCTGTCCATCTATCTATAGCTCCCACTACGTTATATTTTGATGTATCCGAGCTAAGTCATTGCTAATACTTTATCTTTAAGTGTGGGCTAATCTGAGAGGCAACAGCACTCAGCAACTGCTTTATGGTCTGCTCTACGGTCGGCAGAATGAAGGTAGGTTCAGATATACAGATTCGTTTTAAATCTAATTTGTCGGCGTTTACTATTACGACAGCGGTGCGATACTGAACGCAGATCTTGGTACAACTGAAGCGGTATTTCACGCAGAAATTAAACAAGTAAAGGGTAGCCTTGCTTTAACGAAATACCGTAGGTTGATGGGCTGCATTATCGCTCAATTACACCCGGGTAATGGGCGCTTGGAGAGGATTTGGCATCACTGGCGTTATGCTACGATGCCTCTGGACTTACCCATCTTCAAGGGCTTCGAAAATAACCGACTTGCTACGAGGCAGTTGCAAGGTAGGCACAGGAGCGGGATAGTTTCAGTATTTTTGATGATGATGAACACCTCAACATGTGTGAGTCATGCCCTCTATGGGGAAATGAAGGATTATTATCAT
The DNA here is from genome assembly GCF_013339725.1 of Rhipicephalus microplus. Lineage (NCBI taxonomy): Eukaryota > Metazoa > Arthropoda > Arachnida > Ixodida > Ixodidae > Rhipicephalus > Rhipicephalus microplus. The sequence goes on along the minus strand of NC_051168.1, from coordinate 129,350,204 downwards.
AAAAATTCTGTTGGTGTTTATCGTCCCAAAACAACCATAGTTATGAGAGACGCCTTAGTGGAGGGCTCCGCAAATTTCGCCTACCTGGGGTTCTTTATCGGGCACCCATATCTGAGCACACGGGCCTACAGCATTTTCGTCTCATTGAAAGTGCAGCCGCCGAAGCCGGGATTCGATCCCGCGAGCTGCGGGTCAGCAGCTGAGTACCCTAGCCACTAGAGCACCACAACGAGGCCATTTCCAAGCAGGTGAAGTAATTTCCACTGTATAAACAAGCAAAGGTCATGTGGTAGAAGTCTTACTTACCACACATACGGCCAGGGTTCAATTCTACTTGGACCTGAACAACCCTTGCTTCTGTTGCTTCTTCTGCTCATCTGTTTTTTTTTCTTCTGTGTCATCACTATGGCTTTGTTTCCTCAAAGCTTTCCACAAACCCCTTGTTAAATAATTTTGACTGCGGTTGTTTACTATTTAACTTTATTTATTACATTACGTGTACCATGTGCTGCCCTTTTACCGCTGTGAAAGTGCCTAGTGTATGAAGTGGCCAGACTCCCATCAAGCAGCTCAATGCATTTCTGCATTTCTTTTTGTTTGGTCATCCTCGCAACCTTGTTGTAAAAGAGGCTCACTTTGATTCAGTTAACCACAACTTGACTGCTCATGCCCAATACAGATGGCTGGCCATGTGATAGTTGGATATAATGTAGGCTCTTAACCACACTATATATAATGCTGTAGTCAAACATATTGTTGAGTTAGTGACCGTATTGGAACATTTTCAACTTCATTCGTTTTTCCAAGACGCACTGGAAGAAACGCCGTCATACAATGTTCTAGCCGGCATGCGACTGTTCCTGATGATTATGATGATAGTGATTAAAAGGATTTAGGAAGTACTAGCACCTAGATCTTTAGAGACTGAGCGGGCACGAAAATTTAATAGATTATCATCATCACCATTTCATTCTAGTTCCCGGTACATTAGAAATACCTTTACGTGGTATTGGTATGGACTTATCTCTGCCTGTCAATTTGTCTTTTGGAGCTTCCATTTCTGGTTTCTCTAATGCGACAGTATGCGCTGCCAGTCCGGGACTATATTGATGAAACTAATAGGTTGACTAATTAACCAGTTTCATTATCCTAACAGGTCCACATAATTATATACGTATAAAATCAGATTATTGCTCTATTCTAAGAATAAGTTCGTTTATGTAAATATTTGTATGCATTACACTTAGCACCACACTTTCCTAGGCTATCGGTAATCTTTCTGTTAAACCTCCATCATTCCAAATCTGAACAGTAAATGTTGAAACACTCGATTCTTGGCCAATCCCCCACAGTGGGCATGCGCCACTAACAATAGGAGAATAACAACAACAACAACAATTTCCATGGTCAGTTGGTGGTATCTTGTTCGCTCTGTGTGTACCCCACATCCTAGGTAACGTATCAATTATTTTTTCGAGAGGGTGTCGTTATGATATTATGAAACGACCATGCACGTTACTTTGCATCTAGTGCATTATGAAGTCCGTTAAGAAAGTGGAGACAGCTCTAACCCTTTCCCCTCTCCTATAGTGCCCCGTCCATGTACACCGGAGTGCCCCCCGCGCAAACAAAGTTGAGTAAACATGGTTTTATTCATTGATTCGAGTAAATTCAAGAACAATACACTGTTTCTCTGAGTGGAGAGACTGACTACTATTTTCATGCATCCGTCGCTTATGGCGCAACCACAGGTCTGTATCCCAGACAGTTACCAAGTTCGCCTGTTTTTCTGCGAAGGCATTCTTAAACATTGTGGTAGTTATAAAAACCTACAGCAATCTCTGCCCGGCTGGATATTCAGGTGAGTGCCTGTGGCAACCATCAGAGGATAATAACAAGACAAAGAAAGGAGTGTTTTGGCTGATAATACACTTTCTGCTAATTTTATTTTTGCGGGCGTAGGAAAATTTGAGTCTGTGTTGTCAAAGCCTGACAATATCTACCATTCTTATTTGATTGATATGTGGGGTTTACGTCCCAAAACCATCATACAATTATGAGAGACGCCGCAGTAAAGGGCTCCAGAAATTTCTACCACCGGGGGTTCTTTAACGCCACCCAAATCTGAGCACACGAGCCTACGACAACGATATATGCCATGTCCCGAGTAGTGAAGCTATGCGTCAGACGTCATTCACAGTCTGTGTAAACCGAGAAACAGCCTTTAAAACTTTGAGACACTGCGGGTGTTGAACAAGTGAAATACACATGGTTTATAATAGCTATTGGTGATATTATTATAGAAGAAAACCTCTGAAGAATTCGCAGCAACCGCTCTTCAATATCAACCACGTGGTGCAAATCCTAAATAAGTGCATGCCAAACGATGGCCCGACTATAGTCGTGGTCATGGTTGTTGCCTAACTTCTATTGTGAAAACAGTGTTGGCTCTCTGCTTAATATTGTCGCGGTTTATAAATTACAGGGGGGTTTATTTGAAAACACGGACAGTGGGACTTGTAGAGACACTCTCAGAGAAGGCCGCTAAGATTGTCGTCTTCTTCCCTCTGCTGCGCTGCACCTTTCGAGCAAATCCGCATTCTTCGTTGTCGTCGGTATCTCGCCGCTAAATGCAGCTATGCACGCTGCATTACCCTTCCGCCAGAGTGAGCGTCGTCCCGACGCTCAACAGGTAGAGATGCGGCCAGCGAGTGTTTACATCACTGAGAGTGGTAAAGTTTCATGCGTACCACGTGCACTGTCTCAGGCAGATGCTGGCGACGTTTCGAACAGGAGGAAGCGTCGGGCATGACTTCGTACGTCACGTCGCTAAGATGGCGCAAAACCTTGTAGGGTCCGAAGTATCGGCGTAGAAGTTTCTCTGAGAGGCCTCGTCGTCGTACAGGAAACCAAACCCAGACTCTATCTCCTGGTTGATAAATGACGAATCGATGGCGATGGTTGTACCGTTGGGCGTCAAGTTGCTGCTGGTTCATTATTCTGACGCGGGCAAGCTGCCTTGCTTCCTCGGCGCGCTCAGTGAAGTCTGCGGCGTCTGTCTCTGAATCATTGCAATCGTAAGGCAGCATGGCGTCAAGCATTGTCGTAACTTCTCTGCCATGAATTAGTGCGAACGGCGTCATTTTTGCTGTTTTCTGGCGCACCGTATTATACGCGAATGTGATGTACGGCAATATTCGGTCCCAATTCTTGTGTTCTACGTCGACGTACATGCAAAGCATGTCAGCGATTGTCTTGTTAAGTCTTTCTATAAGCCCATTCGTTTGTGGGTGGTAAGCTGTCGTCTTCCTATGCGCTGTGCCACTGAGCGTAAGCACAGTGCGCAAAAGCTCGGCTGTAAACGCGGTACCTTCGTCTGTTATGACGACAGCTGGAGCACCATGTCTCAGAACAATGTTCTCAATGAAGAACTGGGCCGCTTCAGCTGCAGTGTCACTCGCGATTGCCTTGGTCTCCGCGTATCGGGTGAGGTAGTCCGTCGCCACTATAACCCATTTGTTGCCGCTGTCCGATGTTGGGAATGGGCCCAGCAGATCCATTCCGATTAGAGAAAACGGGGTTTCTGGCACGGACACAGGATGTAATAGCCCAGCGGGTATGACAGGTGGTACCTTGCGCCGCTGACAGTCAATGCATGTTCGGACGTAATGTTTAACCTCTGCTGCGATTCTTGGCCAGTAATATTTTTCTTTGATGTGTGTCAGTGTTCTTGTGAAACCAAGGTGGCCCGCAGTGGCTTCGTCATAGTAGGCTTGTAAAATTTCGCTTCGGAGAGCTCCAGGAACTACCAGCAGATAGCTTCTACCTGTTGATGAAAAGTTCTTTTTGTACAGAATTCCGTCCTGTAAACAGAATGACGATAAGTTCTTCGAAAGCACTCTTGGTGCATTAGCGGCTCGTCCGTTCAAGAATTCTATAAGCGAGTTGAGCTCCCGATCATCTTGTTGTTGCCGAGAAATGATAGCTGCGTCAACAACTCCTAAAAAACCTCGGAAATCACCATCCTTTATAGCCGGTGATTCAATCGGTGACCTTGAAAGACAGTCGGCATCTAAGTGTTGCAGTCCGGACTTGTAAACTACGGCCATGTCGTACTCTTGGAGCCGTAAGCTCCATCGTGCTAAACGTCCAGATGGGTCTTTCATGTTGGTCAACCAACAAAGAGAGTGATGGTCGCTTACGACTTGGAAAGCACGGCCATATAAGTACGGGCGGAACTTCGCAACTGCCCAAACGACGGCCAGACTTCTCCGTTGTTGAGTAGTTGGGACTCGGCGCGTGTCAAAGTTCTGCTAGCGTAGGCAACCACTCTCTCCACACCATCTTGGCATTGGACAAGAACAGCACCTAGGCCCACATTGCTGGCGTCTGTATGGATGGCTATTGGTGCATTCTCGTCGAAGTGAGCGAGGACAGGTGGAGTTTGTAGACGCTGTCGCAGCTCGTTGAACGAAGCTTCTTTCTCTTCACCCCATACAAATGCAATGTGTTCCCTTGTAAGCGGGTGAGTGGAGAGGCGATGTGTGCAAAGTTTGCTATAAATCGCCGGTAGTAGGCGCAGAGACCCAGAAAACGCCTGACCGCTTTCTTATCAACAGGCCTTGCGAACTTTGCGACGGCTGCTGTTTTATCTGGGTCAGACTTCACACCTTCACGACTGATCACGTGTCCCAGGAACTGGAGTTCTTCGAAGCCGAAGTGGCATTTTTCCGGTTTGAGTGTGAGTCCAGCTGACCGTATGGCTTGAAGGACGGACAGTAGCCGCTTTAGATGCTCTTCAAATGTGGCCAAAAAAATGATCACGTCGTCGAGGTTCACAAGGCATGTTTTCCATTTAAGGCCGGACAGAATGGTATCCATTAGTCTCTGAAACGTGGCTGGGGCTGAGCATAGACCGAAAGGAAGGACTTTGAATTCATAAAGCCCGTCTGACGTCAAGAAGGCGGTCTTTTTTGGTTGTGCTCATCTACTTCTATTTGCCAGTATCCACTTTTAAGGTCCATGACTGAGAAGTTGCGCGCATGCCATAGCCTGTCCAAAGAGTCATCGATCCGTGGTAATGAATAAACGTCTTTTTTTTTGAAACATGGTTCAGCTTACGATAATCGATGCAGAAACGCAAGCTGCCATCTTTCTTTTTCACGAGTACCACTGGCGATGCCCAAGGACTCTTTGATAGCTGGATTACATCATCCTCTAGCATCTTTTTGACTTGCTGCTGGATTACCTTACGTTCTTTCTGAGCGACGCGATATGGGTTCTGTCGGATCGGTCTTGCTGTGTCTTCCGTAATTATGCGATGCTTAGTCAGAGGCGTTCGACCCACTCGTGATGTCGATGAGAAGCAGTCCTTGAACTGGTCGAGCAGCTCGATAAGACGGCATCTTTCAGTCGGTGTTAGACTCTGACCGATATCAACTGGTGGTGTATGTGGAGGTGATTGAGCTGTGGCTTCCCCTTGCATTATAAGACAGTCAGTGAGAGTAGTCAAGCTCTTCGAGGTACGCCACAGCCGTGCCTTTACCGATGTACCAGCGCTCATTCGTGAAGTTGGTCAGAAGCACCTCTGCGCGCCCATCCACTAAGCTGACGATACTGCGAGCGATGGCGATGCCTTGGTGAAAAAGAAGGGCAGTGATGCGTTCGGCTATGGCGTCTTCATTACAGTGCACGGCGCAACACACGGAAACAAGACTACATGACAGTGGTGGCACGCAGACGTTGTCGTCGACCACGCGTAACACCCTGGGTTCTTGGTCTGGATCATTGGTCACAGACTTGTCGGCGGCAAATGTGATCACACCATCGCGTATGTTGACCACAGCACCGTACTCTCTTAAGAAGTCCATTCCCAGTATCATAGGTTTGCAGCACTCCGGTAGGATCAGAAATGTGGCTACAAAAGCCACATCCCCAATAGTGAGTCTAGCTGTACATTTTCCCGTGGGAGTCATTATTTGGCCTCCAGTATTTCGGATATAAGGGCCCGTCCATTCCATCCTGACTTTCTTGCGTTCGTCTGCCAATCGTTCACTCATTATGGAGAAGTCTGCACCCGTATCGACTAAGGCCGTCACTTCAATGCCGTCAATCGTCACAGCGAGGTCGGCAGTCACAGTTTTCTCGGCGAAGTCTTCATCGTCGTCTCTCACGTGTTTCGGCAGCAGTGAGGGATTTTGGGCAATTCGACGGCTTGCAACCTTTCCTCCAGAGGTCGCTGCTTTCAGTTTCCCCACCGTGGACTGCGAGACCGACCTCTGACGGCGTCAGCAAAACTATGGTGGCTTGGTGAACCAAAGCGAGCCGGGATGGTGAGCGCGTCCGGAAGTTAGAAGAGCCTTCCCGCCTGCCAGCCTGGTCGTCGTCGAGGGGGGCATGGCTTTCGTCGAACTGTCGGCGCGTAGCTGTAGGTGCACTACCGCGGTATTCAGCTCGGCGATGTGGGCAAAAACGGTAAATGTGCCCTGGTTTTCCACAGTTGTAGCAGAGTGGTCGGCGATCCGCAGTGCCCCATATGTCGGTCTTCCGCATATAGGGTCGCCTGACAGAATCCTGCTGAGCCCAGGCTGCCACAGGATACGGTTCGAGGTACTGCGGCGCTGGCATGGGCGTGGGTCGACGAACAGCATCTGCATATCTGTATCCGTTCGGCTGGTATGATACTTCTGGAGCCAATGGACGACGCACAGCCGTCTGCATAGGTACACGAGTTTGGACGGTGCGGTGGAGCGGAATATAGCTGAGGAGAGGCAAACGCTTGTCGAAGTTCATGGCGAACGACTTCAGCGACGGAGGCTACCGTGGACTCCTGCTGCGAGAGCGCCTGTGACTGCAATGTGTATTTTGCGTTCTCCTTCGCGATCTTCTCACGCACGATCTGTCTAATCAGGTGGCATAGAGAAAACTCGTCGTTTTCGGTAGGTGCGGTGGCGCCTGCACCTGCGCCGGTGGCCGGGCGATCAGACTGTCGGTACCGTTGCTGCAGCGCATGCTCTATTGCGGTGGCCTCCCTGGTGAACTCGTCCACTGTTGTCGGCGGATTGCGCACAAGACCAACACATCGCTGCTCTTTGACGCCCCTCATGAGATGGCTTAGCTTTCGAGCCTCGGGCATGTTGGGGTCCGCGCGGAGGCACAGGTGCAACATATCCTCAGCAAACATGACGACGCTTTATGCAGCTGTTGGGTGCGTCCTTCAAGAAGGCGTTGTGCGTTTTCGCGTCGGTCCGCGTTACCAAAGGTATCAAGAAACCGACGACAAAGCTCCTCCCATGTCGTCAATGTTGCCTCCCGGTTTATAAACCAGCTTTCCATCGAGACTCCAGTAGTTCGATTTAGCTACCCGTTCGAACTGTTCAAGCCAGTCTTGCGCATCTTCGTTCGGCCGACCATGAAATGGTTCAGAAATGCGCATATTCTGGACAGTCACCTGTGCAGGACTCCTTGCCCTTTATTGAGTACGGGTGGTTGTCGGAAGTGTTGCTCCCTTTGAAAGGCCAAATTCTGGTTGAAGACCTTGAAGGCGACGGCTTAAGCGGTGCACAGGCATCTCCACGCGTGGCTGTCTCGTAGGGCTGGACTCGGGGCTTCTCACAGGGGTGCTGATCATGAGGTGGTAGTACCCAGCCCCTCCACCAGTGTCGCGGGTTATAAATTACAGGGGGGTTAATTTAAAAACACGGACAGTGGGACTTGTAGAGACGCTCTCAGAGAAGATGATGATGATGATGAACCTTCAGCTTTGCTGGCACTCGCCCACAAAGGGGGATCGGCCAAGAACCGGGCGGCAGGATCATCGAGTGTGCTAAGTCAGGCATTCAGGTAGTCTCGTAGCCGTAAATAATAACAATAGGCTAACAGGGTAATCTCTTTGTTGCCCTTATGTACACAGAGAAGGCCGCTAAGATTGTCGTCTTCTTCAATCTGCTGCGCTGCGCCTCTTGAGCAAATCCGCGTTCTTCGTTGTCGTCGCTATCTCGCCACTAAATGCAGCTATGCACGTGGCAATATTGATCTAATAAACGTCACATGGGCTGTCCTGTGGCTCAGAAAACTATAGCCTGTAGCATTGCACTTTTCTACAAGTACGTCTAGGAAGGCTGTTTCCGCTATGAGCCGATAAACGAGACGCTTGTGGCAGGGACAAAGCCAGGGAGTGGCATACCAAGCCCGTGCTACCCCGCCCCCCCTCCTATCCCGACTTTTTTTTTTGCCACGGCACTGAGAACGAGAAATGACCATTTGAAGTGAGTGCGCACTCGCAATCAAAGATGGGCGCTTCTGCGAGCTTCTGCACATGTACTACTACGGGTAGTAGTCTTGTATGTATTGCCTTTACACCACTGAGAAAAGTGGTGGCTGTGCGCGATTAGCGTTTTATACCAATTTTATTGTTAACCTTTCAAGATATCATCACTTGAGCAATTCGCACAAATGACTAACCAGCAAAAGCTGGAACGTGTGGCCCCGGTGTTTAGCAGTGGGTTCAACCGATGCTGCACTGAAGGCAGGCGGGCGGGCAGGCGGGCGGGCAGGCGGGCAGGCAGGCACTTTGTCTCACCTCTCCTATCGTTGAATTGCATCGCTATGCTCGGTTTTTTCTCCACACTCTGCTTCGCTGTTCCCCGCTTATTCAGTCTTGCGATCGACAAACAGCGCTGCTCCAAGCCTAGGCAGCTCCGCTTTCAACGGATGCCACTTGTACAGCTACTCCCCAATTGTTTCACATGAAATTAATTCCTCGAAATGGGTCGCATCTGCCGAAATAACCTGCCTCAGTAGTCCAGTGATTATGGTGCTCGACAGCTGACCAGCAAGTCACGGGAACGAATGCCAGCTGTGGCGGAAGAATCTTCAATAGGGGCGAAAATGGCTCGTGTACTGCCAGTGTACTTAGATTTAAGTGCATGGTAAAGAACCCCAGATGGTCGAAATTTTCGGAGCGCTCCACTACGGCGTCTCTCATAATCATGTTGTGATGGTGGGACGTTAAAGGCCATGAATTATTCCTGTCTGCAGGAATCTTTCACATGCAAACGTCAAAAAGTGCAAACTCAGAAAGCTCACGCGCGTTTATTTTTTAACCTGGTAACGCGAGTCAGGAGAAAACAAGGTCCCACACATATGTTGCAGTACACTACGCAAAACACAGGGGTACTGTGCTGGCCCGCCGTCGTCTATTTCGTAGCCGTAGCAGCGTCCATGGCTAACCAGGCGACGGCCGTGGTTGATAATGAAACTGTCTGAACTTTTTCACGCGTTCGAAGGGCCCTTCCTTGAGACAGCGTCCTGTGGTGTCCGTGAGGTGAGCGTTGAGCAGCAACCACGAAAGGTTAGTCCGCACGCCGGACCTCATCATCATGTACGATGCCTGGGAAAGCAAAAAGTTCAGTTTTTTAGATGCGAAGCAGCTCTGACAACCATGTGTAACACTCTCCCGTGTGTTCAAACAGACACCCTCGCCGCAGGTGTTGGAGTGGTGCCTAGTAGGTCAAGTTGCAGCTGCGCGTGGACACAACTCTCTCCCTCTTCCACAGCAGCTGGCTCCACCGCCCACTCACAACACACTTCTCTCTCGCTTCACTTTGTCCACCCCCCACAACACTCGACCGCACATGGAATGGAAACACTAGACAGATTTAGTTGTGCGTCCACGGCAGCTGTATGGACGCAGCCTGCCATTGCAAATAGCTAACAGGCTGCGTCCGTATGGCTGCTGCGGACACGTGACTAATCATGTGTATTAAATGCGAAGCATTTCTTAGCGAACTTCGGTGACTTTATGTATCTATCTATCTAACCGCCCACGACCTTTTAGTTCTCCTGGCAGTTTCGATAACGGTATCATTACCAAACTTGGTATGGCATGACATGACTGTGTGAAGAACATACTTGACAAGTCATAACATTAAAGTCATGATATGTATGTCACGAATGTCATGATTTACATATTATGGTCCTACAGCTCTTGTAGTGGTTTCGTTCACATGTAATGTTGCAAAACTGGTATGGTATGACATGATTGCATGGCGAACACAAGCGCCTGACCCTAACATGAAAATCATGCCATGCGTGTCCTGTAACAACATCACTCATGCCACGCTCTTGATACGCTGGCGGCTGTTTCGCTAGCGTCACATATACCAATTTCGGTATTAGGGTACGTGAATGGATGACGGAGGCATGATACTGGGGAAACATCATAAACATGAGACGCGTGTCATGTAACAACATGACCACAAGCCACACTTATGATGCACTCGCGGCGATTTCGCTAGCTTCACATATGCCAAATTTGGCATTACATGACGTCAATGAATCACCAAGGTATGTGACTGGTGCAAACATGGTAATCATGAGATGCGTGCCATGTGAGAACATCTACATGCCACAGTCAAGGCGTCAATACATTTAGACGTGACGTGGCGCGCGTGCTCGCCGGCGTTCATTTCGTTGCGTCCCGCCACCGTTGAGTACGCGAACGCACAGCGCTGCCATTTACCGGCAGGCGCGCACTGCGCTGCGTTGCTTTGACGCATGCGCGTTTCAGCGCGTCCGGCGTTCCTCCATCACGAAAAGAAGGAGACAGAGTGTCGTCTGGGTAACGCATGGGTACGAAATGCAGCATGTCGCATTTCGCGCCGGTTGCCGGCGGGCCGCGACGACGGGCGCTGGTCACGATGGTCGCTCCTGGCGTCAGACCTATGTGATTCTTAAAGAGAAAAGAAGAGAAAAATGAGCCCCGTAACTGTCCTGCATCAGAGTGCGACACCTCAACAGTAGCTCACGAGGGATGGAGGGAAGGAGGTAGTAAACGAATAGGAATAAAAGGTAAATAGAGGATGGAGAGAGCGAGGTACAGGTAAAGCGAACGACGGAAAACGATGGAAGTAAACGGATAGCTCGCGTTTTTCTAACGTAGCGTCGCTGTGCCCAGCGTGCGCGCGCGTAAACGCTACATTGAAGAGTATTGGGCCATTCATGATGCGCTCGCGGCCATTTTGCGAGCTCCACACATACCAAATTCGGTGTTACATGACGCCAAATGATGACCAAATATATCACTGATCAATGCATGGATAATCCTGACACACGTGGCATGTAAGAATATACAAATATCATGCTCATAGCGTGCTCGCGAGCGTTTCGCTAGCTCCACATATACTAATGTTGGTATCACGTGACGTGAATAGATTACGAAGGTAAACGACACATCCAAACGTGATAATCATGACACGGAAGGCACATACAGCTTCATTTACTTCCACCTCGTAGCGTTGCGTTAATTTTAAAGTTACATATCATCATTTCTCATTCATGCTTTGCATATCATCGATTCGCACTGTACGTGGAATGTTCCAAATTTTTTTTCAATTAATTTATCTGCGATGAAACTTACACGAAACCCAATCCGCCTCCCGTGTCTTAGCATTTCAAACAAACGTTTACTCGAGTAAACGTATGCTACGCAGTGTTTCACTTCAAACCGTTTTTCCAGCTACCACGTCTACGCCCGATTCAATCGGGTCAATGTGCACCACTGTTGCTTCTCATCCCATCAGGATTTCCTTCGGAAAAATATGGTATATATATATATATATATATATATATATATATATATATATATATATATATATATATATATATATATATATATATATATATATATATATATATATATATATATTGTAAGAGCGAGTAATCGACACCCGAAGACGGAAGGTGAACCATAAGTTCTTCGACGGAGTTGGACTTCCACCAAATCCATCTGGTCTGGACATGTCCCACAACGCAAATTAACACCAACCCCTCTCGACTTCTGCGCCGACCAGTTCGGCTCCACAACTGAGAGATGCTCGTCCCTTTGCCGGCAGACCAGATGAAGACGTCGAGGCTTGGCTCATCCATTACAAACGGGTGAGCGCCGCTAACAAATGGGATGCCGCTTCTCAGCTTTTGTACGTCACGTTCTTTCTGACGGATACTGCATTAATGTGGTACGAGAATCGGGAGGAAACGCAAACGACGTGGGACAGATTTGTTTCTGAAATCAAAGAGCGTTTCGGCGACCCAACAACGATAAAGAAAAGAGCAGAACAGACGCTAATGCAACGCGCTCAAGTGCCAGGTGAAACTTGCACGACCTATATTGAGGAAGTCATAAAGCTATGTAGGACCATTGACTCCGGAATGTCTGAGGAAGACAAAGTCGGGCACATTCTAAAAGGAATCGCCGAGGATGTTTACAGTTTCCTCATCGCGAAAGACACCTTGGCATCTGTCACCGATGTCATTCGTTATTGCCGCAATTTTGAGCAACTAAAGACGAGGCGCATCACGCCAAAGTTCGGCAGGCTACCCGATGTGACGACCATCGCGAGCATAGACAGCAGCCAGGCGCTTGATCTTGCAACAACAATCCGGCAGATAGTACGTGAAAAACTCGGCATGTACGTGCAAGTGGCAAACCGCCCAAGCACTCATCCCCCCTATCAGCCACCAGAGCTCGAGCGAAACGTTGCTTCATTCTCCTCGCACCGAGTGGCGGAGGGCTTTGAGGATTCTGATGCCACGCCTCAGTATCAGCCACTTCTATACGATACAGGCCCTGCCTATGACGCACGATCACGACGAGCACAGCCACATTCTTATACTTAGGGCTCTCAGCCGGACTACGTCCCGCTGCGGCAAGGACAGTACCAACCCTACTACCAAGATGTAACTTACGATGAATACAATGAATTCCAGAGAGTGGCAGAAACCCGTTCTTCGCGTGATAACGAACTTCCTCGCTGACAGCAGCGGCCCAGGATTCGTTCCATTGAATATAGTATAAACCGTGACCCTCCCGTGCTACAACTGTGGTTTCACTGGGCATATTTCTCGGTATTGCCGCCAAAAACGCCGCCAATCGCGAAGGACACCAGCCATGTCTTCACCACCAAGACCCGGTGCTTTATATGACCTGCGGACAACCGACTTGTTTCCAAGGGACCGTTTTTCGCGCGAGACCAGACGAAGTGATTCGCCAGCATCCGGGCGGAGTTTGACACCACCATCCAACCGTTCTCGTCGCTCGCCGTCTCCTCTGCGTCGTTCTTCTCCACCGCCGGGAAACTAGCATCCGCGGCCAATGGAGGTGAGGTCGCCGGACGGTCTTTTCAAGATATACCTCTGCCTATTGTTATGATCAAAAACAAAGTGAATGTGTTTATTGATTGAATAACGACGATGGCGTTAGTTGACACTGGGGCGACTGTGTCTGTGATGATCCTCGCCTTCAGAAACCGCTTAGGTCGCAAAGTTATGTTTTCATGGGACGATACAATCACCTTTCGTGGTGTAGGTGGCGAGTGGTTTAATCCTCTTGGTGTATGTGCTGTCAGTGTTTCATTGGCTGGAAAAGTATTTGTATCAGAATTTCTGGTTCTATCTCGTTGTTCGCACGATGTCATTCTTGGTATCGATTTCCTGGAGCAATGCGGTGCTTCCGTTGACTGTGGTAGTGGAGAAATATCACTAAACAATTTGTTTTTACCGTCGCTTTCCGAAGAATACTACGGTGGCGAAGACAGGAACACACTTAGTGTGATTGATGAAGTGATAGCACCATCTTGGTGCCTGACACCCGTTCGAGTCTCTTCCACGGCGGTTGATGATGCTTGTGTTGACCTCGTAGTGGGGCCTCTGCGCAAGAACTGTTTTAAAAAGGACATACTTGTGCCTTGTTCTGTTGTGTGCATGACAAAAGGAGTAGCAACATTGTGGGCGCTGAACTGTTCCGCCACGCCGGTTGTGCTTCCTCGCGGGATGAAGATAGCTCTCTTTGATGAAGCCTCATGCAACTTGATAGCAGCAATAGCTACGGACCTCCCCACCTCTTCCTGTGCTTGTGATATTCGCCATAATGAAGATATAATGCTCGCTATGATCAGCAAGACTCTCAGTACGACGTAACGGCAAGCGCTGGTGCAGGTTCTTTCCCGGCATGTTGCTGCTTTCGACTTCAAACATAGATATGCACCCCTTCAGTTACCCTCGTCCCGCGCTCGTCACAGAATAGACACTGTCTCTGCACACCCCATCCGCCAAAAGCCCTACCGAGTGTCATCCTCTGAGCGCAAAGTTATCGCCGAACAAGCAAAGGACATGCTGAACAAAGGGGTTGTGCAAGAGTCGTCCAGCCTGTGGGCAGCCCCGGTAATTCTTATAAGGAAAAAGGATGGTTCCGGGAGATTCTGCGTAGATTACAGGCGTCTAAACACTGTGACGAAGAAAGATGTATATACCTTACCACGGATTGATGACGTCATTAATTGCTTGCATGCCGCTTCCTATTTTTCAACGCTTGATTTGCGGTCAGGTTATTGACAAATACCTATGGAACCCGGCGACAAAGTAAAGACTGCTTTCATAACTCCGGATGGCTTATTTGAATTTAATGTCATGCCTTTTGGCCTCTGTAATGCTCCAGCCACCTTTGAAAGATTTATGGACACAGTATTACGTGGTCTAAGATGGGAGATATGCGTGTGCTACCTTGACGATATTGTGATCTTTGGCCGTACGTTTGAGGAACATAACAACCGCCTCAGTCTTGTTCTCGACTGCATCGAAAAAGCCGGGCTGGTTCTGAATTCTAAAAAATGTCGCTTTGGCGAACGTCGAACTCTCGTGCTGGGGCACTTGGTCGACAAGGGTCGCGTCAGACCTGATCCTCGCAAGATAGAAGCAGTGAGCTCTTTTAAATCACCGCAGTCCGCACGAGAACTTCGCTCATTTGTCGGCCTATGCTCATATTTTCGTCGCTTTGTTTCACGATTTGCGGAGATCGTGTATCCGCTGACAAACGTCTTGCGACAAGATGCAACCTTCAACTGGACACCAGAGTGTGACGCCGCATTCTCACAACTTAAGTTTGTACTAACGTCAGCACCACTGTTGCGTCACTTCGATCCATCTTGCCCGACTGAGGTGTACACGGACGCTAGTTGTATCGGTGTAGGCACGGTGCTTGTACAACGCCACAATGGCACAGAGCATGTCCTGGCATATGCCAGCCGTTGCCTGAGCAAATCATAACGCAATTGCACAGTTACGGAACAGGAATGTCTGGCAGCTGTTTTCGCTGTACAGAAGTTTCGTTGTTATCTTTACAGGAGGCCATTTAAGATAATCACCGATCACCATTCGTTATGCTGGCTGGTCGGTTTGCGTGACCCCTCTTGCCGCCTCGCGCGTTGGGCGCTGCGACTTCAGGAATACAATTTTACGGTGTTGTACAAGGGTGGCCGTCAGCACGCTGACGCAGACGGCCTCTCCCGGATTCCTCTTGCGACTACTGACTGCGGTGCTGATAATTTTGACGACTGCCTTGCTGCTGTTACAAGCACGTTCCCCAACGCGGCTGATTTCCAGAGAGAACTACGCAACTATATCAACTTGGATCCTCTTTTTGCCGCCGCACGTGCCTCCCAACACAGCGGTCGCTTTACTGTCCGAGACAAGTTGCTATATAAAACTGACTACTCCAGACCTGGAGCACGTTTTCTTCTAGTGTCCCCGAGAGCCTTCGCTCCGATGTTCTACGTGCCATGCATGAAGATGTGACGTCCGGTCACTTCGGCTTCATTAGAACACTGAACCGCACGCAGGAACGCTTTTACTGGCCCAATATGTACGAAACGACGAAGCGTTTTGTCGCTAGCTGCGAGACGTGCCAACGTCACAAGCGCCCGGCCACCGCTACACCAGGTCCCCTTCAGCCGTTAACACTACCCAGCACCTCCATTACAACTGTAACAGCGAGCTGTGATGAGATGGTTTTATTTACAGGAGGTGAACGATGGCCGTTTGCGGCAGCGCACTGCGATCGTGCCAAGACTCTTCGTCTTCCTCTGCTTCTCTTCTCTACCTTTTTCTAGTCTGTTACAATATATATATATATATATATATATATATATATATATATATATATATATATATATATATATATATATATATATATATATATATATATTGATAAGCAGTATCACTACCAGGAAAAACAAGGGAAGCGCGGGTAGAGAATGAAGACAACGTTGTCTTCATTCTCTACCCGCGCTTCCCTTGTTATTCCTGGTAGTGATACTTATCATTAAGAAGTATCACTACCAATATATTGGTAGGTGGTACTTGGTGGTAGGCAGGTGTAACAATATATTGTGAAGAAGAAGATGTGCCTGCAGCAAGCAGCATCGCCAACGCCCCGCTCTTGGCTCGTGCTGTCTTTAACGGCTAACAAACCTCTTCACATTTGGTGGAGGTGCTGTTAATCCCCGTTGCTACACACTGGAGCTGCGAAGCCGCACGCTACCGCCTTTCATGACTGACAACAACACCACTACATCGGCGCCTTCGCCCCAGTTCAACTGCCCTGGCCATCCTAGGCTACAGGACCCGAAGGTCTTCAGCGGTGCGGATGGAACGACGTTGAAGATTGGCTCGAGCACTACGAACTGGTGAGCGCCAACAATAAGTGGGATGAAGCCGACAAGCTGGGCCACGTCATATTTTATCTCACTGGCGTCGCCGAATTGTGGTTTAACAACCAAAAACACAACATCCCCACATGGAGCGTCTTCAAGACGTCCTGGGCTGAAGTGTTCGGTCGGCCGGCTGTCCGCAAGCAGCGGGCAGAACAGCGCTTGCGCGTCCGCTCTCAGCAAACTGGCGAGACCATTACCAGCTATATTGAGGACCTCGTCGACCTTTATCGACGTGCGAATGACACCATGCCCGAATCTGACAAGGTCAAACACATCCTGAAGGGCATCGACTGAAGGCGCATTTTAAATGCTCTTGGCAAGAAATCCGAGCACAGTTTCCAAAGTCGTCAGCTTGTGTCAGAGCTATGACGAGTTGAAGAAGCAACGCACTCTGTCTAGGTAGCCTCAGTTTGGTGGTGAGTCACTGTCCAGTTTCGACACCCTGCCTGACTATTCACCGTTGCTTCAGCAAGTTCGAGCCTTCGTCCGTGAGGAAGTCGCCCGCCAACTTTACCTAGTGCCCTTCACTCACGATAACACCATCCGTCTACCTGCCCCGCTTATCACTGCTATTTCGGAAGAGGTTGCCCAAGCTGTTCCTCTTGCGCACCACGAGCCGCCCCTATCCAGCCGTGTTCACTGCCAGCGTGTCGCGCAGCCGGTAGGCCCTCCTGTCGCCTATCCGCCAGTCGTGCAGCCTGTGGCCGCTCCCCTAACGTATGCAGCGCAGCCTGTGACTCCTCCTGTCGCCTGTTCGCAAGAGATGCAGCCTGTAGCAGCGCCGTTCACATATGCAGACGCTGTTCGTAGGCTTCCGCAACCACCCTACACCTCGCGCTCACAGCCCGCACACCCGGCTGCTTATACTGCACCTTGGGCGGCACCACCAGTCGCCAATCCTTGTCGGACGCCCGATAACCGACCGATATGCTGCGCCTGCCTCACTCCCGGACACGTTGCCCGCTACTGCCGCCGTCGACCTCAGGCGTTCGGCGACTATGTACGATCGCCGCAACCCGGCAGCCAACCCTTCGCGCGATACGGGCCTGTCTCGTCACGTCGCTATGCCCCTCCCAACGACCCCGACTTTGTGGCGCCGCGCGCACCCACTCCTCATCGGCGATCGCCCTTCCCCATGCGTCGCCGGCCCAGACCTTCTAACCAGGAAAACTAAGCCCCGCAGTTCGAGAGGCAGGAACTGCGCCATTTTCGAACTGTCTAAGCCCTCGCCCCTCTCCTGCTAACGTGGTCACAGTAACATGTTGAAGGTTATTGTACTTTCGCCCATGTGGACACCGGCGCCGCTGTTTCTGTTAATGCCGCTAATGTCTGCCGTGTATTACGTAAAGTCACGACGCCGCTTTCGGGACTGTCACTCCACACCGCAAGTGCACAGCAAGTAACGCCTCTCGCAGCCTGCACTGCAAGAGTGGCCATCGACGGCATTGTTTACATTGTGAGTTTATTGTCCTCGCTGTCTGTTCGGATGACGTCATCCTCGGATGGGACTTCCTATCCCGCCATAATGCCGTCATCGACTGCGCACGCGCTGAAGTTGCGTTTTCACTCTTTTGTGATGTCCCATTACTTGACGCTCTTCATCAGCCGCCGAAGTTGTCCGTGCATGAAGATACCGATATTCCACCTGAAAATTTCGCACTTGTTCCAGTTTCATGCAACGCCTACACTGACGCTACAGTATATTTATGCCTTCCGATATCTTCACGAGTCGTCGAGCTCTGCCGCTGCCTTTCACAACAATTGACCATGCCGCCGGAAAAAGCAATATGTTCATACTCAACCCGCTTTCTACACCTGTCACTTTGCTTTCGGGGGAATGTCTCGGCC
Organism: Rhipicephalus microplus; assembly: GCF_013339725.1. Taxonomy (NCBI): domain Eukaryota; kingdom Metazoa; phylum Arthropoda; class Arachnida; order Ixodida; family Ixodidae; genus Rhipicephalus; species Rhipicephalus microplus. The sequence goes on along the minus strand of NC_051168.1, from coordinate 129,331,809 downwards.
GCGTGCAGTATCTCGACCCTTCATCTTTGGTCGATGCCCCGAATGACTACTGCGACCACCCAAAATCACTGTCGGCCCTCGAGGAGTCGTCCAACGATACGTTTTCCAGCGCCATCGCCGACACCCTCACTCCCACCGAACATGCCAACCTGCTTGATCTTCTGCGTGAGTTCCGGAATTCTTTTGATGTGTCGCAACCTCAACTAGGCCGCACGTCGCAAATAAAGCATCATGTTGACACCAGCCTACACCAGCCACTGCGTCAAAGACCATACCATGTCTCCACTGAAGAGCGCCGCGTCATCAACGATCAAGTCGAAGATATCCTTCGTAGAGACGTCATTCGACCATATCACAGTCCCTGGGCGTCTCCTGTCGTCCTGGTGCGTAAGAGAGACGGATCTATCCGATTTTGCGTGGACTATCGTCGTTTGAATAAGATAACCCGCAAGGACGTATATCCTTTACCACGCATTGATGACGCCATTGACACCCTTCACGGAGTGAAATTCTTCTCGTCGCTAGATTTGCGGTCTGGCTACTGGCAAGTTTCAATGGCTGAAGCCGATCGCCAAAAAACTGCATTTATTACACCTGACAGACCATTCGAGTTTAACGTCATGCCCTTTGGGCTTTGTAACGCGCCCGCCACGTTTGAGCGACTTATGGATAATACGCTACGTGGCCTCAAGTGAAATATGTGACTCTGCTACCTCGACGATGTCATGGTTTTCTCGCAGGACTTTCCTACGCACCTCCTTCGCCTCAGGCACGTTTTGACTTGTCTGACCAACGCTGGCCTGCAGCTTAACCTGAAAAAATACCGCTTCGCTGCACGCGAGCTCGTCATCCTAGGCCACATCGTGTCGAAGCACGGCGTATTACATGACCCAGCAAAACTTCGAGCAGTCACAGAATTTCCCAAGCCGACGACCATGAAGGAACTTCGCAGTTTTGGAGGCCTATGCTCTTATTTTGGGCGCTTTGTTCGCAATTTTGCATCCATCATGTCACCTATAACCCAGCTTCTTCGCGGTGACGTGAACCTCTCCTCCTGGCCCCCTGCATGTGATGTTGCCTTCACTACTCTGCGCCGTCTGCTCACCTCCCCACCTATTCTTCGCCACTTCGACCCAATGGCTCCTACCGAAGTGCACACCAGCGCCAGCGGCGTTGGGCTAGGCGCTGTCCTCGCTCAACGAAAGCCCGGCTATTCAGAATACGTTGTAACCTACGCTAGCCGCACTCTGACGAAAGCCGAAACTAATTACAGCGTGACAGAATAAGAGTGTTTGGCTCTGGTGTAGGCGCTTGGAAAGTTCCGACCGTACTTATAAGGCCGCCCGTTCGATCTAGTAACTGATCACCACGCGCTTTGCTGGCTCTCCACGCTGAAAGACCCTTCTGGCCGCCTCGCGCGATGGGCACTCCGTATCCAGGAGTACGACATTCGCGTCGTATACCGCTGCGGACGCAAACACTCTGACGCTGACGCCCTGTCCCGCTCACCTTTGCCACCAGATCCGACGTGCGGAAACATGTGGCTCCAGACCTTGTCATCGTTAAATCTTGACTCAATTGCCACCAAACAACGTCGTGACCCGTGGATCACATCTCTTCTCAAATATCTATATCCGGTACGCCAAACCTTCCGGTATCTCGATCCCTCCGACGTCAAGGTTTTCATTTTGCCATCCGCCATCAACTTCTTTATCGACGCAACTACGCTCCTGGTGGCCGGCGGTGGCTACTGGTCTTTCCACGCACTTTACGATCGCAGGTATGCGCCTCTCTTCACGACGTTCCACAATGTAGCCACGCCGGGGTGTTCAAAACATATGAACGCCTTCGCCATCGCTATTACTGGCGCGGCATGTACAATTTTGTACACAAATTTGTGCAGTGCAGTCCTGACTGCCAGCGACGCAAATCAACACCGCTACGTCCGACTGGCGAATTTCAGCCACTTCCGCGCCCTGCCAAGCCATTTGATCGCGTTGGCGTTGACCTCTACGGCCCCCTTCCATTGACACCATATGGCAATCGGTGGATTATAGTGGCGGTCGACCATCTAACATGCTACGCCGAAACAGTTGCGTTACCGAGCGCTACCGCTCAGGATGTCGCCTTTTTCATTTTACGTCGCTTTATCCTTCGACATGGCGCACCTCGAGAGTTCCTTAGTGACAGAAGCCGCGCTTTCCTCTCCGAGGTTGTCGAAGCTCTGCTTTCAGAATGCCACGTCAATCATCGGAAAACGACAGCGTACCACCCGCATACTAATGGGCTAACGGAACGGTTTGACCACAAGCTGGGTGATATGCTCTCAACGTACGTGGCATCTAATAATAGCAACTGGGACCATGTTCTCCCATACGTCACGTTCGCATATAATACTGCAATACAAAAACCACGGGATTTTCACCTTTCCTTTTTATGAACGTGACCCTTACCATACAATTGATACTCTACTTCCCTACCGTCCTGATGCTTCCGAATGTCCACCTATCTCTGATGCTGCTCGACAAGCCGAAGAGTGCCGCCAGCTCGCCCGTGCGTTCACCTCGGACGAGCAGCAACGCCAGAAAGAAAAACGTTGCACCTCTCTTCCGGATCCCAGCTATGCCTCAGGGTCTCTCGTGTGGCTTGCCATCCCATACCAAACTCCGGGACTCTCATCAAAACTGGTCCCCCGGTACGAGGGTCCTTACACCATTTAGAGAAAACCTCTCCGGTGAATTACCTAATTGAGCCAGTTTCCCAATCGCATGACATGCGCCAGCGTGGACGTGACATTGTCCATGTTCTCCGCCAAAAACCGCATCATGAGCCCCTCCCTGAAACTTCTTAGGTCGCCAGGATGGCTCCTTTTTCAGCGGGGGCGATTCTGAAGAAGATGTGCCTGCAGCAAGCAGCATCGCCAACGCCCGGCTCTCGGCTCGTGCTTCGGTTTGTTGCTGTGCCGATCGCTGGATGGTTCTTCATGCTTTCTCGTCATTGTCTTTAATGTGAAGAGGTTTATTAGCCGTTAAAGAGAGTGACGAGACAGCGTGAAGAACCGTCCACCAGATCACACTTCATCCATGTCAACGAAAACGTTCAAACGTTTAGGAGCACTAACCCCATCGAGACACCTGGGGCCCGTGCAGCACGCATGTATGCGCACGATCTGTTGCCTTCTTTCTTTCATTCGCATTGAGGAATGCGCCATCGTATCATTTTTTCATTCCTCCGTGCCGGGCATTGAAAGTCATTCAATTGCATAGCAGCCCAGCGCTTCATTTGCATTGCTTCAGTTGCAATGTCTTGATATGACTTCAGTTCCTACAAGCATATATTTTCCTAAGTTTAACCAAGAGGGACAATGGCCCGGGTACAATGCCGTCACCATGATAGCAAAAAGTAGCACACAACTTTGCCTATTCTTTGTGCCCCGGGCATCGGACGCTCATGCTGTTTTGTTTATTGCTGCGTTTTCAGTTTTGTTTCAGATAAACGAAACGTTGTGAACTTCATGGGCCGATTCGAATTCGTGAGCCTGTGAAGGTCAAGGTGGTAAAGCGAAACTAATAAACCTCTGTTGAACTTCGTCTTGGGACAAAGCCTCGACTACCGGTCAGCAGTGTTTTCTGATCATGCTCAAAAAGTGCTGTCAGGCCTTTTTAAAGAGGCACTAAAGAGAAAAACGATTTCTCACCTATAATAGATTACGATTTCATTATCTGAAAGGCATCACTCTTACCGCAAAAGAAGACGTTTGGCAAGCGGGAAAACACACAAAAGGAAAGTGCATTTGACGACATCATCTTGATATCGCACCAAGCTCCATGATAATATAGATTTCTACAGGTGTCTACAACATTGTAGGTAGTTTTTGATCGCTAAAATGGAAGTGAAAGGTTTTGTAAGGGAACCTACGACTTAAAGCACCAATTAAAACTTTAAATTGAATGAGTTGGTAGGTGCCCACAAATTTCGCGCAGTACTCAGGAGTAGGGCAATGGACGGAAGAAGCAAACATTATTCTAGAGTCAACGCCCGTCTCGTGCATTCTTACGTCCGTTCGTCCCACTTGTGGGCGTTGCACGAAATTCATTAAGACACCAAGTTCCAAAACATTTCGTTGAGCAAATGTTTCCTACAACTCGAAAAATACACTTTCAAATCTGTAAACAAAACTTTGAGCTTGACTTGCTACCATGGATGAATGAATAATGCTAAAATTAGCAACATCAGAGTTTTCAGAGTACAGTATTTTATATAACCGATTCGTTCTTTTACATTAGTGTGGAGCAACACACTACAATACAGCGTTCATTCTATCGTTTGTTGGCACGGCGCCCTGCAAAACATTTTCAGCATGGTCAGAATATGTGGCGGATCGGTAGTCGGTATTGAAAACATGTAAGCCATATACTAAAATTGCTGCGCGGGGCTTGAATTAAACAATTAGTTAGTGAAGTCAGCTTGAAATAGCTCTCTCTTCACTTTCTACAAGTGTTACCACGTACCCAAATCACTATGAAATAAACACACGTGCATAGGCATTGGTTGATTTAAGCATCACGACCTGAGTAGTCACCATATGATGAAAAGATGCGAGATGACGAGTGTTCACGGCAGACAGACATAGATCGACAGACGGACGGACGGACGGACGCAGCCAGTGAACGGACAACTCATGGTTTACCGATAAAGCCCTCTGAAGGTTTACCCCCACTCCTCAGTTGCTCCGTGGATGTGCTGTGATATGCGCTGTGAACCTGCCACGCGTTCCATAGGAGAGCCTCCCCACATGAACAGGTAGGACTGTCAGCTTTACTTATTCAATGCCGGAAGGCCTTCGTGTAGGCTGTGCCTAGTCGAAGCCTATCGGCGATTATTTTTACAAATTGGTTAATTTTTAACGGAATATTCAATTCTACGCCAGGATCAGCGCTACATATTTGGGAGTATTGCGCAATATTTTCGAACCAATGTTTTTCGGCCAATCGACAGCTCAGCTTATTTATTAGACACTGCGCATTGCTCAATGGCAGAGGTGCAACTGACATACGTTCTCCTAATGCGCAGCATGTGTCATGTGATTAACTATGTCGTTGCCTATGATTTCCCAGTGGCCGGCGCGAGACGCGAGCGTGCGCAGCGGAGGTGTGGACGGCGCCATCGTAGACGCCAAAGCGTGATATCGGGTGACTACAAAATGCTCCGCATTTAAAAAGTTAGCAAGTGGCTTAGCCAAGGATGATTAAAAAAGTTGCTGGAGTGGAAATGATTTCGCAGAAGTGAAGCCGTTCCTCTGGCAAGATGGCGGCTGCGGCGGCCATATTACTAAGGGTATGATAAAGTATTACCGTTCAGCAATTAAAAACGAAGCGTTTTCCTCGCACGCCCAACGAATTTAATGTGGGAACTTTTTTGGGTCATTAAGTGCTCGAAGTGCGTCTTACAGTTACCAGTTTTCCTTAGTGAGCCTCTAATTGGAGGCAAAGTTCTTTGAAGATGAAGTCATCCATACTCGTTTCTGTGCGTTATTTCGTTGGGAACAACTATCATTTAATATATAACTAACATAGCATTTACATAGCATATCGAAGCCACTTGATCTTTAGGTGGGCATCATCAGAAAAGAGCATGTTTCCGTCATCTTGGCAGTGGCAAGATGACGTCAAGGTGGCTTCACATCTGCTGGCAAGGCATTGCAGGAGCTTTCACTCCAGCATTTTTTTCTTTAATCCTCCTTGGGCTTAGCAGAGCTATGCCAAGAGATACGTAGTGCTCCAGGACGTAGCTAGAGCTACGTCCTGTGGATGCCATTTTGCTAGGCATCCCACGAGTGCAGTTTCAACACTCTTCTGCTTCGCTGAGCGGCAATTTCGCTTTCCTTTTTTATGGCTACCCCCCGATACTTCCACGCATGCACGCGTTATGAGGCGATATCAATCGGCTCCTGCGCCGCGTCAAATGGCCACTACGCAATGAACTTGGAGGCACACAGCCGGGCGCGCGTCAGCGCCAGTGCGTCTGCCACAGCTAGGAGCACCGTTGCTATAGAATAAACCCTAGTTTATTCTAGTAACGTTGGCTAAGAGTGCGGGGACTTAAGCAGTGGCGGCTCCGGCGTGCCAGCTGCGCGCCGTCTGACGTCACTGGTCTTCCCGCGTGCGCAGCAGGGCTCTCAATAAGCAACGCAAAATTGCCTAACCTCGGCCAGTGTAGCTCACGCTACAAAAAATGAAAGGCCTAACCACACGTACCCACCGCTTCGCGTCAGCGCGTTGCTTCGTGACGTGGCGCCAGCGTCTTCTCTTTACGTGTGGTCAGGCCTTAAGACCTGACCAGACTTCCCGTTGCAGCGCGTCAGTGTGTCTCTTTGGAACCCGGCGCCGCGGGCTCTCTCAATGGAGAGAGAGGGAGTGGCGCCGCCTTAAAAAAATGACTAATATAGCACGCACTGATGCGTTATAAAGTGCCTGTGGCATAAAGTGTTCTATATACGTGCTGACGCGTGATGACAAAGGGGCGCATCTTCTTGCCCCCCTTCTTACTACCTAGCTTTCAAGGCGCTCGCTGCTACGAAAGAAGAAAGACTCCACTCACACTCGACACTTTCTAAAAAATTTTGCGAAGGTATATTTGTGAGACAATAAGCTTTACCAATGAAGTCATTCAATGTTTAGCTGGAAAGTATTGCAGCGTCCTTTTAAGTATACACACACTTATGTTACAAAGCACGTTACCTTCATAGTCATGTATTCAGTCGTGTCATAACTTGTCAGAAAAAACTGCCCCCATCGATGCCGCTGATCCTCTGTCGAAACACCAACGGCCACCTTTTCGAGGTTCAGGTCCGTCTGTGGCATCTGGCAAGCCTGCGACGTTGCAATTATTGAAGAAAAACAAATGGTCAGTTTTTCCGAAAGGGCGCAGGAATGAATGCAGTAGCAACAACTTGGAAACAAAATCATGCCAGCATCATTGGAGCTAGCACAGCTGAAAACGTGGCCGCTAAAGTCCAGGGAAGCTCTCTATACGAAATACCACATATGCTTATGGGTGTGTATGTTTAGTGGACATTTTGAAGTAATGGTAGTGATCAGTGGAGTAGCAAGGAAGTGGCACACCGAGCCCGAGCCTCTTCTCTCGAAATTATTTTTTCGCCATGGCGTACAGAGCGCAAAATGACCATTTGCCTGCCAGTCCCTCACTGCAGATTGAGGAGGTTTCCAACTTTAGGCCGACCTCCTAGTAGTGGTAATCGATTTATGGTCGCTGTGGTGGAGCGTGATTGGTACCGTGACCATATTTAGCAAGAACAATGTGTTCCGGTCCCCTAGCGTAGTATTCGTGGTGTTATTCTTCTGTCCCTATTTCGTGAGGTCTACCAATGACGATCCTATAAAACGAGCTGAATAAGTTGCTAGACGGATGAACCTTTTACGTACGAAAGCTGAAAGCACATGCGGTAAAAAGCAAGGGCCGTTTTACGTCATTCGAAACGCTCGTGTGAATGTCAAAGCAACTTTTTTAGCGGCACGCGCGAGATGGTGTTCGCATTGTTCTCGGGCGCCTTATCATCAGTCACGTGGTTAAGACGCTTGTTTTGAGGTTTTCCTTACATAAACGATTACCGAGCTCTATGCAGTATGCCTGAATTCAAGTAAACGTATTCCGTTTGCTCTCAATTGTAGAAGGACTGCTAAACCACCCAAAGGTAGAAAGTTAATTGTGGCGTTGCATTTGAGCACGAGTATACTATACAGAGAGCGCTAGCGGAGTCACACTCGTTCCCTCGTTTCGCTCTTTCATTCGCAATGCTTCTTTCGTCAACTCGTGTATCCGCCCCTTTGAATATCTTTAAGGTCTGACCACACGTAACGCGCTGCAGTGCGTCAGCGCATGGCTTTTTCACGTGGCACTGCATCCCCTATCGAGAAAGAGGGTGCGCAAAGGTGCGCTCCATCTCTGTACGTAGAGGGCATCGCGCCGTATCAATCATCAAGCGAAAAGCGGTGCGTTAACGCGCTGCCACAGATACGTGGGATCAGGTTACAGTGGCGAAGCTCTTCTTACTCTAACCTTGTCCCGCGTCAGGCGTTACCAGCAGTATGTCTCGAACAGTAGAATGAATGATGCTGTCTCATAAACATTTCTCGTCTCATTTACTAAATGGTGTTGATTCAATGAAAATGTGCGCAATAGGACGGATGGACACACGGATGGACGGACGGAACCATGGACGGAGGCAGGACGAATGGATGGACGAACGCACGGACGGACGGGTGGATGGATGCACGGAGGATGCACGCACGGATGGACGCATGGATGGCCGGATGTAAGTATGTATGAACGGACGGACGCACGGGTGCGCGAATGGTCAGCCGATGAGCGGAAGCACGGACGGACGGACAGATTAATGCATGGACAGAGGACGGGTGGATGCTTCACCCCACTCATCACTATTAACGCCGAGGATATGCTGCGACTTTTTTGCTTAGTGTCCAAGCTGAAAACGCAAGCAGCGCGCATCTTTCGACAGAGAAGCACACGAGCGTCTGAGGCTAGTAGAGGGAGTGGCTCAATATCTGTGCCACATACGCGTCTTATGTAGTGTACCTCAATGCGTGAGCGACAATGCACGCGTCAAAGCACCCTAGCTCTAGGACTTTTGTGCTGAGGTCAAGACCTTACCAGATCGATGCGAGTTACTTAACTGGGATGTAAAAAGGAAATGTTGAAGCTAAAAAAAAAACGTGGCATTCGTCTTGTCAATAACTAGCTTCAATCCGAAAACTTGCGGTCTTAACCCAACCTGAGCAAAGGTATAAAATACGGCATTTGCACTCGCTAGCAGAACGTTCTTGTTCTAATGAGATTTCTACTTCGTGTTACGCATTCTCACAGCTGTATACTTCTTGCAATATTTACTTCACACGAACCTCGGCGTTTACTGCTATCCGTGCGTTTAGCATCTCTTGCATTCGTTTCTTCCTTGCCGATTCTCCCGCTTCTCCCAAGTGCTGACCACTCAGTGTGACTGCTACATAAACACAGCGCCAAGCTCCGATTCGCCCGGCTCTCGTGGGTATTTCTGGATAAATTCTGTGGAAATTCACTGCAATTTGGACCAGTATTCTTTTTATGTATATAAGGAGATATTGGTCCGAATGCGTGGCGCCGGCTACTCCTCTGCCCTCGCACGACAGTCGACATTGCATATGAGGCTGTACAAGTAGACTGTTACGTAGCACAACACGCACTGAGCCCAAGTTTTCTAATACAGAAACTTGTCCACACCACAGAGAATTCGGAAAAGCATGAGTAATCACACGCAGTTGAAATGTCCGCACAAAACATGAAAGTTCGCTAAAATATCGTCAAAGGATGATTAATGTCTCTCGGGAGCAGTCTTTCAAATACAGCACGGTTTTCACAATACTTCTCACAAAAATTCTCTGCAAACTGCAAACAAGATTTGTAGTGGAACATACCTGTTGAAAATAACACGAATACTTTTGCTTTTTTGGTTTAGTGCTTGTGTATTATTTCTGATTCCTCTAGAAAGCCACCTACTGCATGCACAGCAGTGGCTTGTAGGTTTCCTCTTGGCCCAGGGCCCAAGGTATTAGCTATTGATGGAGATCGCTTTAAAAATTTAGTTTTTGTGAAACTTTCTTGAAAGGTTTACCATAATTTTTGCAACGTAGAAGAATGTGCTCTGATCAACATTTTCTTCAGTCTTCTCCACATGACCAAGTTGGACTGCCAGCTTTACTTATGCAGGAAAACTTTCGTACAGATCGGCTAAACTTAACGAAATATTAAATTCTACGCCAGGGATGAATGATACATAACTGGAAGTTTTTCGCACATTTTCAAACCAAGCTTTTTTTTCTTTTGGACAATCGACAGTCCAGCTTAATCGCTTATCGCTCATTAGCAGAGGTAGCAGTGATAAGTGTTCTTTGAATTCCCTTCATGCGTCATGCAATCATCTATGTCGTTGCCTATGATTTCGCAGTCGCTTGGTACCCACTGGAACATAATGGCGGGGTTTAAATATTTTGATATAGCGTAAGTCCTCTACATTTCATATGCGAGCACGCTAGCTTTGTTCCTATAAGCTGATTCTACCAAATCTTCGTTGCAGCAGACATGCCAATAAAGTCGTGGCAGGGTGCCAAGTGAAATTGCTTCATGTTATAACGAACACTGATGCAGCGAACAATTGGTTATAATAAGCTTAATACAAATTTGGTTGGCCACGCTTTATATAAACGTTTATACTTCTTTCAATAAAACCCAAATTGCGAGCATCACCGGAATGAAGAGGGTAACGAAGAAATATTTCACGTGCGTGAAGTTCAAAATATGAAAGGTTGAGCAAAAGGCAAAACAAGATATAAAGAACCCGCCAACCAGTTTTTTTTTTTTTTATGAAGGTGGTTGCGACACTAAAGCTTTTATGAAAAATGCGGTCAAACCCTTCTCACACGAGTTTGAACGCTGTCCTCTTTGTTGAATGAACTTTGTTTTGTTTCAATCTCACTTTCTCATATGTGGAGCTCCTTAGATTGACGTGCAGAAAGCAAGGAGCACCTTGTGTGGGGTAGCAAACTGTAGTATACGACTCCGGTCATGAGGAGAATGAAGACAAATAATGATGGTGGTTGTCATAATGTACATAGATGGCACACAATAAGCGTGCCTACACTATCAAGGATTTTCGCTTCAGCCCAAGTGCCTATTTGCCAGTGTTTATTTCAATAAGTACTTACAACGTACATCGAATATCACTCAGTTATGGTCCTGGTGCTTCTGCGTTACGCCAATTTCCGACTGTATGCACAATGACAAGTGGTTCGCGCCGGGATATGACACGTGGTGGCGGGCACGAGCTCACGAGGGTTTTAAGCAAGGTGTGCGAACCGGAGTATAACCATCGAACATCTTGTACACTTGTTTGTGACCATGCCAATTGCACTGGTGTCAGAAGATCTAAGTGGCTCTGCAAATAGACATTTTCACTTGCTCCCTGGGTGCCATGGTCCTCTCTGGGCTATTGTCAGTGCGCGTGACCCCCCAAAAATGCACTGCTGAGACTGTGACGTCGGCTTTTGTTCTCTGGTCCAACAGCCCAGAAAGTATAAAATACTCCTCTTCATTAGAAGGATTCATACATGAGGCGATATAGCAGTCGGTGCAGTGAATTCGGGGGCAGTCAACGCAGCCGAAGCATGGCTGATAATTTTTTTAAGGTAAATAGCGTGAAAAACGAAGACAGAGTAGGAAGACACAGGACAAGCGCTGCTCCTACTTTGTCTTCCTTTCTACTTCTGTGTCTTCGTTTTTCGCTCTGTTTACCTTAAAAAATGAATCGTTACCAATTTACCCAATTTTTAATACTACTCGGGGCTTATAAACAGCGGTGGTAAGGGTTCACCTGGTTAAACAATGAGGTCATGCACACCAACTGCGAACTGATACTGTCTGGCGTGTGTGTGTGTGTGCCTGCAGAGTATGTTTTTATTTTCTCCTAAAGAATCAAGAAGGGGATGATGAAGCTTGGGATGAAAAAGTGTGTGAGTTTGTGTGCGTGTCACGTGCGTTTGTGCTTGACGTGATGTTTCGACAAGTGAACTTACCTTCGAAGACAACAATACAGATTTACTTGTCAAAACAGCGGTTCTAGCACACACCCCATGCTTACGGTTTCACTTATCTCCTCATGGCTACTGCAGATTAGACTCACCCGGCCAACACAAAGGACTCAACCATGCATCATCATAATCGCTGTCAAATGAAGCTGTCTCAAACTTGCCTGGGAGTAGTCTGTGAGGTAAAAGACTTTGCACCGCTGGTACAGTGCACTATTGGCGGTTTGGGGCTTCTGTTTCAACCAGTACATGACGACGCCCATCTGCAGTGCGAACGCTACGATGAGCGATGGCCTGCCGAAGGTTGATTTGACCATGTTGAAGGACTTCTCCTGCGATTGCAAGAACATCTTGAGTCATCGCCGTCTTCCCCTATCTTATCCCCCCCCCCCTATTTTGCTTTAGTTGGTCTGGTAATTTTGGTCATCTGGAGTACTTCAACGCGCACTTACATAGCTTAGCACGCGGGCCTCAACCAATTAGCCTCCAAAGAAACGCGACCGTCGTTACCGGGGCTGATCCTGCGACCTTATGGTCAGCAGGCGATAATCTTAGCCACTCCTTCACCCCGGCTGACTACTTTAGCAAAATATATCGTTTAAAGGAAAAATAAAGGGCCACCATGTATCGGTTTCATTATTTCATTTTCCGATTCTTCATGTCACGGCGCACGTGACGTGAGGAATTTCAAAGCGTAGTATTTGTGTTTTGGTGATATCGGCTGAAAGAACGCTTTTCGAAACTTGATACATTGAATCCATATCACCCCTCGGGCACAGTACACTTCATTTTTATCAGTTATGAACTACTTCGTAGGGGCCATCAGAATCTATGACCTCATTGCGTTTGGTGTACGAGCTTCAAGGGGGCGTCGCCACCCACTTTTTCAAAAGCCAAGCACCTTTGGATTTCAGCGTGTTGGCATGCATCATCGTCTTCTGCTTCTGCAGTTGTGATGGTCAATTTGCGTGAGCGCAAGAGAGAGAGACCATCTTCTCTCTTCAAGAGAGAATTCGCTCTTTCTCGTCACCTCTGCAGCACTCGCCATGTGGCGAGAGACAGCGAACGGTGCCCGCTGGCTATGAAAACGCTCTTTCTTCGATGAACACTGAACCAACACAGCTCGAAATAAACAAGAACGCACCCTCGCCCGTGAGATACAAAGCCAATGCAAGCAGTGTACCCTAGCGAATTCTTTTGTCAAAACCGAGTGCGCGCGGTGCAGTGACGTGCCTATGGCACGTTTCTCTTGGGCGGAGTTGAATATTAAATATTCGCAGCGCGCGCGTTAAATAAAAAAACTCACAGCGTCTCCATGAAGGAAAGGATCCCGAGTGAGACGAAGCGTTCTTCCGTCCGTCCATTCCGCTCTTATCCCACTGGAGCACGCATCGGATGAATGGAGAGACTCTTCGCCCCACTCATCAACATTCACTCCGTGGATGATGTTGTGAATTTTTTCATTATACGAAAACCACAAACGCTCTGTAGTGATATTATTTCCAAGGACATATACACGCAATGTCATCTAGCGATCAATTCTGAAAATTAACTAGAAGTGGCTACTAAAACATACAACTACGAGGGAACAACCCACACCCTAAGGAGAATACACTCCTAAAGCGGGCAGAATTCCTTTGCCCATCCCGAAGTTTCACACTAGGAGCTGGAAGGCCTCTCCCAGTTTTGATTCTCGCGCGGCAGCTGAGTGGACAGTCTCCGTTGGTCAGCGTGGCTGATAAGCAACAGCGTGCGGTAAGCCAGGGCGGAGGTTTTTTTTTTTTTTTTTTTTTTAGGGACGAAGCTTCTTAGAGTGTGCGTCGTTGTGGATGATATTAACTTGCAATTAAAGAGTTGCTGGTTTGAAAATTGCGATCGCTTGTTTATGACGACTTGCCAGAAAGTTGCCTTGTATGCTAAGCTTTTGTTGTCGTTGCTTCAGCAGGCGCTTAGGAGCATCCAGGAGTGCGCGCTAACAAGCCACTAGTGAAAACTATATTAGGCACTTGACAACCAAGCCTAATTACATTATCTGGTTTGAACGTACGTCCCAAAACTACCATTTCATTAGAGGGGACGCGGCTGCGGAGCGCTCCGGAAATTTTTACCATGTGGTGTTCATGGACCTGCATCACGTACAGTACTCAGGTCTCTACCGTTTCGCCCCATCCAAACGCGACTGACCGGCCTGGGATTGAACACATGACCTTCGGGGTCAGCAGTGGTCCATCGTGACCACCACACCACGGTGTAGTCCAGGCACGAAAGGGCACCTTGTGATAAATATAATGGCTACCACAAGTAGTGAATTGAGTAAGTTCTTAAAGAAACAAGAGGACATGCAAAGAAAAAAAAATCTGCTTTTGTGTCAAGTTTCACATGCTGCATTGTAACGTCCACTTACTCAATGCTGTTTATCCACCATGCAAGGACCTTGCGTTCGCATTATAAAATACATATATAAAATAAGTAAGAAGTGTTACAATATTCCTTGCGTTGCGGCTCCACCTACATATCAGTACCCTCTTTTTTTTAACTTTCTAACAGATTTCGGATTTAGGGATGATGAAATAGGCGTAGCTAAATAAAATCGCTGCACTAGTGCAATGCGTCCTTCTTGGCGAACGGACGACAAGAAGGACGCATTGCACTAGTGCAGCATCCTCCTTACCGGTATGACTTTCCTACCGCCTTCCTACAATACTAAACAAATCTAAATTAGGTGATGACAACATACGTCATATTTCCAAACAGCTAATTCAACTAATTTATAAACACCTTCAACTAATTTTATAAACACCAATGTTTGTTGTTTATGATTGTGTTTGTTGAGAATGTTTGTTTCATACTTTTTTGCTTCTTCTCTTATCGCTTTGCTTTATGTATTTCTGTTTTTTTTACTATTGTGAAAAGTAAGAATGCTTGTTAATGTTTGCTGCTGCTGTTATTGTTCTGGGAGGTGGGACTAGTCAAGCTGCCTACATGCAGCTTTTATCCCACCATCCTTGTTGTTTAAACTTGTTTTGGTATATGTGGCAATAAAGTTCACTTCACTTCACTTCCCTTCGCAATGATAAAAGGCACTCACCATAGTCGGAGTATACGGGTCCAGGCTCTTGTAAGCATTGATAGGCAACGTTATGCACTGGTCTTGAAAGGGCATAGTCAAAATTGTGGTCATTAACACCAGGACATCAACAGCGGGCCTGCAAGCACGTTGAAACAACACTAAAATTAAGGCAAGGTAGAAACTATGGAGAACATTGAGGCTAGACGGGATGATGAATCATTGAAAAGAAATTGGGTGAGGGAGAAGGTTAAGTGTCTGGGATGTCGTCGACGGCCACCTTTCGACAAGTGGTCTTGTCTTATCTTCAAAACAAAAAGTCACTGTCTCGGATACAAGACAATACCAGTTGTACAGCGACTGCCTCCGTTTCAAGGTTCGTCATCGCAGACTCTCTGAGTAATGTAGAGGCCCGAAAATATGCAAACACCGCCGTAACAAATTCAAAATTAATTCCAAAAATGAATGCAAATATTGCCGGAAATAACGCTCTTTTACAAAAGCCAGGGTGTTAGACACTTTCCCGACCCGAAAAAGAAAGAACCGACGAAGAACGAGGAAATCTTCACTGCTCACTCTGTAGAGTTTTTTTTTTTTCTTCTGAGCAACACGGTACCCCTAATGCAACTAAATAACGTTTATTTATTTTCTGATTGCTAAAGAAGATACCACATGCGTTATATCAGTTGGGGCAATGACACAGGTGAAAAAGAAGAATTAAACCCTCGTAATAAAAATAAAATAGGTTGAGGTCCTCTTGCATCGGAAAACACAAGTACAGTGGATATAGGGCATTCGATCTGTGCAACACATAATTTCCTGAAATATAACCAAAGGTCACTCTGGCGCTGCGATCGATAGCCAGCATGGGGATGATGGGTAGTTGTGTAGTACACAAATGTCCCTAATCCTGATGCTTGCGGCATCGAACGCACATGTGGCTTTGCTTATTGCTCTGTTTTATGTTTTACTTCGAAAAAGTATTCAACTGTTGTGAACTTCATGACTCAATTTTAATTGGTGGGCCTAAAAGGTTAGGTGGGGAAGTGCGACTGTAGTGGATTTAGGGATTCTCGTCTCGTGACGAAGCGGTTCCAGGCAACGCAAAACCAAACGAAGCCGAACGAGTGAAAATTGGGCAAATTTGTGTGTTACACATCATTCCCATGCCATGGCTGAAGTGCCGTGCATCGCAGCTTTCTTAGACACTAGCGCCAGAGTTCCCTCTAGTAAGTATTGTCGGAAACTTTAGGCTGCATGGGAGCAATTCTTATTTATGCTCAGTATATATGTTATCATCGACAATTTCGTCAGAGCATCTCATGGCGGCTATGCTGTGAATGTTCATGAACAAATCAAAATCGTGAAAACACAGCAAAAACTAACACAGACAGAGGAAGGTATAAGGACACTATCAGATCACTATAGAAAAATCGCTAAGGCCTTTCAAAATAGAAATGGGAGGGAGTGGGGCTTTGACCTTCCAGGACAGTGAATACTGTTTCTTAAAACGTTTTCAGACTTTTGCAACTTTCTCTGTGACCGTTGACGTGTGTGTGATTAGAATATTTTGCTCGTTGCTCGTTTTTCTTATTCAGAGTGGCGCATTTTGACGTCATGCATGAAGTTGTCAATTGGGTGGCAGATTGGCGGTATTCTTTAGCGTGCGTGTGTATTCAAGTAAGATTCAGGTAACAGCTAAGCGATGTGCTGGTGGGTGCGTTATTTCACTTTCGATCCGTGTCTGTATTGCATTTTAATATGAAAACACGTTTTCATTCTTGATTTACGATACGAGATGACAAGCGGCTAATGGCATCTGATCCGCAGCTAATCTTAACGCTTAAAGCTATCATCGAACGAAAGTGATGGCACAATACCCATAATCAGCAGCTCTCATATAACGCTGACTTGTACTTTATTGGACGTATGCTTATTAAATTCCAATTGAAAAATTCCCAAGCATTTCCCCGAGGGTGAACATGGTTAAGTGCTAATGCACGGGGTGATGCTATGAGGGGTATTTATTAATTCGCACTATTATATTTATTAATCACACTATGGTGCCTTTATGGTGTAATGGTTCCTGGGAATCGCAATTTGATCACAAGGGGGAGTTTACGTTAACTCACTGGCGAATGCCAACGGATTTTAACTTTACTCCCCCCTCACAGCATCGCCCCGTGCATTCGCACTTAACCATGTTCACCCTCGGGGAAATGCTTGGGAGTTTTATTACTGATGATGATTATTAAAGTGTATTTAATGAATTTAAGTGTTGTTTGTTGTGAAGCATTTGTACACAGATACATTATATACGAAGTATTATTTATTTACACTTCAGGACACGTTCGGACGAGCAAAGTCCAGGGCTCGCACCCTCTCCCGCGCGGCACGTTCACTGGCTGGAACGGCTTCGGGAACGTCCACTCGCCATTGACGATTGCGAGCGGCGTCTTGACGCCGCTCGCAATCGTCAATGGCGAGTGGCCGGCCTTCATCGCCCTTCTCCGCCTGACGCTTGCGTTATCGTTCCGCTTCTTGGGCCGCGTTCGCGGCTCGATGCTCACGCCTCATCTCGGCCTCGCGAGCACGCAGTTCACCATCCGCTGCACGCTTCGCCCGCTTGTCCTCGGCCTCGCGAGCCCGAAGTTCGGCATCCTCTGCGCGCTTCGCCCGCTTGTCCTCGGCCTCGCGAGCGCGCAGTTTGGCATCCGCTGCACGCTTCGCCCGCTTGCACTCGGCCTCGCGAGCACGCAGTTCGGCATCTGCTGCATGCTTCGCCCGCTTACGTTCGGTCTCACGAGTCCTTCGCAGCGCCGCCTTGTCTTCCAACGTCGGCGAAACCACCGCGGTACCGTCACCTCCAACGACGGGTGCAGTGCTGGCATTCGGTTGTACTGCATTCGTTGTTGATGATAGCGTTGCCTCCGGGACATCCATCGCACGACCCGCTTTCGACGGGAGACTGAGAGAGAAGGCGGGCGCGCGAGAGAGAGGGGTGCGCGCGCAGCTGCAGCGAGCGAGGAGAGCGGAGGAGCAAGCAAAGGGGGAGGGGGTATAAGGCGCGTTACTGACACCGATATCAGCGTCGCATCCGTGGTTTATTTGGTAGAGCGTTGCGCTGCGGCCCGCCAAGTCCTCTTTTTTTTAAAGATACAGAGAAGACTGCGGACGCTGCCGACGGCGGTGGATGGTTTGGGGTCGCTTATAAAGTGTATTCACACTTAAAACTCGGCTGAATCCCATTATTCACAAGTGCATACACATTGCTGGCATCAAGCGCTCGCATGACGCAACGGCACTGCATCAGCGCGTCTTGCCCAGCTAGACTTTGGTGACGCGTTCAAGGATCATTCGTGCCGCCTGCACAGTCTGTGCGAGCAAAGAATCTGCTATTACATTTGTTATTAAATGTGAAGCATTTTTTAACTATCTTCGGCGACATTGAGCATATTTTTTCTATCTATCTATCTATCTATCTATCTATCTATCTATCTATCTATCTATGTATCTAACTATCTATATATATATCCATCTATCTATCCATCTATCTATCCATCTATCTATCCATCTATCTAGCCGCCTACAACTTTTAGCTCTCCTGGCCGTTTCGATAATGGTATCGATAACAAACTTGGTATGGCATAACATGAGTGTATGAAGAACATATTTGACTTCTCGTGATATGAAAATAATGACATGTATGTCATGAATGTCATGATTCACCTTTTATGGTCCTGCAGCTCCTGCGGTGGATTCGTTAACATGGCATGTTGCAAAAGAGGTATGATATAGCATGATTGCATTGTGAACACAAGCGCAGACCCTAACATCATAATCTATATATGCGTGTCATGTAACAACATGACTACATGCCACGCTCATGATGCGCTGGCGGCTGTTTCGCTAGCTTCACTTATACCAAATTTGGTATTACGGGATGTAAATGAATTACGAAGGTATAATACTGGTGCAAACATGATAAACATGAGATGCGTGTCATGAAACAACATGACTACATGCTACGCTCATAATGCGCTCGCGGCCGCTTCACTAGCTTCACATGTACAAACTCGGTATTACGTGACCCGAATAGAAGACAGGTAAATGAAACATCCAAACATGATAATCACGACATGCGTGTCATGTAACACGACTACATGCAACACTCATGATGTGGTCGCGGCCGTTTCGCTAGCTTCACATATGCCAAATTTGGTATTACAGGACGTCAATGGATAACGAAGGTATGTGACTGGTGCAAACATGGTAATCATGAGATGTGTGCCATGCGAGAACATGACTACATGCAACAACCTGGACTATTCACAAGGCCCGTTCATACCCCTCTCTCCAGACGGCATACGTCACGCTATTTGTCCAATGGTATGACCGGCACAGCAAGGAGGTCGCTTGCAAGGGACGCTCATCGGCGTAACGGTCAAACGCTGTCCGCGTCCTGCAGGAACGCGGGAGGCGTCTGTGTGCGCCGCAGGAAATGCACATCAGCGTCGCTGGGACACACAGCAACAACACCTAGACTATAGTCTAGGTGGTGTTGCTACATGTCGCAGTCAAGGTTACAATACATTTCGACGTTAGGCGGTGCACGTTCTCGCCGGCGTTCATTTCGTCGCGCCACGCCAGCGTTGCGACGCCAGGCCCCGGTTTCACCATATACTCGCCGGCGTGCGCTGCACTGCGTTGCTTTGACGCATGCGTGTTTCAGCGCGTTCGGCGTCCCTCCGTCATGAAAAGAGGGAGACGCAGTGTTGTCTGGGTAACGCATCGGCGCGGATTTCGCGCCGGTTGCCGTCGGGCCGCGCCAACGGACGCTGGTCGCGCATGGCGTCAGACTATGAGTGCTCGCGCTTTGCTAACGTAACGTCGCTGTGCCCAGCGTGCGCGCGCGTGAATGCTGCTACATTAGAGTATATTGACCCTTCATTATGCGCTCACGGCCGTTTTGCTCGCTCCACATATACCAAATTTGGTCCCACGTGACGTCAATGGATGACGAAATATATGACTGGCGCAAACGTGATAAAGTTGACACGCGTGTCATGTAAGAACATGGCACGATACCACGGTAATAGCATGTTCGCAGCCGTTTCGGTAGCTCCGCATATACTAAATTTGGTATCACGTGACGTGAATAAATGCCGAAGATAAACGACACATCCAAACATGATAATTATGACACGGAAGTCATGCACGACATCATTTACCTCCACCTTGTCACGTTGTGCTGATTTAAAGTGACAGATTGATTGATTGATTGATTGATTGATTGATTGATTGATTGATTGATTGATTGATTGATTGATTGATTGATTGATTGATTCGTATGTAGGGTTTAACGTCCAAAAAACACCACATGGATACGAGAAACGCGGTAGTGGAGGGCTCCGGAAATTTCGACCACCTGGGGTTCTTTAACGTGCAACCAAATCTGAGCACACGGGCCTACAACATTTCCGCCTCCATCGAAAATGCAGCCACCCCCGCCGGGATTTGATTCCGTGACTTGCGGGTCAGCAGCCGAGTACCTTAGCCACTAGACCACAGCGGCAGGGCATTAAAGTGACATATCAACCTTTCTTATTTGTGCTCGCATATCATCGACTCCCACTGTACGTGGGATCTGCCAATGTTTCTTCATTTCGAATTTAAACTCTGGAACAAGGAGCACTGGAATTTCAACCTCGTTTCGCATTGATCATAAAGAAAAAACGCCTGTTCAATGAAAGAACAATATTTCGAAAGAGCTGCTGGATCCGACACTTTTGACAGTATTCGAGACGTCAGCGAATTCAAATTACGTCGATGCGAGATCATTGTCAGTGTTGGATACGACGTGCGTGTCTTCACTAAGCGGACCGGCCACTGCGTGTTCGCTTTCGAATGCTGGCTATACTCACGTGATCACGTGCTCCGCAATGTCTTCCAGTTTCGCCCAGGCTTTGCTCGTGTTGTATAAGTAGTATCCGATGCCGACAAACACTTTGCGACGTTCTCTGTCATCACCCAGTAGATTGCGCAGCGTCTAGGAAACGAATAGCGAAGGATTATTATTTTTACGTAACGTTGGCGCCCGTACAGCTGTCAACGTGCACGGTTTCCACCAACGGTCCGACGCGCGGTCTCTCCTCGCTTCGACTGAGGTCAGCGCCGCCAAGCGTTGGAGGCCGTATGTTTACTGCAACAACGATAGATGAGGCACGCGTACATTTCGCTAGTAAATTTCTGTTTCACTTCCGCCAGACCATTCGCTTGGCTGGTATGTTTTCGCCACGTTTCTGTTATGGCTACGTTCATTACATTCTTGCATATATGCTCAAGTCGGGAAAGAAGTATTGAGTGCTATTCCAAATTCAAGATGTGCGGGAGACATCGCAGGCAATATTTCATTGCTGAGATACGTGTACGACAACGAATTCATTGATAGTGTGCCAGAGCGTAGCCAAGAGTTAAACGTGTCGAAAATGTGCCAGCCTAGTGAATGTATTCGACCCCCCGGGCAGGCAAAAGTGACACAGAAATTTCCTAGGGAAATTGGCGTGTGCTTCATTTATAGCTATTTGCAACAAAAATACGACGTGCAACGCTTGGCGGCGCGGACGTCAGTTGAGGCGATGAGAGGCCACGCGTCGGATCGTTCGTGTTAACCGTACCGACGGCTGGACGCCAAAAAAGAACATCACTCTACAAAAGTTTGCACTGGCGCTCGTCGTGCCAAGTGACAGCCACGTAAAAGACGTGCCGTATAGGCTTACCTTAAGTAAGGATGGCACGGTGTTGATCGTGTAATTTTCGACTTCCTCTTGCCAGCCGTAGAGGTTCAGGATGCCATAGTTTTGCACTCGATTCATTAGCTTCGAGTGGTTTAAGTGATCCCTGATCTTGATATTCTCGAACTGCTCGTTCTGCATATATCTGCGGAAGAAGAAAACTTGCACGACTAAGGTTAAACAGGATTACAGAGAGCTCACCTAATCAGTACGTATTTATTCTAAACGGCAGCTAGAGTGTGCAAACACGCGCACAAGAAAAAAGTTACACCACGAAAGGTTACTAATAGCTCAAGATGTATACGCACAACGGCAGAGAACAAAGCACGAAAGCTTATCTGCGCATGTGCGTGCAAAATGCAAACCTATAAGACTGGCATGCGTTGGGGTCACCTGAAGGATAACTGTCGAGACATTTGATTTCATCTTTAATTGATACGTGGCGTTTAACGTCCCAAGGCCACCTTATGATTATGAGAGACGCCATAGTGTAGGGATCCGGAAATTTCGACCACCTGGGGTTCTTTAACGTGCACCTACACCTGAGCACAGAAGCCTACAGCATTTTAGCCTCCATCGAAAATGCAGCCGCCGCAGCCGGGGTTTGACCCCGCTACCTGAGGGTCAGAAGCCGAGTAATTGTCAGTTATAACTATATACGACCGTGGTGAGGCATTAGACTTCATCTTTATGCAAGTAAATTGACAATCGGCGCCCACACGCGTGGACACCATCGTCGATATGACATGCCTCATTCATCAGACGGGTTTCTTTATTCTTATATGCCAAAACAAACTGCACATTCATCGATTTGTGGCACACACTTACATTTTCCACTAAGTTAAAGCAAGAGTATAAGGGGAGCCTCCGGTTTGCGATTTCTAATGTTCCAATTATCTCTTCTTACCGGTGATTCTCTCCAACGTACAAGCCCCACCGTGGTGGTCTAGTGGCTAAGGTACTCGGCTGCTGACCCGCAGGTCGCACGTTCGAATCCCGGCTGCGGCGGCTGCATTTCCGATGGAGGCGGAAACGTTGTAGGCCCGTGTGTTCAGATTTGGGTGCACGTTAAAGAACCCCAGGTGGTCCAAATTTCCGGAGTCCTCCACTACGGTGTCTCTCATAATCATATGGTGGTTTTGGGACGTTAAACCCCACATAGCAAAGCTCCAACGTACAAGCGGCCGCACTTGAAAGAGACCTTACAAACTACATCAGTGAATACGTTGGTATTTCATGAAACAAATATCGGTTCCTTTTTTTCCGTCATTGTGCTTATCCTCAGTCATTAGAGGCTTTTTTGGTGTCCTGACTTTCTTCTTCTGTCCATCTTTGCACGCTTTGTGTTTTAAACCGATTAGATAAAACATCATGCGAGTGCTAATTTCGATTTCGATAGAAATATGGTCACTTCGATAATTATTTTGTCGTCACCGTCATGCCCGGATATATATATATATATATATATATATTATATATATATATATATATATATATATATATATATATATATATATATATAATATATATATATATATATATATATATATATATATATATTATATATATATATATATATACAAACTTTCGATGCACCCGACCGAAGCTTCAAACTAGCAACCCTCTCTCCGCTTGCCGTGCGTTATCGACAATCAGCCGATTTCAATCAGCCAAATAATGCATGTATTCCGCTATTTAACGCTGCCGCTGAGCAAATAACATCGCGCACATCTTGCGGCAGATGACATCACGTGGCATGAGACACAGACGGGTCACTGAACGTGCCTTAGTTTAAAAGAGAAAGTAATTCTTAAGAGCGTCGCGTTGTACACTGCCGAAACTTGCAGCGCGTTGCGCAAAGGCTGAGAGTTATTATTCCACGCTTTTCGTGTGTATACCTGTGCGCTCTTTAGAATAATCACTTGGACTTCAGCGGTGCGCTTCAAATATAAAGCCACTTATTCTTCTTCGTGTAATATCGCATGCACTGGGTCAACCTTGTGGTGACACTGACTTTCTTTTTATTTTTTCGAGGGGGGAAAAGGGTCGGGAACAAGGCTAGCGTGAATACCACAGAAATTTAACAGCCCATCTGCCCTACTCTTCATCCCCTTCTTTCTTTTTTTTTCTCTCTATTTCTTTCTGTTCCCTTTTTCTTTCTTTCTTTCTTTCTTTCTTTCTTTCTTTCTTTCTTTCTTTCTTTCTTCCTTCCTTTCTTTCTATGTCAAATGTTTTGATGCCAAGTGTTTTTGCGTGCGTGCGTGTGGCGGAAGGGGGGCGGGGTGCGCCCTCGCTTTTATAAGCTCCTATAGCGTCATTCGGAAACGGCTACTCACACAAGATGGAATGAGAAACCACAGGTGGAGAACTTGTAAGTCTTGCAAGCGTTCAGGAACGCGTACAGGCTTATGTCGTTGACCGTCCCAATCACGGTGTTGTTGAATACGCGCACGTGAGTGTAGATCACGATGTCGCACGACTGGTCGGGCGGGAAGAGCGGAGCGATTGCCGCCTGCGGCCCCACCGAGCACAGCAGAGGAGGCGGCGTAGTCGTCGACGTCGACGTCGTCGTTGTTGTTGTTGTGGTGGTGGTGGTGGTCGTTGTTGTCGTCGTCGTAGTTGTTGTAGTGGTAGTCGTCATCATCATAATCGTCATAGTCATCTTCGCAGTGTCTGCGGCTAAAGGTTAGCACGAGAGTCGATTATCTTTTGCACAATGAAGAGCCACATGTCAACGACAGAGGTTTCGCTAGTAATTGGCACACACACACACACACACACACACACACACACACACACACACACAAAAAAAACACTGTGCGCTGCCTATAAGCCTATTCCAGCGCGGCGGAGAGCCACACACTCCCCAGGCAGGTTTACTCCTGGCAAGCCAGTTGCACTTGTCACGTGATCGTAGGGTGTGGTCGCAAGCTTTCGTCTGGGCGGAGCCTACGCGCCGCGATGTCCTTACGAGCACCTAAGCACGTCGACAGCGCCTTAGCGCTGTTTAAAACATGGAATGGGCCTATTAGTACGCTATGAAGACTATGGAAATCCTGGCACACTGCCAGGCCTCTCGAAGCATAGCGTATTCATGCATAGTATAGCAACTGATTGAGAAAGGTAAATGCGGGTGAGGATAGATGGGATGCTGAGAAGGAGAATAAGGAAGAGTAATTAGAATAAATCATCGGAACGGTTAACTAGGTGAGTCATCCTGCTTCCATTTTGAACGAATACTAGCACCACAGAAAGCAACGGCGAGAATAGAAGGAGCTCGGACTCGAAACTGACATTTCTCTTCCGAAACAAGCAGAATAAATAGCACCTGGAAAAATTAAGGCCAACAAAAGCCTACGCGGCTAATGAAACACGTACGTGACGAGCGCTATATCCGTGAGCTATGATACTTCTGCATCTGAGAGTGCCAGCGAAGGCTGACTGATACACTTTTCACTTTCAAGTGGCATCAAGTGCACCTTCGTGATTTCCCGTGAGCGCTGGTCTCTGTGGCAATGCGAGATTTTCGTTCTATCAAAACTAGGCTCATGACCACTTCTTCGACAATGAATGGCCAAACGAGAACCTGTGCCGTTGTCAACATTCCACGCATCTTGCATTGCGCTCACGCGAAATTGTGGAGGCGTCCTAGGATGTCGCTTGAAAGTGACAAGTGTATCAGTCAGCCATTCAGTTGGCGCTATCAGATGCAGAAGTATAATAGGTCATGGATAGCTTGCGTTACGTCCATGTCTTATCAGCCACGTGGGATTTTGTTTCTTTTGTCCCCTTGCACATGTGCGATGGTTGTTTGTTCGCTTAGTTTTTCTAGATGCCATTCATGGCACTTCTTTTCGGAATAAAATTCTTTTTGCTAATCAGAGCTAGTAGTCTATCTTTCCTCTTGTCATCCTCGTTATTGTCGCGTTTTCATTCATTCAAAATAACAGTAAAGCCATGCATGGCTATTTATAGTACATAGTACAGCAAGGAATTGGGGAAAGGAAAATGAGAAATATGAATTATGAAATGAGAAGGACAAAGAGTAAAATATAACATATTCGTGTATATAGTGTAGAAAAAGGAAGATAAGTCTTGGTGAGGAGAAAGAGACCACCACCAGCTGCAGCCGCTTCCTCGGTCCTCGCACCACAAGCGCTTATACTATAGCTGCCTTAATTTTTTTACAGTCGTAGACATCTTTTCGCAGTGTTATGGAAGCTACAGTACCGAAAAATGTGCTTAGAATCACGCCATCGAATAGTTCGTAAATTCGTCAGTTTTGTGTGTAGCCATGCTCAAATAACTCCTGCTTTAGTTATAATGAGACTGATACTGTCAAGGAAAGTTGGAGATAAATATAAGATTATTTTCAATTCTGCAATGAATTCTTGTTTGTTTCTTTTTATTTTTTAGGCAGCACCCACTTTTTTGCACGCATTTTTTAAAGGTAAACCTGGCATTCAAGCTTGCCGTTTATTCATCCAATAAAGAGATACTAGAAATATTTCACTGAAATGCCCATTGAAAAATCCAAATGGCTCTCCCCCACTCACACTTTTTTATGTAGATGTTTTCGTAAACGTCTTAATACTCCAAGCTAGCGTAAACGAAGCTGGAAATGGAAGTCCGCAAGCCGTCGTACTTCTAGCCGAACAACACGAAAGCGATGAAGCCCCGCCTCCATGGCTTTTACTCCGATGCCAAGATGAGCCGCCCCTGACTATGTTGCCAAAGCATTTCTACCCAACTTAGGGGGATTTCTAGGTTGTGGGCAACGAACACAAGCATTCAGGGGAACTCAGTGGGGGAATGGTAACATAACAAGTAATACAATCCGGCAATGGCCTTGACAGATATGAATGGTAATACACACATCCGTACATTGTGCACGTCAATAGGTAAGGCTGTATACTTTCTTGAGCCTCCGGTACATAAACAGCGCTCTCACGTATGGTGCGGATCAGTGAGTGGCGCGAGTCTTCCGTACTAGTACAGCGCGGCTCCGTCAACGACACCAAAAATGAGCTATAGTTTCAGTTATTTCCTTTCGAAGCCCTCTTTCACGTTCGTACGGGCGAAACTAATACAAACATTCACTTCATTCATTCTAAAACTGTTGCTGCAATAACCACGGGAACAACTGCGACAGCATCGACGATAATGGGCGTTTTTGTTAGTCACGAAGTTTCATGTAAATTATAATAACAGTGCCATGGGCACTATCGATAGTTATCAAGGCTGATCCAGATTAGGATCTATCCGAATCAGGTGCTGCTACTCGGTCACATTCAATCACGATCAGACCAGATCGAGACGATTCTGAACTGCGTGTCGAGATCTAGTTATGTGATTGCGATTGGTCTGACGTAAGCACCAAACTCGATCCGGACTAGGCTGTATGCGTGTAGAAGACCAACTTGTTATCGCCATGAAGAAGTACGATCTGGATCAGCCCTTGTCTTGATAAAAAGTATCCGTGTGGAACCGACCCCGCGATCTTTCGAAGAACGCGTCCGATGATCTACCAACTGAGCTACCACGACCAACATCCCTCCGTCCCCATCATAGGGTATATATATGCGCAGTTAGGCGCGAGGAGTGTCAGTCAGTGCTTACGGTAGCCATTACAACGAGTATGGAACACCTTTATTTCTTGCCAATTGACGTCACGTAGCACGTGACTTTATAACGAGCTGAACAGCTGACCCATCATCTTATACATACTACTACTTAAAGGCGCCAAGTTGAGAGAATGATACCCTCAATATATGAATAAAGGAAAGAATGGTAGTTAGAAGGCTTGTTTTGTTTTTCGTTGTTAAACACAATATAGATCGTTGAATGGGTTATTCGAAGGTCGCATGTTTGGTCCCTATCTCTTAGCAGCAACTTCTCGTTCACTTTCCTTCCTCCCCCCCCCCTTTGTATTACAGTTACTCCTCTTATCATTCCGTATACTTTCCTTGGCATCGTTGTCTATTAGTTGCCAGAAAACATGTCGAACATCGCAAAAAACTCCCACTTACTTGCTATAGTTAAAGTTGAAATGCTGACGCTGACGTTGCCTGGAGCTGTTACTTTTGTTGAGTTTACAGTCGTTGTCTAAAAAGAAAAAGCATAAGTAGTTATTCTTTGCAATGAGATCACCTCAAGGTGTGAGCTGTAAAATAATGTTGACCTCAACCCTGACGTAGTCCATTACCTAATATTTAACTCAAGGGCACAAAAAATCATTGCTGGTTCAGAAACGAAGACATAAACTGGTAAAAAGTCATTGTTTTGTTGTTTTGTTTGTGACAATGACTTCTTTTTTTGCAAGAAGTAACGGTGATCACAGTATTTGCCTTACACTAAGGAAACATAGTCCCCCAGTACTAGTCATATTTATTTATTATTTATTATTTATATTTATTTATTTATTTATTTATTTATTTATTAAGGTATGCAGACAGTCCTGAACTGCCATACTTTAGGCATGGGTAAGTTGTGCATTCTGAATTCCTGAATTCACGAGACGTAAGAGTGTGAAGGAAGAGTAAGATATCCAGTAGCTAGCCATATTGCACTGAAAAAAAAAAAAGTGATGTCCTTTGATGAATACCGTTGATAACATAATGAGTAAAAAATGCTTTTGAAATAATGTTTGCTCCTGTAAATATAACTTATAGCGATGTCTTGTAATGAGCTGCTACTGAGCAAGTCTCCTACAAAAAAAAAAACACAACTTCGCATGCCAAGCAAATCAACTTTATTATAAAGCGATCCCTTATGCCACGAATCTCAAACACAGCCAGCGAGTCACATGTGGCCTGCAGCTTTACGAAAAAAAAAAGAATATACTTTGCTAAATTGTACTAGAATGTTACCTCCACAGATGGGACTAGTCTTGAACACTTTTTTTTTTTCTTTTTGCGAGTAGCCCCAGGGGTATCTACTAGAAGCGTCAACGCAAAACGGAAACTCTATTGCGTAATCGAATTCATGAGTCACTACAAAAATCAGTATCAATGCATTTCTCAAAAGCTGATGGGAAAATCCTCTTCAGAAATGACGCGTATATGAGAGGCTCGAAAGGGATTACTTCCAATGCTACTGTTAGGTGGCACATTGCTCATACTCGGCTTGACCGATGCGCTTACAGTAGGGAGACTTATGCAAACGACACATCACACAGTTTTCAACAGGATGAGCGCGAACTTCAACCGATTTTATTGTTCATGCGCAGTCAGAATAAATCAAAGTTCACAAAAGCATTCAGAAAGAGAGTGTATTTGACACTGTATGTGACTTCCATCATGAAATGCTTTCAGCAGAAGCTATTTTATTGAGAGCTCCTTAACGCATGTTTTAGCGCCCGGAAAGGGCACCACAGCAACTTCGTAAACTATTCTGTCTCTGTTGTTTTTTATACTTTGTGTAATTGTTTTTTTTTTGAACTCATTAAGAGCATATATCATGATCTTGATGAGCAGTGGTTTTGCTGCCTGCTCTGCCACACTGATACACATGTATTCTTCAGGATTTCGAATAAGAAACACGTTCTGTATTTAGGGCTGAGGAATGCTTTCTTTCTCACCTTTCTTTCCAAAATACAGTAATGCTTTCTGTGTGCACCAGTTACCCACTCAAGCATTGCACCCCTATATGCTTAGTTAAATACTGTTTAAGCCACCATTTTGATCGTATCATGTTTATACTGAAGTCATTTGTTTTAGCTTGTAACCTAATGTTCTATAATAAGTATTTATAACCTATACCCTTATTCTTAATGTTATGGGAGGTATATGCTTTTGCGGTTACGGTAAAACGAGAAATCAGCAGTAGCTCTTTTGAAGTCATGCGTGCATTTGTATCAGTTTGTGTGTATACGTGCACGGATATTCCATGAGTGCATATATATGTATACGTATGTGCACTCAGTTTGCTTACTGTTTTTTTTTCATAACGTTTGCCCTTTCTGTTATAGTGCCCCAAGGGACTGAAAGAAAATATGTAAATAAAGTTCAATCATACACATACTGCCACTCCTCGCTATTATTCATAAAGAACGTGTAAATTCTAAGCACTAATTGTTGATCTTATGAGGATTTAGCGCCTGCTTGGCTACACATTGTTTATCTCCATCCCGCGCAGTCGGAAATACACGAAAAAAAGTGAACTTAGTCGTGTAGTCTGACCCACACAATAGTCGTGCGAAAAAAGAAAGAATGGGCCTGCGTATGCATAAAATGTCAGGGCGGGAGACAACTGATAATTGATATCTGTCGTTCACAGACCAACTGAGGGCTTATCTTCTCATTCCATCAAGTGTAAAAGCAGGGAGAGTCAAAACGATGGCCTCCTTTGTACCTTCAAAGTTGTCTATACGAGCTCTCTAAAACGCTTTCGTTTCCACACCCTCTCTGCTCTCTATCTGGGCCGTACAGTTACGTCTATCATTGTTTTTAAATATTAAGATGCTTCAAACTAGAGCCTGCCCCAGCCTTCATTTTCACAGCCAGTTCATTGAAGGCATCGATCTAACAAGCCCAGATTATGGCGCCGCATCCATGTTACACCACATGCTTTGGCAATTCCCCTCATTATAGGGCTCTCAATGCAAGACTGAAGAGGAGTTGAGCTCCGCGCTCAAGAGCTCAGAACTTTTACATCAACTGAGGGCTGTCAACTAAGAGCCCGTGACGCGGCGTTGAGGCTTGGACTACCTGTTCCAACATGGGAGCTGTCCACTGCTCTACCACCTGGAGCACTAGTGCTCCTCGGGACCCCTATAAAGTTATGTGTCTGCACCAGACTACTACCGATACCACGGGCACTCGGTTTCTCGAACCAGAGGTGAAATGACGCCAAGCGCACTTACCGTGGTTTTTTTCTCTTCTTCCTCACCACCGCCACCTCCGCCACCACCTCCTCCGCCTCCACTTCCACCACCACCACCACCACCTCCACCACCGCCACCTCCGATTGGTCCGAATTCTTCGTTGACTTCACTGTCTGTTTAATGAGAGCAGTAAAACTTTTGTTATAACCAGCACCCTCCGAGTTAGAAATGGTAGCACAAATCTTCAAGCCTCCGTGATGGGTATAAAGATCTCAGTGCTCCGCTGTTAACCCTAAACACGAAGGGCCGATCACGGACGTGGCAGTCACATTTCGAAGGAGGTGAAATGCTTCAGAGACCCGTGTACTCAGATGTCGGTGTGCTGTAAGCAGCCTAAGCTAGTTCCAACTTGCGGAGCACCTTGGCTGTGGCATGGTTTACAATCACATCTCGGCTCATAGAACCACCGACGTTATGATCACAAATCATTTACTGCGGCTATATTAATCGGCGTACAGCACGCGTAAAGCATAGTGATGCTATAGACGTTCGGTCTTTGTTCAGTTTTCAAATGTCCGATTTGGGATAGTGTGCTTGGTAAAAAGCTAGCAATGGTTGTAAGCAATAGTTCGCAGAGAAAACGCAACATCAGGAAACCGTTAGCGCATTACCCTTGTAGAACATTTCATCCCACTAGCAATTCCCATGGGTGATTTCCAGAACACTGTAACCTAAAGGACACTTATTAGAAACAATAGCTTCGTTTGGATAGATGAATTGCACTCTGAGAAGTCTAATGCTATAAGCTTCACTCTCGGACGTTCATTGTTTGCAGAAAATATCAAGGTTGCCATTTCATGTTTAAGTTAGGCGCCGAATTCTCTGCGCACGACGTAAAAATTTTCAAAATGCATTTTTTTTTTGTATTTTAGCAGCAATGGCTAGGTACCATTTTCTAAAACTTCGTATGCTATAGTACATGCTGAATACAGCGTCAGGTGTGTCATATACATATACGTATATGACAAAATTCATTACACCATGGCTTCTGGTGCGTGAATCTCAAGGTGTCGTCTCGATTCGCATCATACTTCTGTGTGTTTTCTCGCTTACAATGCGTCGTGTCGCAGCAAGAGTAGTGTTTTCAGGATTTGGAAATCGTGGTTTACTAATACGTGAAAAAATGCCCCCACCTCCCCGAGTTTACTAATACGTGAAAAAATGCCCCCACCTCCCCGAAGGCAATCGTGAGGAAACGCGAATGCATTTCTTGCGCCGAGAGTACACTGCGTAATAACTTTAATGACGTAAATGAATGACAAGGCGAAGATTTCATGGGGTTTGCGCAACTTCATCCACCAGTCTACTGCTGGTCGTGTGGGTGTCATCCCATCTTTAACAAAAACCACCGTCATTTTGAAACACGCCACTCAATTGACAAGGGAAATTGCCGAGGCTTGTAACATATCGATTAGAGACAAGAGCTGTATCTATGAAGCGTCCGTTTTTCTATTCTACACGAGAAGGGATTTGATTACTTGCATCGATCTTGAATATCTGCATGTACGACGACGCTGCACGGAATACTTTTTGTGTCTTCCACGTGGGACAGTTTGTACAGTTGTTATATATGTCTCACAACTCAATTTTCAATAAAAGACAGTAGAGAGTCAGCGCAGTCTCTTTTTTTTTTGCTCCTTCCTTGTGTCCATGTTCATAGTGTCACGCTGTAAACGAAATTTACGATGAATTTTCCCCAACTGACTCAACTTGCTGTCTTACTGCAGCATCTGAAGCTTTGCATGCCAAGTCCAAGATGTGATTCTATATGGTACGCCATACTGGAGTACGCTGGAAATTCTAATCATGTATAGTGTTCTTTGACGTGCAATGACATCGCAAAGTACATGGGTCTCTGGCAATATGCCTCCGCCTAAGTCTCACCGCAGCGACCAGTATTGCACTCGCGACATTCGGCTAAGACTCCGAGCATCATAACCACTGCTCTACCACGGTGCGCAAGTGCACGGTTAATCTTGCCCACCATCTAAAGTAAATCATGGTAGGCTGCAATGAAATTGCGCTAATATATTTGTTTCTGCTACAAATAATAGAGTAATATATTGCTCCAAGCAAGTAATATCAATAAACTTGCCGATCGCTACTACTAAGGTATATCACGTTAGGTCGTCTCATGGCGCAAAAAATAGACAAAAATAAAGATAGGAGTTCACAAAAACAGATCTTGAAGTGTCGGCTTTGTTTGTGTTCCGAAGTGTCAAAATGTGTCACACAATAAACGCATTTCATCACGCAGCCGTCTTTGATATTCATTTGTAATATTTTTATAGTGTGAATGCCGAGACCTGCATCATAGGGCACAAAATGAACGGAGCATCACAGTACACCTTCAAATGCTGTGATGTCCCGGACACCCTGTGCCAAATGGTATGTGGACGCAGAGAAGGCCCTGGAACCACTGCACTAACTGAAGAGCAATGGGAAGCCAGGGCGAAGGACCATAGCAACCTGGAATAAGGGGACCACCCCCTTTGGGCACAGTGTGTGCGTGGTCAAAATAAAAGTTTTTTTCCTCTTTTTATTCGGGGTTGTATAAAAGATTACAAACTAACGCAATCGTGCGCTTTTTGCTGACACATCATACCTGCAAACTCCTTATTTTCATCGGCCCAACTAGTGTACTGTATCGCTCTTACACGTGTGCCTTAAAATCTAGTTTGTTGCCTTTAATTACCAGTGGTTGTTAAGGGTCACACAAGATTGCTACAATTTTGTGGTGAGTAGATGAGTGGGCTAGGTAATATAGTTTCGTATACATACATTAGAGGAAACTCTGGTGCTAGTGTCAACGTACTTTCGGCTCGGGTGGGCAGCCTAAAGCAGCTTTTTCACGTAACATAATCAGCAAATTTTGAGCAGTTGTACTTCACTGCTCAAAATTTTTGGTTCACCATTTCAGATAGGGTCACAAAGTTCAAGACGGCTTTTTATTTTATTTGAAACAAAATCATAACACTACAATAAACGAAGCCAAAACTGCGTTCGAAGCCTGCAAGCACGAAGGCTAGGCAAATCCATGTACTACCCAGCATTCTCATAGTCGCTGAACAATCACAGTTACATAGTCCACTGCAGTTAATTTTAGAAAACTCCATGGGCTAGGTACTCTGTTGTAATGTTTGCGCAAACTTTGTGTCACTACAGAATGATGCTGGACCATTACAGGCCAGTTGCTGCAAGCCTTAAAAACGTTGCTCCGTACTCATTGCGCGTTTCTAGCGCAAGCTACTTCACACACGAGGAAGCTCCCCTGAGTTCCCGCGATGCGAGCTTCCTCACACGCCAGAGTGCGCTACCCCTCTTCTCTACTCACTCCCCGCTACTCCACCCCCCCCCCCCCCGCCTGCTCCGGTTGCTAGTGGCGAGGATCAGCATGCACGCCCGCAGCTGTTGCTATGGGAGAGGAAGTGGAAGCAGAGAGATAACACCTGTCGGTGCGCGGACGCCGCTGGACGCCTGACATCACCCGACTAAGAAGTTCATTCGCGTTTAAAACCTATATGCTGCGTGAGACCTCACCTTGCAAAGCCACAGTAGCGACCACAATGACAACCATCATGGCCGCCAAAAGCATGAAGCAGCCGCATATGAGAGCGCAGGTCCTGTCGTTTGATCTGAAGGCCGCAAGAAAAAAAACAGGGTGAATCCTTCTATCACAGGAATTACTATGACACATAAGTGAAACGTATTCTTTCTGAAAAGGTTGAATGTTTACTGTTCACTTCCGTGACGAAGATCTGAAATCTTGGTGGATGTCGGCATAAAACGCTTTCATTTCAAAAGAGTTGGGCGACTAGTTACCTTCCCAGCAACACTTGAATCCGAAAGCCTAGCGTCCAAATGAAAACACTTAGCGCAACTAGGAATCCTCAAAAACCAAGCTCACATTCGCACACATCCACTCAAGAACACATCCCACATATTACATAACATACTCTCCCGATAACCTCAGCCTGGCATAATTCATTGTGCTGGCATTTCGACCACTTCCACCAAACCGAGACCGGAAGTGCTGCATGGAGCGCAGCGTAGGTTAGGCCTAGAGTCACTGCATACGCTCCACACGGGAGAAGGTAGCATATACAGCAACTCTAATTCTTCTGCGTGACGCTATCGCACAGTTTTGGTATTGTTGAAATGTTCTTGTCTCATATTTATTTTTTCCTGTATCTACAAGTCGTGAAGATTTGAATGGACACCTCGACAGTATACGTCCCGCATGAAAGAGCTCTTACACTTTTTTTTTGCTGATACACAAAGTCCACTTGTATTGCGTGGCGTTTAGTTCGTGACAGGCAGTATCAGCGCCTAACCCAAAACGAAACTCGCCTAAAATATAATTTTTTTATAGACGGGAAGCAAAGAAAAAGCCTCTAGGGCACTTCTTTGAGTTCAGCTTATTAAATTGGTACCTCAAGCGTCATTTACTTTCACAGTAAAAAATAAGTAGCGTGACGAAAAAAGTTCACTTACAGTTCACCTTCTGTAAGAGAATGGGGAAATTAGTGTCATTCGAGGTCACGTGTACTAGTGGTAACGCTGAAATTTGTCGCCTAGTACAGGCGTCGAGAACATGCGACCCGTGTTGCACTACTATGCGAACCAGAAAATGGCATCAATAACCCTCTCTTCTTTCTCTTGCCACTTCCTGTCTCAAGACCGACCTGTCAGTTTTGACATAAAGCTGGTTTTTCGCTTCTAAGCTGTGTTTAATTGCAGCTTTGGGACATGCATGCTCAAAATAAACATTTCCAATCCAGCTTTACAAATTCAAACCAATTAATTCGCAAAATTCCTACACTTTGCCCGCAAAGCCCCCCTTCAACTCCTAATTTTTCTTCGCGGCCTCATGCTGTGTCGGTTTCATGCAAATTGGAACTCCACTTCAAAGGGCTGCCGTCCCTCAGTCTAGCCCTTACAAAAATTCTAATTGAAAAAACAAAGAGAATTTATTGAGCAATGACAGCAGATGGCATGGA
Source organism: Rhipicephalus microplus (assembly GCF_013339725.1). Classification (NCBI taxonomy): domain Eukaryota; kingdom Metazoa; phylum Arthropoda; class Arachnida; order Ixodida; family Ixodidae; genus Rhipicephalus; species Rhipicephalus microplus. The sequence continues at coordinate 129,296,407 of NC_051168.1, read as the reverse complement.
AAATACATGACCGTTCAATTAAAATACCGTTGAGGAAATTGTTGACCTGGATTGAAAATTGGCTCACGACTTTCAGTCGAAAGCCATCAATGAACTCTATATAGATTTATCATTAAGAGAAAATGAAATGGCAATGAAAAATGCATTGTGTGACAATTGAAATATTACTAAGGAAATAGTTGACAAGGATTGAAAATTGGCCCACGACTAAAGTCATCAATGGTTCATCAATGCGGAAAGGAAATAGCTATTTTACGCCCTTGAAAGCGGTTTCCCGCCGATAATGCGGTAGATGTTATGGCTAAGGGTAATTAGAGAAACTGTAGTATCGCAATTGTCCACATCGGCAAACCACACTCAGCACTGGAATCGAAGTCAGGACTTCATGGAGGTGAAACAGATGTCTTACCAATTGCAACACAGCGCCACCGCGTGAGGGCGAGTCCGGGTTATAATCTACCACGTGGCTTTTTGCAAACTGTCGGTGGAATTTCGAAGTTTTTTTTGTGCTTAATGCGTTTGTTTGAGCATGCATTTGATCAGCGAATAGTTTGTAGGGCTTCCTGAACTCGAGACAACCACAGTGAGCGCTTTCGGCTCCTACTTCGGTTCGTGGAGCGCCGTTCTGCATGTACAATTAACGTGTTGCCGTGCGTCGTTTTAGTGCTTCCCCGTTAACCACGGGTGTTTCACTCACCGAAATTTGTGGATACCAGCGCAACGAGGCTGTGTTCGGCTGTTGAAACCTATACGTATGTTTCTCGAACGTGTGTGTGCTGTAAGCAATTTGGCTGATTTGTGTCGCGAGGCACACGCGCGTCAGGGACAGCAGCCTATTTTCAGCTCTTTGAAGACGATGCGCTTTCGCACGTAAACGTTCCATGGGTATTTTAGCGTGCCTACTCGCACATTCGCATTTCGTTCGCGCGAACTGCCGCGAGCTGCACGCTGGGGCAGCAGCACCCTTTTAGGATTTCGACGATTACTTATCCGGAATTAAAATTTATGTGCATTACTTCGCGATATAGAATAGATTTTACTTATTTTTAGTCTTTAACTCATCTTATTTAGGGGGAGTGGCTACTCTTAACTTTATTCAGCATCCGACCGCTTTTCTAGTGAATGGCGAAATGCGCACCAAATTCAAGTACGACATACATACATTAGCGGTGGACAGGTAGGTCTCCTTCAAAATAAATAATGCTTCTGCATATCTCTTTTGCGAACGACCGCGTGCAGATGGGGTCAAGAAATGGTGCAAGTGAATCTCAAAATCTTTATTGTTACTGCATGCAGTTGCTCTTTAGAAAATGGGAATTTTCATAGCTGGTACAATATCTCCACAGCAATATACTGGTTGTCTTGGTCGTGGTTCACTGTTACAAATCCATGCTGGAATATGAGCACTGTACTCAATATTCAAAAGAGTTAACAAATGTCGGTGGTATACGCTCTCCTGCTGACTTCTGTATACTTGATGTTCAAGTTAATCATCAAGTTACGCAACCACTAATCAAACATCTCTGGATCCGCAGTTATCGCCTGTTTTCTCTTTTTTTTTCCTCCTTCACACGCGCGCGCCGGAGAACATCGGCGGATGCGCGTCTCAATTTTTTTACGAAATATTTCGTCCTTAGTTTTTGTATTAAAATTAGACAATAAATTTCTTATTGCAAAGTGTTAAACTGAAATATTCTTTACGAAATATTTTGTCAATCGTTTTTGATAGAAATGAGACAATAAAATATTTACTGCAATATGCTACACAGAAATCTTGTTTACGAAATACTTCCTCAATGGTATTTCAATAGAAATGAGTCAATGACAGTTTTATTGCTAAATTCTCAGCAGAAATGTAAACGACAAGGCTATGAAGCAAGTGAGTGAGTTATGCGGAACCATTGATGATCAATAGAGTCAATCATACGATCACAGTCCCGCAATAGATAATCAACAGTCATTTTCGTAAGGAAGTGCACTGTGTATAGTGCAAGTAAACTAAACGTGAAGATTCATTTCTGATTCGTGGCCTCCCTCCGAGTGAACGTTTACCCCCAAGGAAGTCGTGTAATTTTCCCGCTAAATAAGCAGCACTAAAACAAACCCCAAGCGTGCGTATGTGAGCCCCGCGAACTTACCCGCAGCGGATGAACTTGAGCCAACAGCTGCGCAAGCAAGCAACAAAACAAAAAGTTAGCGCAGCTTCTTACTAAGCCTCAAGGAAGTGCTGAGCAAGGTATCCTCCTTTTTCCCCACCGTTTTCTCTTACTTTACTTTTCTGTTTTTTGCACTCTTTTTTCCGCATTTTCGCCCTTTTTTGCTGTCTCTATATCTGTCTACTCCTCCATCTCTAGTTCTTTCTCTTTACTGATCTTTCTAAGTTTCTTTCTATTTTTCCCTTTCTCCTACGTTTGGCTTGCTACCTCTTATTTTTTTTACTTTTCATACGTGGTTTTCCTTGCGTAATGTCAAGAGACAAGAGCGCACGAAAGCCCGGCCACTAAAGCGCTCCACTCGCAAGATCATGAAGAGGCTTGAAGAAAAGGGAAAGAATACTTCTTGGCACTAGCATGCGCTCAAAATACAACAAAATCGCCATGCCGTTTGTGGTTCTCCCTGCGTTACGGCTTCTTACGACAGCATACGGCAGGATGCTCCTAAGATGCTCTGAAATAAATTTTCTATAGCATGTGACGCTCTATAACACTACATAAAGTGAAAGCCTGCTGCGCTCTTGGTAATGCGTTAATTTACGCCTTTGGGAACCGCACTTCGTACATGACATAATACGAGCTGCAGTGTCCGAGGGACGCATGTCAAGGTACCCCTACGTTGCTTATTTGATTGCATTACCCCCCCCCCCTCATTTGAAGCCCTTTGCACGCCACGTTGGGCGAAAAGCTTTAAGTGTGGCCTCTGGGATCCGCGCACCTGCCACCTAGCAACGGCGCCGTGTAATGAAGTCACCGCGTGGCGTCCTGCAACGACACTTATCTACGGTTTGCATGGAGCCGTCATGAAAACCTAACCGAATCGCCTTAAGTGTGGCCTCTGGGATCCGCGCACCTGTCACCTAGCAACGGCGCCGTGTAATGAAGTCACCGCGTGGCGTCCTGCAACGACACTTATCTACGGTTTGCATGGAGCCGTCATGAAAACCTAACCGAATGTCTGTTTCATTATCCCGTTAGGTATGTAAGATCACGTATCTGCACAACGCCTTAGAACAGTCCTGCGAGCCATCAACTTTGTTGCGATTGTGCCACTTTCGACCACGAAGTGGCTTAATATTGCCTGTCCTTTGACGGTCCAAGGGGACACGTATGATTCAGTAATTTTAGCACTGCAGCCGTATTTGACATTTTAGGTTCTTACAACCTTGAAGTTGTTCAGTTCGAACTTTTTTCTCGCCTAAAACAACAACTTCTGTTCCCTAAATTAGTGTATGTAGAATGTATACTACACAAAGATGTATAAGCCATCTTCTTACTTGGACTACTACATTGAAAAATGAAGGAGCAATGTGGGTCAAAATGATTTCTTTTCCAACTTATTTGACATGTGGCTTCATTTATGTAGAATGTATACTACACAAAGATGTATAAGCCATCTTCTTACTTGGACTACTACATTGAAAAATGAAGGAGCTATGTGGGTCAAAATGATTTCTTTTCCAACTTATTTGACATGTGGCTTTATTTCAGCTGCACTCGCTCCAGGAGTACCTTTTATAATTTTTATATGCTCCTATAAAGCCCACAATGTAAATATAATATTGACCAAAAATGTTAGCTTATACAATAAAACTCTGAACACGCATCATTTTGTAGTTTTTTTACACATATAGAAATAATGAATGTTAAAAAATGAACTAATTATGATAGGAAATATCAGCACCTTAAGATTACGGGAAAAAATGTTTCGTTGCTATTATTCAAGCCAGTAATTTTGTATGAACGACTTTCCAATTTCGTATGAGCGACACAGCTTTTTTAGCTGACTGATAATTTATTGTGAATTCCACGCTGTATGCTGAGATATACTATTTGGATCGCGTGTTGTTGGGAGTCTCTACTACCGATTTGCATCGTTTTCTGAGCATGCTCAAAAAGTGTTGCAGAGCCCCTTTGTATCATCTATATGTAACATCATTGGTCCGTAGATGGTGTTGTAAGCACAGCCGCTGTGCCCTGACATGACGTGGCTGTGTATAGATAGCAGGGTGTTTTCAAAAATAATGTTCGCGCTATTTCAGCACTCTTCGTTGTTTTTGTCATTCGCAATTGAGAATAAAAGAGCCTTCGGCTCAAATGTTGCATCATTAGTTCTCAACCACCTCGCAGAACAAACTCAAACTTTGCCACCTCGCCGTGGGGCTCGTGGTGGTTCAGATGCTCTGTATGGTTCAACCACAATGTTTCGGTGTCTTGAACCGCTATAAGCAAAGCAACACAACGAATGTTGTCATATTCATTCGTCAGCAGATCGATCAAGCCGTCACCTATTGCTTACCTGAGAGATCGAGTGCAGGGCTGGCTGCCGCGAAGTTCGGGTCATTCACGAAATAGTTCGGGTCGTTAGGGTCATAGTTCGGATCGTTCTGGTAATAGTTAGGATCGTTCAGGTAATAGTTAGGATCGTTTTGGTCGTAGGCTTCAGCTGTAGCTGCAAGAAAAACATCGGGGAATAAAAAAGGCGTTAATCACTCGTTACGGAAGATCCGTGCAAATACCCGAGATATTGAATGCGGCACCGTAGCTATTTACTACGTGACATTCCGGACTGCGCAAGTAGAATGGAGACGAACCAGAACATATGGACGATGACGTTCAGTCAAGTTTGTTGAAAAAATTCTGTTGAGTTACATTAGTAGCATATTACTAAACGATGACCAGACTTTCCAAGAAGCTAACTAAGAGGGACCTCCTCAGACGAGACGAAACTGGCATGTATAAAATGAGGCACAAGTACGCGGACGTGTGGACATTATGAAGTTTTAGAATAGCGCACCGCGAGCCCTTGCGGTGCGGTCGCTGCCACTGCGCATGCGTCGTACCGCGAGTCGGCGTTTGCGTTCGCGGACCGCACGCAAAAAAATCCGAAATTGCGTGCGGTGATGGCGGCCCGCATTTGGCCCGCAAGCGCTGGTTTCGTGGCTACGGTGTCGCTGCGATCGTGCGTTGCGGATCGCACTAGGGCAAACGCTATTCTAAAACTCATATGGTGCCCGCTACGCCCGCAGCGCTTGCAAACGGTATTTTAAAACTCCCTATTAACTCTTACACCGATATAAACAACTATTACACGTCATGTTTGACGGACTCCAAGGAACGCGCGATAATTACGAATGCAAAAGTTAATTGATCACGTCGATGTGCGTGATCGAAAGCCACAGCAGAGCTCTCAATCTTCAATACCAATGCAGGAGGTAGACTGTAGCAGAGTATGAAACAAAAACGGAACTGTTTATTGGCTTAGCAGCAGCATGCCTACGCTTGTATGGGTGTCGAAGCTTTTTCCAAGCCAGGCAGCCCCTTTTTTTACCCACTACTGGTGATGTCAGCTTGGATGTTTTATCGGAACGCAACGCAGCGTTTAGCCGTGTGACGCAGGGCTGGATGATAGCGAAGTGGGAATATGCGCAGAACGTGTCATCACACGTATACATTAATCTCGAACATGTATCTTCAAGGAACGTAGAACAGCTAACGATGAGTAACGCCAGAAAAAGGCCACCCATTCCATGCACCTTATTACATTTTACGTGATTCGATGGCTGTGCGTCGGCAGTGAAATAAGCGCACGAGCCCGTGCATTTCACACAGAGTACCCGAGTGACACAGAAACTTGCGACAGAACTTGGCAAAGTTTTCGCGTACGGATGTGTCGGTCATGAAACACGAAGATTGCTAATCACCCTAATTTCGCCCAGGAGTATTGCGACGCGCGTTCGGCAAGGACACCTTGTGAACTGAGGTAGCCGAAAAGCCCGACAGGCCACACTCATGATCATGTGCATGATACCAAAATCGGCCACAGAACTAATGTAAAAAGCTCCTTAGTTCGACGCCAGGTAATTCGTGAAAAATCGTATCATTGGGACGTGTTCTGTGTTAGCGGCTGGCATGCGTATCAATAAATGAGATCAAACTCTCGTTAATTTAGTCTCACTCGGCCGAAACCAAGTTTATTCGGAATAATCTTGAGGTGTGCCGAGAGCCCAGCATCAAATATGCACGATGCCGAGAGGTGAAAACGTCGTTCGCGGACAAACGAACCAAGGCGGCGCAGTTTGCGTCGCCAACGTGAACCGTGCGGCAACGACGCCATAACGAGGTTCCAGGTAACCACATTTCGGGTTGGTTGAGACAGAGAGGTCTTGAGCAGAATCGCGAGTTGGGCTAGCTGATGAGTATTCATAGTAGAATAAGGGACAGCGCAACAATGTTATATAAAGACAGAGAAAAGTAACGGACACAGCGCTCAACTATATTCATTTATCAAAGAAACAAAACATATACATATCAATGAGTCACTGTGCACATGTGTGGCAAAACATCATAAATCTTGTCTTTTCTAACAGATACTTGTATTCTTAATCCAAAAGAATGAAGGATGGATTATCATATTACAGCAATATGTTCCAGAGTTTCTGAGAATGTAACTGGGGGAGCCTCCTATAAGATTAGACGAAGTTGGCGAATTCAAATTGAGGCAAATATATACAGGCGTGCGGACAGTAACAATTTACTCGGATCTAATAAAAATAATTCGACTATTTCATGATTGTGCTTATTAACATGCCTATAATTGATAGCGGTTTTCTTCAGGTGGAGGCGCACACAAACACGATCTGAAATGGGCTGGCAAATGAGGCCTTCAGCCACGGCCAAGTTGTTCACAAAGACAGGAGTTCTAAATCTATGGCGTCTACGCCACCCCTTATGCAAAGTGAGCACGTAATTCACGTATTAATGAAGAAAATGAAACAGTATTCAGAAAACAGGTATTTGTTTATCGTTTTTTTACTTCAACGTTTTTCTAGTGGCCTGAACTCTGAATTATCCAGATTCTGCTTTATTAAAATATAAAAAAAACACATTATCTTCCACTACCCCCCTCTCTTTCTTTCAGCAATGTTTTTTAATAAAAATATCTTATTGGTGGCGTCCTACGAGAAAAGCCAGGCGTCGGCGTGCTCACAAAACTATCTTCGAAGGGTGCGCGAGCCACATGTGCATTTGTATGCTCAGTTATACAACTGCTGCTTTCACGGTCGTCAGCCGGTCGTCTGTGATGCGAATGATATTTTTCAGAGGTTACACGCTGTCTCGCACTTACACATTCACATTCTTGCCTGGGTATAAACGCATGATTGTCGTTCCTTTATGTGGCAGCTGTCATGTAAAGCTACTGACTACTCCGATGACTGCCCGATTCCCGCCACGGCGGAAGGAAAGAATTAGGAAGGAGTATTGAACAATGGTACAAAAAAAAAGAAAGAAAGGAAGAAAGAAAAAAAAGAAAAAAGGCACGTCCAGTGCTGAGACGCAAAGCTATGCTTGTCTCCGATGTCCGAATAGGCTAACAGCACTGAAATTTTTCCTTTCTTGGGAGTAGCGTCTAGTCTCTCTTCGTCACTGATTCACAAGAGCCGTAGCTTCGGCTAACCTGGTTCACAATTGTCGCGAGGCCTACAGGCGAGGCCTAACGGGCCCGGCTGCTGGACATCGGCAGTAGATCTCGCGTTCTGCCGCTTTCTCGTACACTTCTGCAATCCCACACACGCACACGCTGACACTTCAGGATACTCGCTGATTAAGGGACAAAACACTGATGATTACTGTTGGATTTTAGGCTTAACAGTTTAACGCTGAAGGGTTTCAGTGGTGCCATTATCAAGGTACCCCAAGAGACATCGGCAAAGGACATTTAAGAGGTCCCTACAGATGCTGTGGCATGCGACGAGCGCTTACCGTAAATGTTGCGCACTCACCGAGTGGGTCTGTTGAAGCTGCAGCCATGTTTTCGTCAAAGACGACTCAGGCCGATAAGGAACTCGTACCTGCGAGAGTTACGAGCGTTCTTGCTCCTACTGATGATACCTTTTTTCGTGGCGCGTGCTCAGTACGGCGGATGGCCCAAGAGTGGAGCGGTGTTGATAAAAAAAAAAAAGATGACGATTGATAGTACTATTTGTCTTGCGGTGGGAGAGGGATAAATCTGCGCCGAAAAGAAGATATCATATAACCACCATATACGACAAGAGGAAGCTGCGTCACTCTCAACACCGATAATTTGTTTTCTCTTTAACAGCACACACCACGGTAGCTCCATTTCGCACAGATATAATGTGGCAAAGTTTACCAGACCCAGCCATGACTACTTCTCCGGATTACAAACAGCTGCTGATTGCCTGACGCAGTGTCTGGCTAGTTCAATGATGATGGATGCTGCCAACCCGAAATTTCATTGCCGCGTTACATCCCTGATTTTTTTTTCGTGGATCAGGCTTGATGAATTTCTCTTTGTGTGTTTTCTGCATTCAGTATGAAATAGTTGGTCTTTTTATATCTTGTCACCAATTCAATGCAATGAGAAAAATATACTGCACTGCTCTGGGGTAGAGCCGCAAGAATGTTTTCATTGCAGTTAAGGTCTATATGAGTGGGTGTGAAAGAATATTTTGCTAATTTCTGCGCTCAACATTTTTTTTTCATTTCTAGTAATTGGTACTTTCAATGTGCAACGAATTAAACTTAATGAAGATTAACATTATGCTGTCATCAACAGAAGAATTCACCTTCTACTTGGCCAGTCCCGTCCAACAGGTGTGGGCTATGTGTGGAGGACAAAAGAAAAAGCGGCGTTGCTCGCAGTGGCCCATCCCGAGGACTTATTCAGTAATTATTTTAACTTAGTAATGACTCTGATAATACACTGCTTTATCTGTAAACAAATTTTTAGGATTGCTTTCAGTTTCTTTACTTGAGCATCCTGCCGCTCGATTCTTGGCCCATCCTTTTTTGTGGGCGAGCGCCATCCATATGAGGTCATCTTCTTCTTCTTCTTCTTCTTCTTCTTCTTCTTCTTCTTCTTCTTATTATTATTATTATTATTATTATTATTATTATTATTATTATTATTATTATTATTATTATTATTATTATTATTATTATTATTATTATTATTATTATTATTATTATTATTCTTTATCATCATCGTCGTCGTCATCATCATCATCATCATCAAGTTCGCGACTAGTGGCTGCTAGAGGGTCATGCAGGAAGAATGCCATGCCAGCGCGGAGCACGCAGCACAGTCAGAGCGAAAGCGGATGAGCAGCCTTTCTAGTGCACATTATGAACTATCTTGACGAAGCTTAGAAGATGTACACTAGTAAGGACTCAAGTATACTTGAATTCTTAATTTTTGTGACGTAGCGAAACACGCAACTGTGCATTTATTCGTGTTTCTGCCGACAAGCGAGCTGGCCGCTACAAATTTGCAAGGCATTACGTGCAATATGCCAAGAGTGCATGTGGCTCATGAAGATGAATTACGGCTGAAAACTTAGCAGTACTAGGCTCACAACTATTTGTATACCAATAAGCACTGTCTGACACCTGGCAGTTATTTTACTCATCGGCCTCGCTATACATATATATATAACGCAATTTCTTGCCCAACGTGGCTCCTCATTTCATTTATTTTACCCTCAATCGCACATAGCTTTACAGAGGGGAGTGGGGTACAAAAAAATAATTAACAATAAACAAGCGCAAACATAGTAACATCAAAATAAACATTACAAGACATGTAAATTTGATGTTAGGCAATACACACAATGTATGTGTAAGTACCATCAGAAACATGGGGGAAACAGAGTACGATAATATAAATGTACAATATACACTTCCCCGCGTCATCACGTAAGTACTCCTGTATTGTACAAGAAAACAAGTCATGATTTGACATGGAAACCATGTCCGAGGGAAGGTGGTTCCAGTCGTTGTATGTGCGTGGGACGAAGGAATGATGAAAAGTGTTCGTGTGGCAGCTAATGACGTGTGCCTTATGTTGATGATCTGAACGAGCTGAGTAATAGGCAGGAGTGGTAATGAACTGAGCTTTCAAAAGTGGATGATTGAATATCTTGTGAAAAAGTATGAGACGAGATGCCTTGTGACGTGATTCAAGTGACTGTAGTGAAAAGCTGCGTTTCATTGACGTAACACTGCTTGTGTTACCCTGTATAGGGTATTTTTGAAAAGTAGTTCATCGACCAGCGTGGTTCTGGGGTAAATGCTCGACTGCCACGTAAGGGCCGTGTTCGAATTTCATTCGATCTTGAATAGCTTTTATTTCATATCTTGCTTCGTGTGAAAGAGATTACTGACACCAGCGGTGACGGTTGACATTGAGTATGTTACAGCTTTTTCTGTAAAATAAGCAGGCGCTCGCATCCTCTAACAGGCCACACACTCTTGCAGTAAAAATACGCGCACATAGCGTCCCATTTTGTACGAGCCCGTTTCAATTTCGCCTTTTAAATGCGAAGCATTTTTTAGCGAACTTCGGTGGCTTTGAGCGTATCTATCTATCTATCTGCATACGTTTTTCAGGTCTCCTGGCCGTTTCGATAATGGTATCTATACCAAACTTAGTGTGGCATAACATAACTTTATGAAGAGCATATTTAACTAGTCATAACATGAAAATCGGGATATGTATGTCATGAATGTCATGATTTACATTTCATGATCCTGCAGCTCTCGTGGTGCTTTCGTTCACATGTCATGTTGAAAAGCTGGTATGGTATGACATGATTGCATGGAAAACACAAGCGACGGAACATAACACGAAAATTATGACATGCGTGTCATGTAACAACATGGCTACATGCCAGGCTTATGATGCGCTCGCGGCCTTTTCACTAGCGTCACATATACCAAATTTGGTATTATGGTACATGAATGGATGACGAAGGTATATGTCTGGTGCAAACATGATAATCATGGGATGCGTGTCATGTAACAACATGACTACATGCCACGCTCATGATGCAGTGGCGGCCGTTTTGCTAGCTTCATTTAGACCAAATTTGGTATTAGGAGACGTGAATGGATGACGAAGGTGTGATACTGGTGCAAACATTATCATGTTTGCATGCGTGTCATGTAACACATGCCACGCTCATGATGCGCTCGCAGCCGTTTCGCTAGCTTCACATGTACCAAACTCGGTATTAGGTGACGCAAACGGACAACATAGGTAAATGACACATCCAAACACGATAATCACGACATGCGTGTCATGTAACATCATGACTACATGCCACACTGATGATGCGCTCGCGGCCGTTTCGCTAGCTTCACATGTACCAAACTCGGTATTAATAATGGTGACGCAAACGGACAACATAGGTAAATGACGCATCCAAACGTGATAATCACTACATGCGTGTGATGTGACATCATGACTACATGCCACACTCATGATGCGCTCGCGGCCGTTTCGGTAGCTTCACATATGCCAAATTTGGTTTCAGCGCGTCCGGCGTCCCTCCATCACGAAAGTGGGAGACGCAGTATTGTCTGGGTAATGCATCGGCACGAAATGCAGCATGTCACATTTCATGCCGGTTGCCGTCGGGCCGTGCCAACGGACGCTGGTCGCGCCTGGCGTCAGTATATAGAGTGCTCACGTTTTGCTAACGTAGCGTCGCTGTCCCCAGCGTGCGCGGGCATCAACGCTACATTGGAGTATATTGGGCACTTCATGATGCGCTCACAGCCGTTTCGCTAGCTCCAAATAAATAGAATTTGGTGTTACGTGACGTCAATGGATGACGGAAGAATATGACTGGTGCAAACATGATAATCCTGAAACACGTGTTATGCAAGAACATCACAACATACAACACTCATAGCATGGTCGCCGCCATTTCGCTAGCTCCACATATACTATATATCGTATCACGTAACGCGATTGAACGACCAAGGTAAACGACACATCCAAACATGATGATCATAACACGGAAGTCATGTACGGCATCATTTGCCTCCACCTCGTAACGTTATGCTGATTTTAAAGTGACAAATCTACATTAATCGTTCGTGCTTCGCATATCTTCGATTCCCACTGAACGTGGGATCTGCCAATTTTTTTTAATCACAGCACTGTGGGTTCGGACACTGCAGTCACGCAGGAAATCTGCATTGTTTGTAAATAGTTTATTTCAACATAGGATGACTGCAAACATTTATGTAGTGTGTCCATACAACAAGGACAGTAACCCATAAAAAAAAACAAGCCCCGCGTGCACAAAACATGATTTTACGGAAGTGTGCAAGTCCACACAACGCCCCTATTTGTCAAATGCTACTAGGGGCAGACATACTCACATTTATCTCAAACGTATTTCTACACAATATAAATGACTTTATCAAGATGCAAGGTGCAACAGAGATTAAGGTGCATGTAATTTACGTGAATGTGCAGCGTTGGTATGGCTGTTTGAATACAAAAAATCCAGACGCATAAGGGGACATCCATATACAAATATAACTACAGACACATTATCTGCATAAACGAATTGCTGTTTAATGAGTTGGCTACAACAGCTAGGCAATGAAAAGCTAGGCGCACACCAGGGAGCCTTGCTGAAAGAACGCAAAAAGGCAAATATTATATAGCGGCCATGCTTAGAGCAGTATCTTTTTTTTTTCAAATTGGGAGCTTCCTCTCACTATAGAATATACTACTATAGAGAAAGACCTATACTACATGGTCCATTCAGTCGTCCATAGTGGGTAAAAAATAAGGCGGCAGTTGCGGAGCTGCACCACCATGTGAAAACACGAAACTGTCATTTAGGATGGAAAGGCGATGTGCTGCTAAAACTACAGAGTTCGCAACGCGCACGGGAATGCCCGACAGAAGTACTAAAAAAAATATAGATCCTTTAGCTTGCCATTCTTTAGGTTTATGCTCACTTATATAATACATAATGGTCCTCCAACATACGAGAGATGACATTGAATTGACTTGCAGCAAGTATATATACTTTAGGAACACAAGTTGGTACTTGAAAATGTTTTTATTTATTTTTTCAATCATTTATTCGTACATTCATCCACGACGTCAGTTCACGCCTTGCGGCATAGTCATTGGCATTGACACGAGCGTTCACGTCCGAATTCGCCTCAGCCTTCATTAATTCGCTATTCGTACAACTTCTATAGTCTCGCAAGCAGCGAATCCCACTGATAGGTGGCCTTCTCGAAATGTGGACTCGGCAAGCGTTAGTTCACTTTGTTGTCGGCGAAAGGGCAGCACGTCTTGTGCTTGTTGTTAGGGCTCTGCGAACGTCCTTCGGAAGGCCGCAGACAGGTCTGGTTCATGGACACATTGGGTTGTACTGCGGGCAGGCTTGTTCGAGGAGCCGTTGAGTGTTTTTAGTGCATCCTGGAGTGCTGGAGTTCTTAGTAACACGGCGAAAGTTGCAGAACCTACTCGCCGAAAGCTTCGCACTATTTGATTCACAGTGTCGGCCGTTTTCTTTTTTTGTTCTTTTTTTGAAAAAGAAGTCTGATTGCTATTTCTGGTGCATTTTATTGGCGTATTCGTGTACATAACGTGCTTTTGTAGACCAAAGGTCAATTATTCTAAACAGTTTAAGAAAACGCATAGGTGCATCGTTAAGCATTAGAAACACCTTGACAATGATACCACGGTTTCGCTGCATCCACTATACAATCCAGAGAGCTGAACAAGACGCGGACAGTAAAACTTATCGGATTATTTGTGTTGTTGTTATTCAGCGCGCCCCACGCAATAACTGAAGATAGATGCTCCCGCCCCCCGGAATTCTTTATAGGATGACACTGAAAAGAAAAAAAAAAGACTCCACCAACAGGTCGCGTTTTTCAGTTGCCACGGCCACAGGGTGCGGGGCTAACCCTTCGGTTTCTGCGCTTGCCGATAGTAAAAGTCTCTGAATGCCGTGAGGCGCTCGAAAGGTCCCCCAGTGAGACACCCCCTCGTTGAGTCCGTCAAGTCTACATTCATCAGCAGCCACGTCATGTTGATCCGTGTGCCGGGTCTTTCCATCAGCACAGTGGCCTGAGAAATGGCAAAACGTAAAAAGAAAAATTAAAGCTTTCGAGACAAGACGTCTGAGGGTCTTTGTAAGACCGGATAAATAAACTCGAGAATATCACTAACAAGCCTCGCGAAGGCTGACTAAACAGCGGAGCTGATTGAACCATACCGCTACTTCATTGCTTGAACTCGCTTTACGGTAGTTTTGTCCCTATCTGCCTGCGCTAAAGCTACGTCTTCCTATGCACATTCGCGCAAACATTATTGCTGCACTTGTAACGTATAAAGTAAAACAGCTTTATATTGTAATTGACATGCGCACAATTCCCACGAAAAGACTTGCTTGTCCGCAAATGTCTCGACAGTGTCGCCCACGTGCATAGCCATTAAAGGAACCCGCCCACTTCCCCCCCCCCCCATTTTTTTCATTTTACTTGCGTATATATACACGTTAACATACACACTCACGCACAACATAGTATGCTTGAACTTCTCTCCTCCCCCCCCCCCCCAAAAAAAAGTTTTGGCTACGTCCCTGGTGTCACAGCTAGCACATATACTACAAGTGGAATCTTGCGAAGCACTGAGTGTTCTCAATGAACACCGGGTGTCTGAACTCTTCCAGTCGGCCTCTTGAATCTATCTATCTATCTATCTATCTATCTATCTATCTATCTATCTATCTATCTATCTATCTATCTATCTATCTATCTATGGAATTTACGTTCACAAGGCGACTCGGGTTATGAGAGTGCTCACAAAATTTCGACCCCCTTGGGTTTCTTAACGTGCATCTGCATCTCAACTCACGTGCCTTCAACATTTCGCATCCATCAGCAGGCGAGCGCCGTGACCACTAGACTGTGGCGAGTCAGAAGGCCACTGAATGGCCTTAGCTATAGTATCACCAAGTGAAGGCCGGTGTTAAATTGCCAATAGTTCGTTGAAGGGATGCGATAGAAAATCTATCACTCAGTTTATAATGATACACTGCGCTCTGGCAACTAGAATGTCATATGTGCCACTATCATAACTATATTTTGTGAAGAAAATATAGCTCACGCTTTCATTTTTAAATTTTTGCGCGGAAAGACTCACGCGGGACGTCGAAAATTTCAAAAAGTGTTTTTAGTATTTTTTGCGACATTGGCTCCACGAAATTTTCTAAAACGTATGTGAGGTCACGCACCCATAGGTGACAATGTACTTCATTTTTATCCATTAAAGCTTCGTGGCAGTCAATAGACATCTTTTGGAATTTCTAACGTCATGGTATTTGGTGCGGGGACCGCCTGGGTGTGCCTCCACCCACATTTTCTTTTCGTGCGCTATCTCGGTTGTCGAGACTTGTCTCGCGGTAAAAATGGTGTTTTCGGGATCGTGAAATTGTACTTCACCAATACGCTAAAAATCGTTTTGCTCTTTAGTGCTCTCTTAAGAAGAAGAGCCGACCAATTGTCACCTTGTCCGTCATGTGCGTGAGCGTGTCGAAAGCAAACAGGAAGTAGTGTCCAAATCGATGTTCTTGGTCCTCGCTGCTAAGGCCGATAGCCGTCTTTTCCAAGGTGAGGTCCGTCTGCGTCACTTGACATGCCTGGAAACGTTCGCAGAAGCTCCGATGACATCTCAATGCGAAGAGCTCATTTTTAGACATCATTTAATTGGCGACATTATCAGTGGTTTAGACCACAGAGTAACATAAAATTACCTATAGTGGACTCTGGCACTGCGATCGTTCCGTGACCATGGGAACATTTGCCTAATCTTCGTGCGTGCGGGTTTAGAACGCACTTGTGGCTTTGTCCATAGCTGTGTTTTGGTTTTGTTTCAAATAAAATAACTGACGGTTGTGAACTTCTTGAGCCGATTTCAAGTGGTGGGCGTAAAAGGTTAAGGTAGTGAAGTGCAACTGCTGAGCATCCACTAGCTTTTGTTTCGTTTCAAAGCAGCTTCTAGCCACACAAAGCCAAACGAATCCAAAGGTACGAAGATTGAACAAATCCGTGACCTACTCTTCGCTTTTATGCTCGCTGAAGCGCAGTGCGTTGCAGCTCCGATAGACACGAGCGCCAGAGTATATCATCATCATCATCATCATCAGCCTGACTACGTCCACTGCAGGACAAAGGCCTCTCCCATGTTCCGCCAGTTAACCCGGTCCTGTGCTTGCTGCTGCCAATTTATACCCGCAAGCTTCTTAATCTCATCTGCCCACATAACCTTCTGTCTCCCCCTAACCCGCTTCCCTTCTCTGGGAATCCAGTCAGTTACCCTTAATGACCAGCGGTTATCCTGTCTACGCGCTACATGCCCTGCCCATGTCCATTTCTTCTTCTTGATTTCAGCTATGATATCCTTAACCCCCGTTTGTTCCCTAATCCACTCTGCTCTCTTCTTGTCTCTTAAGGTTACACCTACCATTTTTCTTTCCATTGCTCGCTGCGTCGTCCTCAATTTAAGCTGAACCCTCTTTGTAAGTCTCCAGGTTTCAGCTCCGTAGCTAAGTACCGGCAAGATACAGCTGTTATATACCTTCCTCTTGAGGGATAGTGGCAAACTACCTGTCATAATTTGAGAGTGCTTGCCGAATGTGCTCCACCCCATTCTTATTCTTCTAGTTACTTCAATCTCGTGGTTCGGCTCTGCGGTTATTACCTGCCCTAAGTAGACATAGTCTTTCACAACTTCAAGTGCACTATTACCTATCTCGAAGCGCTGCTCCTCCAGAGTATATAGTATAGTGTATATACAATATACTGGATGATAATGAGAGAAGCCTTTGTCCGGCAGTGGACGCAGTCAGGCTGATGTTGACGGTGATATATAAAAAACTCGATAGTTTAGATGATATATCTAACAGGAAGGGACGCCCCACAGATCTACACGTTTCAGTGACGTCAGGGTGGTACGCATATCTACACCGTTCCAAGTTCGGCACCGTTTACACACTCTGCAGCCCCTCAGGAACGTGCTAGCTAGGCCTGCTTCACACTCGGTGATGCTTTTGCGTCAGTGTTCTCCATAGGAGGCTCATGAACACCAAGGAGTCCACGAAACTATTGACGGGAGTTCGCAAAACGCCCCCCCCCCCAAAAAAAAAGGTGTTTTTAAAAGGCACCCATGTCCCGTGACAGTGGTTTCTTCTGATTTGATTATGCTTAATTGCGTAACATGCTTGCATTGCGGTCAAGCTAACCTCACTTCCACATTCTTCGTGAGATTACCGTAAAGATTTTCTTGTAGTTCCTTTAAATACGAATGCGTTATAGTCGGAGCATATCAGGCGTCTGTTGGTGTCCGCGCGCCACCAGGTGTAATCTCTCCGCTCTCACATTCACTCCCGTGGCAACAGCTGCAGGGGCACGCGCTTATGCTCACCCCTAGCAACAAGAGCAGGTAGTTAAGAGGAGTACTGGAGAGTGAACTGACAGAAGGAGGGCGCTCTTGCGTGAGAGGGCGCTCGCATCGCGGGAACTCTAAGGTCCCTAGATGAAATAACCTTAGGGAGCTCGGTGAAGCTGCTGCATGTGTGCAAAGAGTGTAAGAGAGGGTAAGCGCATTGCTTCGCGGCTCCTTCTCTCGCCATTCGTTCTGTCTCCTTCCTGCGCTCCACTCTCCCATCCACTCGCTGGTAAGCACTATATATGCTTACCAGCGAGTGGATATGTGCTATATGTGTGCACTATATGTGCCCACGGTCGCTTCGTGAAGCCTTTTGTAAACTGATTGTTTCCTTGCGCTTGTTGCTACTGTTGAGCGGAGATGTTGAGTTGAACCCAGGCCCTGCACTAGACGCCATAGCCGAACAGCTAAAGCAAATTGCAGGAGACATTCAAGATATTAAGAAAGAAAAATCCGCAACAAACACCAGACTTGACGCGATTGACAAAAAACTTGAAAAGATAACTGGCCTTGAAAAACAGGTCACTGAGTGCAATAAACGAATATCTAACTTAGAAAAAAACCTAAAGGCTATGCAAATGAAAGTGGATGATCTAGAAAACCGGAGCCGTCGGTCCAACCTTGTCATTTACGGTGCTGAAGAACAACAAAATGAATCGCCAGACATGCTTGTCGAGTTGGTCGAAAAGAAGATTTTAGATGGTGTGCTACAGATAAAAACCAAGGGAATCGAAATAATCCACCGTCTAGGAAAAAAGAAGCCAGTTGGTATATCTAGACCCAGACCCATTATTCTAAGACTACTCGATCATCGAGACAAAGTTTCAATCCTCAGACAGTGTTCAAAGCTGAAGGGCTCAGGTTTCTCTATCAGTGAAGACTTTTCTCGTAATACTCGGGACATTAGAAAGAAACTGTGGGATCGAACGAAAGAACACCGGGACAGGCAAGAAAGGGTGTCACTGGTGCGCGATAAAGTGCGAATCAACGGTCAACTTTTTGCTTGGGATAGTGAACGAGAAGATATAATTGCAGTGAAAAAAAACGAAGTTGGCATAGAAAAAAGAGTCACTCGAAGTCGACAGAAGTAACCCTGTTGAATGTGAACGCACGTAGTCTTGTAAATAAAGTAGATCAATTCGAAGCTCTCCTTTTAGAAATTAAACCTGACATAGTTGCTGTCACGGAAACATGGCTGTACTCGGACATCCTAGACCATGAGGTCACGCCGCCAGGTTATGTGATTGTGCGCAAAGATAGAGAGACTAGAGGAGGGGGCGTGGCACTTTTTTTCAAGAAGGAATTGCGCTACTCTGTCTTACCGGGCAACCCTAGCATTGAAGCGGTGTGGTGCAAAGTGCAGCTGCAAAAGGGCTGTGTATTTGTTGGAGTTATTTACCGACCACCTAATGCTGAGACAAGTTATCTGGAACTTCTTCTGGATTATATGCACGATCACGTGACGGGTGGTATGATTATCATGGCTGGAGATCTCAATCTGCCTGAAATAGAATGGTCATCAAAAAAAGTGCGAAGTGCTGCAAATGACGTCATATTAGATATGTTGTTCAATTTTAACCTCGAACAACTGGTGCGCGTCCCCACACGTGTACAGGGCGTATCCAGCTCTATTCTAGATGTTGTGCTCGTTAGTGATCATTTTCCAGAAGACCAGGCGCGCATCGAAATCTTAGACGGAATATCTGATCACAACTCAGTCCTGTGCACACTGCCTCTATCTGGTCTTTCTAGAATCCATAGCCCCGATAGACACGTTCTTGCCTTTAACAGAGCAGACGACGCAGCAATAATAACATATCTTAATCACGAACTTCTTGCCTTCTATGATCTTTGCATGGACAAAAATTTATCAATGGATCACATATGGTTACAATTCAAGGCACGTGTCATTCATTGCATTGAGAACTTTGTCCCCACACAGCGAAAAATTACAAGAAAGCATAATGCCTGGATCACACGTGACATAATTCATATAAAACGTAAAATCAGTAGGCTGAGGAAAGCTAGGAGGTCTAGCTCACGAGCTGGCTACACCGCTCAGATCGCCACTTTATCAAGAACACTGAAAAGCAAAGTACGCTCTTCAAAAATTCACTATTTTGGTACCACGCTAGCAAAATTCATCAAAACCTCGCCAGGAAAATTTTGGCGCTATGTAAGTGGCAAACACAGTGGCCAAAACGCCTCCCCCTCGATAGACACAAAAGATAAGGCAGACAATTTCAACCGCTACTTTCAGTCCGTCTTTACGATCGATAATGGGCTAGTGCATCATCCCGAGATTAGGCCACCCACTGACAAGAAGTTATCTAAAACTCCGGAAATAACTGAAAGCGGTATACTAAATCTGCTGTTAAACCTCGATGATAAAAAGAGTTGTGGTCCAGATGGGATACCGAACGCTTTTCTCAAACGGTATGCGGAACCGGTTAGTAAGTACCTGCGCTTACTATTTACAAAATCTATTCAAGATTCGCAGATTCCCTCTGAATGGAAACTTGCAAAAATAATCCCAGTGCATAAATCTGGGGACAAATCGACTCCATCAAACTACAGGCCCATTTCCTTAACTTGCACTAGCTGTAAGCTACTCGAGCACATTATCCTTAAATTCATTACAAAGTTTGTCGAAGAAAATAACCTATTACACCCCAACCAACACGGTTTTCGGAGAGGCCTATCGACCGTAACGCAACTAGCTGAAACAATTCACGATCTGGCCGAAGCCATTAATCAACACTCCCAAATTGATATAATCTTTATGGATTTTTCAAAAGCGTTCGACCGGGTTTCCCATGAAAAGCTAGTTTTCCAGCTGGTTTGCAAACTCGGGGATGGGCCAGTGACCCGTTGGATATCCAACTATTTGTCCGGTCGCCAACAATTTGTACACTGCAGTGATCACGTCTCTGACACATTAAACGTTACGTCCGGTGTTCCTCAGGGATCCGTCTTGGCACCGATATTATTTCTTCTATTCATAAACGATCTAACAGTCAACATTAACGCAAACATAAGGCTTTTTGCAGACGACTGCATATTGTACAAACAGGTTAAAAGCTCCAGAGACCAAACTGAACTGAACGATGCCCTGAACGACGTTGTACGATGGTGTTCTAACTGGCAAATGGTGATTAATTCTGACAAAACAGTCGCAATGCAAGTAACAAAAAAGAAATCACGCCTACCTTTCCATTACGGTTACAACAGCATCGTGCTACGAAATGTAAGCCAGTATAAATATCTTGGTGTGACTATAACTTCCGATCTCAGTTGGACAGTGCACCTAGAAAACATAGCCGAGAAAGCCTTAAAAAAATTATTCTTCCTTAAGCGGACGCTGCGCCACGCTGACCGCGACACTAAGCTTCTAGCATACGTCACACTTGTCAGACCAATCTTGGAGTATGCGAGCATAATCTGGTTTCCATTCACGGATAGTGGTATCAGCACGCTTGAAAGAGTGCAGCGCAAAGCGATTAGATTTATTTTTAACCGGTATCGTCGCCTCGACTCCCCAACACAATTACTACGCCACGCAGATTTGCCGACACTCGAAAGTCGAGCAAAAATTCATCGCCTAAAGTTCTTATACCTGTTATTGCACAACTGTCTTAAAATAGACCACGCTAAATACGTGAAAACCAAGACAACAAGGCAAACACGTCACACACATGATCACACACTCCAAGAGTACTCTTGCAACAATAACACATTCTATTATTCTTTTTTTCCTAGATGCATTCGAGAATGGAATGCTCTTGACCGACTTATAGCCGAACAGCGTACAGTTGATGACTTTCTAGCAATGTTGCAAAATACACATAGCACTTAATCATAACGCTGATTACATAGTATGTATTGTATTTTCATTTCCTTGTGTACTTCCTTGAATTGACTTGCTTGCCAACATTTGTATTTGCACCAACTTTTACAGCTATGATTTATTATCCTTCTTTTCTTTTCTACGGGTGTAAAATATGTTTAATGCGCCCACTACCACTTTAACTCATACATGCAGCCTCCTTAATTTGAACTTGTTGAGAAAGGCTGCTCGGTCCAAAATTGATTGTTACTATTGATGTGAATGTTTTCTGTTTTTCTTTTGTTCCCCTTCGCTCCCACTCCTGTAATAACCCTGCAAAGGGTTAACAGTATGTGAAAATAAATAATAAATATGAAGTGAAGCGCGCGTCTCACTCTCGACCGTGCACTGGCTGATGAATGTGTAAATAAATGGTTGCGGTACAAATCCTCATCGCGTCATTAATTCACGCCATTAAAATTGCTACGCCGTGTACTCTCGGCGCAAGAAGTGCGTTCGCATTTCCTCGCGATTTCCTGTGGAGAGGTGGGGACATTCTTTTTATCGAGATCTGTGTGCTAGCATTCTTTTTTCTATTCTTTAATACCTGAAGTGCACATTTCGCTCGAAACAGGTTGATTGTGACTGAAGATCGCATATCATACAGACAAGTTGTTAAGATAAAATTGGACTGGCTCTTTTGCTGGACCATTTTTTGCCAGTGAGAAATAAACGGCGCTGATTTCATGATGACTGTTGTGGTAATTCTATGCTTCTGACCAGTTAATTGACGCGCCGTATTTCTCTAAAGCCAATAACTTTAGAGAAAAACAGCACGCAAAAGCGTTGGATGAGGGTAGTTACAAGACAAAAAAAAAACGCGCAACCTTAACTGGCAATTTTTCATGTGAATTTTTGTGGTTTCTCGAGAGCTTCTTTGCGCATATTGTGTGTTTATAGTGAGTGTAAAGATAATCTGTATATTCTAACAATAGATAGCAAATTGAGAGTCAGCTCTTGTGGGGGAAAACGAGACGCTGTGTGGGGAAAAACGAGACGCTGTGTGGGGCAGAACGAGACAGCGTGACGAAAAATTCATTTCTTCAGTTTGTTCAGCACACTGCTTCAAATTCACTCGGTGGACTCCTACGCCGTCTTAGGGAGCTCAGTTTTTGAACTTCATGAATTGAATCTAGACAGAACGCGGTATTGTGTTGCTTCGAAATTTCTTGCAGATCAGACACCGCCAATATTTATTTGTTCTAATGCTGTCTTCTGTTAACGCTTGCACCTCATGGTATTATTCAACAATTGGTGGCCATATATGTTTTGACGTATCTTTTTCGCCTTTTGGCATTTTGATGCAGGCCCGCCGTGAAGTTTATGGCTTTTATTGACTTCGCACTCCGGGATTGGTGAGGCAAATAATTTCAAACTGCGCTAAATTAAGACTTTACAGCGCCTGTTTTTTTTTTTTCAATTGGCGTATTGGAGAATCGTCGTTAAAACTCAATTGCAAGACGTGTTTGTGAACGACTTGGCTTGGAAACTCCACCATTTCGTATGCGTCCCTTAAGAGCCTTCATGGGATAAGCAATGAAAAACGTCGATCCAGCGCGAATAGAAGGAGTGATGTCCTGAGCGGCAGTCCATGTTTTTCATGCTCTTTTCCTCCCAGGAAGCTTTACATGATAGTTCATTGTATGTTCAGATCCCCCTAAAACAATTACGTTTATGTTAATGGGTCAATTGATAAGACACTCACTTCAGGCAACGGGATGCCTATCGGTCGTGTTTTGCCCTTCTCACATAACACAATTTGAAAAACAAAATCCGCTTTGTTCACGCGCACCAAACGAACTAAACTTCTGGTGTTATGTAGCTCGTAGTCTAAAGTAACAAAATAAATATTTATGTTGCTGTACTGACACAGGAGTAGCTTCATGCACGGATTTGAAAATTTGGCCGTGCAGAATTTCACCTCTTTTTAATAGGTCACGAATATACCGACACCAGCCGCGTAATTTTTCTCGCGCAATCGCTATTAGGACCCAATAACTTTTAAACGTGAAAGGGTAGACTTGGACCAGCCCTTATCACTAGAAAAAGAAACAAAGAAATATAGTTTTTGAATTAGCTATAGAGGCCGGCAAAGTAGAAATGCCGCATTTTGCCCCGTAACTCATTTTACCCCACCAAGAAAATCGGAACCAAGGTGCTGTTTTGTCTCGTGCCATGCTGTCCACTATCACCGACTAGCCAAAGTTTCAATTTTGCAAAGATTTTAACCTTAATAGTGTATCACTAGTGTATGAGCTGCTGGATTTGAACACGGGGCTTCCATTGTAGAAGACCGATGGTCGAAAAGCAACGCCACAGGCGCGTGTCTTAATGACAGAAACAGGACACCTTCAATGAGGTCCCGCATGAAAGCGAGTGCACTTGGGCGCTTTGTCGCGTTTTGTTTTCACAACGGTGATGCTTGACTTAGAAAAATTACTTCGAACTAGGCATCAGTGTGCCCAGATGCTGCGCACGCTTCCACAGCGTCGACACGTGCTTGCATAGTCGAGGCATCATTCACTCGAGTTTGTAAGTACACCACTTCCCAAATGCGAGTTTCTTTAATGTCTAAATGTTATATGAATCAATTGAGATGAACAAGTAAGGATGGTTCCTGGTGGGATTAAGGGGCGAAGCTCCTTAAGGCGTAGATCGTGCATCTCCTGTGTGTAGTAGCCACCTCTTATTTTAGTCCTTGGAATGCCCGCCATCCAGCGGAAATTCCAGTGGATTTGTATACGATAAATATATGATGAAAAGATGCGAAATGGTGGTAGTTGGAGTGTCCACTAGATGGATGGACGGACAGACATACAGACAGTCAGACATGCGGGCGGACGGATGTATGGACAGACGGCCGAATGCACGGACAGACACAGACCGACGCAGCCAGCGGGTGATTCACAGTTTGCCGATAAAACTCTTCGTAGCTTCGCCCC
The DNA here is from genome assembly GCF_013339725.1 of Rhipicephalus microplus. Lineage (NCBI taxonomy): Eukaryota > Metazoa > Arthropoda > Arachnida > Ixodida > Ixodidae > Rhipicephalus > Rhipicephalus microplus. Next base: position 129,272,071 of record NC_051168.1, on the reverse strand, counting down.
GCTCATCATCATTCACTCTGTAGATATATATGCTGTCATTTTTTTTGCACTTGCTGCATATATTCTATCAGAGTCTAGCACACCATTGCACGAGTCGTACATCCCATATTCACTTGCACTGTCGTATTGTCTTGATAAGTAAAACGTTGTAGCCACGATTTCAATTTTATAGCGCGAAAAATTTTCATCGTATCTCTCTTCTTTATATGGGCGACAACGCTCTGAAACGAACCGGCGGCTGAATTCTGAAAGCTTTGCTTTCGTAAGTGATGTTGCCTCGGGCACGCTAGTTCCAAGACCGATACGTTTATTCAGCATTGCAGTTTTAATTTATGCAGAGGCTTAATTTAGTCTACTAGCACATAATATCTTGAGCAAGAGGACACTAGAAAGAAGGCTAGATGAAATAGTGCATGTAAACTAATGAAAAAGCAAATAATTGTAATGCTTTTTTGTTGTTTTGTATGCGTTCTTCGTTCATTGTTACCCGATGTGAAGCCTAAACAACTCTATTGGCTTGTATTCTTGCATATTCGCAGTGAAGCTGTTTAAGGCGGTCGTAACCTGTCCAACACGAACAAAAAAGGACTCTACACAAAAGGTGCACATCAGCGCAACAGGTTGCTAGGCAACGCACCGTGACGTCATCATGGCACTTTGCCTATCAACCTGTTCAACTGCAGTGTGCTTGCTTCACTAGCCTATAAACAGCGCTCCGCTACCAGCCGACCTGTCTGGCCAACGAGCGAAACTGTTCGGTCATGCCTGACGTGACGTCACGGCAAAGTGCGCATGCGCTCGTTCATTCCGTATAAATCCCAAACCTGAGGCAGGCGCGTGGCGCCAGACGCAGACAAAGGGAAACCGAGAACAGTTTGCCTTGCCGGCCTGGAAGCCGCTTTTCGGGAATCGCGGCGCGCTGCCAAGTGAGACTGCTGGGCTCGACTAGTTTGAAGCAGTACAGGACGTAGTAAAACCAAAACGGCGACAGGCAACTGCGCTGTGCTTGACTGGAACTTGGCATCACTTCGTGTATTAATGCATGGTCTGTTTTGTTTTTTCCTGTGTTATCGTGCTTTTTTTATTGTGCTTAGCGCAACTGTTGGTGCATCCTCCTTATTTCCGGTGCGGTGCTGACACTCACCCTCTTTCGTACTCAACATCTTCATGTGTATGCATTCATTAATTCTTTTACAATCGTCGAGTCGAAGCTTTCAAGGGGGAGGGTAATTAATGCCACTGGATCTGCTTCTATGAGAACCACGAGTGGAAGAAGACGAAGAAGCTCTGCCTGAGCCGCTTCTTGGCTAGTCACCCAACCAGCCTAATAAAGCGAAGTTGTCCTGAGAAACGTGACAGTGTCATAGCGTCCGACTTCTTCCAACTTGGCATCATCTCTAAGCCCCACTCTTTCTTGATGTGGCCTATCAGCGTCCTGTTAGTGCACCCTCTATCACGTGTATGTCTAGAGATCAAACCTGTGTCGCTATACTCAGATGCTGACTCGCCGGTCACGGTATCGAATCCCGGCTTCAGTGGCTGCGTTTTCACTGGAGGCAAAAATGCTTGAGGCTCATGTTCATAATTTAGGAGCACGTTAAAGAAACCCAGAAAGGCGAAATTTCCGGAGCCCTTCATTAGGGCATCTCTCATCTTCATATGGTGGTTTCAAGACGTTAAAGCCCAACAATTATTAACCTTTATCATTACTTAAGTCTATCAGATTCGGAAACAAAATACTTACGAAGACAGGGACCTACAAAGGCATAATGAATACTGGATGATGGAAAGATAAGGAAGTAATGAAAGAAAAGTCACAGCTTTGCCCCAAAGGCGAAGCAATGACCGCGATAGTCGCAAATTGGAAGGTCACGCGAAGAATGTCAAGCAGATCCAAGCATGCCCCTGTTCCTCACGCACAAATGACGCTTGAAACGTACTCACAGGTACATAACGCAAATAAGAGCCTCGGTTCGCTGTGTCTGAAAAGCGCGCCCTTTTCGCAAGCGGAGACCACTCAACGAGTGCATTGACCTTTTCACGCCTGGTAACTACAACAAAACCATTGCGGTGAAATCCCAAGGGGTACGAGTCTCCCCACCACGAGATAAGCACACTCACGCGTGAGCAACCACCCCCGCCCCCTTCTCCGTGAGGCAAAGTAGGCGTGGTAGATGAGAGCGCGCGCCGTCGGGTCCTGACGATCTGGCATGGTGCGCTCATTGCACCATTTCGCTGGTAATGCTGAAAACACGGTAGTTCCCCGCACGGAGGAAGGAAAGGTTCCCCGAGATGTCCAACACTAGCGGTAAGTGGTAGGTATAAATGGCTTGCCGTTTCAACGTTGAAGGAGGTGCTCCTTCGTGGCCCAGTGGCTAACACCTCGCGCTGACAGTCTAGAAAACCGACGCTCGATTCCGCGCGCCGAAGTCTTTTTCTGGATTATTTTTCTTTCTTGCGCTTTCATATATATAGATACGCATACCTATACAGTGAATGACGCTGACGGCAAAATCCAGCCGACAGTGTTCATATAATTGCTACCGACACAACCTGCAAGCTGAGCTAGTGTACTCTAGTTGACGTTTCGATAAAGGACTTTCTTTTTATCTTATAGACTGCAATAAAAGTCCACTTCCCGAAACTCCCACCCATTTGCGCATTTTTTGTTTCATTGCAGGCTTTCATCTTCACCTCTGTTTACAAAAAGAAAGTAAGAAATTATGACGAAAACTGTGGCGTTTTAACGCCGATGGGGTAGTCTTCAAAAATATCGACCACCTGGGTTTCATTCGAGTGCAACCAAATCTAAGCACACGAGCCTGCAGGACACCACTTCCATTGGAATGCAACCACCGCGGCCGCGATCAAACCTGCGACCTTCGGTTTAGCAGCAACAAAGCACCGTATAACTGCGGCGGTTAAACGGCAAGAACCGACTACGACTTGCCTGGGAGTAATCCGTGAGACCAAATTCGCGGCAAACCGAAAACAGTGCAGCCTGGACGTGATTGGGTGGGGTTTCAAATCTGTAGAAGGCGACCCCCATCTGCAGTGGTAAGGCCACAAGAACGGCTGGTCTCGAGAAGGCGGCCGCGGTCATATGGCTGGCACCATCCTGCGAAGTCGACAGGCCAACAACCGTAGTTAAGGTCTCGTCCAACCTCAAGTGGAGCGAAGATGTGAGCAACAGCTCAGTTATTTTAAGGAGCACTGCAAGACTTTTACCAACACTCTTAAAAGAGTTTGTAAAAAGGTCCAACTGCAAGCGAACATGTAGTAACTGCAGCGCTTACCTTTATCGAACCATTACTACCCTTTCTCAACCTGTCTACGTTAGTAAACAGTAACTAGCTGAAGCCGTTACTGACTTTTTGCGACCTGTTTACTACATATGTTAGTAAACAGTTAGTTACTGGAATGAAAGAGGTAGTAACTGCATCCGTTACTACCTTTCTTGCTCCATTACAACCTTTTTCTACCCGGCTGCTGACTATTTATTCCAAAACAGTGTGTTATTCTGATTCTGATAATTTATGAGAGGAATCGTCTCGACGTATCATCACTTAACGGAAAGATGACGCAAGAGATATTCTTAAAGAAAAAAATTTGTTTTATATTACGCAACCGAGATATGTAAACGTTATTCTGATATTGTCGAAATGAAGAAGTACAAGTTAACAAACCATAAGCAAGTGCTACATGTGTTGCAATAGACAATTACAACAAACTTTGTAAATTACAGAAAATTAACCAGACCGGTGGATCAAAATAACAAGACGATCACGATTAATCCACTGGGGTGTGTCTCCAAATATTATCGTCGTTTTGGCACGTCAAACCCCAAAAACGATTATTACCTTTGAACCACTGATATACTAGCTGTGCGAAGCATTGAAATGCACCAAGACTATGTTAATAAGTACGATACCTTGTTTCGGCCATTGTAAATGATGCCTTTTTGTGGACCATTTACAATAAATAAATGACATTTTTTTTTGCTTTTACAAGTAAAGATATTTAAAAGTCTTGTGCTACGTCCCTGAACACACGTAGTCAAGTAGCATGATATAGTGCTTCATGTTCACTTTGCTACAATTCATCCAGAAAGACAAGTGCTTCCTTGTGCCAGATATGCGTTTGCAAAGTAGTGGCCATTTATACCCCACGTGTGCTTCATATACTGTAGCGTAAAAAGCCATCTATTTCTTAACCAAGTAATATCACGTTCCCCGCTCATTAGAGACCAGAGAGACTCTTTTTTACGTTCTTTATTTCAAACAACGCTGTTACACCACATGCCTGACTTCTTTGTATCTTCAGACAGGCGAGAACGACACACCTTGTCACCGTTCTTGCGCGAAGTTGTATTCTCATATCGTTTCTTAAGGGCGAGGTTTTCGATAGATTACCCAACTAATGTGAAAAGAAAGCGCCTTATGAAAGACCTAATACGGAATGTTTTTCCTGTGCCCCTGTACCGTTCAAAGTATGAAAAATCATATGGTCATGACGTACTAAAGCGAGTGAAAAACATGTGTATACCACCCAATGTGAAAACCTTCTTTTTTAAACTTCATACGGGAACCTTGCCAGTAAAAACGTGGCTTGAAGAGAGAGGGATGTACGTACCATGGGGAAGCGGCTGTCTCCTGTGTAACAAACCTGAGACCATTGAGCTTGTGTTTATTGATTGTAAGAACGCTAATTTCTTTTGGGACATTTTGCAGAGGACTTTAAAAAAAAAGATTCACCTCTTACTCCATATGAAATTCGTTTTTACCTTGTGATAGTTCTGTGCGAAATTTGGATGTTATATTTTTTACTTGGTCTTCATTCGGTTTGACGTAGTATGCTATCGTACAGACACTGTGATGTGAGAGTTCTATCCGTTAATGAGTGTTTCGTGGAAGCTGCTATAAAAGTGCAAGATGTGTATAAGACTACCGACTGTGTTGAAGATGTAATATCTTTGTTTGACGCGTTATCACGCATGAAACACGTGTGATAGTGTCACAGAACGAGCGCTCAAAAAGAGCGCGCCGCCAACTCCTCGCGACGAAACGCCGGAGTGACGCCACGAAGTCAACAATAAAAAAAAGAAAACAAACGTTCAGACTCCCCGGGCGCGACTCTCTCCCTCGGAAGCGTAGATTCGCCGACGAACCTCCTCACCCCACAACGGTGGCCGAGCAAGCACTCGAACTTTCTAGATGGAAAGGGGCGTGTGAGGCCGGGTTGAGTCATCCATCACAGACGGCCTTCGAGGCGTCTCGCCCTCTCCCCAGCCTTCGCTGCGTATCGCGCCGACGAAATGACGAGAACTTTCTGGAATCTCGCGCGGAGGGTATTTAATCGAGCAGCCGAGGTGAGAGATCAGGAGAAGACAGAAGTTAGCGCCAGAGCGCGTAGGGATTCCGCCGTGTAGTCGGCGAAGGTTTTGTCCGTAGAGACAAAGCAGGAGAAGAAGAGGATTTCCACCTGAGGGGTGACGACTCGAGCTGCAAGCAAGTGTGTGTGTTTACCGCTATCGAGCGAAGACGCGTGGCAACAGCTGCGTGTGTGAAGCCGAATTGTTTCCGGCGAAGAAGTTTGAAGCTTGGAGAGTGGCCTATTGAAGACGTGAGGTTTCCTCGAAGAGAAACTTCGGCGAGGTTTCCTGGAAGAGAAACTTCGGGGGCCGCGGAACGACAACAACGCTGGACTTTGAGTGAGTGATTCTCGGAAGAGTATAATCTAGACTTTTGTTCCAAGAACTTTGGACTGAATAGGTTTACTATCTCTTTAGTCTTTAAGTGTCTTGGTTGTTCAATGCATGTGACTGCATTGTAGTGCGTATTGTTGTCTGTGTCCGTTGTTTCGAGTGTGGCTGATTGTACTGTGTAGTACGTTGTTTGTTTGGTGACATATTGTACTCAACTATTGTGGAGAGTGCATACTTGTGTGTTGTTTTGATCTGCCACTATTGAGAATATAATTTTGTTTGTTTATCAACTCTTGGCTCTGACTTGTTCTTTGGGCCACAACCGGCATCCGCTGGCGCGCCAAATAGGACCACTTCTAAATTGTCCGCGCTTTCGTGGTGCGGTTCGGGGGGCCGATAGTTCGGCCCTTGGAATTAGCCCGGCGATCGCTTCCCGAATTAACGGGACCTGTGTGACAATTAATCTGGCGTCCGCGACAGGACCTTTTGGTGCACAGTGTGTCCAAAGTAGTGAGCAAGAGCCTCGAGTAGTTGATAGTGCTATGGGAACGATTTTGTGTGTTGTTCAGTGTTCTCGTTAACGAGTGCAGTGGAGTGTTCCGATAGACTGATTAGGCAGATACTTTTTGCACGCGGCAAGGTTTTATTTGCGAGTTGCGAGACACAATGGATCTCGAAAAGTTAGTCGCTTATGGTGAGAAGATGGATCTTTCTGGCGCCGAACTACGGAAGTGGGTCACCCAGAAGGAGAAAGAAGAAAAAAAGAGGGCCAAAGAAGAAAAGGCTGCTGAGCTGGAAAAAGAAATGTTGGTGGTCGAAAGAACCAAAGTGGAAAGAGAAGCTGAGTTGGAGAGAGAGAGAGAGGTTGGCAGTTGAGAGAGCCAAGGAAGAAAAAGCAGCTGAGTTGGAACGAGAGAGGTTGGCAGCTGAGAGGGCCAAGGAAGAAAAAGCAGCTGAGTTGGAGAGAGAAAAGCTGGCAGCCGAAAGGGCGAAAGAAGAAAGAGAGGCAAAGGAGCGACAGCTGAAGGAAGAAAGAGAGCAGCAATTGAAGTTGGAGCTGGAGAGAGAAAAGTTGGCAGCCGAAAGGGCGAGAGAAGAAAGAGAAGCGGAGATGGCTGAAAGGGAACGGCAGCGGCAGCACGAGATGGAACTCGAGCGGCTCCGTTTGCAACAGCGAAGTGAAACTCCGGTCCAAGCTAGAGTTGAAAGCAGCGAACGGGAGGACCATGGCTTCCGCTTGAACCCAAGCAAGCTGCTCGTAGCATTTGATGAAAGAAAGGACGACCTTGACGCGTACCTTCACAGATTTGAGGCGATTGCAAGGAGCCAGAATTGGCCAGAATATCAATGGGCAACTGCTTTGAGTACTTGCTTGAGTGGTGAAGCGCTCAGTGTGTACGGTAGGCTGACGCTGACCGATGCAGCCAACTATGCAAAGGTGAAAACTGCTTTGCTGAAGCGATTTAGATTTACTGTGGAAGGATTCCGGGATAGATTTCGGACAGGAAAGCCAGCTGATGGTGAGACGGCTACGCAGTATGCCACCCGACTTTGCCATTATTTCGACAGATGGACTGAACTTTCAGGGACAGCGCAGGAGTACGATGAACTTAGAGAGCTCCTAACTAGAGAACAATTTCTTACTAGTTGCCACCCAAGCCTGTCGCTGTACTTGAAAGAGAGGAAGGCTGAGTCACTTGAAGGAACGCTTGAATTGGCTGATCAATTCTTGGAAGCGCAAGGTGGCACTAATTTGGCCAAGGTCAAGAAGGATTGTCCCGAAGATTCAAAGAAATCGGCTCCCGAAGAAAAGAAGCGTGCACCGGAGAGCATTTCGCGATGTTTTCTGTGTAACCGAGTGGGTCATCGCGCGAAAAACTGTCGAATGATCTTTACGAGCCCTACGGTTGTAAAATGTTTCAAGTGTTGTCAGACTGGGCACAAAGCAGACGCATGTCGAAACGGAGCGAATCAAACTCACCAGGTATTCTGTGTGCAAGCGGCACCGAAATCCGGTAATAATGCCGTCTCAGATGGATTTGTAGAGTTGAAAAACGGGGAGAAAATCCCTATTATGGGTTGTTGAGAAGCCAGCTCCGAATTCCACCGCTGACCTCCACTGTTGAGAAACGACGGACCGATCCCGCCGAAGCCACCACTGTTGCGAAAGACGGCGACGCCAACACGGCCCCGGAGGCGCCACTGCTTTCAACTCCGCCGGGAAGGTCACCAGCCGTTTGGTAGCGTATGTTTATCAGCTCGCGACTGCTTCTGCGCAGAGCTGATAAGACGAGCGGACGAGACGACGGTGAGTTAAACAAGGTTTATGTACAGCATATTTACAGAGGCGTTACAATTTCGGCACTGGGGCCGACAGAGACTCGAAGAGCCGAGCTCTTCTCTCTAACACATAGGTCAGTCTTTCGCCTAAGACCGCTGACTCACACACATGTCGGCACTCCGACACGGGGACGCCTCTCCCATAGGACCGCCGATCGCGACACGCCGCAGGGCTTCTTTTATTTACACCGGGTCCCACCAAAGTGTCCAATCAGAAGCGCCGCTGGTCGTCAGAGCAGATTCCGCCAATGGGGGTCGCCGCGCCATGCGTCAGACCACCCGACACGCGGCCGCCGGCTCGCTGTCACGTGCGCCGCTGACTCACTGCACATGGGCCGGAGGGGCGCCGCGCGTGTTCACGCCGTCGAGGTGATCGCGCCAGGCAGACTGCGGGCTGGCCTTGACCCAGATTGCCTTTTTCCGAGGCACGGACGTTTGACGAGGACTCGCTGGCATAACAGGGTGCTGTAATGACAAAACAGCCAACCGGTGTCACGAAGGGAATGCCAACGCTGCCTGGAACAGTTGCGGGCAAAAACGTTATGGTGTTAAGGAATACCGGTAGCTCTATTGTTATCGTGCGGAGAAATTAGGTACGGGAAAGTGAGTTGACAGGCAAACGAAACCGGTTTGCCTAATTGACAGTACGGTACGGATGCTTCCCGAAGCAGAAATTGAGGTTGAAACCCCGTACTTCAGCGGGAAGGTTACCGCTCTATGTATGACGACCCCCCTGTACGACCTTGTCATCGGAAACATCGACGGGGCGCGAGGACCGAATGATCCGGAATGTTTGGGAGAAGACCCTAAGATAGAGCCCTCGCCAACCCAGCGACCGCGAGATACAGTGGAGGAGCAGCCCGTGACGGATCTCACTAGAGCCCAAGGTGAAGCCGCGGCGCAAGAGACAGCGAATGAGAAGATGATCGTGTTGAATGAGTTCACGGGCCGGGCAGCTGGACTTACGTCGGCACGACCTCAACCGACTGACAGTGTAAAGGTGACGGAGTCGGCCAGCCAGGCCAAATGTCGGGACGTGAACAAGCGAGTGAATAACCGGGCAGGATCGGTTGAGCGTCTTGACCCGTTAACGGTGTCGGAAGTGACAACGATGGCTGAGACGCCGCCTCAGATACCGTCGTTGGAAGGGGCTCGCTGGAACAAAACGAGCAAAAACAATAAGAAGAGATCGAGAGAGCACCGCAAGAAAGGGCGCAAGCGCCACTCGAAATGCACAGGATAGGTGCTGAGGTCAAATCGGAATTTGTTTGGCAGGGCAGAGTACCATATGTTGTGTTAATGTGAACTGTATGTGTAATGTGTAATGTCAACTGTATGTCGAGCGAATCAAAATGTTTGTTACGGTGATGTGATGTGATGTGATGTATTGTACAATTGCTGTAAAGACAGAACCTTGTACATTTGTATTGTTTGGAATATGTGATGGAGTTTTGCATTCATGTACCTGTGGCTATACTCTATGTGTTGTGATATTGAATTCCAATGTACAGTTGTATTGAGTGATCTCTTGTGAATGTGAAGTGTCATGCGCGACTGTTTGTGTTACAGCCTTTCAGAGTGTGTGGTGACTGTTCGCGCTCGTTTGTGTAGTTTTGAATATTATGAGATAATATTCTTAAAGTGGGGGGCAGTGTCACAGAACGAGCGCTCAAAAAAAGCGCGCCGCCAACTCCTCGCGACGAAATTCCGGAGTGACGCCGCGAGGTCAACGATAAAAAAAAGAAAACAAACATCCAGACTCCCCGGGCGCGACTCTCTCCCTCGGAAGCGTAGATTCACCGACGAACCTCCTCACCCCACAACGGCGGCAGAGCAAGCACTCGAACTTCCTAGATGGAAAGGGGCGTGGTGAGGCCGGGTTGAGTCATCCATCGCGGACGGCCTTCGAGCCGTCTCGCCCTCTCCCCAGTCTTCGCTGCGTATCGCGCCGACGAAATGACGAGAACTTTCTGGAATCTCGCGCAGAGGGTATTTAATCGAGCAGCCGAGGTGAGAGATCAGGAGAAGACGGAAGTTAGCGCCAGAGTGCGGAGGGATTCCGCCGTGTAGTCGGCGAAGGTTTTGTCCGTAGAGACAAAGCAGGAGAAGAGGAGGATTTCCACCTGAGGGGTGACGACTCGAGCTACAGGCAAGAGTGTGTGTTTACCGCTATCGAGCGAAGACGCGTGGCAACCACTGCGTGTGTGAAGCCGACGTGTTTCCGGCGAAGAAGTTTGAAGCTTGGCGAGTGGCCTATTGAAGACGTGAGGTTTCCTGGAAGAGAAACTTCGGCGAGGTTTCCTGGAAGAGAAACTTCGGGGGCCGCGGAACGACAACAACGCTGGACTTTGAGTGAGTGATTCTCGGAAGAGTATCATCTAGACTTTTGTTCCAAGAACTTTGGACATAATAGGTTTACTATCTCTTTAGTCTTTAAGTGTCTTGGTTGTTCAATGCATGCGACTGCATTGTAGTGCGTATTGTTGTCTGTGTCCGTTGTTTCGAGTGTGGCTGATTGTACTGTGTAGTACATTGTTTGTTTAGTGACATATTGTACTCAACAATTGTGGAGTGTGCATACTTGTGTGTTATTTTGATCTGCCACTATTGAGAATATAATTTTGTTGTTTATCAACTCTCGGCTCTGACTTGTTCTTTGGGCCACAGCCGGCGTCCGCTGGCGCGCCAAATAGGACCACTTCTAAATTGTCCGCGCTTTCGTGGTGCAGTTTCGGGGGCCGATACTTCGGCCCTTGGAATTAGCCCGGCGATCGCCTCCCGAATTAACGGAACCTGTGTGACAGATAGTGATTGTCATATTAGCTTGACCTGTAGTCAAGAAGGCAATAAAGAGAAAAAAATAAAAGCTTGCGAACTTCTTCGGTCTATGTATTCATCGCAATCATTGCACACCACGCAAGAATACCTGAGGTCGAGTAGTAATGAGACATTGATTGACCAACATCAGCAATATTACCGAAGAAAAACTCTGCCAAAATAAATAAACAGGGTAGTATTGTTTGCTACTTTTTTTAAACATTTAACAGTTACTACCCAAGGGTGGTAACGCCTAAGGTAGTAACAGTTTTTAAATGGTGGTAGTAGCAGCAAAGGTGGTAACTGTTACCACCCTCACCGTTACTAACTGCACTTACTACCAGGGTTGTAACATATGTGACAAACCTTTACTACCTCGAAGTTAGCAAGTACTACTACCTTTTTTCTAAGAGTGAAGTTGCTACAGAACGAATCCCGTAAAGGAGCTTACTGCCTCAAAAACTGAAATTTCCGGAAAATATTTACAACCTGTCCTGTTTGAGCGGGGTTACTAGGGCTTTGTCGCGCACTGCGATTGCGTTATCTCTTGTTTCGTAGTGAACAAAGCGCTGGAAGCTAAACATACATGGAGGGCACGGAGGAAAAAGGCACGTCATGGGTGCCTCTTCAGCTCGAGGATTTTTTCTTCTTTTTCTTTCTCAACGCGCGACTTTTTGGGATGATGGCACACGTGTACCATGACGTATACGCAGACAGGTCGCGGCCTCTTGCGACAGCCCCAGTAAATCCCAATCGTGTCATGCTCAAATCAGTCAGTTGCGTGGGTATTTGGGCCTGTTACGTGATAGTTTTTGAGTGTACATCATCACTTGTCGAGAGAAGAAGAAGCAATTTAAGGGGCGAAACTCCTGTTTAGAAAAAGTTTATTCTTTCATGGGACGCAACAAACCTAAGAGACAAGCGTCTGTATAACAGGCACAATAACAAACAAAAGACAAAGCACAACATACATTACATATTTAAACGAAAGTGTCCAAGTCCGTAGGATGTCCATAGTCTGTTGTACTAATAACTGTACATATACTACGTAAATGCACTAATCACAATATGGACAATGTACATGATGATATATGTACAGAATTTGCAAGACTTGGTGAAGATGTTAGAAAATATGTACAACAGGTATCAATATTCATAAAGGTTACATAACTTACAGCGTTAGAATGAAGTGCATATATAGGAGAGCTCACACCCATATGGAACACACACAAACACATAAAAATAGTAAGCACATAGTGATTACATGCACTAATCAGACATTGACAGTTGACCTGGCTATAGGAACCAGGCCAGGTGGAAGACTAATTGAACGCGTCTGTCAACTACGGACAGAAAGCGGCACGACCATTGTCGCAGAAATTCTTCCTCCCCAAGGAAGAACAATTCCTCCGACAGAAACGATATGAGTTCAGAGTAGAGGCGTTCCAGTATCGGAAAAAGAGCACGACGACGATGACCTGCCGCAACAGCTTCGCACCCATTACGCCATAAACAAAAAGCTCCCGCAGCTATTAGAAGGCGTGCAAAGCGACTACGCGAGCAGCGACCAGATGTTACAAAGCGATTAAAACCTAGGCCGCGAAAACTAGTGTTAACTGACTTCCAAAACCCCTTTGCAATGACACATTGCTGCAGCATATGCTGGTTAGACTCCTGTAACGGGCAGTTAGGACAAGTGGAAGATGGGACCATGCCCCACCTCTCCAGTCTGTCCCGTGTTGGGAGTACTCTCCATCCAAGACGCCACATAAAGTCACGGAGGTGACCAGGCAAAAACGATGCCGTTATCGCGCTCCACGAGACATGTCTCGATCGTGCTAGACGGGCTGGAGGAACCAGAGGAAGCAGAAGAGCCGCCGTTGTATCTACAATGCGGCTTTCAAGAATGTCCACATCGGGACAAACCTGCTGCGCGTGTCGATAAAATGCTACTGCCGTTGAGTGAAATGCAGGTACGTGAAGTGTTTGCGGTGCAGAATTAAGCCGTGCATCTGGTAGTAAATAGCGTAACTTGGTGCCTAAGAAATAGCAGGCGAGATCACGCGCGGGGCACTGATCACCATGCAACAACCGAAGTAAGAATCGTAGGGCAAGTAGCCGGCAGCGAACAGAGACGGATGGGAATGCGAATCCACCGCAGTTTCTTGGTTGCCCAAAAGCTGCTCGGCAAACCAGCTCTGTTCCACCCGACCAGAAAAAAGAGCCAATGAGGGATTGCAACGACCTGGTGATTTGTAATGGGGGCTGTAAGACATGAGCTATATACCATGCACGGCCGCAAAACACCGTCTGTGCTAAATACCTTCTTTCGAGCATCGGTAAATCATACTCTTGTGCTTCCCGGACGTGTCCTTTTACATCTTCGACTACTGAATTCCACAAGGAGGCTGATATGCCGTAGCAAGTATAATCAAGCCCCAGAATGCGAATAGAGTCACTTTTTGAAGACCAAAAAAGGAACTTAGACTTGCGTCTGGTGAACCAATGAATAAATATCGACATTTGGAAAAATTTAACGCAGCACCTGAAATCGTGCCATACGAAGTAAAAAGTCGTAGGCTACGGGATAAACTGTCCTCATTCTTCAAATACAACGTGATGTCATCAGCAAATGCTGTCACTGTCACAGTACCACTACCTGGAAGAGGAAGGCCTCTAACGTAAGGATCAGCGATTAGCGATTGAAAGAATGGTTCGAGGCTGAATACAAAAAGCGCAGAAGATAAAGGACACCCCTGGCGAACACCACGGGTAACCGGAAATGGCGCACTCTTTAAACCATCAAGAAATAACGTGCTGCGTATATTTCGGTATGCGTTTCTGAGAAGCTCGACGAAGTTTTGTGAGAAGCCAAATGCTGCCATTACGCTAAATATAAAGCTATGTTCGAGGCGATCGAATGCCTTTTCCTTGTCAAGTGAAACCAAGAGTCCCTGAGCTGACCTTGCTAACGTGTACGCAACTATATTGCGCGTAACAAAGCAGAGACTGTGGATTTCTCTTCCAGGAATAGAGCACGCCTGGTGATGACCTATTAAGGAGGGCATCAGGCTTCTCAAACGCCGAGTGATAACTGCCGCGAAAGTTTTAAAATCAACGTTGAGGAGCGTTATTGGTGGCCACTCCTCTGGGCGAACTGACGATGGGTCATGTTTAGGTATTAAAACAATTCGACCATCGCGAAAGCTATCAGGAAATTCAAAATTCTCGAAGCAGCGGCAAATAACAGAGGTGAAAAGAGCACCAATGTCGTCCCAAAACGTTAAATAAAACTCAACAGGCAACCCATCCGGCCCGGGGGCCGAGCCACGCTTCATGGAAGACAGTGCCTCTTTCACTTCGTCAGCTGACGGACTTGTGCACAGTTGTTCGGCTACTTCAGATGAAATTTGAGGGAGCCTACTTAACATTGTGGCTGTCTCGGTGGTACCGCGATGTGATGACATTGTCGTACGAGCCATGTTGGCAAAGTGAGCTAGAAAAACTGATTGATCACGTGTCGGCGGTAAGGCAGTGTGTAAGAATCTGGCAGCCGGAGTTCCTAGTCGACTCGACGGGTTGAGAGGCGAGCTTTTCGCAAAGCGTAGAACCTCAGGATGAGCACAAGGATTACGTCTGCAACGCCAAGCAGCCGCCGTCAATGACGAAGCTGCAATGAGGCGTTGAAAACAACCCCTTAACTCTCGCTGCCATGCGCGCATCAAGGGAGTTAGTCGATCAACCCGAAGAGCAATACGCAGCTTTGTGGCAGTGTCCGCTGGTTCTTCGGACGTACGGCGTCTAAGGGCCTGCCCTGCTACTGAGCAGTGTAAACGCCACTGCGTCTTGAGCGCGTCCCACACCTCCGGACCGCATCCCAAAAGAGAGGCGCGCAAGATTCTAGATAAACTGGAGCGTGTACGCGCATCGTGCAGAATGCGGATGTCAAGACGCCAAGGTTTCACTGATGATGAAAAGGGAAAGTGAGCCTCGAGCGTCACTGGTCGGGGGTCTGATATATAAACAGGCGATGATGGTAATGTTACTACATCAGAGTGCAATACGTAAGAAGCTAGCGCGCTCGGCACATAGAAACGATCCAAACGACTAGACGACGTGCTACGCCGCCAACTCCAGACATACTGTGGTCCATGCACTATATATATATAGTCTGTACATATCTGTCAAAGAGAAATGATGCACTAGGCGACGCAGCTCTCGCGCGTTCCAATCAGAGCGACCCCATCCTTGACCTTGCACGTCAGCTCGCGTGTCTAATACACAATTAAAGTCTCCAGTGAGTATGACATGACGACCGTCTAGAAAATACACGCCCAGGTCACGGAAAAAATCGTTAGACATCGCTGCTTAAGCTGGCCCATAAATACACAAAACACGCAGCTTGAAGGATGATAGGACGCAGTCAAAAGCCAATACCCATCCAATCCCGTCATAGAAAACATAATGATTGCGCAGAAGAGCGCGGTTAAAAATAATAATTCCAACTCCAGAGGAGCGAAATGTCGCGAAGGAAAAATAACAGTCTAAATTAAATGCGCGTTTGAATGCACGAACGTGGCCAATGGTGAAAAAATTTGTTTCTTTTAAACACAGAATATTCACAATGTTCTGCGTGGGCTATGCTGATAACCTCGGCTTGCTTTACTGGGTTACGGAACCCTTGAACATCTAAAGAAAGAATTTTCAGGGTGTCAGCCATATTGAAAAAAGGTGGGTGACTGACCTGGTCGTGTTTTTCGATTCGGTATACCCCGGGGATCTGTCCGGGGGAACTGGAGTACGTACACTACACAGCACAATTCGACCCTCTAGAAGAGGGTCGAGTTTTCTTCTTACAAGTTTTATTGAAGAGGGTCGAGGTTTCTTCGGTTGCTGGAACTCGGAGCGGCTATCTTGGGTGCCGTCCGAGCTGGTGCCAGACTTGTGAGCACGCTTGACCTCTCGCGGGGCTTGCATTTCCACGTCACATCCGTCTGGGCTAGAAGGGAGTCCGATGCTACTGTCGACTTCGAGGCTGAAGCTGCTGTCGGACGAATCAGATGGTGGTAGGGCTGCAGCGTTAACGTTGTCGCCGCCTCCAACGACCTTGATCACGGATTGCTTGTCGAGACTCGTCAGTAAAGAACTCCCATGGCGTCTTGCGACTTGTTCAAGGAAGTCACGAGCCTGGCTTTCGGAATGATCCAATGGGCTTTGCTCATTCGGTTTCAATTCTGCTCCTGGCGAGACACCAGCGTCCGTAGATCTCGCAACGTCGGCGTCTTCTGGGCACTCAGCTGCTAGGTTTAACGATGAGTCTGGTGCATCGGTGTCTACCGGTATTTCTTTCTCGGCTTGCACCGGCGTCGAACATGGCATGACATGTTTGCCTGGGACAGACGCGAGGTCAATCGCGGTGGCTGTTTCTGTCGCTGGGATTGGCAGACGTGGCATGCTCGAGTTGGCCAAGCTGCACACTTCTTCATCGTTTAATGGAGCTCTCGGAATCGGATTCTGGCGCTCTTCTAGTACAGCTCCTGGTTCTCGTTCATCTGTTCCCGTTGGTGACACGGACGGTAGGGCAGGAAAGGTCCCCGCAGTAGCATCAGAATATGAACGACGCACAGGGCATACGGTGGTAGGTTGGTTATCTCCACAACGTCGGCAGGGGCGGTCGCAACCTTCGCTTTCGTGTCCGTGCACGCCACAGTGACCACAGAATGGTGCTGTGCACTGTGCTCGATAATGACCACTAGAGCCACACCGACGACAAACACGTTGCAGACCGCGGTAGTCGAAGGTGACTCGATGACCAGATACGCGAAGATAGTTGGGGACGCGATTTGTGGGACTCATTTCCATCTCTCTCTCTCATTTCCATCCGGACATAGCGTGTGCCTGTGAGAACTCCGCGTCTTGCGCTCATGACGCCAGCGATGACAGTCAATATCTTGTCTTATGGGGACAAAGCCTGGACGAGTACCTCGTTGGAGACGAAGGCTGGTAAAAACAGGCAGGTGACGTTAGTTACCTGCGGGCCGACGGGAACGAAAGAGATACGCTCGCCCCCGATGGTCAGGTAGCCAGCGTCGACGATGAGAGTCATGGAAGCCATGCTCTTGACAGTTACTTGAAAGTTTATGCCTCCCATGTGCTGAACGCAGTGTACCTCTGAGAGGCCAACTATTGAGGCCGTCGCGTCGACGCCGGTCTCCGGACTAGTCCCCGCAGGGACGACAACGTCGAAGGCTTGCGCCTTCGTAGGCGTCCACGACGTCGATGGCGCCATGGCTAGATGAGGAGGACGTCCCTGACGTGGAACACGCATGGACGTCAACACGGAACCCTTGGTGACACGAAGCTCCTTATGGCGTGGCTTGGGCGTTTCTCGTAGTACGGAACCACCAACGGCACATACCCGAAATAGCGGTCCTTACGATTTTGACCTCCAAGGTGGTGCCGGTGAGAGATTTCTTCTGTGCGTTGTTGAACAATAAAAGATAGTGCTCAATGCACTTGTTAATGGCTGCTAAGGGGGAATGAGAGACAGGAGCATTCGGCCTTTAGGTAACGCGCACGCTGCGATCCCCATTAGCAGCTATTGGCGTGTACATTGAGCACGATCTGACAAGAAAGGGTTGCTACGTTATACTCGCTGGGTGTAACCTCCTTGGTTTTAGAAAGGTTTAGCGATTGTTGGGCCACATAGCCATGAATACAGTGAACTAGTATATACCATAAACTCGAGGTGGTTAAAGGTGGGAAGTAAATCCGAAGCGCAAGCCGTAAGAAAGTGTGCATGTGCCACCTCCTGTTTAGTCCTTGAAGTGTCCGCTGGATGGCTGTGCTTCTATATTGAGAATATATGATGAAAAGATGCGAGATGGTGGTACTTGTAGTGCTAAATAGATGGACGAAGGGACACAAAGACAGATGTATGGATGGACGCATGAA
Source organism: Rhipicephalus microplus (assembly GCF_013339725.1). NCBI lineage: Eukaryota > Metazoa > Arthropoda > Arachnida > Ixodida > Ixodidae > Rhipicephalus > Rhipicephalus microplus. Next base: position 129,254,256 of record NC_051168.1, on the reverse strand, counting down.
CGGACGCAGGCGCGGATGCATGGACGAACGCAGGGACGGACGCACGAACAGACGCACGCACGGACGGGTGGATGGACGCATGGACGGTTACAAGACGTACGCAGGAACGGACGGAAGCAAGAACGAATGGACGGACGAATGCTTCGCCCCACTCCCCATCATTCACTCCGTGGATATGCTGCCATTTTTTTTACCTCACTTTGAGAATTCACTGTGAATTCCAGGGCGCGTGCTGTGCTATATTATTTGGCTCGCGTGTTCTCGGGAGCCTCGACAACCGATCTGCAGCGTTTTCTGACCACGCTCAAGAAGTGTCGCAGGGTTCCTTAAAGCGGTGCCGTCAGCTGCCATATTCCACATTTTCAGAATGCCACTTTGCAAGCGAAGACTGTGGCAACGTGGCTCCTAGGCTAAAATGATATACCGAAACACCTACGAGAGGCGTTCGCATAATGTCAGACAGGGGTACTTTATTCGACTGCCACGGAATTCAACGTAGCCTTCATAGAATGTCTTATGAAACGACATATCCGCCTCCGTGATAACCCTGAGTCTGAAACACTTAATTGTGTGATCGCATAGCGTGAAAAATATGAGGCACAGGATAAGTAAAGGAACGAGGGGGGATGGGCTTCCATCCTTTGTCCTCAATCTCATATGTTTCGCGCTGCGTGATCAGTTACGTATTACCAACACGCCTCACTTCATGCTCTTGTCACCATTAATTAAGGTCTCTAGATAAAAGTTTTGGTACACTTGCCAGAGTTGGGGTAATAGTCTGCCGAGATCTGTAAGCGTTGACGGGTAACGCGATGCATTCTGATGTTTGAGGCATTGTCAAAACGGTGCTCAGCGGCACCACGAGGTCCACCTCAGGCCTGCGAGTAACAAGTTGTATACAAGTGAGGCACTGATCATAACTCACTGATCGGGAACAAATGAATACGCTGCCAATTCCTTGGAAACCGTTATCTTCGACACATGCTGAACAGTCGCGTCAAAGTGAGCATATCACAAAGTACAAACACATGGACGAAAAAAACAAGGTATACTTATCAAGTGAATGCTGATTATGATGAGGTGAAACACTGCCCATCCGATCATGAATAGTGGCTCTCTGTTTTGTTCTGGTTAGCAGCCTTTTATTTTATTTTTGTTGGTATTTTAATCTGTCATACTCTTTGGTTGATGGGTGTTTTAATTTCGCTGTTTTTACGGTGTTGTGGATTTTCATTTTGTTTCTTCTGGATAACAGCCTCGGGCTAATCTTTTATTATTCACAGACGTTTCGGTTTTTCACGTGTTCTTGGCGTTGCCAATTTTGTGGTGTTGTGGCCTTCTATTGTGTTCTTGTTAACCTTTACGTTTGTCATATGCTTTGATTGATGAATGGCTAAATGTCGGTGTTTTTACGGGTTTGTAGCCATTTCTCTTTTTAAACCATGTACGCGCTATGTACGCTTCAGAGACGGTTTTGCGCACATTTGCTGCAAACCTGCGCTTTGACTGTACACGGCACTCGGAAGGATTGAAGCCGAATAAACATCATGAAGTCCTATGGAGTTTCACTCCTAGAAGAAGTAACATAGTTTCTTACACGTTAGCCTAACACGACTCTAAGGCGAACGCCATCGTTGTTAATCATAATTTTTTTTTATTGTACCCCCCCTGCCCCCGAAAGCATTCTGCACTTAACGGGCTTTGGCACTGCCTGCGACATAAGAAAGGTCGCAAACTTCCTGCACTTAACGTGGTTATTGCCTTCGTGATCGGTTCAACTTTGATCAGGCGACGGTGACATTGTAGAGACTTCACGATGGCACATCCTAACAATCTGTGACGGCATGGCGACGTCAGCAATGACAATTCAGCCACTGGTGTCGACGCCACTGTCGGTCAATTTTCGCCATTCATGAGGCATCTAAGGCTCCCGCCTTAGCAAACAGAGGATGCGAAAGCCCCCGTTTCTTTAGCTGTCCCTGTCTTTGGTCTGTGCTGGACTCTGTACAACGAACCGCCTTCAACTAACCCAACTTGCGTTCGTAATTTTGTCTCATTCGCTGTATCGTCCAAATAGCAAAGTCGATCGAGAGATTTCATAAAGGCTGTTCTAATACACTTGTCGGTGCAAATGAGACTAGTGTCATGCGCGTCAACAAGACAGAGATTTATGATGCGAAGAAAGCCTGAAGTTGTATCGTGGTTAGAAGGGGCACCGCAGTCGTTTATAACTTGAGAGTTTAGAAGAAGACCCGCCCAGATGACCGAAGTGTGGCAGCACATTCAGTGATGTTCCGTACTATGCCAAAGAAATCGCATTCGGAGACATGAAAATTCTCTATTTCAGGGATTTTTTCCTGTAAACGCTGGCGATACTCCCAGCAAAATTTTCTGCACAACGGTATTAATTTCCGTCCCCATCCACGCACACACATACAATAATCCGGTAACACGGTAACGTAAAGAAGTATACGTACAAGCCAAAACTCCCTATTACACGTGTTTCACGTACTGGCAACTTTTGAAATCATGTCTAGCTCATCCACTGCCACACAACAAAAACATGACTTTAATAATTCATATACTATTAGTGCACTGAAAATTGTGGACTTCAAGCCTAACCCCACTAGTGAACTAGAAATGGCTCCGCCTACTTATCAGAAACAAATCTCAAAGGATATGCTTGCGCGGTGCTTGCGTCAGAACCAATTGCAGCAGATGAATCCGCATTGTAACCGCTGATTATCAGTCGTCATAAGAGAATTTAACCATTCTTTAAATTCCCTGCAATATCACGAAGATTTCTTTTTTTTTTTCTTTAACTCCATATCAAAATGACAGGTGCAAATTCTCCGAAGAAGGCAAAATTACCTACACGGAACATCACTGAGCGCATATCATCAGTGACTTAAAAGGGTGGTGCCAGCAAACTTTTGGCTTCCGCGTTCTTTGCGGCAAGCGTTTCTCACACCTCCAGCAAGCGTGATATAGGCACCAAGATTCATCCGTTCCCGCGAAAAAATTCGACATTGCCTTTTTATACGTGGACATCTTTCGGTTTAGGTTTCTGAGCACCGAGATTGGCAGTGGCGTACCATACAGTGCAGCTGGCTTGGTCACGTGACCAACAGGGCTGTGACACGCGTTGTGCTGAGTGTCATCTGCTATCGTCCACACGTGCCATGCAGGCACCAGCAAAACAAATGGGCTTACAGTTGCCATCGCAACTGTTGGTCCCTGATCTAGCTTTGCCAGTATGTACGTTGCGGAGGTCCAGAGGTCTCTCACGTCACTACTGATCTGGTGCGACGTTACTATAACTTTCTCTGCCCTTCCTACGGACCTACGTCAGTGTTGGATTCGCTAGGGGCTCGGGCTTCCCCCCTCCCGAAATTCGTATGAAGAGGGTTTTTTTTACTGAGAATAATTAATAAAATATGGTCTTTTAAAGGCCTTCAGCAAGTGCTCTCCTTTCCCCCAGAAAAATATTCCGGCTACGGGACTCCTGGAAATCCATAAAACAGACTTGTACAGCTTTACCGGGAGCATCAAGGATTTTCCCGGGGGCATCAGAAATGGACTGCGTAGAGGGTTTTTAAACTACTTAAGAAACGACTAAAAAAAGCGCTATTTTCTTCTGGTATTCCGCCTTGGCTCTGCCAACTTGTGATGCCAGTAATCAGTTCGCGTGATGGCATTAGGAACTAATACTCTGGTCACACGGCAAATATGTTGTCATTTACAGCGAATGTCATTTCATTGTAATATCATTTATTTGCGGTCAAACGGATAATGCTTTTGATTTTGCCGGGGCATCAGAAATGGACTGCGTAGAGGGCTTTTAAACTACTTCAGAAAAGACTATAACGAACAAGCGCGCTATTTTCTTCCTGTATTTCCCCTTGGCTCTGCCAACTTGTTATGCCAGCAATCAGTTCACGTGATGACATTAGGAACAAATACTCTGGTCGCACGGCAAATATATTGTCATTTACAGCGAATGTCATTCCTTTGTAATGTCATTTATTTGCTGTCAAACGGATAAACTAATGCTTTTGATAAAAATGACATTTCCTGTCTAATGAGTTCCCAAAACACATTCGCATTTAATTTCGGACCGAATGAGCCGTCTCGACGCTAGATATTTTCGGGTATATTGAGTGATTTGTTTCATTTTTTAGACAATACAATTGCATTGCCCGCGGTCAGGACAAAAGGAGGTGGTTTGCCTCCTGATGAGGTCCTGCTCGTGCTGGGCGTAACAGCGGTAGTGCTAAATTGACATTCACAATGTACAATCGGAAAAAATTGCATGAAATATACGTATTCACAAAAGCAGCCATCAGCTCGACAACAGAACTCTGCACTACAAGATGGCTAGAGCAACAAGTAATACTATTTGACAAAGTTTGCCCATCTGCGCACAAAAATGACTGATGGTTTACGTACAAAATACATAGCTGTCATCATTTGTAAATGTTATATTGTTTTTTACTAAAAAATAACGTATTACTGGTTTGATCTCATAATAGCCTGCGCGAAAGCTTCTAAAAAAACAGCTACTCTCAACCACAGCAGCTGAATGCCGACCATGTTTGACTTTTGCTTTGTTGCCGTTGTTGCCTGTGTTGTGAATGTTGATCGTTCGATTGCACCTGTTGTGGTGACCAAAGTGGTGACTACACGAAATCGCTGCCGCTGTCTCGTTTTTGCAGTCGAAAAGTCAGTCATGCGCGCCGTTTCAGCTGACTGTTCTCACGCGTGGTTGCGCATATCGTCGGCCATGTTAGTTTTTGAGTGTGTCGTGCAGCTGTGGAAGGTTGGGTAAAACTGCCGCGTTTATATTTTATGATCAATTTTGTACCAATAAATATATTTCTGGGAGATACACGCACGTGGCATGCAAGTTTTAGTAGATTTTTGTTTCTCCCAAAATCGACGGCTCAGGATGGCTAAGATCGTGGTCATCATTTCAAAGTTACAATTGTTTTCATTGTGTGACAGCGCGCATGTAAAATGACATTCGGTCTACTTAATCACATTCTTTGTAAATGACATTAAATTTGCCGTGTTGCCGTAAAGCTCTCAGTCATCTGACATGCGAGGCATAGTATACCGGTGTTATGGTACGTTCACACTAAGTGCGTATACGGCAAGCGGAAGGGAATTATCCGAAAGTGCGTAAAACTCGCGGCCGCTTGCCAAATCGCTTGCGGAACAACGAAAGGGTACTGACTGCGTACACCACCTCATTCTCATCGTGGCAAAAAGAATTATACTGGCGAAACAACGGAAATAGCTGCCCTGTGCGCGCAAACATCAAGCTTCTTCAGCGAAACGCATCAGATTTACCTCAGGTTGAAGAACCTGTCTAGCGAGCCCGACGTTTAAGAAGGCAACTGCCCATTCTCGAGGTATACGTATACGCAGTGACTCGTGCTACCCATTGCACGTATCCCACTGAGTTCCGTTGTACCGTCAAAAGCTGAATACGCATGCCGTTCACTTGATTACAGATTGGAGCGAGGCCTGGGACAGCACCTCTTGACATAAGGCAAATCGTAGTTTCGATTGTGGTAGGAGTGCTTCCTCCTCCTCTCTTTCCGTTCGCCAATCCATCGCCAATTAGCTTATTCATTAGTGTTATTAGGTTTCTAATGAATAAGGTAATTGTGTGCTCCCAAACACTCTATCGTTCACGTTGGCAGTAGTTGATAGATAGCGGATATATGCACTGAAACGGGGTGTTGAACCAGCAGGAGTTGACTCGGCGAACGAAAGCTTTATTGAGCGCAAGGGCTAACTGAACGCAAGCCTGCGATCACAGCAAGTCTTCTTCCTTTTCTATATTCGAGCTCCATGCCCACTGCCCTCGTTACAATCACCCCCGGGCGATGAGGGAGCCATCCTGGCGACCTAAGGACAGGTGTACACAGAAGGGTCATGGTATGGCTTGAGCCGAGAAATGTGTACAATTTCTTGTCCCCGACGGCGCTTGTCCGGAGATGCATCCAGTGGCTCGACCAGGTAGTTGACAGGGGATGTTTGGCGTATAACTCGATAAGGGCCATGGTACCTGGACGAAAGCTTGTGGGAGAGTCCTGGAGGAGTAGAAGGAATCCATAACCACACCAGTGAGTTCGGTGCAAAGCTCATAGGCGTGGCTGATGCGTCGTGGCGATGTTTTTGGCGCGTCTGGTCATGTGACGTGAACGCACGAGCAAGCTTCTGACATTCTTCAGCGTGTGCTGCTTCTCGAGAAACGGTAGTCATCTCTGAAGGGTCCGGTCGATAAGGAAGAATAGTATCCATTGTTGATGATGGCTCGCATCCGTAAAGAAGAAAGAAAGGCGAAAATCCAGTGGTGCTTTGCGTTGCAGTGTTGTAAGCATATGTCACAAAAGGCAGTATGCTATCCCAATTTGACTGGTCGGATGAAGCGTACTTGGCCAGCATATCCCCAAGTGTACAATTAAAACGCTCTGTCATCCCATTAGTTTGCGGATGATAGGCTGTGGTAGTGCGGTGTATGATGCGACACTCGCTCAACAACGCTTTGATAGCATCGGAGAGAAAAACGCGGCCGCGGTCGCTTAGTAACTCTCGAGGTGCTCCATGTCTTAAAACCAGGTTTTGCAGTATAAAACACGCTACGTTTTTTGCGGTAGCAGAAGGTAACGCAGCTGTTTCAGCGTACCGCGTTAGGTGGTCGATAGCGACAATGACCCAGCGGTTGCTACTCGAAGTATAGGGAAGCGGACCGTAAAAGTCGATTCCGACACGATCGAAAGCTCGTGCTGGACATGGCAACGGCTGCAAGGGACCTGTGGCATGCTGAGTGGGCATTTTACGTCGCTGGCACGTAAGACAAGACCTTAAAGAACGGCGAACGAAACGGTACATACCGCTCCAGTAGTACCGCAGCTGCAAGCGAGTGTATGTTTTTAACACACCAGCGTGGCCACATTGCGGATCATCGTGGAACGTGGCACAGATGTCGGAGCACAGATGTCGGGGAATGACGAGCAACCACTTACCACCCATCGAACTGTAGTTTCGGCGGTAAAGCAGGTTATCCCGAATAGCGAAGTGTCCTGCTTGACGGTGAAGCGTCCTGGAAACTGGAGCGGGCGTCCGGTTTGAGAGCAAGTCCAAAAGAGAAGAAATCCAAGCATCTTTGCGTTGCTCGGAAGGCATGTCCGAAATGCTGATGGCCAAGGCAGCACTGGTGGAGATAGGCGAGCCGACAGGCTCTGAAGCCAATGGCGAACGTGACAGGGCATCGGCGTCGGAATGCTGACGGCCAGAACGGTAGACAACACGGATATCGAACTCCAGTAACCGCAATGCCCAACGAGCGAGCCGACCATTAGGATCTTTTAGTGAAGATAACCAGCAAAGCGCATGGTGGTCTGTTACAATATCAAACGGACGTCCATATAAATAAGGCCGAAATTTTCCAATTGCCCAAATAATGGCAAGGCACTCCTTTTCAGTTACACTGTAATTTTTCTCGGCTTTACTGAGGGTGCGGCTGGCATAGGCAACGACGTACTCGTCAAAGCCATCCTTGCGTTGGGCCAGTATGGCCCCTAGCCCGATACCACTAGCGTCTGTATGAAGCTCCGTTGGAGCAGATGGATCGAAATGTCGGAGTATGGGAGGCGTGGTGAGAAGCCGTCGGAGTTCCTGAAATGCATCATCACACGCCTGCGACCACGCTGACAAATCAGAACTTCCGGCAAGAAGATTGGTCAAGGGGGCGATAATGGAGGCGAAATGGCGGACGTAGCGCCGGAACTGAGAACATAGGTCGATGAAGCTTCGAAGCTCTTTGACGGTGGTTGGCTTTGGGAACGCCGCGACTGCATTAATTTTCGTAGGGTCCGGGAGAATGCCGTCCTTAGAAACCACATGGCCGAGAATCACAAGCTTGCGAGCGCCGAAGTGGCATTTCTTCAAGTTAATTGAAGTCTCGCCATTGAAAGGCACGTAAGAACTTGCTCGAGGCGGCTGAGGTGGGTCGCAAAGTCGCTTGAAAATACCACAATGTCATCCAAATAACAGAGGCACGTTTTCCATTTCATACCTCGCAAGACGGTATCCATCATTCTTTCGAAAGTGGCAGGCGCATTGCAGACGCCAAAGGGCATAACGGTGAATTCATATAGTCCATCCGGTGTTACAAAGGCTGTCTTCGGGCGGTCACCCTCTGCCATGGGCACCTGCCAGTAGCCGGAGCGTAAATCTAACGAAGAAAAGAACTCTGCTCCTTGTAGGCAGTCCAAAGCATCATCGATGCGCGGCAGAGGGTATACGTCTTTGCGCGTTATCTTGTTGAGTCGGCGGTAGTCAACGCAGAACCGGATGGATCCGTCTTTTTTCTTGATGAGAACAACCGGTGAAGCCCAGGGACTGTTGGAGGGCTCGATGATGCCACGTTTCAACATGTCGTCTACTTGTTCGTCGATGACACGGCGTTCAGCAGATGACACACGGTACGGACGCTGCCTTAGTGGGGCTTGTTGACCGGTGTCAATACGGTGAACGACCGCAGAGGTTCGGCTTAAGCCTGACTGGTCACGATCGAATGAAGAACGAAAGCGGAAAAGAAGATTTATAATCTCTTCGCGCTGAGTTGGTGCGAGCTCAGAGTCGATGGCATCCGAGAATACGTCCAGAGCATCATTAGGCGCGTTGGTAGGAGTGACGGCACAAATTGGGAGCGAAACCGTTGAATCGGGTATAGTAGCCAGAAGAATGCACTCGCAAGGTTCGTAGCTTCCCAGGCATTCTCCACGTAGTAAGGATGACGGGCTGTCCGAGGGATTGCACACATAAATGGCAGCGTGACCATTGCGAAAAATGACGACGGCAAACGGAAGCATGATATTTCGACGGCACGCAGATGGGACCGATGGCATAAACAACACAGGCGATTTCGGGGGGGAGGCACACGACACCGAGACAACAACAGCTGAGAAAGGCGCAATGTCAACGTCAGAAGCAGCAAACACTCTACACGAAGCGCCATCGTCGGGGTCATAGCACGGCACAGATAATGCGAGTTCGGAATGAGCACAGTCGACCAAAGCAGAATTTGACGAAAGAAAGTCCCATCCAAGGATAACGTCATGCGAAGAACGGAATAAAACTACAAATGAGACGACGTACATCGCACCTTGAATGACCACTCGTGCAGTGCACATAGCTGAAGGCTGAATATGATGGGACGTAGCTGTCTGCAAAGATAGGTCGGTAAGTTGCGTGGTCACTTTCTTCAAGTTTCGGCACAGTTTCTCGCTAATTACAGATACGGCAGCTCCAGTGTCAACAAGTCCGTGCACCTTTATGCCATCAATATAGAGTTCGATTTCGTTCGGGGGAGAGCAGTTAGGTCTTGAAATTTTCGCTGCCAACGCAGTTCTTGCCTCCGGAACTGCGCCCGTCAGTTTTCCCCTCGTGGTGGGCTGTTGCGACGTAACATTGGAGAAATAGATCTGCGACGAGGAGAAGGCGAATGGCTTGAGCCGGATGGGCGGCGACCGGTACGTACGTCTAGAGGTGGATCGGCAGGAACGGGATATCGCGGCTGAATGGGCATGTAGTGTGAGGCCCCTGCAATGTCATGAGAAGGGAAGCTGCGACGGCGGCAGTGACGAGCTATGTGGCCTGGGATGCCACATGAAAAACATATTGGCCGATTATCCGGAGTGCGCCATTGGCTGACGGTAGGGGCACTTGTCACCGAATAAGGTACCGGAAACGGTCGTGCAGGCGGCGGCTTCATATAAACGTTCCGAGTTGTTTCGTATACAGCCGGAGACGGGACAGTAAACGGGTGGGCAGGTGACGTCGACGAATAAACGTGGCGAGCTGCTTCGTAGATAGCCGGAGACGATGGAGCGCGTGGCCGAGCAACAGCGGCTGCATATGTTAGTGGCGCGGTAACAGATGGTGGAGCCTGAGCTGGCGGCAATGCTTCGGCAACTTGCGATTCAATGACCTGACGAAGCGAAGGCGATAAGGGTGCCATCGGCTCGGTAGTTCTGGTGATTATAGATGGCTGCCTGGCGACCTCCTCGCGTATGAATTGCTTTATGAGTGGCATTAAAGCAGAGTGGTCGGCAGTGTCATGGCGATAGTCGAGGGATGAAAGGTCCGCGGTGTCTTGAGCAGCGCAACGTGTGGAAGCACGTTGCCTACGCAGCTCATCATAACTTTGGCAGAGCTGAATCACCTCGGCGACTGTCTGGGGACACTTCGCAGCAAGCGTTTGGAATGCACCATCGTCGATTCCTTTCATTATGTTTTTTATCTTGCCTGCCTCATCCAGAGTCGGGTCGATGAGCTGGAAGAGGAAGAGCACATCTTCGATGTAGCTCGTGAAAGTCTCATCTGTTCTCTGTACTCTGCCACGCAAGCGCTGTTCAGCACGAAGGCGGCGGACAGCAGGACGTCCAAAGAGTTCTGAGAGGGTTTTTGCCAATTCCGACCACGTACTGAAATCACTTCGATGATTTCTGTGCCATAGTTTCGCCACGTCGGTCAGGTAAAAATTCACATTTGTGAGCTTATCGGCTGCGTTCCACTTATTGTACGCGCTCACCAGTTCATGCCCGGCAATCCAGTTGTCCACTGTGCCACCAAATATGGGGGGGTCGCGCTGCCGGAGAGCGCCAGCGCAGAAGACAGGTATGAGTGGGAGAGCTGGAGTGGTGGCCTGAGACGGTCCCGGATCAGTCATCGCAGAAGCTGGTTGGAGTGTGCGGCTACGAAGCTCCAGGGTGAGGACCAGATGTATCCCAGCACTTCCACCACTTGAAACGGGGTGTTGAACCAGCAGGAGTTGACTCGGCGAACGAAAGCTTTATTGAGCGCAAGGGCTAACTGAACACAAGCCTGCGATCACAGCAAGTCTTCTTCCTTTTCTATATTCGAGCTCCATGCCCACTGCCCTCGTTACAGCACGAACAATACGCATGCTAAGAGTGCACGTACATCATCTATGCACGTACGAGCATACCTACACGCGTGATATATATACGCACACGCGGCCTTAGCGCGCGCGTTTGTGTGTGTTATTATACAGACAGGCGAAATCGAAAATGTGTGGGAGAAGGATTACAGCAGCTTGAGTTTGAGATTGGGGAGCACTAGCACTTGCACAGAAAACAAACATATGCGAAAAATACAGTCACGCATGTAACGCAACAAATTTTTTAATGCACTTGCGCAATCCACGCCTAAAAAACTCCGCGCTTAAAGAAGCCCGAATATTGATCACAGTGCAGACAAGCTAAATAATGGTGTGCTCACCATGGAGAGCCCCGCCGCGGTGGTCTAGTGGCTAAGGTACTCGGCTGCTGACCCGCAGGGCGCGGGTTCGAATCCCGGCTGCGGCGGCTGCATTTCCGATGGAGGCGGAAATGTTGTAGGCCCGTGTGCTCAGATTTGGGTGCACGTTAAAGAACCCCAGGTGGTCTAAATTTCCGGAGCCCTCCACTACGGCGTCTCTCATAATCATATAGTGGTTTTGGGACGTTAAACCCCACATATCAATCAATCAATCACCATGGAGAATGAAGTCGTCCTGAACTTATTGATTAGAACAAGTGTCCGTCACCTTTCCAATTCGCAAGTTATACGATTTGCACCGTTCTCCGTCACGCATCGTCTGCATCCGTCAAGATGTGACAGAGCCATACCTTACCATCTTTTCACCCCGATGCCACGAATTTAGATAAACTGCAATGGTCTCTGAACATTCCTTTTGTCTTTCTTGGGCTCACGCGTGCAGCTTAGTGAGAAAAAAAAAAAGGAACTATGTGGCCGTATCTCAACGCGTGCAACGTGGCAACGTGTCTCCTTTCAAGGTTCACCCTGTTAGCGCTGTTTTCAGGCGCGGCCGCTAGGTGGCGAGCACTCAATTGGAGTCGCGAATTAGTTGTGAATTGTCTGCTACCCTGCTATGCCAAGCAGCTTCATGCCTGTTCTGTCTCGTTTCATACGATCATTGTGCGTGATAAACTGACATCCGTTCGTTTTGCATGTTACGAACCACCCAAGTGCAGGTAATAGCGTGCAAACAAAAAGCGGAAAATTCGTAGAGGCCTAACGCGTATTTCTGACGTAGTTCACGTGTGTGTGTGTGTGTGTGTGTGTGTGTGTGCGTGCGTGTGCGTGTGCGTGTGCGTGTGCGTGTGTGTGTGTGTGTGTGTGTGTGTGTGTGTGTGTGTGTGTGTGTGGTGTGTGTGTGTGTGTGTGTGTGTGTGTGTGTGTGTGTGTGTGTGTGTGTGTGTGTGTGTGTGTGTGTGAATAGGAGGCGAGTAGGAGAGGCGAGAAAGGGATAGCACCTGCAGGAGGGGTATGCAGGGTGGGAAACCCTCGTGTTCTTGCACTTCGAATGCTTTAGAGGCCCTATTAAAAAAGAGATCAGCGCGTTTCCGGGCACTTCATTGAAAGAATGGCGCCTCTAAAAAAACTGTCTCCAAGTACTTGTTAACAATTTCATACTCACCCCGCAAGACTCTCAGCAATGTATTCCAGGTCATGCCACGCTGTAGACGTATTGTAGAAGTAGAATCCAACGCCTACGAAAACCATGTTGCGCTTTCTGTCGTTACCCAGAAGAGTCCGCATTGCCTGGGCGTTAAAAAAAGGGGGAAGGGCTATTTTCATCATTCGCAGGACCGCCAACAAACTCATTGCCTGAAAGTAACAAACATGTTTCATGTTGCAATGTATGTTAGCTTACCGTCACAGGGACCTCTAGAAAGATTCGAAGAGCTATGGCATTAATACGTAGTTCAACTATGCTCTCAACCTAAACTAAGGAAAACGTAGCGAGCAATGAAAAGGAAAATGAAAGGTGTAACGTTAAGGAAAAATGAGAGAGCAGATTGGGTCAGGGAAAAACTGGTATTAAGGAACATCATTAACCGAAAGCAAGAAAATGATGTTATTGATTGATATGTAGTATTTAACGTCCCAAAACCACCATATGATTATGAGAGACGCCGTAGTGGAAGGCTCCAGAACGTTCGACCACCTGGGGTTCTTCAACGTGCACCCAAATCTGAGCACACGGGCCTACAACATTTCCCCCTCCATCGGAAATGCAGCCACCGCAGCCGGGATTTGATCCCGCAACCTGCGGGTCAGCAGCCGAGTCCCTTAGTTACTAGACCACTGCGGAGGGGCGAAAGCAAGAAAAGAACATGATTGATCCCTCCTTCACAGGCACCGGCTTAACACGAAAGGAAAACGTGTTCTTTCAGAATTAGATTAGTGTTTACTGCTCATTATTATGAGAAAGCATATACAGTGCATATTGCTGTCTGACAGCTAAAACAACGTTTAGCATGGATGCATCCACGTTGGCGCTTGGTGATAGACCTTCATCGTGACGACTAACGTCCATGATTATTGATTAGGCATGCCCTTGCGGTCATAGATGCCAGTGACAGCTGCAATAGTTAACGGGGAGAGCAAATCCAAAGATGGAGGTGTGACAGCTGGAAGAACGTGGCTGATGGTACGCCAAGCTTGGGCTAAGGTTGCCTAATCAAGGAATGTTAAAAGAGTTATTCAATGCCACTGAACGACTGGAGAGAGATGCAAAGCGCGTCGTTAGGTCGTCCCTTTTGGCCGACCGCCAATTTTCGCGGGGTAGCCAGGGGGAGCGTAAGTGGAGAACGAAGAATTATATCCAGGGGCAAAAAGGTGCATTGCAGAGCTATTTTTGCTATGGATGGATGCTATATGAGTGATGTCGACACTTTGGGGTGAGGTCGCCACCTGTGGTGTGTTGAGGCGTTGACAAAATGGCGCTTCTATTGTAAACAGACGCGTGGAAACGACTCGTTGAAGGATCTAATCGGGGATCTCGCGGTCATGCCGCATTACTTCACATTATCAAGAGCACTGACTGAATATAGTGGTAGATATTAAAGGCGTTTTATTTCAAGCCTACAAAGTATAGGATCATGATGAAGTGGATAGCGCGCCCAGCATAGGTGGCTGCCGACCGAGAGGTCATAGGTTCGACACCCGTTTTACAGAACTTTGTCTTCTGATTCAATGCCATTTCTGTGATGGAAATACGTCACTGAAATCTTGGTAGACGCCAGCATAAAACACTTTCATGTTAAAAAAAAGAACATCAGTAGGGAGTGTTAGGCATAGGCAAGATAACCAGTGGTCGTTGAGAATAATTGACTGGACTTCAAGAGAAAGCAAACGCGCGATGGGGGAGACAGACTTAGGTGGGCAGGTGAGATGAGGAAGCTGCGTGTATAACGTCGCAGCCGCAAGCACAGGACCACATTGATTGGCGTAACTTGGGAGAGGCAATCGGCCTACAGCGGGCGTAGTCGGGAAGAAGAACCAGCTCGTGCTACTTGTTTTTCACGGGCATGCATTAAGCCATGGTTAGATCCAAAGTTCCACGGGCCCTTGTGTATTTTTGAATACAAAAGCCAACTTTTTTCTTCTCACTCAATTGAGTTGATACTATCATCCCCGCCGCCAGAAGCCTCCTAAACCCAACGTGGTTTAGCGTGACCTCCGGGATCAGAAGCACTGAAAGCTTCCGGCACCTCATTTTGTTTTGCTGTACTTCGGGCCATAATTCCACCTTTGACCGAGCGCCAACTTCTTTGGATGACGTCGTGATGTTTATGTGATGTCATAGTGACTTCATGATGACGTCAACAATTGTGGTGAACTGCGACGTGTTATGACGCGTATAATGACGTCATCCTATTACTTTTACTGCATCACCCGCGTTTAAGCCGACAGTTTTCGCTCTAGTGGCTACCTAAATGCTCGTTCACACGTGCGTCTTGCTGCAATCGCACAGCCAAGTTAGTCGCAAAGCGACAAGCGTCCAATGCCCGCTTTGGGGGATTCCTTCTGAAGGCAAAAGCTTTACATGCGTCGTCAAAATGAAAATTTGACCGTCACTGGCAACCATCCCATGAAGTCGGTGATGCGATACATCATCACGTCAATGCCGCACCATATGACCTTATCAAGATGCCACAAGTAGCGAAAATGTGAGACGTCATCGGGACGTAGCACCACACAATGGCGCTGTAGCACTGTCCTTTGAGCGGCAAAAAGAGCTAGAAAGCGCGCGAAATGAAGACTACGCTCGGCAGTTGTGTGTGAAGCCACGATTTGTGTCCCATGTTCCATAATAAACTGAGAACAAAAAATACGGCTTTCGTCTCAAAGTCATCATAGGTGAATATTTGAGGGTGCCTTTGAGCTTTGGGACACAGTAACACCTAAGCCATAGGCATTTTTGCATGTTTTATCTGTGTTTGTTATAACCATCATATGTAGTAAACAATGCAATCTAGTAACAAAGGTAACTGGAAAATCTGTGTCACCACTATGCTACCTCATTTTGATGTAGCAATTTCAATCGGTTTGTATTGTCCCCTTTGTAAAGTGATTAAATGGTGGGACTGAATTTCAAAAATATTTTTCTTGTAGTAAAGTAATTGAATGGTGGGACTAAACTTTAAATATATTTTTCATGACTAAAACAATAACGACATTGATCAAAGTATCTGTGGGCGAAATTTCCATGATTCCCAATCGTATGCGTTTTTCCATTTAGTTTACATTGGACAACCATACGTTTCTGCAGGTGCCTCGTCATAGGCCTAAGAAGCGTTTTTGCCAAGTTTCGAATTTTATTTCAGAGCCTAGGTGCCACATAGAGGCCAAACAAAAAAGTTTAGAAGGACTACGTCTGTTGGCGAGTTCTATCAAAGCAATTTTTAATTGATCTATAATTTTCTGGCGCCAAAAACGTCTCCGAAAACACTACAATTTACTGAACCTTACCTATGCGCTAAACATGTAGCGTAAAATATAAATTAAACATGATAAACTGACACGTTCCTGGGAAAACGCAAAAAAAACAAGTGTTGAAAAAATAAGCTAAACAGCCGATAAAATAGTTGCGGAATGGGCACGCTAACTCTATTTGAATTCCTTTCCGGAGAATTAGAACTTGCCGTATCTTCATTCCTTTCCTTTCCTCGGAACGAGAAAAAAAACTTGGCCCATTGTCTCTCCGGGAATCGCCGGGCAGTTACATTCCAATATAGCAAAGGCATTTACAATATAGGAAAGGCGTCTTGATAGTTTCAATGATTTAAGAATAAACTCCCAATGAAGCTGATGTAACCAGATGCACTAAGAATTGCAAAAGTACGCCAAACACATGATCAACGTCGAGGGTTAGTAGTTTAGTGGCAAATCTCGTGCAGTTTCGGGCAAAGGCACCCATATTTCTAGACGGAGGGGGGGGGGGGGTGTATGGCGAATAAAAAAAGAAGGGGGAGAAGTATGAAGGGACATTATACACAAGCTGGTGTATGAAAGTTTGCTGTGAACATAAGCGTGGCACCAGAGCTAATACGCGTTACATATTAGAGAGCGGCTTTTTCGAATATGCGTCCGAGTTGCCGCAGGCACCCGCCGCAAAAACAAACAGAAGAGTGAATGGAAGGGGGGAGGCGGAGAGTAGGCCGCTGGTGCGCCCACCAAAGGAAACAAAATGGCTGCCTATCCGCGTGTTTCACTGCAAATGTCGTCGAAAGACTAGTCTTCCGTCTGGAGAGAGTGAATAGAACGTTTATTCGGTTGTCACACATGTCCCGTTTATTAGGGAGGCGATCGCCGGGCTAATTCCAAGAGCCGAAGTATCGGCCCCCCGAACCGCACCACGAAAGCGTGGACAATTTAGAAGTGGTCCTTATTGGTGCGCCAGCGGACGCCGGCTGTGGCCCAAAGAACAAGACAGAGCCGAGAGTTGATAAACAAACAAATTATATTCTCAATAATGGCAGATTGAAAATAATACACAAAAATGCACACTCCACACTAGTTACATACAATATGTCACCAATCAGACCAATCAATCAACATACTACACAATACAATCAGCCACACTTGAAACAACGGACACGGACAACAATACGCACTACAATGCAGTCGCATGCATTGAACAACCAAGACACTTAAGGACTAAAGCGATAGAAAACCTATTCAGTCCAAAGTCCTTGGAACAAAGGTCTGAATGATACTCTTCCGAGAGTCACTCACTCAAAGTCCAGCGTTGTTGTCGTTCCGTAGCTCTCGAAGTTTCTCTTCCAGGAAACCTCGCGTCCTCAATTGGCCACTCTTCCAACTTCAACTTCTTCGCCGGAAAACCGTCGGCTTCACACACGCAGCTGTTGCCCGCGTTTTCGCTCGATAGCGGTAAACACACGCTCTTGCCTGTAGCTCGAGCCTTCACCCACAGGTGGAACTCCTCTTCATCTCCTGCTCTGTCACTACGGACAGCACCTTCGCCGACTCCACGGCGGAATCCCTACGCGCTCCGGCGCTAACTTTCCGTCTTCTCCTGATTTCTCGTCTCGGCCGCTCGATTAAATACCTTCCGCGCCACCTTCCAGAAATTTCTCGTCCTTTCGTCGGCGCGACGCGCAGCGAAGGCTGGGGAGAGGCACGAGACGGTTCGACTGCCCTCCCCGGAGGATGATTCACTCGGTCTGGCCACGCCTCCTTCGTTCTAGAAAAATCGCGGCCTTGCTGGGCCGCCGATGTGGGGTGAGGAGGTTCGTCTGCGAAGCCATGCTTCTGCGGGGAGAGCGCGCGCCCCGGGGAGCCCTGGATGCTTGTTTTTCTTTTTTTTTCTCTTTTGACCTCGCGGCGTTTTTCCCGCCCGTTGTCGCAAGAATTTGGCGGCGCGCTCATTTTTAGCGCTCGTTCTGTGACACTGCCCCCCACTTTAAGAATATTATCCCATAATATTCAAAACCACACAAACGAGCGCGAAAAGTCACCACACACTCTCACAGACTGTAACACAATCCGTCGCTCGTGACACGTCACATTCACAATATATCACTCAATACAATCTTACATTGTAGTTCAATTCCACAACACGTGAAAACACAACCACAAGCACATGAGTACAACACTGCACCACACATTCTAAACAATACAAACGTACAAAGTTCTGTCTATCCAACAATTATACAACACTATACATCACACCATCGCACAGAACACTGACTCACTCGACATACACTTGAGACACAGGATAACAAGAACATTAACACAACATATGTCACTCAGCCCTGCCAAACACATTCTGATTCCACCTCAGCACCTATCCCGTGTGTTTCGAGCTGCGCTTGCGTCCCTTCTTGCGGTGCTCGCTCGATCTATTCTTGTGTTTCCACGTTCTTTTTCGGCGAGCCCTTTCCCACGACGATATCTGAGGCGTCGTCTCAGCCATCGTTGTCTCTTCCGACACCGTTAACGCGTCATTACATTCGACGGGTCCTGTCTGTTTATTTACCCGCTTGATAATGCCTCTACATTTTGCCCGGCTGGCCAACTCCGTCTCCTTTACACTGTCAGTCGGTTGAGGTCGTGCCGACGTACGTCCAGTTGCTCGGCCTGTGAACTTATTCGACACGATCGTCTTCTCCTTCGCTGTCTCTTGCGCCGCAGCTTCACCTTGGGCTCTAGTGAGACCCGTCACGGGATGCTCCTCCACTGTATCTCGCGGCCGCTGTGTTGGCGAGGGCTCTATCTTCGGGTCTTCTCCCAAACATTCTGGATCACTTGGCCCTCGCGCCCCGTCGATGTTTCCGATGACAAGGTCGTACAGGGGGGTCGTCATGCATAAAGCAGTAACCTCCCCGCTGAAGTACGGGGTTTCAACCTCAATTTCTGCTTCAGGAAGCATCCGAACTGTACGGTCAATTAAACAGACCGGTTTTGTTTTGCCTGTTAACTTCCTTTCCCGTACCAAATCTCTCCGCACGATAACAGTGGAACTGCCGGTATCTCTTAACACCGTAATCTTTTTGCCCGCAACTTTTCCAGGCAGCGTTGGCATTCCTTTCGTAACACCGGTTGGCTGTTTTGACATTACAGCACCCACA
Organism: Rhipicephalus microplus; assembly: GCF_013339725.1. Lineage (NCBI taxonomy): Eukaryota > Metazoa > Arthropoda > Arachnida > Ixodida > Ixodidae > Rhipicephalus > Rhipicephalus microplus. Next base: position 129,235,273 of record NC_051168.1, on the reverse strand, counting down.
ATAGGAATTTTCTCCCCATTCTTCAACTCTACGAATCCATCAGTGACGGCATTATTATCAGATTTCGGTGCTGCTTGCACACAGGATACCTGGTGAGTTTGACTCACTCCGTTTCGACATGCGTCTGCTTTGTGCCCCGTCTGACCACACTTAAAACATTTTACTGCCGTAGGGCTCGTAAAGATCGTTCGACAGTTTTTCGCGCGATGACCCACTCGGTTGCACAGAAAACATCGCGGAATGCTCTCTGGTGCACGCTTCTTTTCTTCGGGAGCCAATTTCTTCGAATCATCAGGACAATCCTTCTTGACTTTGGCCAAATTAGTGCCTCCTTGCGCTTCTAAGAATTGATCAGCCAATTCAAGCATTCCTTCAAGTGAGTCAGCCTTCCTCTCTTTTAAGTACAGTGACAGGCTTGGGTGGCAACTAGTAAGAAATTGTTCTCTAATTAGCAGCTCTCTAAGCTCATCGTACTCCTGCGCTGTCCCTGAAAGTTCAATCCATCTGTCGAAATAATGGCAAAGTCGGGCGGCATACTGCGTAGCTGTCTCACCGTCAGCTGGCTTTCCTGTCCGAAATCTGTCCCGGAATCCTTCCACAGTGAATCTAAATCGCTTCAACAAAGCAGCTTTCACCTTTGCGTAGTTGGCTGCATCGGTCGGCGTCAGCCTACCGTACACACTGAGCGCTTCACCACTCAAGCAAGTACTCAAAGCAGTTGCCCATTGATGTTCCGGCCAATTCTGGCTCCTCGCAATCGTCTCAAATCTGTGGAGGTACGCGTCTAGGTCGTCCTTCCTTTCATCAAACGCTACGAGCAGCTTGCTTGGGTTCAAGCGGAAGCCGTGATCTTCCCGTTCGCTGCTTTCAACTCTAGCTTGGACGGGAGTTTCACTTCGCTGTTGCAAACGGAGCCGCTCGAGTTCCATCTCGTGCTGCTCCCTTTCAGCCATCTCCGCTTCTCTTTCTTCTCTCGCCCTTTCGGCTGCCAACTTTTCTCTCTCCAGCTCCAACTTCAATTGCTGCTCTCTTTCTTCCTTCAGCTGTCGCTCTTTTGCCTCTCTTTCTTCTTTCAGCTGTCGCTCCTTTGCTTCTCTTTCTTCTTTCAGCTGTCGCTCCTTTGCTTCTCTTTCTTCTCTCGCCCTTTCAGCGGCCAGCCTTTCTCTCTCCAACTCAGCTGCCTTTTCTTCCTTGGCCCTCTCTGCCGCCAACCTCTCTCTCTCCACCGCCTCTTTCTCCTTCTGGCTTACCCATTTCCGTAGTTCGGCGCCGGAAAGACCCATCTTCTCAGATTAATTGTCACACATGTCCCGTTTATTAGGGAGGCGATCGCCGGGCTAATTCCAAGAGCCGAAGTATCGGCCCCCCGAACCGCACCACGAAAGCGTGGACAATTTAGAAGTGGTCCTTATTGGTGCGCCAGCGGACGCCGGCTGTGGCCCAAAGAACAAGACAGAGCCGAGAGTTGATAAACAAACAAATTATATTCTCAATAATGGCAGATCGAAAATAATACACAAAAATGCACACTCCACACTAGTTACATACAATATGTCACCAATCAGACCAATCAATCAACATACTACACAATACAATCAGCCACACTTGAAACAACGGACACGGACAACAATACGCACTACAATGCAGTCGCATGCATTGAACAACCAAGACACTTAAGGACTAAAGCGATAGAAAACCTATTCAGTCCAAAGTCCTTGGAACAAAGGTCTGAATGATACTCTTCCGAGAATCACTCACTCAAAGTCCAGCGTTGTTGTCGTTCCGTAGCTCTCGAAGTTTCTCTTCCAGGAAACCTCGCGTCCTCAATTGGCCACTCTTCCAACTTCAACTTCTTCGCCGGAAAACCGTCGGCTTCACACACGCAGCTGTTGCCCGCGTCTTCGCTCGATAGCGGTAAACACACGCTCTTGCCTGTAGCTCGAGCCTTCACCACAGGTGGAACTCCTCTTCATCTCCTGCTCTGTCACTACGGACAGCACCTTCGCCGACTCCACGGCGGAATCCCTACGCGCTCCGGCGCTAACTTTCCGTCTTCTCCTGATTTCTCGTCTCGGCCGCTCGATTAAATACCTTCCGCGCCACCTTCCAGAAATTTCTCGTCCTTTCGTCGGCGCGACGCGCAGCGAAGGCTGGGGAGAGGCACGAGACGGTTCGACTGCCCTCCCCGGAGGATGATTCACTCGGTCTGGCCACGCCTCCTTCGTTCTAGAAAAATCGCGGCCTTGCTGGGCCGCCGATGTGGGGTGAGGAGGTTCGTCTGCGAAGCCATGCTTCTGCGGGGAGAGCGCGCGCCCCGGGGAGCCCTGGATGCTTGTTTTTCTTTTTTTTTCTCTTTTGACCTCGCGGCGTTTTTCCCGCCCGTTGTCGCAAGAATTTGGCGGCGCGCTCATTTTTAGCGCTCGTTCTGTGACATCGGTGTACTCGTCGACGAAATTGGTGAACAGGGTTGTGGAGGCGCTGCTTGAGACATGAGTTCTATATATCAGTAATCTTAGAAAATGAAAGCATCTGTACATGGCTTCCGATATATATATAGCGAGCATGCGGTGTGCGACATCTCGGAGGCCATAATTTGTAGCTGCATCTTATCGTTTTAGCAAAGCATAGAAAACACACACATTTTTGTGCACGGCATCGCATTGTCGCTGCAGCGTAATAAATACTATGCTCTTTAAAATCACGTATGTATATATTTACTAGTATAAAGAAACGTATTGCCAAATATTGATTGATGCGATTGCACCTCAGATATCAGTAATATTTGCTCTTCCATCGTGAATGTGCACAGGTATCAGTGCAGACACCACAAGAAGATCGGTGGGCGTTGAGGAAGTGGTTGAACTTTAGCGTTGTACCTGAACCCTACAAGTCGAAACATTGTTATTCGGACACACCAAACTTTTCTCGCAGACGTATCTCAAGAAAGACTATAGTTCATAAAAAAATTACAAGGTCTGTGTTGCCACCGTAGTTCCCCACGACAGGGACATACTGCATAGAGCAGCAGTTAAGCAAAAAATAAAGACACAGCGTGTATAAGAGCATAATTGCAGTAGGCGCCTTACTTATAAATGTACCGTGCCTGTAATTGGCCAAATCACTTTTAAAACACCGTTTTATTGTTCAATTCAAGGCTCTTACGTACTAATGTTTGAAATTTCCAAAATAGCGCGTAAACAAATACTTGCTTTATTTTCGAAAAATATGATTCCATTCCCCTTCCTTTCAGTGTGAAAGGCCTTTATTCCATTCCCGATTCTATCCCCTAAGCGTTGTCCCCATTCTATTCTGGGGTCGCGAAGATGTAGAATGACTGCGGGGTCATTCCGATTCCGGAGTAAAGACTCGGCAACATTGGTTACCTTATAACGATTTTATTTTTCATAGGTCTGGTGTGCCTCGATTTCGTGAAGATTGAACGGCACTCACGTGCCCCAAGAATTTTCATCACTGAAATGATTTCCATAGAATACTCTAGCAATAATGTTTACACGTGTGTATTTCACACACATTTTTCGGCCCCGATTGGAGCAGTTCTCGTGGGATGACCCTCTATCGCAGTTCAATTGGGGATTCTAAAGCTTTGCCTTTCGGAGTTGAACGCGATAGCGATATTCTGTTCTTAGTCCATACTTCAAGTGCTTAAGTGCATGAACTCTTTTCGAACTTGCTATATGCATCCACTAGGTGGCCTTAAGGGAAAGGACGCGATAACGTGTGTGTTTTATGTAGTGGGTGACCGGCTTTAAACCACAAAGTCATCACGATAACCACTTGTTCCGACCCCCGATGACAGTGTACGCTTTTATCATGCATTATAATTTTTCGTTGCATTGTAGAACATGCATACTACTTACTGCCAATGCATTTTCAAGCAGAGAAAGTTATTTCAATGTATTCACAAACAGACGCGTGAAAAATATTAAATCATCATAACAGGTGTTAGTCATCGCGATAAAGATGTGTCACATGGTGTCAACCAGATTTATTCAATTATGCCACTTGCGAAATTCGTTTCCAAAATCCGAACACGCAGTTGGCCCGATTTTGCGGGAGTTATCAGTCTGCCGCGACATCTGGGAGCGCCAGCACAAAACACGAGTGATCCATTTAATTGTGGTTGCGCTGATCAACAGGTGGCAAGGCAATCTGCTCACTCTCGACAACTGGGCCAATGACGTGTCGATGCCTGAAGTCTAAGGGTAGTTTCACAACTCATATGATCGCATATCTCTAGAGGTGTCAACGTGGGTGCAGACATGTCAGAAGGTGCTATAAAGCAGGAGCATGCTGGGAACTGTGACCACAGCATAGAGATGCATCTTTACCTTGAACACAGCAGGAGCGGTCGTGAACATCCATGACGTGTCGATGCATGGAGTCTAAGGGTACTTTCGCAACACATATGATTGCATACCTCTATGTGTTAACGTGGGTGCATAAATGTCAAAAGGTGGTATAAAGCAGGATCATGCTGGGAACAGCGACCACAGCCTGGAGACGCATCTTTACCTTGAACACAGTAGGAGCAGTCGTGACCGTCCAGTTTTCCACGAGCTCGTGCGTGTTGTAGACATTGAGCACGCCGTAATGGTGCACCCTGAGTGATGCCGTCGCGGCGGCCAGTTCATCCCTGATTTCCACCGTCTGAAACATGTCTAATCTGGCGTAACTGCAGGAGAAAAACAAAACAAACAGAAAAGTATCAGCCGAGATTCAGCTTAGGCACTTGGCACCGCGTTCTGCAATTTTCTTTTTTTTTTTTTTGCGCTCGAAAGCGATTCAATGGATTCAATGGAAGACATAACCACAAACATTCACTGGCGCCCGTTTTCGCTTGTATACTACAGCTCTCAAAACTATTTCTCCCGACGACTATTGCCGACTTGAACTACTTACCAATATGTGCTTTTTAATCTGAGGATATTGAAAAACAAATTGAAGCTTTTTTATTTTAGTTTTGGATTATTTGTGAATATGACATGTTCGCAGTGCCGGAGTGAATTATTTGTAGACTTTTGCTGCGCATGTCCATTGTTTATCTGCCGTTGGCTAAGAGCTCTATAAGTCGACTGATAATAAGCTGTGACAGTGCACAACTTTCTATTTTTGTTGTGGTTGCCCCACCTGCTTTGGCCTAAGTAACCTGCAAGTGGCCTGCAAAACTTGTAAATAAATAAATAAAGTTAATATATGGTTTATTGTTTTGTCATAGGAATAGGTGTAACAGCTAAATGAAACCTGTCGTAGTAATTTTAACTGTACATTGATAGAGCAGAGCAAGATGACAAGTTGGGCCAGGTGGAATTACGTTCATGTTTGAAAATTTGGTTGAAAATCACCGAAAAGACATGGACAGAGGAGGCTGACACGTTCTGCCTCTCACAACTGAAATTTTATTAATAACAAAAAGGTTTTTTTGAAGCGGAAACATGGTTCTTCGTGCATGTGCAACACAGTAATCGTGATACGAGTGCCCTTTTTTTTAATGCGCAGCAATCTTGGCGAACTTCGGTGACTGAGCGAATCTATGTATCTAACCGCCTAGGACTTTTCGCTCTCCTGGCCGTTTTAATAATGGTATCGATACCCAACCTGTTATGGCATTACATGGCTGCATGACGAGTATAAGTGACTAGTCATAACATGAAAATCATGACATGTATGTCATGAATGTCATGCTTTACATTTCATGGTCCTGCAGCTCTAGCGGTGCTTTCGTTCACATGGCATGTTGCAAAACTGGTGTGGTATGGCATGATTGCGTGGTGAACACAAGTGACAGACTTTAACATGGAAATCGTGACATGCGCGTCATGTAACAACATGACTACATACCCCACTTATGATGCGCTCGTGGCCCTTTCGCTAGCGTCACATATACCAAATTTGGTATTACAGTACGGGAATGGATGACAAAGGTACGTTGGTGCAAACATTAGAGCCATGAGGTGCGTGTCATGAAGCAACATGATAGCATACCACGCTGATGATGAGCTCGCGGTCGTTTAGATAACCTCAAATACACCAAATTTGGTATTATGTGACGTATATGGACGACGAAGGCAAATGACATGTACAAACATGATGATCATGATATGCGTGTCATATAAACAAGACTACGCGCTACACTCATAGCGCGCTCGTGGCCATTTCCCTAGCTCAACATATACCAAATTCGGTATCACATGACGGTAACAGACGACAAAGGTAACTGACACGTTCAAACTTGATAATCATGGCATGCATTTCATCTAAAACAGAACTACAGGCTGCGCTTAAGGCACGCTTGTGTGGCTGTTTTGCTAGCTCCAGATATACAAAACTTCTTATCAGAAGAAGTGAATAGACGACAAAGTAAATACCACGTTCAAACATGATAATCATAACACGGAAGTCATGTGCGGCAGAATTTCGTTCGCCTCGTAACTTTGTCCTGATATTAAAGTGACATATCAACATTCTTCATTCGTGCTTCCCATATCATCGATTACCACACTGTACGTGGGATGTGACAATTATTTATTGCTACATGCTCTGTTGCACATGCACGAAGAACCGCATATCCGCTGTAAATACCTTTTCCTGATTATTAAAAATAATGGACCATCTCGCTGAAGGAACAAAAAACCCCTGATAGAATGCGAAGCAGCAGCGGTGCGCACAGCGTTGACCCGGTATAAACGGGCGTTGACGCGGGTTCTGGAAGAATTGTTTGAAGCGAAACTCGGTGTAGCCTTTACACGCGTAAACGTTTATTTGAAACGCAGACACGGGAGGTGGGTTGGGTCTCCTGTAGGTTTCATCGCAGATAAACAAGCCAAAAGAGTAGACATATTTAGTCACACGTCCGCAACAGCCATACGGACGCAGCCTGCTAGCCATTTGCAAAGACAGGCCACGTCCATACGGCTGCTGCGAACGCGCAACTAAACCGTCTAGTGTTTCCACTCGACGTGCGATCGAGCATTGCGCGGGGCGCAGAAGGGGAAGGGAGAGAGAGAAGTGTGTTGCAAGTGGGTGGAGGAGCCGGCAGCTGCAGCTGGCGAGAGAATGACGTCAACCTGCAGCTGCGACTGCACGTACTTGGCACCGCTTCAACACCTGTGTGTGTGTGTGGGAGGGGGGGGGGGGGGGAGTTCAGCATTACACAGGCTACTCAAAGAGCTGCTTCGCGTCTAACAAAACTACAATTGTGAGAGTCAGCACTGTCAGCCTCTTCTGTCCGTGTCTTCGCGGTGTGCTTCAACCAAATTTTTAAACATGATAGAGGAGACCTTGTGAAATGTCTATTATCGCGCAGCGTGCATGAACCAACGCTGGCGCAGCTTCATCCTGGTGACTCACGTCTATGACCTGAGGGGGCGGACTCATTTTAGACAATTTTTGTATTTATTTATTCAGGGATCTCGATCATATTGCACATGCTTATGCAGTTTTTTTTTTTAGATTTGAAATTTGTAATTACTTTTCCTATAAGTAATCTTGTTCCTGAGATAACTGAAGTACAACACCTATCGTTTAAGGACACCATAGAAAAAATGCGCCAAATAAAAGTGATATTTAGGATATGGCAGCATAGAATAATGACTAGACATATAAAGTATGCAAGAGTTTTTATTTTGCGGTTTTTCTTGGTTTTTTTACATTAAAATAAACTTTCCTTTTTCAGAAGGAGTCAGAATTATGTTGCAGTTTTGATAAGTAATATTAAAAAGGGTCGTGCTCTAAATTCTGCTCCCATACTTGCGTTCTATACACGTACAGGATTCTATTGCAAAAGAAATATTGTTGTACCTGCCCAAGCTGCAAACATATTGAGGCATCAGAATTGAAAAGTCGTAAATTGACTCTTTTAAGAAAAATAGAAAAAAAAACTGATAACACTCAGTTTCTTCAAAAAACGCCGATCATGGTGGGCATGTTTTGCAATGCCCATAACGGCGCTTATAAATTAGTACTACAGCTTCGGGCGCAGGTGTTGGCAAATTGTAAAGAAGCCCCGATGAAGCTCACCACTTTGCGCAGGTTCTGCAGTGTGCTAGTACCAAGACTCTGGGCACGCAGAGTGGCAAGTGAAAATTTGATGAGATAGAAAATACTTGCCGAAACCAAATGTGTCAAGTGAAAAACAATTAACTTTTTTGTCACTTTTGTCCGAGTGGTGTGATAGCCGGAGGAGTGTCGCTGATTCGACGCGGAACTTGACCTAATGTTGCCTACCCGCGAAATGTTAAAGAGCTATTGAACGCCACAGCTGCAACCTGCGTCGTGTGCCCCCAGTAGCCCAGCCGCGATTTTTTCTCGGGGTGGGGAGATACACGCGAGATAAGCGGCGCGCGTTCGTGTATAGGGGCTGAGTCCGACGCTGACGCTCTTGCGATGATCGGGACATAGTTGCCAGCTATAGCGGGGGGCTCGCTTGCTGGATTTCGGGCCGACCGGTCGGGCGCTCGCGCGCTCCGCGCGCTTGCGATCTCCGGCGTCAGCGTGGCTCTGGCCGACTGGGCTCGCCCTACGTCATCTCGTGCCGCCGATGACAGTGCAGCTCTGACTTACTGGACTTGCTCTACGCCATCCACCGACGCCGAAAGGAGCTCTCGCAGGTGCGCCCCGTCCTCGGACTTCAGTGACCGTGCTCCCATCTTTCCTATCTCTTCTATCCCCTCATTTTGTCGTCGCTCGCTCTGGCTTGTGGGAATTGAGGCTGGCCCGCTGCCTTTGCGCGGGCTTTCCGGCCTTTTCTGCCATTCTCATGTCCCGACATGTCTGCCCTCCTTTGCTGTCTGCCGCGCTGGGAAGGGCGGAGTGACGTTTAACTCCCTCACCCGGTAGCGGATGTTGACTGTGGCGCCGCGCGGGGAGCCTCCCGAGAGGTTTTCGCGCGCTGCGTCGGGAGCGGCGAGTACAGTCCGGGACTTCAAACGGTGAGCCACGCATTCTTTTCCGTCCGTCGAGTCCCGTCGCTCGGGGCTCGTCGGACTTCGCTGACGGCGCCTCGCGCCCGATGCGAACGCTCACCTTTTGTTGCCCCGCTGCGTACTCACGGCCGAAGGGCAGTACGGTGTCCTAGTGCGTGGCCTAGCTACGCCGACCCGTCTCCCTTCGAAGCCAACGCGAGCGCCTTTGCCCTCGCTCGAGCAACCGGGCCCTTTGTCCCGGTGTCTCCGTGGATCACCTTTACCGCGGAGACGTGCTCGTGGCACCCCTGTGTAGTACTTTGTGCCCGTGGCGTGGATAAGCCTACTTGCTTTCCCGCCGCGCCTATTTGCAACGGGCTGTACTGCGTTTGGTGTTGCCACAATAAAGTGTTGCGACTTGAGCAGTATCGTGTTTCCCGCCACGGCGACGGTTAACGCGTGCCCTGCGGCTCGCTAAGACCGGACCCACGCTGGTGGCCGTACTCCTTCGAGATACGTGTACACCACACTGGCGCCCAACGTGGGGCCAACGCGGTATCAAAAGCTCTAGCTTTTGACTGCTCTTAGCGAGTCAGTTCGCCTGCGCGATTCGGGCTCGTCGCAACATGTCTGCTTCGTGGCATGCCGCGTTGCACCAAGAGGCCACCGCCTCTATCGACGGGCGCCCTTCGGCGCTCGCCTGTGTCGTCACCCCTTTTTGTGGTGAATACACTCCTACGTGGTAGCTGACGCGCTATCTCGTGCCCCCTGTTGTCTGCCGAGAACCTGGATTTCGGTGCGACGGCCGCTCGCGGTGCCTTAGCACATGCAAGCGTCGGGGGCGAAACAGCAGCTTCGCCGCCATTCGGCGAGAAGGGTGAGTCCCCATGCGGACAAACCTTGGCTGCTAACCAGGTAAGCGGCGCACCGCGAAGCGGCCGAGCGGGGGAGCTTTCCGAAGGCCACGAGGCCGAGAGCGAACCCGTAACGCCGACTCACGCGGCGGTTGCTGCGGCCCTGAGTGGGCGCGATACCAGACTCCCCCATTTGGGAGAATGGGAATTGCTTTCGGCAGCGAAGAGCTACTGAAGGCTCAGCAGAGTGATCCGTTTCGAGTCTCGGAGGGACGGAGCGCCGTATACGCTGCTTGCTTTGCGGCGGGCGCCGTTAAACCGTCTTGAGAGGCGCGCCGTTACGCTGCTTGTTCTGCGGCGGGCGCTATTAGGGGGCTGAAACAGCGTGTGTCGCTGAGTCCCCGGCGGATTCATTTTGCTGGACCATGACGGGCTCCTGCTGAACTATATAGCCACTGACGACGAGTCCAGCGACCCGTTTAAGGTGGTTATGCCCAAAAGTCTGAGAGCCGCACTGTTGCGATCCTCTCACGACGAATCCATGGCCGGTCACCTGAGTGGCTCGAAAGTTTTTGCAAACTGAGCAATGTTGTGACCTGGCCCGGCACGAAGCGTGGCTTTTATCGCTATTCCGTGCCTGCCACGTCTGACAAACGGTTGAGCCAAGGGTTGGAAAGCCGCCCGGTTTTATGAACCGATTGTCAGTGAGCGTCCGTGGCGCGTACTAGCTGAAAGATCCCCTTTGGGAAAACTCAGCCGTGCCCACATCGCAGACCTGAAGCCCTTTGTCACGGTCTGACGAGCTCGCGCCAGTGCCCTACGGCACTTCGCGCAAGCAACGGGCACACCCGGAGCGGCGGACCGCATTCGGACCCCGCACCGGTATAATCTGAGGAAGCGGTCACCTTTGTGATTTCGCGCCGGACGGCGGACTTCTCCGCAACCGAAGGCCCTCAGTTTACTGTCTAGCCTCAGTATAGGTTAGCTTCTTTACGGCCTTTTCTCGTAAAGGAGTTGACCCCGCCCTGTCTGCTGCCAGTGTTTCTTTTTTTTTTTTGAAGTGTTCATGTGTATTTTATGTTTCTTTTGGCTAATATTAAGTGTTATTTGTATTTTATGTTTTTGCCAGATGTTTAGTGTCAGTTTGCTCTGTGTTTACTTTTTTTCGTGTTCGTTTCGTCTACCGCGAAGGGAGCTGTGTGTGACCTTGAGTGTCGGTGCTTGCCGCGAGAGAGAGAGACGAAGGACGCTTTGCGCCTACGCTCGCGCAGCTGTCGGCCGTGTGTGTGCGTGCGTGCTTCTGTGCGTGTGCAAGTGCGAGCCCGCGAAGAGTGCGTCATGGCTTCCCCCCCCCCCCCCATCGACGCGGGCACTGGAGGTGCTGGGGGGCATTGACACACTGACGTCAGACCATCTGGCTGTGCTCTGCTCTCGGCTGTCGCCGAGGAAGCCCTGCTGCCTTTTCCCACCATGGCTCCTGCGCGAGGCCAGCTGAAAGCAGCTATATGCTGCCGGCCAACGCCAGGGCGCCTCGCAGCCATTTTTGGTTCTGCCTCCCTGACCACCGGAGAGGCCCGGCTTCCCGCAACGTCCAGCTCCGTCATCGAGCCAGAAATGCGGGGCCCCCGAACAACCGAAGCGGCTTTCGTCGGACTCGCGGCTGATCAAGAGCAGCAACGAGCCATCAGTGAGCCCCCTCCCGTACCTCTGACCTCGCACTCGGGCATCGCACCCAGCGGACACTCACGCCCTTTTTCCGCCCCTCCGCGCAGTGGACGCTATCCCACTTCAGCACCAACACGAACACTAGTCCCACTTTTCTGTGCTCCCTTCCGCAGTTATCTTTATAGTGTCGTGTGTTTATTTTGTTATTTATGTTTTTGTTTCTCCTTTGTAATCATATTTTTTTAAGCAGCAGTAGCAGGGCTGGACTGAGGTTAGCTACCGCTCATAGCAGTGTCATTTTAACTGCATGGGTGACGTCCGGCTGCCTTTTGCAGACCGGTAAAGGACAAGTTTAGGAGGGGGGGATGTGGGAATTGAGGCTGGCCCGCTGCCTTTGCGCGGGCTTTCCGGCCTTTTCTGCCATTCTCATGTCCCGACATGTCTGCCCTCCTTTGCTGTCTGCCGCGCTGGGAAGGGCGGAGTGACGTTTAACTCCCTCACCCGGTAGCGGATGTTGACTGTGGCGCCGCGCGGGGAGCCTCCCGAGAGGTTTTCGCGCGCTGCGTCGGGAGCGGCGAGTACAGTCCGGGACTTCAAACGGTGAGCCACGCATTCTTTTCCGTCCGTCGAGTCCCGTCGCTCGGGGCTCGTCGGACTTCGCTGACGGCGCCTCGCGCCCGATGCGAACGCTCACCTTTTGTTGCCCCGCTGCGTACTCACGGCCGAAGGGCAGTACGGTGTCCTAGTGCGTGGCCTAGCTACGCCGACCCGTCTCCCTTCGAAGCCAACGCGAGCGCCTTTGCCCTCGCTCGAGCAACCGGGCCCTTTGTCCCGGTGTCTCCGTGGATCACCTTTACCGCGGAGACGTGCTCGTGGCACCCCTGTGTAGTACTTTGTGCCCGTGGCGTGGATAAGCCTACTTGCTTTCCCGCCGCGCCTATTTGCAACGGGCTGTACTGCGTTTGGTGTTGCCACAATAAAGTGTTGCGACTTGAGCAGTATCGTGTTTCCCGCCACGGCGACGGTTAACGCGTGCCCTGCGGCTCGCTAAGACCGGACCCACGCTGGTGGCCGTACTCCTTCGGGATACGTGTACACCACAGGCTCACCACCTCACGTCTCTTCCTCTCTTCTCCTTCTTCGGCTTTCCTACATCTTTTCTCCTATCCTTTTTATTCCTCCTTACCCCCATCCCTCGTGAGCTACTGTGGCGGGGTCGCTCACTGAAGCAGACAATAACGGGACTCATTTTTCTCTTCTTTTCTCTTTTAAGAATCACTTCAGCTATAGCGGTGTTTTAAGGTGTCGCCAATACTTCACCTATTTGAAACGCACCGAATGAGACGAACTAGTAGCAATGACTCGTTGCATGACCTAACCACAGAAGCCGCGGTTATGATGTATTACTTCACATTACTTATACAAGACGACGACAACACCCCCTCACCAAGAGCGCTGCTAGAACAAAATGGTAGATATTAAATATGCGTTTGTAAATCCTCCAGAGAGCTTAAAAAAACAAACAAGTGACCAAGGCATCAAGGACAGCGTGTATGGCATCTGTTCACGGAGTGACAGGTCGTACATTTTAATACCTTTGAAGGCATCTTCTCTTCTTTTTGCCACCCGATGACGCCATTTGCTTCACTGAAATACATCATTAAAGTCTTTGTAGACCCCTTATGAAACACATTCGTGTTTAAAAAGTGCGGCTTCCTTCCCTTCGCGAAATCTGACGAAATGGTGAAGACAGTGCTCTCTTTTTTAAGTTCACCGTCACCCATATTTGTGACCCCCTCATTGTTCCCCCCTTTTTCACTGAGCTTCGCCCATATTGGCGCGGCGCTAGCACTTCCTGTTTTTGCCGAGTTCAACTGTCACCACGCCGCAAGACCCTGTGTGCAGCGCTACCTCAATGGACGGGGAAGTCTCGACTCAGAACAGCTAGACTGTATAAGAAGAATCCTGGAGGCAACCCTTGTTCTCAACTTGGGTGTGTGGGGCACGGTGCTTTGGTGTATTTCTTTAATGAACGTAGTGTTGAACGTGCTGCCGGAGCCCATTTTTGATGCCACAGAAGAAGGGGAGCGTGGATGGAGTACGCTATGCCAGGTTGCGCAACGATTCAAGCTGTTCACAGACTTCCAATGCACTCATATACTTGTCATCAATTATTCCAACAGCTGATTCCGTGGAGCTTCCCTTAGGTCAAGTTATGCTCCCATATCATACGCACCTAATAAAACAGCGCTTAAATTGAACCCAAATGATTTTTCACACCCTTCATGACCGGAGGCATTCCGAGCTTTCTCTGTCTCATTTGCGATTGCTCTACTTCCATTATCGACGCACACTTGCTCGAGCAACAACTTTTTGGTGCGATGACGTCACCATCTCGCGTTTGACGTCACAGTGACGTTTTGATGGTGTTGGTACGCCTTCAGGACGTGGGATGATGGTGCTGTCAATTTCGACGTTTGATGAGGCATCTAAGTGTTTTAACCGTAAAGGTGCCGTGCGACACTTTTGCAGCATAGTGGAAAATGTGGCCGATCAGTATTCCGGGCTGCCGAGAACACGCGAGCCAAATGTTATAGCACTGCACGCGGCCCGCAATTAGCATTTATTTCTCAAAGTCAGCTAAAAATCATTCCTCGTCTTCTTTAAAACTATTTAGGCATCTCTAAGAAGGAAATAATGACGAGTTGGCAAAGGTCTGGTTATCATTGAGTGAGCGACTGTTGCCCCGAATACTAGAAATTGAGTTGCAAGAAATGATCGAAGACGACATGACGAGTCTAATAAAAAAACCAAGGGGCTAAGGTTCATAATGTCTACGTTGAAGTCGCCAGCTAGTGTAAAAGGTTTGTGCTCGTGGCTGTTTTATGTTGCTCCATAGCGCTTAGGATTGACAATAGTTTATTCTGAAACCCTTAATTTTGTGTCTGAAATACCGTAGGTTACCGCAGCGTTTTCGTGCGTTGCGCCTATATAATGTAGCCGGGACAACAGACAAGCCTCGCCCCCAAAATTTTCCGCCTAAAAAAAATAACGGTCACGCTCAAATGGCCACTCCATATACCCACATTCACGGCGATTGGCTGTCTTGAGTATTGTGGGCTGCATAGCTTCCGGAGCCGCTGCGAGAGGCCGCCACGTGCGCGCGCTCGCGATCATACTGTAAGTAAGACGCCCACTTGAAGAGAGAAAAAAAAATGGCAGCATATCCAGGGAGTAAATGATGGAGAGTGGGGCGAAGCATCCGTCCGTCCATTCGTTCTTGCTTCCGTCCGTCCATGCGTGCGTCTGTGTGGCCGCCCATGCGTCCATCTGTCTGTCCGTGCGTGCGTCTGTTCGTGTGTCCACACGTCCATCTGTGCGTCCATCCCTGCGTTCGTCCATGCATCCGCTCCTGCGTCGGTTCATGCGTCCATCCGTCCGTGCAGCCATCCGTGCGTCCGTCCATGCATCTGTCTGTGTGCCCGTTCGTCCACTTATTCAACACTCCAAGTACCACCATCTCGCATCTTTTCATCATATATTCCTCATATAGAAGCACCGTCATCTAGCGGACATTCCAAGGACTGAACGAGAGGAGGCAAACACACACTTTCTTACGGCTTGCGCTTCGTGTCTACTTCCCATTTTTAACCACCTCGAGTTCATGGTATAAACTAGTTCACTGTATTCATTGCGCTGCGGCCCAACGCTCGCAAAACCTTTCTAAAACCGAGGAGGTTACGCCCAGCGAGTATAACGTGGCAACCCTTTCTTGTGAGATAGTGCTCAATGTACATGCCAATGGCTACGAAGGGGGAATGAGAGACAGGAGAATTCGGCTTTTAGTTAACGCGCACGCGGCGAATTTTTTATTGTTCAACAACTCACAGAAGAAATCTCCCACCGGCACCACCTTGGAGGTCAAAATGTAAGACTGGTTACACACTGCCACTACTACTACGACTACTAGGGACGAATGGGTGCTGCTATAAGGAGATTCAAAAAAGAAGTTATCACGGCCATAACATGTGCGTAAAATAGCGTTTGTCCGCGTGCCATCCCTAGCCCCCCCCCCCCCCCTTTGCTGAGCTTCTGACACGCTCGCCGGTATAATTAAGAACCGAAAGCAAGTGCAGCGTGTGACAAATATCTACAATGCCTCTCGAGTGTGATTAATTTTTAAAATGTTTGCGGTGACTGTTTCAGAGGGCAATAATCTCCTTAAAGAAGCCATTCGATTTACTTCTAACAAAGTACTGCAGGATCATCTTAAAATACCTGCACGTTCAACGCGAACTGGCCGGCACGACTCTCTTATGCAGATGAACGGCAGACGCTCCGTGGTTATTTGGTGCGTGGAGACCAGGTTGTGACTACCTTCTAGCACACTTTTCGAGCTCGCCTTGCTTGTGCGACTAGAACGGCTTTTGCTGTTCCGTAGTATAGTGCTAGGTATTCTACTATGGGAGAGTAGTTGGTATAGTAGAGTCATAAACACATTTACTACAATAGGGTCATTAAACCGATAGAGTCATAGTAGAGTCTCATAGTAGAACCATTATACACATTTTCTGAACACTCTAGTAGCAACTTGCATGTGACTGAGAGCTTCTTGCTTATCGGCAACTCACCGGCTGTCGAAGGAGTAGCCACACGTGGTGTCCTTGTAGTCTTTGCAGACGTTCTTGAAAGCCGCGTAGCTGATGTCGTTGACGGACCCTACCAGGGTCCTGTTCATCACTCGCACGTGCGTGTATATCAGGATGTCGCATGTCTTGTCAGGGCGGGAAGAGGGGAGATATCGCCGCCTGTGTCCCCACCGAGCACAGCAGAGGAGGAGGAGGCGTCGTTGTCGTTGTCGTCGTAGTCGTCGTAGTGGTCGTCGTCTTAGTTGCTACGAGGCACGAACGAATATTTTGCAGTTTGCGTGAGATAAAATTTAAAAACTCAAGGGTTCCTCAATTATATATTCCCTTAAGACGACTAGAATGTGAAAGTCATCATTATTATTTTAAAGACGATAGTCTTTTTTCGGGTATTTGGTTGATTGGTCGCCAACAACCTTATTGGTAGTCCCACAGAATTTTCACCCACCGGATCTTATGTACCCCGCATGGGAATGTCAAGACCTTGTCTGACCGCCACCTTCACGGGCCTGCTGGACGGCCCAGAGTTGGTCGCGGAGGCTGGGGTTGCACAGGGCAGTGGCCCACCGCGGCGGAAGGGTTCCGGATTTTGCACCTTGCGGATGTTTCATACAATCCCAGTTTGATTATTTTAACTCAAATATTTTGGTCTGTATGTCTGTCTGTGTATTGAGGCCTCTCCAACGATTCCGCCGCTGGGCGAAAGCTCAAGCCCGTGCTCAACGCCCACCCATCTTGATCTGGAAGCTGCGTTCATACTTGTGAAGACTGTCAATCAAAACGCAAATATTACGCATATTCGAGGCGCAACATCCATACGTCAATATTGGGTACTGCGTTTCTGCATTTGTAAAATGCAAATATAAGTAATGCTAAATACCGTAGTGTTTATTACGCTGCGCTGAAATGCGACTGCTATGAACGAAAAAGTGAGGTTTCCTAACTGTATACGGTTCCAAAATATACATATACTATAGCTAAAACGACACAGTTCTGCCACCTACGAGTAGCTCTTCGTTCTAAATAACGTCCGTTTCTTCACATTACCGCCAGATGCTGCCATATCTTATGCAGCGCTCACCAATCTTTTCACGCAGAACGTCAAATAAACGCTTTTATCTCGCTCTCCAGACGGCAGACTATCGTCTTTGGAAGTTCTTTGCAGAGCAGCACGCAGATACACCGCCATTTTTCCCTTCGCAGTCGTTGTACTGGTATTCACCCTCACCCTTTTGAAAAATTCTGCACTTAAATGATCAGCCTCCGTGAACGGCGTACTTTTAGCCAAGCGTTGATGTCACTTGATGACGTCACCCGTGTGACATCGCTACAACATGACGTGACTGGGCGTAATCATGGCGTTATGAGAACACAATCCCGTCGAATCGTAACGTCATCATGTGATGCTGACTTTTTTGCATCCTTCACGTCGACACCGCCCCCGACAGCCCATCTTCGCATTCCGTCAGGCATATAAGACATTCGTCTTGATAAAGATATTTTTTAAAGGTGGGATTACCGCAGAGAATACACTTGGTGTGCTAGGTAAGTGAGGAATATTAGAGTGCGCTTCGCTTCACGCTTGCGGCACTTCACACTTGACATTTTTCACACTTTCGTCGTAGGCGTCAGGTATGCACCGCGTGTCAAAAGAAGACACATTTTCACACACGCTGTGTTGTCTCGGATGTGCCTTCTTTTGTACGTGTCCTTAACTTGCGCTATCATCTATTATCGTCCCCAGTTAACGCTATCGCCCCATGTCTTCACCGTGAAAAGTTGATCCGTGTCAAATAACTTCCAAAACTGAAAATTTTTATGAAAATATTGAAAGTAGGATAGACACTGATCTGGAAAGTTGATCCAGACACGATATCACGGAAACTACGAGAAGGAAAGAGTGTTCATGTGTCTTGAGTATTTCCGTCGCACTGTTTTCATGAGCACGATAATAATATCTGAAGTTTTATGTCGCAAAACCACGACGTTAATGTGAGAGACGACGTAGTGGATGGCGGCGAATTTTGACCGTATGACGTTTTTGAACTTGTATTGAAATGCAACCACCGCAGCAGGGATTGGGTTGGCATGCTAGCACCATTACCGCTGCTCCACGGAGGCTCCACACAATAACTAAATTAGAGACAAACATATTTGGTCACATCAAATGGGAAGCTGATCAAACCTACAACTTATTGGCTATCAGCTTGCAAGAAAAAAAGGCCACTGTACATTTGCTGCAATTCGTATAGCGCTGCATGACTACGAATGCGAAAAATTAGAAGTTTGCTGCCACAGTGCCAGCGGCAAAAGCAAGAAACGTGTCTGGCAATCGACTTGAACAATCACATCGGTGCTCTCAACAGTGGCGTAGCGAGGGTTAGCACACCAGGCAGTGATCTCCTACACCCACCCACCCCGAATTTATTTCTCGCCATGGCATACAGAGAAAAAAAAACTCATCAATTTAAGGGGTGCGCCTCCCCGCCCCCCTCG
The DNA here is from genome assembly GCF_013339725.1 of Rhipicephalus microplus. NCBI lineage: Eukaryota > Metazoa > Arthropoda > Arachnida > Ixodida > Ixodidae > Rhipicephalus > Rhipicephalus microplus. The sequence continues at coordinate 129,216,691 of NC_051168.1, read as the reverse complement.
AAAAAAATTTTGTCTATGCTTCTTGCTATCAATGGCTGGGCAAAGTGAACATGACAAATCTACTTGTCTGGGAACCTATCGGCGCCATCTATGCAAGCCCCTTATGTGCAGTCATTTCAAGACAAACGCGGAAAAAGAGACCTGTAGTGACTGGTAAGATGCTGCTTTCTACGGCTCAAGAGGAGCAGTCCAGTGACGAGAACTAGCTTTAGACTTGGTTGAAGTTCAATTAGCAAGAGTAGAGAGAGGAAAGTCAATCTAGAAATTATTCGTCTAGTAGGGAGAATTTCCAGGGTGAATGTGAGAATAAAACCTTAATTTAGTTTGGAATCGCTGCAACCTTCCCATGAAAAGATTTTAGTTACTTACTTGGAGCCGGGGTGGGCGGAGGTGGAGTTGGTATTATGATGTGTATCGGGGGCGCCGGGCGAGGTTGTGGTGGTGGAGGTACAACCTGAATAAAAGTGCAAAATTGAGTTTATTTTACGCGACACGAACGTCCTGATATGGCCTCTAAAATCAAAGGTGCCATTGGGGCCTATCCAGCTCTCTTGAAACAACTTTTTCGGTAACATTTATGTATGTATGTATGTATGTATGTATGTATGTATGTATGTATGTATGTATGTATGTATGTATGTATGTATGTATGTATGTATGTATGTATGAGTAGAAAAATGTATTGGTGCTGTGTAAATCATAAACAGTATTGCCGCAAGGACTAAGCATTTAACGCATGCAAGCAACAAATGAGAATGGTGTATGAAACCTGTAGATGACCCCCACGGATCCGATGTCACGCAAGTGCAATTTGCAACTCCTAAATTCTCTCTACTTTGTGCAAATGAAGCCATACACTTAAATGACGACGCGTATACACAAATTGGCTGATTAGAGCGCCGTGGGCAGCGTAGTTACCGTAGTCACCACGGGAGGCCGCCACATTGTCGCTAGCCTTCTCTAAATCACACTGAAATATCTTTTTGCACGTTCGAAGAAAAAAAACAGGATTGATCGTTTTATCACAGGAATCGTTATAATACCAACATGAAACCTGTCTTTGCAGGAGTAGTGGGTCGTTTAACAATGTCTATTTGGGTTTGGAAGATATAGCACCCCCTGAAAGACCCGTGAACCAAATATAGAAATTTGGTTCAGGGGTCCTTAGTCCTGCATGCGAGGACACCTCTGATCTACTAATAGTGGCGAGCGTAGCCTAGAAGATATTTTAGTTTGTTTTTGCGTGCTCTTCCGAGTATTCAGGTGCAATCGACATTTTCTGTGGTTTGACGTAGACCGGGACTACCCTTGTGACGTTACAGGGTCAACACATGCGGCACGCGCGCAATGCACCGAGTGCCCTATTGCTCGACGACTATTGCTCGTCACCCTTCTCGCTCTGTTGTCGGGCTGCTCTCAAGGTGGTTTTGAGTGCTTACGCCAGGAATGCTTTTCTTTTTAAATACGAAGCAATTATAGTGAATTTCGGCGACTTGAAGCGTATCTATCTATCTGTCTATCTATCTATCTATCTATCTATCTATCTATCTATCTATCTATCCGCCTACGACTTTTAGTTCTCCTGGCCGTTTCGATGATGGTATCGATACGAAACTTGGTATGGCACAACGTGACTGCATGAAGAACATATTTGACTAGTCATAACATGGAAATCATGAAATGTAAGTCAAGAATGTTACGATTTAAATTTCACAGTTTTGCAGCTCTTGTGGTGGTTTCGTTCACATGAGATGATGCAAAACTGGCATGGTATGACATGATTGCATGGCGAACACAAGCCGCAGGCCCTTACATGAAAATTATGACATGCGTGTCACGTAACAACCTGACTACATGCCAGGCTCATGATGCGCTCGCAACCGTTTCGTCATCGTCACATATACCAAATTTGGTGTTACGGTACGTGAATGGATGACAAAGGTATGTGACTGGTGAGAACATGAAAATCATGAGATGCGTGTCATGTAACAACATTACTACATGTGACGCTCATGACGCGCTGGTGGCCGTTTCGCCAGCTTCGCATGTACCAAACCCGGCATTACGCGACGCGAATGGACGGCTTAGGTAAATGACACATCCAAACATGATAATCACGACATGCGTGTCATGTAACAACCTGACTACATGCCATGCTCATGATGCGCTCGCAGCCGTTTCACTAGCTTCACATATGCCAAATTTGGTATTACGTGACGCCAAAGGATGACGAAGTCATGTGACTGGTGCAAACATGATAATCATGAGATGCGTATCATGTGAGAACATGACTACATGCCACAGTCAAGGCACCGACACATTTCGACGTGACGCGGTGCACGTGCTTGCCGGCGTTCGTTTCATCGCGTTACGCCGACGTTGCCACGTCAGGCGCCGGTCCTGCCATATACTTGCAGACACGCGCCGCGCTGCGTTGCTTTGACGCCTGCGAGTTTCAGCGTGTCCGGCATCTCTACGTCACGAAAAGAGGGAGACGCAGCGTTTTCTGGGTAACGCATCGGTGCGAAATGCAGCAAGTCGCATTTCGCCCCGGTTGCCGTCGGGCCGCGCCGACTGACGCTGGTCGCGGCGGTCACCCCTTGCGTCAGACTATAGAGTTCTCGCTTTGTGCTAACGTAGTGTTGCTGTGCGCAGCGTGCCCGCGCGTCAACGCTACATTGGAGTATATTGGGCCCTTCATGATGCACTCGCGGCCGTTTTGCTAGCTGCACATATACCAAATTGGTGTTACGTGACGTCAATGGATGACAAAATATATGACTGGTGCAAACATGAAAATCCTGACACGCGTGTCATCTAAGAACATTATAACATACCAAGCTCATAGCGTGCTCACGGCTATTTCACTAGCTCCACATTTACTAAATTTGGTATCGCGTGACGTGAATAGGTGACAAAGGTAAATGACACATCAAAACATGATAATCATGAAGCGAAAGTGACGTACGGCATCATTTACCACCACCTCGTAACGTTGTGCTGATTTTAAAGTGGCAAGTCAACATTTATCATTCGTGATTCACATATCATCGATTCCCACTGTACGTAGGATTTGCCTTTTTTTTCTGAAAGGTACACGCTCAAAGCACCCAAATTGTTTAATTATTCACCACACGCGGGTACCCCTATTTGAAAACAGCCTCAGGCGCTGCTCTGCTGTGGGTTGCTGGTTTTTTATGTTATTTGAGCGGGAGTTTCGAACTGACGCTGCTAGTAATAATTATGCGATGCGTTAGAGAATTTACGATAACATTTCGGCATTACCGGGCTCAAAGTTTCAAATTACTGTAAAAAAACTCCCAAGAAGACTTTCCCTGTCGGGGGTGCTTTAATGTCGATGCACCCGCGTAGACGCCTCGCGGTGCATCTCCGTCCCAATGATTAACGCCTGCAGACATAATTTACCATTTGCGGTAGCTGAAGTTGTTAACATACACTTGGGCACCTAATATGGTGAATCCCGCGCAACTCTCAAGCAAACCGTCGTAAAACGCGAAGAGAAATGCGATGTGCGTCATGTGAGCCCTCTAACCCAGCCGTTATTTATTCCAAGGCGAGTGGGGAACGCGGTGAGACCAAGGTGTTCGAAGTATCCAGGCGAGCATGAATGTTATGAACGAAGCTCGGGCTAAACTCTTCTTCCCGTCTTCCCACGCTGAAGCAGCGTTGTCTTATTAGAGATGGTCTTTTTCGGTATGCTTCAACGCAAAAGCTTTCTGTTAGTGTCTGTTCAGTGATTCAGTCACCAGGCGAAAGCTTAAACCAATGCTAAAAACTCACTCCTCTTCATCTAGTAACTGCGTTCATACTTGTGAAAATTTACCATCCAAAAGCAAATATGACGCATATTTGAGGCGCAACATCAATACGTAAGAATTAGGCAGTGTGTTTCTTCGCTTGCGAAATGCATATAGCCACGTAGTTCTAAACACTGCAGTGTATAATATTCTGCGCCGACAATGCGACGCTTTAAACGAAAAGCTTTTTACGCTTCGTTGAAGCCAGCTACCAGTGGCTGTGCGTTGTAAACAAACTTGCTTCTTCACATTACTCCCAGAGGGCACTATATACCATGAAGCGCCTCCTGACAGAAGATTTCAAAAAATTAATTTGAGCGCAAACACACGACACATTCACGCGCACACACACCCCGGCATCAAACACGCACAGCGCACACTTCCAATTTGATTTATCATAGCACTGAAGCTTGAATATATACATGGGACACATGCGCGCAATAACATATCGCGTGAATAACGCGTGAATGTGTCGTGTGTTTGAGCTCAAATTAATTTTCTGAAATGCTATACCAACTAGCCCAACAACAAGTTCTTTTACAAAACAAAAAATTTTCGTCTTTTGACGTCTTTTGGAGCGACACACCCACATACGGGACCATTTTTGTTTCTTTTAGATGCGGAGCATCTAATACTCGAGGCTTGTAGTGCGGCGCCGTCCGCAAGCTTCCTCCTCCTTCTTCCACCATCTGTGCATGCCTTCCTCCTCTACACACCGCGTGCGCTTCTCCTCTTCACGAACATTCGCTAGCTGTATAATGTAGCGCGCATGCGCCGTCACGCTTCGAGAACATCGGCAGCTGACGCACGCGCATGCGCCGTCGCGCTTCGAGAACATCGGCAGCTGACGCGCGCGCATGCGCCGTTGCGCTTCTTCCCCTTCTCGAACATTCGACAGCTGACGCGCGCATGCACCGTCACCCACCATCTGTGCCGCGCGCGCTTCTCCCCTTCGAGAACATTCTACAATTCTCCTGATTCTCCAGTGGACGCGCATGATTCTCCAGTGGACACGCAGTGGCCGCGCCGTCGCGCTTCGAGAACATTCAACAGCTGACAGTGCATGCGCCGTCGCGCTGTATATATACTCAAGGTCGGCGCTCGCTCGCTCAGTTGCCGCTCGTCGGTTGGTTTGTACGGCGCGTCGACGTCCAAGGTCGCGGTGAAATGAATTCCAACGAATCCACAAACACAATGATCGACGTCCCTTCGACCAGCGCCGCCCTTTCGCATACGTGTGTACGTGTTCACTCATTTAACACCCCCTCCTACAACCACGTTAACCAATTTAGCCATCGACCCAAGTAAGTCGCAATTTAACACCCCATTTCACAACCACGTTAACCAATTTAGCCATCGACCCAAGTAAGTCGCACTTTAACACCCCATTAACCAATTATATGCTCCGCATCCTCCTCAGTGTTCCCCCGAGGGAAGCTGCGGGCAATGCCCCGCCGTGGTGGTCTAGTGGCTAAGGTACTCGGCTGCTGACCCGCCGGTCGCGGGTTCAAATCCCGGCTGCGGCGGCTGCATTTCCGATGGAGGCGGAAATGTTGTAGGCCCGTGTGCTCAGATTTGGGTGCACGTTAAAGAACCCCAGGTGGTCAAAATTTCCGGAGCCCTCCACTACGGCGTCTCTCATAATCATATGGTGGTTTTGGGACGTTAAACCCCACAAATCAATCAATCAAGCTGCGGGCAATCTTTTTTTACTGGAATCTCTTTCCCCCTCGCGATGTGCCATAGGTTGACCAAATTACGCTTCCACTAGAAACGCACCGAATAAGACCGTAGTAGCAAATACGCGTTGAGTGCACTAATCACCGAGTGCGAGATGCTCAGGAATTTGGCGAAATTTTTCAGTTTGGCATGCGGATATAAATTATTCACGCACACATGCATGCGCACGCACAAACAAACATAGTATCATTGACCCCCTCACCATGAAAACGATTTCTTTCTAGTAGTGTGCATTGTAGGTTTTTGCCACTCACTTTCAACGTCTACAGTCCTTATGTTCGAGTGTTACTTGCGTCAATAAACGCCATTCAACCAAAACTGAATCAAGCCTGAACCCACCATTGGTGGAGGAGCACCGCCTTTGCCTCCTCTTGCCTCTGGAGATGGTTCTTCGCGGACATCAGTGTCTGAAAAGAAAAAGAGAACGAAAATTGGGGGACCCTTCAGCTTCGCCTTTAATAAGAGTTGAACGCGATAGCCCAATCCGGCCTCTAGTGCACCCTTCAGCCGCTAAGTGCATACTGATTAGTAATATGTTTTGTTGCACACACACACACAAACACACACGCGCGCGCGCGCGTGCGCGCACACACACACATTAGATTTTACCAGTGCGCGCGCGCGAATGGTACATACAGGTTTTTGATATAAAGCAAGTGTCGCATAGCCTCCGAAATACACGCCACATGCTCGCCATCTCGGAGGCCATAAAGAGTCTCACAATGGCTCACAGATGGCAGCACATTATTTAGCATTTGTTGCTTGCTTGATCAACGCCTCCGGAAACGCATGATAGGTTTTCCGCAAGATGGTCATAGTTCTCAATTTGGCTGTTTGAAAGTTCCTGTGTGCTTTTAGCAGCGATAGCTGCACTATCCCGGCCTCTTTCTACGTGGTTTGATGGCCTCCTAAATGCGCCTACAGAATGCCGAATGGGCTCGTTTTCGTCGTGACACCTGTCGAGGAAAATGCGTTGAGAAGACTTCTTCCACTACATGGCGTTTATGTAGTGTTTTTTTCTTGAAGCAGCTGCAAGTAATATCGGGGCTTTGTGACACTCTGTTTCTGAACACGGACGCGTTCAGATGCAGCATGTCGTGCTCCGTCGGAACGCTACAATGAAAAATGACGAGTACCGTTTGATTCTGCCTAATCTTCATAGTGGACGCTCTGTTTTAAACACGGTTTTCATGCATGGTGATGTACGAGCAAGGCTTTTTCGAGTAGAATACTTCAGAGAAACGTTAGACCACCTGCGTCTGCTCCCTGAATGGGGCGTCCTGGGTGGCCTACCAGATGAACCACGTTTGGGCAGTAACCTTCACAAGCGATGAAGGGACCAAAAGACTTCTCGCAAGCAGTGACGTTAAAGTCAAAGGTCGACGTTGTGTCGTCATTGACCCGGCAAGTAAGGATCTCCACATCAAAGTCCACTGGCTTCTGTACAACACAGCCGACGAAGACGTGAGGGTGTCGTTTCTGCCCTATGGCCGTGTCACAGACATCACTCGTGAGCGATGGCGTGTGAATGGCGTCACGGATAAAGGGTCAACAATGAGAACTGTTATTCTGAAGCTTAAAAGTGGCATCACCATCGATGATATTCCCCATGAATTGCGAGTTGCTGATGAACAAGCCCTTGTGGTCGTCCCGGGTATAACTCCACTGTGCCTGTGATGTGGAAATACTGGCCATATTCGCCGAGATTGTCGTGTACCGCGGTGCGGACAGTGCTGACGCTATGGTCACGAGGACGCGGTCTGCACTCGAACCTACGCCAGTGTTAGGGCACCTGCCGGGATAGCGGCGAGTGAAGAAGCTGTGGAGCTCATGATGGACGAGGCCGATGCAGAGGAGGTCGCTAACAGCACGCCTAGGCCTGCAAGCACAGAAGACACGGAGGGACGCGCAGCTAACGTCTCCCTTACTTCCGAAGCAGAATAATAGCGTATGGTGATGGACATTGCGGAAACCTCTGCGCTAGTGACAGCGACGCCGCCATCAGAAGCAAGTAAGGTAATTGAGAACGTGAACGGAGAGAATTTGTAAGTGGGTGAATTGGTGATGGAAGCTTGCAGCGGCACAACAGGCAAACGGGCACGGCAGGACATGGGAGATAACAGTGTTGCAGGAGACACTGGCGTCGAAGAGCCACCATCTAATCATCGCCACAGCGTCGATCGGCATTGCGCCCGTGGCCTACTATCCCGCCGGACAGGCGTCCGGCAGCGTGGTCGCCTTCGTAGCATCGCGGGCGCGTCTACGGACGAGGAACGAGGCGTGCGGCTGGTAGGCTCAGCTGCACTGAGTGGTAAAGGTGAGCATAACACTCTCATTCTCAGTCGACCGCATACCATGGCTACGCAAAACTTTTTCCGTTTTGATTCACTTAACGTGCTGGGTCTCGCTGGCAGAAAGAAACAGAATCAACTGTATTGACTAGTTGTAGAGCGAGATCTTGACGTTATAGCTGTACAGGAAACCAGAGTTTAAGGTGAACAAAAGACCGGGAGCATGGTGCAGCCTTTGAGTTCACGGTTCAGTGTTTTTATAAGTCATGCCATTGGTTTCTCAGCCGGTTGGGCTTTATATGTCCACCAGATACAGGGGCTGGTCATTGAATCTGTTACATCTAGTTTATGGCGGAGCTTAGTAGCATGTGATTTCAAGCACTTTTTTCTAAATGACGCGTAATTACTGTGTATGCCCAATGTGCAATCCAAAAGATGTGATTTTTTCCAATCCCTAGATGGATATTGCGATACTGACAGGCAGGTTGTAATATAGGGAGACTGACTGTGTGCTTTCTGCACATGACAAGACCAGCAGTGCACCATATAGGAATCCCAGTACGGCAGCCCTTAGCAATATTATAGAACGATATATCCTTGAAGATGTGGCGCAATGTCTGTATACGGGGCAAAGCATTCATTTTACGCACTTTCAGAATTCTAGTCATGCTCATCTTGACAGAGCTTATGTAACAGTGAGTATAATACCAATGTGTTACAAATACGTAGTCGAACCAGTCTTTTTCTACGGGTCACCGCCTAATCAGCTTCAATATTCGCTGTGGTGGCGCTAGAAAATGTAAGTTTTCCTGGGACCTTTGGAAGCTGAACTCACAGCTACTGTAGGACTACATTTTTGAAGAAAACTAGACATGCCAGCAAAATTAACAAAAGCAGCGAAACAACGATAGGTGCTTAGTGGGAATATTTTAAAAGTGATAATAAGATGGTGGCAATGTAAAGAGCCTGCACAATTAAGTGAGAGAAGAGAAAGGAGAAAGAATTGCTATAACAATTTACTGCATTGTTAGAGGAAGACGCAAAATCACCAGGAACATTCACGGAAGATATTCGCAAGGCTAGGCGTAAGCTGGAAGTTTTTGACATTGAGCGTTACATGGGGGCTTTGATTCGAGCTCGCGCTGAAAAGCTGTTGGTTCGTGAAGCACCAACAAAACCGTCACTGGTTGAAGAGAAGAGAGATACCCGCAAAAATACCATAGTGAAAATACATCACAATGACGCCGTTTACACAGACAATAAGGGAATAGGAAACGTTTTTTTTAACTACTATTGATATCTGTTTAAGCGATCGGAGGTTGACATAGGAATGTTCAAGAAGAAATTCTCACCTTTGATGTCAAAAGTGCCTGAAAGTGTTGTTGTAGGGTTGGACCTGCCTATTTCCACACCAGACATGTGGAATCAAAGGACGCACAATTGTGACCAATATACATAGGGCCAGAGCTGTTCTGGAGTGCTGCGATGCGGCTGAGACATGTGTGGCAATGGTTCACTTGGGTTTAGAGAAAGCTTTTGATCCTGTGTCAAATGATGTTCTGATGAGTGTCTTGGATTTTGTAAACGTGGACTGTATTATCAAAAAGGGAGTGGCTATGGCATATAAGGGCTGTACTACGCAAATAATTGTTAATAAGTTGGCGGGGGCGCGCATTAACTTGCTACGCCCCGTGCGTCAGGGCTGCCCCCTTTCGCCATTGTTGTTTAGTTTGTTTTTAGAGCCTTTCTGTGTGAGTGTGATGAACAGCAGTGCCATTCGTGGATTCAAACTGCATGAGAATAAAGTGTGATTACTTGCATATGCTGATTATGTGGCAGTTTTCTGTTCAGATCGCGACAGTGTTCATGAAGTAGTCCATATTGCGAAACAGTTTTTGTACGGCCAGTGGGAGTTCGGTAGACTGGGAAAAATGCTTGGGATATTGACATGGGGATCGGCCTTCCACTCCACGTGTTTTCGTTAACATACCATGGGTGAATCAGCCTGCGAAATATTTGGGTGTACCACTAGAATTTTATCATGACAGTGAGCCGTACTGGTGGCGGCAAGCCACTGACGTGCGTGTAAAAGTGGATAATGTTAAAGGATGGGACTTTTCGATTTTCACGCGGGCCACCGTATGTAATATTTTCTTTGTCTCTAAACTTTGGTACACATTGCAGGTTTTGCATTGCTTGCGTATTGTTGAAAAAACAGGTCACTGACCAATGTCAAACAAAACAATGACGTTTCGGGACCCGTACGGGTCCCTTGTTCACAATCTGCTGTTCACTATATTGCTTGCGTATGAATGTGCAGAAGCTGTAACGTGTGTTTGCAGTATTTATATGGTGATCAGTGTGGGAACAGTGTAGTCGCACTAACCTTTTTCGTCGTGTTCTGTTCCGTGGTCTCAGTCTGTCACATTTGTCTTAAGACAGATCGTTCGTCGTTTTATGTTTCTGCGAGACACAAGAGACCCGTTTCTACGTTCAGTTATTCAGGTGAGGCTTAGAAGAGTTTTACCTTCACTCGTTGTCACCATGGTGTATGCAATTTTTATTGGCATGGTTCTCCAGCGAATATCTAGCGGGAGTAAAACTAAAAAGGTTGCATAGAGACCTTCTCGACATTGTTTTACTGGTATCACATTACAGGAGTTTGTATTCTGCTGGACGTGGCGAAAATTTACTGACCCGAGTAAAAAAAATGGCTGTCCCATCTAGTTAAAAATACCTTTTCTTTAGGCTTCATTCAGGAACTCTAGAAGTTAGAACATGGATGCAAGAAAGGGGACTCTTTGTGCCGTGGGGAACGCACTGTTTTCTCTGTCGTACATGCCTTTCTGAATTGTTGGGAAGGGGCGTTCTTCTGGGACATTCTGCAAATAACTATTAAAAAAGATTTACCAATTGATGCCTACGGGATAAGTTTTTTAGCTGTCAATAAAGAAGATGATAGAGCCCCTTATGATACTCGGCCCTATGTTGCTCGGCCTTTACAGTATTTAGAATAAGTAGATGGCAGTCCGCCATGCTGACATCAATGCACTGCCCATTCACGAATATTTCCGCCAAAAGATCCCAAAGTTTCTTGAAGAGTGTAAAGCTAAAGACCCAATTCCAGGGTGGCTCGAACATCTTGAGCCACTTATTCGTATAAAGGAATTCTAGTCACTATGTAAACATTCCGTTTGTTATGGCTGTATGTACTGTTTATGCACTGTATTGTTTGTATGATGGGCAAAAATAAGTAATAAAAAATAAAAAAATATATATCGTGGCTTTGTGGTAGGGCACCTGCTTGCCACACGAACGGTACGAGTTCGATCCTCAATGGGACCAAAAATAGCATTCTTTATTTTATTTGTTTCTTTATCGATTTTTCGCTCATGGATGATTTTCGCTCACAACCAACGGTGCTGGCGCCGATGGCGGAATTTCTGTGACACGGGCTCTCTAACGCTATTGCGTTAAAAATTATAGACCATCTCCCCCGAAGTAACCCGGACGGACTGCGAAGCAGTAGCTGTGCGAGCGGCGTTGACCCGGTTGAAACGGGCGTCGACGCGTGTGCTGGAAGAATGGTTTGGAGCGAAGCTCGCTGTAGCGTTTACTCTGGTAGACGTTTGTTTGAAATGCAAAGACATGGAAGGTGGGTTTGGTTTCGTGTTTCATCGCAGATAAACAATCTCAAACAGTGTTTCTACACCACTCGTGGTCGAGTTTTTCAGGCGGTGGAGAAGGCAAAGTGAGAGAGGAGTGTGTTGCGAGTAGGCGGAGGAGCCGGCAGCTGCCAGAGCTGCGGCGAGCGTGCTGCGGGTAAGGAAAAGAGTTGCGTCAGCATCGCACCTGCAAAGGAAGCATGCAAGGGGAGCGTGACGGCAACGCGCAGATGCAGCGTGACCTACTTGGCACCGCTCCAACACCTGCGGCGAAGGGAATGCGTTGCAGTTCGTTCTTACAGACGAACGTACGTACGGCGTTCCACATATGAGTCAAACAGCTGCTTCGCATCTAAAAAAATTACATCATCTCCCGCTAAAAAGAACCATGTGTATAGGTGAAGCAGCCGGTCCTAACGCTTTCACTGGCGGTGGTGTTGACGATGGTGCTCGTCGTGGTGTTGCGCAGGAGAAAAACCTATAGATGTGCAACGCACGCAGTGATGGACCTGTGTTTTCTACCGGAGCATGCCAATCATTGCTAATGGTCAATAAGAGACCTTAGCGAGTAGCCTGCTCATTTTCGCCACATTTGTCTCAGTGACTTTCCAAATATTTTAAATACATTTTTGTCTAATCTATACAATATGAAAACAGCGCTCACTTTAGGTGTGTTCCTTTTACTTGAAAAAAATTAATTTACCTAAAAAATTAAGTCTTCTCCTTCGGTGTTACAGAATAGTATTTGAAGTAACGGGAAGTTTCTTGGGAAGCAATACGTGCTTCTGCTATTGGAGTCTTGAAACCAAGCAAAAATACGACAGTGAATGGTTGTGCAGCACGAGCAGGCGGGTTTTTCAATCCAGAAACTCGCAAGCAGACGCTGCTTGCGTCGGTGTTACGAGGTGAGAGACGGTGAAGCATAGAAGAGTGGCAGCTGGTGAGTACGTGCATGCGAAATGGGGGTGTAAACACTGCTGGGAAGGATCCCCAGAGGAGAAAGAGGAATGAGTGAGTGTAAGCTAACAAGCAGACACGGCTTGCGTCGGCATTTCGAGGCCAGAGATGGGTGAGCATAGGTGAGAAGATAGAGGAAGGGGATGCGCATGTGCAGTGGATGTTTAGGCGCCACTGGGAGGGATGTATAGAGGAGAGAGAGGGGGAGAGCGAGCACAGGGAAGCAGACCGTCCTGCGTGGGTTGTGAGGTGTGAGAGGGAAGCGGAGGAGAGAGGGGGCCGGGCATGTATGCGCAGTAAGGTTAGTCATGCCGCAGACCGGACTGAGCTAGACCGTAAGATGACCTGCACCTAAAAACGAAGACAACCTCGTTCATCTGACATGCTTTGAGTTCTAAGGATTACAACTAACATGCAGAACGATTCTGCAACTTCCTTCCCCATTCGTACTGCTTCCATCCCCACCTATAAAAGTTACTGGAGTTAAACGAAACCATATGCAGCATATATGTACACTGGAAAATAAAACTGAATTGAAAAAAAAAACTAGGACGCTATACTACGACCATCAATCGCAAGGAATGCTCTTTCACGTGGTCATTGATTTTTACACAAGTAAGTACACATCACCACCACTTCAGGTTTCAATGTTATATTTTTTATCTAGCTCTTTGGATACTAGAAAGCAACGTTTAAACCTGGAACTGAAGGTTCGGGCCTGAATCGACTAGAATCCTTATTAGAACAATCACTGAACATTCTATAACTCCATGTTTTGCCCATGAGATTGTTATAAAAAGTTAACGGAATTCAAATGTATTCCGTTAATACCCCGTAAAAATTTGGCGTATGTCAAAGTCATACGGCCTTATCGGAATAGCATCTACGGAACGTCTCAATAGCGACAAAGGCTTTACTACAATGACTCGGTGTGCATCACAAAAATGGAGTATTGTGTGTAGCATAGCGGACCCTTCACAATAACAGCAGAGTTGCAATGTGCTGCTCTACGCCGGCAATAAGCTGCCCACACGAAAACACTTTCATGAAGTATTTAACGGAGGTGTGTGTACGACAAGCACCACGTGGACATGCGCATAGACATATTTGCTGAGAGACAAAGGGAAAGGCATGAACAGTTCCTCTCTCTCCCGAAAGATGAAGTGAAACCGAATGGTGCTAACTATCATAGTCAATGCGACCAGCACAAAGACCGTAAGCCACAATATTCCGCAAGCGTCTGAACACGCTATACCTACAAGTCGCAGAATACGTTCTTTTCATTTATCTGTGCTGCCATCTGCCGTTTTGGTAGAGATTTGGTTTGCTAGAACAAATGCCTCCAAGCCCGGAACGTGTTTCGCGACTTTTATTAGGGAAAAGGGCACATGCGTCGTCGAAGAGCGCAAAAAAGAGGCGGATTCTTGAAGAAATCGTGAGCGTTGCCAAGCGTGGATAACGCGCTGGTCTTTGCCTTCTTCTTTGGCTTTGTTACAGTTACAAAGAGTCACGCTGTTGATGTGTTAGGATGCATATCCAACAGTTTAAGATCATTGCCGCAAGGCCAATCCTCGCGGAAGAGCCGGATGGGCCCCATAATGTCCAGCCCCTGTAATCACTGTGGTACTTGAAATGCTCCTCACATCCCTATCAAAATGTTTACCATTTAAATGATGCATGTCACGCTGTGCAAGTCAGCTTAAAGGTGGCCTTATAGGTGGTATGACTTGCGAGACCTCACCTCGTAGAGAGTAGAAGACGAGCAGGATAACGATGAGCATACTGCCGAGGAGCATGATGAAACCACATATTACGGCACCGGTCCTGTTCCGCGACCTGAAATACAGAAACACACTATGTTACAAAGAATCAGAATTGTTCATGTGAGCAGATCGCTTTGTTAAGACTGACGTCGGCTCTTTACTGTGAACACCCAAGTTCCATAGAACTATAAGCTTTCCTTCAGGCACCAATGAAATCGGCGTGCCTGGTTAGGTAGGCTAGGGGGCCAACGTGAGCGGATGCCTGCAACGTCGGCTCCGGCAAACGGTACGTGCTACTCTTTACCAACCTTTCCTGCGGTCACTAGCCTGTTCGAACAGCGACATAAGGGTCTGAGGAAGACAGAGACGACGCCCATTCCGGGCAAGCTCCGACGTTCTGTGTGCAACAATTAGTGAACCGAGACGCTGAGCATCCGAGCTAAGCCTCTCTGAGACTCCGCTCCTTCGTCGACACTGGCAGCAACGCCTCCCGTTATTATGGAAGTAACGGTTGAGGGCCACACCATCTCCGCTGAAGAGCTCCAGGCAGGCAATTGGACACCAGTTCTCTACAAAGCCTATGCGTCTCGACCAGCCTGTTCACAGAAACCACTTTCGCAACCCAACGCTACCGTCAAGGAGACCAACCCGAACGCCATGCGCGTCGAAGCAGCTGCAACTGGAAGAGGCAAGACGCCAACCCACCTACCACCTGCTACCAAGGAGACGCGCATCATTGTAAAACGCAGCAAGCAACTGCCGCCACTCCCACCGAACGCTATTCGCGTCGTTGTTCGTCCGCGAGGTCAACTGCGACTCCTAGATGTCCCAACGCCTCGACTCATGAAGGCAGTGCAGGCCGCACTTCAAACCACTCTGCCCGATGATTTCTGCCTGCGCATACACCCCACTAATAATACATTCACGGCAGCTACAACACACTCCGCCGCAGCCGAGCTCCTAAAGACGCTGACTTCACTCACCATTGGTGGCCATGCTTACCCCTGCATGGCTTACGTGGCACCCCCACCAGGAGCTACAAGAGGGGTCATCTCAAACGCCTTTGACGACGAGACGCCAACCCAGCTGTACGAAGACCTGGTCAAACGGAATCCTGAATACTCTATACTCGCAGCCCGACGAATGGGGAAGACGCACTCCATTCTCATCACCTTCGACGCCAATGAGGTGCCACATTCCATAAAATACATGGGAGCCATTCACCGCTGTACTCCATACCGCGGAAGTCCGGATGCTTGTACGAACTGCAGACTACCGGGCCATCGTCACGACGTATGCCCAAGCCCCAAGACTAATCTTTGCCCACGCTGTGGCAGCCAACACTCCCCCCAGGAACCTCCTTGCACGCCTAAGTGCATTCTGTGCGAGGGCCCTCATCTTACCGGCACTGGTTCATGCAAAGGACGCAACCTTCACCAGCCACGCAAAACGACAAAGCAACCTCAACGCAGCGACAAGAACCGGTTCCACACGGGGACAACTTCCCCCAGTTGTCAGCGGGACCCACTCAGCCCAGCCAACTCAGCCAACCCAAGCAAGCCTGGACCGAGCCGCTTAAACAAGATTGGGGCCCTCCCCGTTCGCCCTGCAAGAACGCACTATCATCAACAGTGACTTCCAGTCTGCAAGACGCTCTGGCCAAGTCTCGGGAGGAGGCAGCGGCAGCCAAAGCAGAAGCTCAAGCAGCCCGAGCTGAAGCCGCTGCCCTTCGAGAACACATCGCGAAGCTGGAGACCCAGATAAGTACTCTCGCCACAAGACATGCCACTCCACCTACCCCAACTCCTACTACATCCCAAACTCCTGCGCACAACCCACCCAACACCTCTAGCATGTCTTTCCCACCCAGCCATGTCAACGCGACATCCTGCTCTGATTCGCTTGAGTTAGATATCGACACGGCATTTCCTCGGCACACAAATCAGGACATTACCCCGCGTCCCTCAACACACAGCTCACTAGCCGATATTCCAACCATGCTTGAGTCTTTTACTGCTCGTTTTGAGGCAAAATTGCAGGAAGGTATCACCAGCATCAATCAGGAATGCACAACGCTCCAAGATGCGGTAATCCGTGTAACAACAGACAATGCAGCACTTAATCATCGTCTTGATGCTTTAGCTCAAACATTAACTGACCGCTACAACAATCTTGAATCACAGCTCAATTTGTTCGCAACACGCCTTGCAAAACGGGATCTCACCCAAGTAAACGCAAGAAGCCCAAAGCAACTGAAGGGCAAGACAATCCACTCCCTGACGTCACTAACGACTCCCAACCTTGCGCGGCGGCTACGCCCCTTCTCAATTCTCATGATGGCAGCTCTAAACCGTAATCTGACACTCTGGCAGTGGAACTGCCGAGGTTTTGGCCAGAAGCGTCATGTTGTCCACCAACTGCTATCTTGCGCTGCGGGACCCGATATCCTTGCCCTACAAGAACCCTCCAACCCCCTAACCTTACCCGGCTATACTTCTATTACACCCACATCCCCTACACCCTCTCGGGTGGCGTTTCTAATTAATCGCTCAATCACCACCATCTCCCACTGTTTAGCAGTCCAAGACATTGATCACCTCTTAATTGAGCTTGTGCCGCAACATGCCAGAGCTAAAAGCCTCTTCATCCTGAATGTATACAGCAGCCCTAAGTGCTTACAGGGCAACTTCCAGCGCCTCTTTACGCTCGCGAAACGCATAGCCAATAAGTGCCCCCTACTCGTCGTGGGAGATTTCAATGCCCCACATACAGCCTGGGGTTATCCGCGCGACACACCAAAAGGACGTCGGGTGTGGTTAGCAGCGCAGCAAGCCGGCCTCTCACTGCTCACCGATTCTGCCTTTCCGACACGCATAGGGAATAGTGTCTGCAAGGACACTACACCAGATCTCTCGTTCGCACATCGCCTCCCTCATGCCACATGGTGCAACACACAAGAGAATTTGGGTAGTGACCATTACATTATCGAAATTCTCTTAAATATGCAACTACCCCGCAGGGTTCTCAGAGGTTCCACTTTTACCAACTGGGATTTTTTCCGCACTTATAGGGCAACACGCACCCACGCCTCTATCACGGACATCACTGAATGGTCAGAACAACTCCGGAGTGATGTCCGATCCGCAACTCGTCTAGTACGAGAGGACTGCCCAAGCGACACAGTTGACTCTCGTCTCCTACATTTATGGGACGCTAAAACAAGCCTAGAACGACGCTGGCAAAGCCAGCGTTGGAACCGAACTCTTAGACGTCGCCTGGCCCGCCTGAGCAAAGAGATAGAGACCCATGCAGCCACTCTTTCGCGACAGAACTGGGAATCGCTTTGCAACAAATTAGATGGCAATATGAGTATGCCTCAGACTTGGAATTTGTTCCGACACTTAATTGACCCAACTCAGTCAAAGACTACCCAAAGACACAACCTCACCAAACTCCTACATACTTGCGATAAACCTCCACCAGAACTACTACAGGAACTTCGAAATCAGTACTTCCCAACATACCCTGCCGTATTGTATCCCGATTATACAGGTCCTCCTAATGAGCTCCTCGACCAACCCATTACAGTAGCCGAAGTTCAAGCCGAACTACAGAAACTAAACACTTCCTCAGCCCCCGGTCCGGACAATATTCACAACAAAGCACTCCGTAATCTCGACGACCAATCAATTGCCGAGCTTACTGAATACTTTAATGAGTGCTGGCTAAGGGGCATCCTCCCACCACAATGGAAAGAGGCCAAGGTTGTCTTTATACCCAAACCTGGGAAACCTCTCCTTACGTCTAACCTCAGGCCCATATCCCTCACTTCTTGTGTCGGCAAACTCATGGAGCACGTACTCCAAACCAGGCTCTGCCAGTACCTAGAAGGCAAGAATCTCTTGCCTGCTTGCATGTTTGGATTTCGCCCTGGACTTTCCACACAGGACGTTTTCCTACAACTAAAACATCACATTCTTGACTCTCAAACCTGCGATACCAGAGCTATCTTAGGAGTAGATCTAACAAAGGCATTTGACAACGTTGCGCACTCAGCTATTCTAGAGAACCTTATAACCCTGGGAGTCGGCGTAAAGATGTACAACTACGTCCGCGACTTCCTCAGCCACCGCACAGCAACACTTACCTTTGGCGATCACAGCCTGCCAGGCATCACGCTTGGAGCCCGTGGTACGCCCCAGGGAGCAGTCCTCTCACCTATTCTTTTAACATAGCACTTCTACATCTGCCCCAAAAACTGGGTCAGATCCCCGACATCCACTTCAGCTTCTATGCCGACGACATCACCGTCTGGGCAAACCGTGGTAGTGACGCCGAAATAGAAGAACACTTACAGTTGGCACTAACCACCATCGACACATATGTTCGAGAACGTGGCCTTACCTGCTCCCCTTCCAAATCAGAGCTCTTTCTTTACCGACCGAAGCAGCATGCTTCAGCCATTCCCCCTATCTCTCTCACGCTAGGTGCCCACCCCATCCCACTTGTCTCAAAAATTCGGGTGCTAGGGCTAGTACTCTACTCACATGGCGCACATGGAGAAGTCATCAGGACTCTCCAAACACATGCTCAGCAGACCATTCGGCTGATTCGTCGCATAGCGAACCGTCGGGCTGGCCTACGCGAGCGAAACACGCTTCGCCTCACCCAGGCTTACATCGTCAGCCGCACCACGTATGCCCTCCCATACCTACCTCTCCGACAAAAAGAGAGAGACCGCATTAACGCGCTTCTACGAAGTTGCACAAAAACAGCTCTACGCCTTCCCCCAAGCACATCCAATGACAGACTCTTCAAACTTGGTGTACATAATACATTTGAGGAACTCGCTGAAGCCACCTTTACGGCACAAATATGTCGTCTGTCTAATTCGGTGAGTGGCCGCGCTCTTTTGACCCAATTAGACTTATCCCCAATAACAGAATCACCTGGAAGGGTCCCTCTTTCTTCTAACCTCCGCTCTCACCTAAACGTACCGCCCATTCCCAAGAACATGCATCCTGTGCGCGACGAGAAACGCAGAAAGGCAAGGGCCCGGGCCCTCCAGAGACAATATGGCGAGGACCAGAATGTAGTCTACGTTGACGCAGCGGAATATGCGTCAAGATCCCGCATGGCCCTTGCGGTGGCTGACAATCAGGCAAATCTCCTAACTTCTTGCTCAATTGTCACAAATTCCTCCACAGAGGCAGAAGAGGCAGCCATCGCGCTTGCTCTCATCTCCACACCTGCCACCACTATCATTAGCGACTCGAAATCAGCTATTCTTAACTACGCCAATGGCCTGATATCATGTAGCGCTGCTCGCTTGCTACGCTTCTGGCAGCCTCAGTGCTCCACAACCCTGATCTGGACGCCAGCACATGCCGGCCTCCTTGGCAACGAGGAGGCTCATTCTCTAGCCCGAGGTCTCACATTCCGGGCAGGAGAAATGGAGCCCCCTCCACAGGTCGAGGAGCGCTTGCTCTCTTTTCGTGATATTCTATCGTATTACCGGGAACAACGAAGAATATACGCACCCCCAGCCCCATCCCTAAACATAGCGCAGGCCACACATTGGCGACGCCTACAAACTCGAACTGCTCCATACCCCGTATTACTAAACGCCCGTTACCCAGACCATTTCCCCTCTTCATGCAAACTTTGCGACAAACCAGGAGACTTCCTCCACATCCTCCTCACATGTCCCACCTTCCCACATCCCCCACCTCCGGCTGTGGCAGTGTCATACTGGGAGACCATCATGACCAGCACTTCTGCGTTCGATCAGCGCCGGATCATCTCGTGCGCCATGAAGAGGATCGCACTTCAAGGGCTTTCCTTTGCTTTGTAAGGGTGCCTCCTCACCGCGAGGGAGCACCCACGTGCCATGAGGGGGCTCGGCCCCCACGCTATACAGTGGCAATAAATGTTTCTACCACCACCTGGTTAGGTATGACTTGCCCGTTATACGAACGACTACTCGCTTCACACGAGCACGTCATTCCACACCATAAAGCTTTGCTCGAAGATAAAATATGCAGCGTGGGCAGCTAGCTCCTCGATGACTGCCTCGCACGCAATCGATCCCCACAAAGCGTGTGATGTGCCAGAAATTTTTGTGCAATGTTCCATTCGCCGTTGTTGATCATGGCTTGCCCATACCCCCGAACATAAGGGCCACAGTGCAGTCGCCATCAACACATCCTAAATGTGCATCACGTATGCTCACTATTGCGTGCGCAGTCACCATTAACACGATATAGCGGGCTGAGGAGGTAGCCATAGCCATGGCTATCACCTCAGTCAAACACGAATTCACACTGAGTGGCTCATAAATTGCTATTAGAAATTCCAGGCAAGGACGTATTTCGCAACAAGTCCACAGAATTCTCATCAATAGCCAACAACTAACCAAAATATGTAAACCCAAATATCCGATATGGTGGCTGGTGCATATGTGGACTGCCACCTCTAGTATGAATGACCTCGCCGACAAGCTATCGCGAAAATTCGTCTTTTCTGCTTTTCGGCGCTGCTTTCTGGCGTTTTTATAGAGTTTGGTATAGGAGCCTGAAGAACTCACATTGCTAGAACAAAGGCCTCGGAGACCAGTAGTTGTTTCGTAACATTTCAGCCAGAGAAGGGACCATGCGCCACGGCGTCGTGGAAAAGGTAGACTAAACCACCGCTGAGCACAAACGCATCCATCGGTGTTATTCCTGGCGCCGTCAAAGCAGCGATCAAGGATATATTTACATGCTACACAAAATACATACTACACTACAGAGAGGCAAGTCGCACCTTGATCACATTCTATTTTAGTCTAGACGCGAAATAAGCGGCTAAATATCGCAATTAGAAGCTATAACCAAACCCTTGGCATAACTACAGGAGTTGCCCGCAAATCTAACAAGACAACAAACGCGAACTATTCAAAACAGAAAGGGTTTTCCTAAAGCATATGCTGTGGCAGTGATCTAATCTACCAAATTCTGCCGAGGCTCTCCGGGAGTGGCGACATCTAGAGCTTTTCAGCGCGAAAGTCAAAGACCACAAAAGGGCGATCGAGCCGGCCAGGGAGCTTATAGAGAGACAAGCTCTCCGGGCCTCTACCTGTACGGCGTAGCTGGACCACAAGCATGCCAGGTCTCGTAATAAGGCTTATTCACTCACACTGCACTCGGTTCCGGTTGTCCACCTTAGCGCTAACGGTTTTTTTGTTGATAGACCACTATGACATGTGTTGTCAACAAAATTAGTAAAATATTGAGAAAAAAGTGTTGACATGAAATTCACTATTACAGACAGGAACTGATCCAGACTCCAAAACCTCTTCCCTGCAAAAAAAATGTGAGAGGAAATTTCAGTACACCCTCTTGAAGTTCGTATTGGCAAACGCGTGTGCACAGGGTGGGGTGCAGGGGGGCAGGTCGCCGTCCGTGATACATCTGCTTTGCAATGTGTCCTGATAGTAAGAGCTTGACTGGGAGATTTCTAAGAGAGGAGCAAATTGGAATCTCCTGTAAAACGTTCACTAAGCATCCTAATATATAACTGCATACGCTGTTCATGAGGTTACCGTGAGGATCTCACGGAATTCAAGTGTAATCAGTTAATATTCACCTCCTGCTTCAACTCTATGCGCAGCAAGCCTATGCGGATGGTTGAAGGAATTTGGCCAGTGGTGAGGAATGCAGCAACTAGAAGTTTTAAAAACAGGGCTCCCGATCCGTGACGAGAAAAAGTGGCCTCGTTCCCACTAGGTATGCCCTAATTGCTTATAGTGTCATCCTTTTACACGAGTTAAGATTGTAGCTAGCCGCTGCACTGAAGAAGGCCTGATTACTCACGCATTAAGGGGAGATCCTCTTTGATAGGTCTCCCCAAAACTCCAATGTAGATGCACTGACGTTACACGAACGAATTCTTCATGAAGTCTTTATTGAGTGCTCAGAATATAAAACTTATGTGTTAAGCAGCCAGCGTGAGAGAGAAATAAAGTAAGACGCCGCTTCAGGAATTCTACAATGTGGACGTGCATTCGAACGCGTACCTAATTCCTCACGCCACTGGAGTTACACGACACTCATGATTCGAAGCGGCCACTTACGTTTCACCCTCTGCAAAAGAATAAAAACACAGTGTCAGTTTGTATTACCAACGAAAACGCTGTCGCTGTTTTTTGCATTTTACCTCATTGTACAGATACATAAAGGGACACTAAACTCAAATAACAATTTATGTCACAATAAAAGCTCAATGTGTTACAGCGCTTAAAACGGCAATATTATTAACAGCAGTGCGCCCCGCCGCGGTGGTTTAGTGGCTAAGGTACTCGGCTGCTGAAGGTCGCGGGTTTGAATCCCGGCTGCGGCGGCTGCATTTCCTATGGAGGCGCAAATGTTGTAGGCCCGTGTGCTCAGATTTGGGTGCACGTTAAAGAACCCCAGGTGGTCGAAATTTCCGGAGCCCTCCACTACGGCGTCTCTCATAATCATATGGTGGTTTTGGGACGTTAAACCCCACATATCAATCATTAATAACAGCAGTGGCCTACTTATCGAGAAATCAATGTGAATGCACGAGAACACATGCGCCACAAGTAGGACATTCGCTCGTGATGATCACGAGCGAATGATCCCGATGACATTAGAGTTGCCACTTACAATTATTAACTAGTATTCGAATTAGCTTCCATAAATCAAGAACCTTGCGTGCATCAAAAGACGTAACAAATTGCCACTTCTTCGATTCTGTTTGATTTATTGAAAAAAAAAACAGCCGGAGGTACTATGGAGAATGGGACAAGTGGTTCAAAAGTTCAATTTTCACCTGGTTAAACTGTACAGGTTGTGCCATCTAGCGGAGTCTAATTCAACCAAGCACGCCTACCATCTCGGAGGCTATGGCAGAAAATTGCTAGATGACCGTTGTTGCCGCTGTGGCGCCCACCATTTTCGCTGTGCTGCTATACTATTGTCAGCGACCGCGCAGTAAAGCCGGGAAAGGTTGTGCACGGCCATGGCGTGCGCACAAGGGGGGCAGTTACCCAAAAGGATGGTGCGAAATCAGACCCATACATTGAAATAGTGAGGAGGGGTGTTGCTACTTGGACCGGGGGGGGGGGGGGCGCAAAGTCAGCCCCATAGGCTGACACATTAGAGAGGGGGGATGCTGCTAGGAACCTTCGCCCCCTCCCCCCATGAAGGGAAGGCCGGCGCACATCTACGCGCACAGTGACATTAAAGCTTCTATTAGAGGCGGATAATTTGGAGTGTGCTAACGCGAAGCGGATCACTAAAACATGGCTTTATTTCAAAATATGTGCTTTCTTGGCTCGAAAGTAGCACTGCAAGGTTTCTGGACCAGTGTTTCAGCAATGAACATCAACCTAATATTCGTCTTCAGTGCGCCTTTAAATTTAATCAGTACATCCGCAAATTATTCACTGAACATGAATCTAAATCTATCCTTTCTAAAGGTTCATAGCTTCTTTTATAAGCAGAAATGCGGTATCTCCTGTAGCACGTAATGAATGCTAACATACTCGGCTGTGGACTACCGAGGGCTAATTATGACACGTCCACTTGCCTGCGCTCGACGTCCCACTCACGCTACCTGTGTCGGGAGCTGAAAACGAAAAACAAAACAATTCGGCAAGATCGGATTCGTTATGCGAAGCATCTGGACGGAAGGTGGCTGTGTTGCAATTTTTATTGCGCAAAACGTTATTAAATGACGCTAAAGATGTGTACAAATTCTCACACAGACATACGTTAAAAAGCCGCATATGTTTTATATAACCAGTTCTTCACAGTTGAGTAACAATGCTAACAGCAACATGGATATCAGCAATAGCAGAAGCGGTAAGCTGATGTGAAGCGCTGCAGGTGCTCGTGAGGATGTTCGCCCTAGGCATTGTTATACATACCTCAACTCAAGCCGATGCCGCCTAACTATCGATGTTAACCCGAAGTGACAGCTGTTTAATGGGAGTATATATTGTAAGCCCATTTAAAGCACTTCATCGTCTTCACTTGTACATAGCCATCGTCACCCTTCTTTCTCTCTGGTGCTCGGAGCCGAGACAGACATCGCGGAATGGTTGTGCTGGCCTTGTCTGGTCAAGTTTTCCTGCGTCTTTCTGGGTGAATGCAGTGCTAGCTATTGTCAAAATAGATGTAATGTTTATAAAATGAGCCACCGACCACTGCAAACGAAATTGATGTTTCATGAACATTAGGGCGCGAAAAAAAAAGTAACTCCGAAGCCAGGCGTGGCTCCGCGATGGAATACTTTATTACCACGCAGAATGCTGGGGTTTGATTCCTGTTGAAGCGCTGGCGTTTATTCTTTGGATTCATCGAGTCAACGCTGCCGGCGTCAGTTTTTTTCATAACACTTACATGTTGATGATGATGATAATGTTTGGTGTTTTGTGGTGCAAGGGCCATTTGACGGCCAAAGAGCGCCAGTTCATGGGACCAGAGATGTGGACAAGGATTGTGATAAGCGGCAGTATAAGGGCCTTAAAATTCCTCGCGCTAAGGTGGGTAAAAACACAGAAGCAATAAAATGAAGACCATGTCGTGATAAGTGTGCAGTTTCAATGGATGACGTGATTTTGTGACAAAAAACAATGGTGGACACGTATGGCATTAGCACAAGTACCTCACCCGTTCACACCCTTGCGTCCAAGGGCCGTGAGGCAAGAGCTTTGTTCAGTGTAGCCACCGCAGTGGAGACCTTCCTGGAGAGGTCGTTCTATGCGATACCCGGGTATATATAATATGAAAGGTACGGGCATCTCTCAAGAAAGCCAACAACGATTTATGTGAAAAGTTGTTCCCTACCGACGAAAATTGCAGGGTGAAGTGGTATCTATTGTCGGTAGTGTAATGGAACGTGTTGCCTTTTCAGCGTGTCTAACTCTTTACACTAGATTAAAGTGTGAAGTACGGGGAGTGCTTCTCCAGGTCGGTCACGCAAAGGTGGATCACAACCAGACAAAAGAAATGAATGTGCAGTATGTGTATGCCCTGCTCTTAACCTTGTAAAAATTACTTGTTTGTGGCATGATTTTGGTACTGGCAGCCAATTACCAAGTTGCGTCTAGATAACATGCAGTTTATTACCTGTGCGTGTCCCACGTGTAATGCAATAATCCCTGAGCTTTCGTTTTAGAGAAGGTTTCAGGTCAAGTGCAGGAGTTGGTATCGACGTATTGGTAGTGGTTTTGTTGGCAGATCCTGCTAGCAAAACGTTGCGTTGTATTTCGCGGTGCTTTGGCACCCAGCAGACTACAACATGCTTTTTAGATGAGCAGACTGAGCATAAAAGTGAGTAAATCGAGAAAAGGATGTGGTTTTTCTGCTTTTTAAGTTTTCAGAGCTTTTACTACACGTAAGAAATCTGTATATGCTGTTGCCTTCTGTAGTTTATTTGTTTAATGTGTTAACGGCCGCAAGCATCGCATAAGCTTCGCCGGTGAAAATGCTTGTACCAGAGTGCAGAAAGCCGGCTTCCGGAAAGGATGGGCTGACAGCTGCGTACGAGACAGAAGTGTTGGACTTTGAAGCATTCGTAAAGAACTCAGGACATGTGTATTGATGTTGTAGTTCTAGGAAGTGTGTCTGAATATGTGTAATTGGAGGGTGCTTCGTAACCTCTAAGAAAGACACGTTGCAGTCTATTGTCTGCCACTGCCATGGTGTCAGGCATACTCCGGGAGCCATCAAACGGTGTTGAAGTGGCACACCGGTTTCCTTCGCTAGGCCCCTCACACGGAATTAGTAGGGCTGTCTCATAGAAGGCCCTTTCTGAAACACAGCAAGGCCTGATATGTCATCAATTGTGGAATGTGAAGGGTTTGTTTCCGTTCATTTTAACATAATATTTAAAAGACATGTAATATCTCTTTAGGTGGAGCAATCATTCGTTTGATTCCATGTACAGGCTTCCTATGGGGCTAGTGCAAAAACCACCCGTAGAGAGACGGATGCCTAGATGATGAACAGGGTCAAGCATTTTAAAGGGCAGTAGGTTTCTCAGACTGATATGCTATTGCACCATAGCCTAGGTGGGTAAGTGTGAGGCTTTTATACAAACTCATTAAACACTTCTTGTCACTTCCCCACGTAGCGTGGGACAACACCTTTAGAACGTCCATTGCTTTTATGCACTTGTTTTTTAAATACTTAATGTGTTGTATAAAGGTTAGCTTGGTGTCCAAGGTTAGGCCTAAGAATTTGTGTTTTGCATTACCAGACAGACTTGCCCATGCAGTTGAACATCGGGTTCGGAATGAATGCCTCTCTGTCTGGAGAAAAGGACACGCGTGCTTTTTTGTGCATTCAGTCCGAACCCGTTTTCTACTGCCCAATTGGATACTTTGTTCAAACCAAGCTGAACCTGCCGCTCACACACGGCCAGGTTATAATATTTGAAACAAGCTGGACATCATCGACACATGTGCAATAAAACATAATGCAAGGGATGGACAAGCGCAAAGAATTCATTTTGATAATAAAAAGTTTGCAACTAAGTACACCACCTTGCGGCACTCCTGTTTCTTGAACAATGTGTAGGAAAAAAAGCTGCCCACTCTGACGCGGAGTGACCGGTTTGACAAGTAACTTTCGATAATGGTAAACATTCTGCCGCACACGCCAAGGTAGGACAGGTCTCCTAATATTCCAAAGCACCATGCTGTGTCATAATTTTGCCTTTTTAATATCGAGGGACGGAGAAATAAAGTATTGCTTGCGTACGAAAGCATGTCTGATCTGTGCCTCGATACGAACAAGGTGGTCATTGGTGGATCTACCTTCTTGAAATCGACACTGGAATAGGTCGAGTAAATTGTTCCTTTCAAGGAAATGTACAAGTCGACAGTTTATCATTATTTCGAAGAGTTTGCACAGGAAGGTTGTAAAGTGCAGTAGCCTTTTAACTCGGAACTAAAAAAGCCCCTTTTCAAAATGGGAATAACGATAGCCTCTTTCCAGGAAGGAGGAATAGTGCCAGAAAGCCAGATAGCATCGTACAAGCAAAGTAGTTTTGATTGGGAGTTTTTAAGCATTTCGTATACCACACCGTAGGAGCCTGGGGCGTAATTACTGCAGGAGTTTAGTTATGTTTGGAGTTCAGCTAAGCTGAAATCTTGCTTGTATGACTCGTATTTTTGTACATTTGTGTGTTAGTTTTTGCTTTTCTATTCTTGTTTAGTATTTTTAGAAAGCGTCAGTATAGTGTGACGAGCTGGACACCTGTTAGAAGTGTGCGCCCAGGAAGTTCACCTGATCTTCCAAGCTGTCATCCTGTGTGTTTACGGGTGGGAGTAAGTGTACTTGTCTTCCTGCTATTCTACCAACCATGTTCCTAGACTTTAGCCTGCTATATATATGAATTTATCCCTGATAAGAACTTTTGCCAGCCTACTCTTCTGGCCTGCCAACGCGTTCTCCTGCCTTGAGGATTTATTTTCTTAAAGCTATCAAGATTGTCGACTCTCGGTGAGTGAACAATGCCATCCGAAGCAACCTCCATGCCCTGTTTCGCTCTTTTCACGCATTCCAACACTCAGTGTTGCACCATGGGACACGTCGCTTGCCAGGCATTCCAGATTTTTGCAGAATGCAGTTGGCTGCTGCGTCAGTAAAAAAAGCTGTGAAGTACTGCACAACTTCATCTATGATTACCTTACATGAGTCAGTCCAACTTAAACGAGTAGTGTAGTGAAAATGTTCCAAGTCCACTTTGTTTATCAACAATTTGGGAACATGTGAATGACATGCATGTGAATGACAGACAGACAGACAGACAGACAGACAGACAGACAGACAGACAGACAGACAGACAGACAGACAGACAGACAGACAGACAGACAGACAGACAGACAGACAGACAGACAGACAGACAGACAGACAGACAGACAGACAGACAGACAGACAGACAGACAGATAGATAGATAGATAGATAGATAGATAGATAGATAGATAGATAGATAGATAGATAGATAGATAGATAGATAGATAGATAGATAGATAGATAGATAGATAGATAGATAGATAGATAGATAGATAGATAGATAGATAGATAGATAGATAGATAGATAGATAGATAGATAGATAGATAGATAGATAGATAGATAGATAGATAGATAGATAGATAGATAGATAGATAGATAGATAGATAGATAGATAGATAGATAGATAGATAGATAGATAGATAGATGCTCAAAGTGCTTGCAGTACACATAAAGACATGCGTCGCATTTAAAACCAAGAATAGGAGACTTACTGATGGCGCTGGGTAGCGTAAACCGCTACTCGTCGCAGCCATAGCCTTTCCACTGAGTAGCACGATAGGGCAGCAGAGGTAACACGCTGTCTCATGCTTTCGCTTATTACGTAAGAGTTCAAGGTCAACGCCATCTTTTTGTTCTTTTTCTTTCCAGTCGATTGCGCTCATCTCCCTCCCCGAAAGCTTCTTGCACCTTAGTTTGGCAGTGCCTCCGGAATCGTAGTAGCTCTGGTCAAGCGACGGTGTCGTATGTCATCACATGACATCATCGCAAGACATCGTCATCCCGTAATGTCTTCTCCACAGTTCTCGCGTGATATGTGGCCAGCACCTGTCGTCGTCATCTGTGGTCACCACATCATGTCACTTGGCCATCTCCATCACTTTCCGTGTGGCCTGTTCGTTTCACCTATAGGCTTGAGCCGCATTCATCCCTAACTCTCGCGATTTTTTACAGCATGCCGACCACACGATGCGTGAGTGACGTTATCAATGTGGACTTTGTCGGAACATGATGGTGAAGCCAAGATTCCTCTGACAGCGGTAATATAACTGCTCTCGCAATAAAATTACTGATGTACCCATCCTTAGGGAAGTCATGCCGTTAATTGTATGCACAACCCTCACGAACAATTGTCACTGATCAGATCATATCTCGCACATCGTATTATCAATTCATATATAATTTCAATACTGATTCAATTCGAACTCAATAATCATTCAACAGAACCATCAAACGGAATACTCAAGGTACAATGTACCTTCAAGAACTAATTTACCTTCACTCTGCTCTTACTTCCCCAATACAATTTCAAAAAAAGTATTGGTGGTCCATTTGCAAAATTTGTCACCATTAGGTCAAGTATGTGAACAGTGACCAACGTTATAAGAGTAACTTCTAATAAAATCTCTTTGAAGGGCAAAGCTCTTATTACGCTAGCATCTTACATGACCCTTCCGGTAGGATGGGCGACTCTCCTTCCTGACCGTAATACGGGTCGTATGACGGGGATGGTGTTCCGTACGCAGGAGACGGAGTGCCGTAGCCAGGAGATTGTGCGTCGTACGCCGGGGATGGTGTGGCCGCCCCGTAGTAAGCATCTGGGCATATCAAAAAAAAAAGAGAGCCTTAGAGTGGAAAGCCTAGCCAAACGTCGCTTTAATTTCCACCACAAAAGGGGGAAATAGCTCACCTTTAGCACGCTAACGCACGCCTTGCGACCGTGTCGTTTAGAGCCGCGCGCTGTGAAGGGAGGGGTCATTACTTTGATTCCCATGACTGAACTTTTTTCTAGTTTTCTTTTCTCCATCATCTGTTCCTATACAATTTACAACGTCATATCCATGATGAAAATAGGCCAATGAAACTTGGTGGATCCAGCATAAAGCGTTTTTTTTATTTAAAAATGCTACCTTTTTGATTACCTGTAATAAACAGCCATCAAACCAGGTGCTCATCTATAGAAGCGTGAAATATATGCTGATGAGATCATTCTGGCATTCGCATCTGCACCTAGTATTGACATAGTAGCGAAGACTGAGATGCGCGCGCAAGCTTATCTCATATAAGCAGAAATTTTTGTTGTGCTGATTTGCGCATGTTTTACGGAAGGACTAAAGCGCAAACGAGGCGGACACAAGAAGATACATGGACGAACGGCTACAATAACAAGTGATTTTATTCGAAGAAAAGAGGAATACATTTAATAAAGTGTAATTCGAATAAACGCATATTGAAGAACACCATGAGCTTTAAACTTTTGGAGCCCCCCACTTCAGCGTCTTTCATAATGATATCGTGGTTTCGGGACGTTAAACCCAATAAAATAAATTATTTATATAGTCTTCCACTTTTCAAGGTGGTTTTATTGGGCTTTCATACACCGATTATAACGCGAATTCGACTTCTGAGTGTCTCCCTGAAAGTCAGCTGTCATTAGTTTGGAGACTTTGATAACCCATTGGATGGCAGGCGCTCCATCGAAAAGGCGAGTCTTTGGGCCTTTCCGCGTCACGAAAGTTGTTCTAATAGATTTTTCGCAACTTTCGCTCTTGCCAGTCGGCTGACGTCTGAACTTTAACTGCAGAATCCACAGCAATGCGAAAGACGGCACGCTGCGAATGGCCATTGGCCTTGTTGCAATTTTCAGGCGTTCTTCAGCAAAAAGAATGACGCTGAACCCATAAAGCTCTCGTATTGCGAAAAAAAAATCCAGCCACTTTCATTTCATGAAACTCGTCGAAACAGCGATGCTCACATCCTCGTTGGTCAGGCTTACATTTCTGTAATCTCGTTAATTCATGCGGCTTCTTTCTCAGAAGTTCGAGAAGTCTTGGCCATACTGGAAGAGCAAATTCCTGAAGAACCACTGATGCCAACCTATTACAACGTTTTATTTTTGGATTGACCCCAGAAAATTATCTAGAATGCATGAAAAATTCTAGATTCCTTATAATGTCATCATTCAAGCTAATTGACTCCTAACGAAGTAGTAAGAAAGTGTGATCTGTGGCCAAGTTCTTCTGAATCTGGTCAAAAGTAATAATATTTATGTTAACCACATTTAGGTTTGTTTTGTTTTTTTCACGTTCTGTAGAATTTAATATAAAGTGCCTGTAAATGGCACCAGCTGTCAAGACAGATTCGTCTGTCAAGTTTACTTAGCACAGGCATTGAAGGCATAGATGTGACCATTCGGGTCTATTGCAAGTCTAGCAGTGACTTTTTTTTTTTTTTTGTACCTTCAACTTCTGAACTGGTGGTCCATTCTAATTTTACAGATTTGTAATTATTGTTGCACTATAATCCGTAGATGTACGTGGGCCCTCTTTTACTGCATGATACAGCTACGCTGCTTCTGTACTTTACTCAGTTTCTCGTTCTCTTCACTTTTGCACTATGATGTAAAGCGCACGATGAAATGGACTCGAAACACTCGAACCGGTCTCCTTCTCTATTTGTCTCTATTCATCACGCCGTTTCTGCAATATTCACCCCTTACCTTATCTTACCTTCGCTTTGTTCCTCCACAAGCCTTCTGATTAAGTATTTCACCTGGAGACATTGTTCGGCGAACGCATGCAGTGAGCGTAAACACTTGTTTATGTGCACTACAAGAGACAACTTATCTTTGTTTCACAGAGCAGCTAATCACTCAAGGCGCTCATAATATCCGCATGCATGCTAAACCCTTAAGACAACAGAGTTTCATTTTCGTTCAGTATTCAGCATATAATTATCGCGTTACAGAACTGATAGTCCCTTCACTGGAGTCACCAGAACACCAAAGCTGTCTTAAATAGAAAGATTGTGAAATAGCCATAAATATAGGTTTTTTAAAGCTTTTTCAGTTGAAAAGGCGTGATTACGAAGTTAGCCTGTATTAGGCCCCGCAATGTGACATTTTTAGAGCGATCCAAAAATCTCTAGATTCGGCAAAAAAGACGCCAAATTTAGCAGAACATTCCTGGATCTAGGGATGAATTCCTTGGGTTGGCATCACTGCGAGCTACCCATACCTTTACCACCGAGCCTCTCACTGATCTACTTCTGGCAAGCAGCTGGGTTATCGGCGCAAATTGCGCGGAGCCTCCTTCTGACCTATCGTTACACTCCTTTCATTGGTCCGTCCTTTCCGTTAGGAATCTCTCGCCCCTCTTGCAACCCATCCCTTTGTTTCCCCTCTTTCTGTTAGGCTTCGCTCTTGCCTTTCTAGCCAAGACACTGCCTTCTCCACTTTCCGAGAGGCCGCTTTCCGACAGCCCTTTCTAACGAGCCTCACTCTCGCCCAGCTGTAAGGCCACGTGACCATGGTTACACTGCAGGCGTTGGCTACGGGACAGATATGGGTTGACAACGAAAAGCTCTGCTAAAAAAAAGAACACCTGCACACTACGGCAAGGCATCACTAAGTCTGAATAATGCAGGCGCAGGGGCCACCTGAACTTATGAGCGCGTATGAAATGTTAATGGTAAGAACGAAGCTCATACCAGCCATGTCTTCTTCAAGGTTGATTCACGTAGACGAGAAACTCGAACTCGCAGACGGGAGGTGGCGTAGAACGCAACGAACGGCACGGTCGTTGAAAAAGCCTTTGTTGTGAATCACGTGGCTCGCGGGGCTCGCGAGCTCTTTTTCTTGTTCACCTTCAACTGTGGCTCACACCCACTATGGAGGATTAGCAAAAAAAAATTTAATAGTTTTATAAAACGTCATAGAGCTTTAAAAAATAGAAAATAATATAAAATAAAAAATGTGAAAGTTTGGTGCTCGATATATAAAAAAACGAAAGCCTTTTTTCCAATTATTCGGGGAAAATAAATCAATAATACTTTCTTTTTATACGTGTGTCGACACACAATTTCAAGGGTATAAGTTTAAAATGAGCTAGTTGAAATGAGCGTTTGGTTTCATTGAGTTAATTACACAGAGCCACGTAAACGTTCAGATTAGAGATCCCGTAAACAGAGGCTCCAAAAGAGGCGGGGCTGCCTGCCATTTTGGCAGGCAGCCCCGCCGCAGTGGTCTAGTGGCTAAGGTACTCGGCTGCTGACCCGCAGGTCGCGGGTTCAAGTCCCGGCTGTGGCGGCTGCATTTCCGATGAAGGCGGAAATGTTGTAGGCCCGTGTACTCAGATTTGGGTGCACGTTAAAGAACCCCAGGTGGTCAAAATTTCCGGAGCCCTCCACTACGGCGTCTCTCATAATCAAATGGTGGTTTCGGGACGTTGAACCCCACAAATCAATCAATCAACCAATCAAAACGGCAGGCACAGAAAAATTCCTTCCACTAGCACGTAAAGGTGTCTCTGTTTCTAACGGGGTTTTCCGTGCTGTAGCAAATTACCTAGAGGTGAAATAGAAATGATCGATAGTTCCCAGCACACCACGGAACGCGCACGATGGAGATGGCACCCGAGAAGGCTTGTGTTGGTAGAAAATCAGGTTCGGCACGTTACAGCGCAATCTCGTAACTAGCACTCCTAGTTTACGGGTTTTGATTGATTGATTGATTGATTGACTGATTGATTGATTGATTGATTGATTGATTGATTGATTGATTGATTGATTGATTGGTTGATTGATTGATTGATTGATTGATTGATTTGTGGGGTTTAACATCCCAAAACCAGCATATGATTATGAGAGTTGCCGTAGGGGAGGGCTCCAGAAATTTCGACCACCTGGGGTTCTTTAACGTGCAACCAAATCTGAGCGCACGGGCCTACAAGTTTGCCGGTTTTACAATATGAGATCGGCCACGGATGTAACGACAGCTGATATTTGGTGGAATTTGTCGGTGATGTGTCTGCAAAGACTTACAAAACGACGGTTGCGAAGTCTCGAAAAAAGTCCCGAGAAAAGCCGGACCGTAGTCGTCTTCAATTTTGGAGCATTCGGAACATTCCAGTTTCCTCCTCACCATCAATACCTTCTCTCTCTCCTCTCTTTACGCTCCCCCCCCCCCAATTTCTCACAGTGAGCAGCCAGCGAGACAATCAATCGGGGCGGTCCTCTAAGTTTTTTCAGCCACAATAAACATTTTTTCTTTCTCGAGAAAAAAGCATATTTTGTTGATGTTCTTCTCGATGACGATGATGGTGCTCTTAGTCCTACTGTTGGATGATTTAAATGAAAGAATTTTTTAGATGAAATTATATTAATATGTAATATCAACTGATCATTCAAGAAAAATAAAAGCAAACGTACACAAGAAATATGTCAGTATAATTTACATACTTTTA
Organism: Rhipicephalus microplus; assembly: GCF_013339725.1. NCBI lineage: Eukaryota > Metazoa > Arthropoda > Arachnida > Ixodida > Ixodidae > Rhipicephalus > Rhipicephalus microplus. Next base: position 129,182,405 of record NC_051168.1, on the reverse strand, counting down.
CATTAGGGGCTGAAGTCTGAATGGTTAAACTGAAGAGTAAACAGAATAACAGAATAGTGTGAAACTCCAACGCGTTTTTTTTTTCCTTTTTTATTGGTCTATTACTACGGTAATGACAAAAGTATGAACATAAAATTGAACTCGTTTCATTTTGAGAAGAAAAGTACAAACAGCAACAAAAAAACGCCAGGTGAGGGTGGAATGTGAAGCACAGTCGCAGAAAAAGCGGGAAGAGCGGTCTTTCAGAGCCCTTTTTAAACGCTGTTCGGGTAACTGCTGCAAGCACTATTGCTGGGTACCCAATCCAAGAAAAATCATAATTTTTGTGTAGTAGGCCAGCATTCACTATGTTATCCTTCGTCAATCTTCCGAGAAGCGTGGTATCCGCTACATCCTTGCTAGGAATTTTGTGCAATTTTTTTATGCAGTGGCTGACGACGAAGAATTATGTCTTAAGTGGGTAAGCGCAATAGTTATTAGGTGATTCAGAACAAGTTTTCCAAAAGCTTGGAGCATTGCACGACCCACTTGTTACGCAATTCGCATTGTTTAGCGCCTGTTATTTCCTTTGATGTTATAAAACGTTTTATTACTCATATTACCGCGATTCCTTTCCCGTCATCAAGCCTGCTTAAGGCAGGTTTCAAAACAAGTTGCCAGCACCGGCGAGGCTCAGTGGTATAATACTGGGCTGGCACGCAGTGGGCCTGGTTTCGAATCTCATTGCATCTTTGGTATTTTTATTTATTGATTTTTTTTTGCTATGCTTGTTATAGGCGGCGGCAGAGGACAACTGCGGCGCCGCACATTATCTATGTTCTGATCTCATAACAGCTTTCGGTGTAGAATGTTCTTCAGTGCCTTCTGACTTTTCAGGAACCATCAATCTGAGTGCATAAAGTAACCCCTTTTTTTGCGTATCTTTCTTTCGGAAGCCACTAAAAAGTTGGTGCAGTTCACCAGCAAAGTAAGGTTTATCCTGCCTAAGCTTGCGTAAACAAAGGCGAGCGATTGTCGCTTTCCTTGTCTGTCTTGACGAATGAACGTTTAATACTAACTTTTATTCATTTTCAAAAATTCGTGCTGCGGTTTACCGAAAAACAAGGAAAATAGGTTAGTATTCGTCGTATTGAATTTCATTACATTTATTGGCGCATAATAACTTACAAAAAATAGTAGTAGTTCGTAGTTACTAAAAAAACACTAGCATTAGTATCTACATTACGAGAAATACCCGCGTGGTGTCGTTGCGATAAGTAACATTTGTTATGGCACAAACAGCCCTGTTTTGTATGACGTGCAATTTACAGACGTCTGTCAATATTGGCATGTACCCCAAACCAGGTGACAGTAACGAACTTGAAAGATAAAAACAAGGACTTGTATATCAGAAGTGTTGCTGCCTTGGGTAGTGAAAAACGTGCTCTGGATAAAATCATCGAAATCCTTGATACACCTCGAGGTAGCTTTGAAATATGTTCGTTTCAAGACATTTTGTGCATCAACAAATTTTCCTAGACACTTAATACGCAATGCTATATCTCTAGAGTGATGAACATCCAAGTTTGATGGCACCTTATATTTTAGGCCTGTAATATACCGGCTTTGCTTTTAATGTTTTTTAATTTTAATCAGCCCATGCACTACCATGGTGCTAAAACTTCATCGGTACCTGACTTGAGTAAGTATTTAGGTTTATATAGCTTTGAATAGAAACATGCGAAGTTGGATCATGAGTGTATACAATACATTTTACGGAAGTGTAAATTTTTCTTGCATTGATTGTCAGGCTTCGCATTTGTCAGCAGTGCCTCCTAAGCCCTTGTTTGTGGACTGCCGTTTTCACTCTTCAGAAATGAAGTTTTTGTCACACTGTTCGTTACTTTTCTTTACCACTTGTTGAAGTACGGGACATTAGACTTGGCAAACTGTATCTCTTTTTTATTCTCTACATGTTTGTTGGGTAGTGAGGAGGCTACTGCCCCACCGCGGTGGTCTTGTGGCTAGAGTACTCGGCTGCTAACCCGCAGGTCGCGGGATCGAATCCCGGCTGCGGCGGCTGCATTTTCGATGGAGACGGTAACGCTGTAGGTCCGTGTGCTCAGATTTCGGTGCACGTTAAAGAACCCCAGGGGGTCGAAACTTCCGGAGCCCTCCACTACGGCGTCTCTCATAATCATATGGTGGCTTTGGGACATTGAACCCCACAAGTCATTCAATTATTGAGGAGGCTACAGCAGCCCATCCTAATACACCTGACCCGTGTACTTGAATATCCAACTATACACACGGCGTGCTTACATGTCGCCCTCACCCAAATGCAACCGCCGGGACCGGTAGTTAAACCTGCGTCTTTGAGCCACGCAGCACGACACCTAAGTCATTAAGTCGGCTTCACTTGAGAACCAGGAAACGTCATCAATGCTCCATTTTCGGGCGAGTTGCTCCGTTACAGATTAGGAAGTTCCAGGCCGAACTGACACCCGAAAGAGGAACGACACGCACGCACAAGCTTGCAAAGACTCAGTGTGGGAATGATGAAGCACCATCCTCCCAGCTTCTTTCTCACCTCGGTGGATTAATTGAGCAGCTCTCTTATCGGGACGCTTGCGTGTATGCGTTGTCGTTTGTCTTGTGCTTGTGTGTTCGTGCTGGTACTACCTTGCTGCAGAAAAAAAAGTTGAAGCTATAGGTACGGTGACTCGTGAGCAATAATATACTGCGGCCTACCATTCCTGTCGTATGGCTGTACCAATTTCTTTTTAGTCCGGCTGGCTTGAGCTTGCTCTCAGAGATATAAAATAGTGTCAATAACAAAAAAAATTACCATTCCACATTCCGAAAACCCGTTTTACGGGCGGGGAGCATATCGGCAGCGCGATGACCCCGACCTTCACAAAGTTGGAGCAAGCCGATTGCCGCACTCTTTCCAGAACGTGTTTTTGTTGGTGTTGTTGTTTTCTCATCCTTGCCCCCTGGGGTGACGTCAGCGGTTGCGGTAGACGCACCGTCTGAAAAAGCCCTCGAGTCTGTGGCCGGTCGCTTCCGCTACGCGGTCATAAAAACATCTACGTCAGTGACGTGGCGAAATAACACGCGAAATCACAGCTCCTTGCCCAATTTTTGTACTTCTCACACCTTCGCCCTCGCCCGCACATTGCGTTCTTCACCGGTATATACGCCGGGCTTACGTAAAACCGTGCAGTAGGCCAAAAGCTACGGCGAATGGAATGTACGTGTTGTCGAACGGGTCCGCACTTGTACAATGATTTTATTTATACTGATTGATTTGTGGGGTTTAACGTCCCAAAACCACCATATGATTATGAGAGACGCCGTAGTGGAGGGCTCCGGAAATTTTGACCACCTGGGGTTCTTTAACGTGCACCCAAATCTGAGCACACGGGCCTACAACATTTCCGCCTCCATCGGAAATGCAGCCGCCACAGCCGGGATTTGAACCCGCGTCCAGCGGGTCAGCAGCCGAGTACCTTAGCCACTAGACCACCGCGGCGGGGCGATTTTATTTATACTACCGAATTTACTTTCGACATACTTTGCTAGCTATGTGCAGTAGGAACAGTCGTTACACCAATGGAACACACAAAGTTAAATTATGTAGCTGATCTTTAGCTGTCCCGTATTTTGTTTTGTTGCTTGCACTCATGAATTCGTTTTTCTTAAGATGAATAGATATGAGCTTCGTACACAATACTTCGCTGGAGGGATGATGGGAGTTTGATAACGATGGCAGCGAAGTATGTAAACTCACTGTTGGGGATTCTCGAGATACTGCTTCCAGAAACGCACCATTTCGTAGTGTACATTTCATATACTTATGATCTGTTCGACCAAAGTTAGTATAGTGTTTTAATTTCGGGTAAATGTTATACGCGCCCCTTATTTCTGTTTGCGTGTGTGGCATTTAAAGTACATCCTTCTATGGCGCTTCAATGCTCACTATTTGAAAAAAAATGTGTCGCTTCTTTGAAGCCAAATCTGAAAAAATGTGTCTTGCTTAAAAGGTCTCGTTAGGCGCACATCGATGGCTATTTGATAAACCTTATGCGTTAGAAATACGCACCAAAAAAGGACCACCAATTTTGCATGCAGCTCCAGGATGCAACTCGATTGCCGGCTGCAGTGCTTGCAAATTTTAATGCAAAGAACACCCCTGCGCCTAGATGTGAGTGTACTACCATTGCCGAACCTCAGGTGGTCAAAGTTATTCCATTATCATATGGTTGCTTTAAACGCAAAACCCGCTTAGTAATACCAAGTATTATTATTATTATTATTATTATTATTATTATTATTATTATTCATCCGTTCGAATGGGGTCAACTGCGGTGCAACATCGCCATAATAATTTTCTTGCTTTTTACGGCGCAATATATTGATCAATAAGACACGGCGCTCTTTGGCAAACCATGGTCTTTGCGCGAAAAAATCCCACTAATCATGAATTAAACAATGATCGATCAATAGGTTGATTGATTGGTTGTATGATTGATTGATTGATTGATTGATCGATTGATTGATTGATTGATTGATAAAAACATTTTTGTTTACACAAAATGTTCTCACGGTATGCGGCAGGGCCACTTAATCATGAAGTTCACTGGTAATTGTTGCCGTGTTTGTCCTCCCTCGGAGATGGCAGCCAGTTTCACAGCTAACCGAGCTTCGCCGGAGCAGTAGGAAGTACTAAAAGGAAATTCACAAGTTTCTTTATAGTTCTTGTTTGTTATATATCCACTCCTTTTATCTTGTTAACAGTGGTTGCAGTGCCCCGCCGCGGTGGTCTAGTGGCTAAGGTACTCGACTGCTAACCCGCAGGTCACGGGATCGAATCCCGGCTGCGGCGGCTCCATTTACGATGAAGGCCAAAATGTTGTAGGCCCGTGTGCTCAGATTTGGGTGCACGTTAAAGAACCCCAGGTGGTCGAAATTTCCGGAGCCCTCCACTTCGGCGTCTCTCATAATCATACGGTGGTTTTGGGACGTTAAACCCCACATATCAATCAACAGTGGTTGCAGCGCAAGCAAGAAAGTGCTGGTAGTATACGGAACGCGAGGAACCCTCTTTTCTTTGCGTTCCTCGCCTTCCGTACGCTTTTCTTCCAGCACTTGCGTGCTTGCGATGCAACCCTTGTTAAAATGGAATACAGCCAACTAGCTCAAACAGTAGTTCTTCTTCGATGTTTTTTCCTTTCGGTTATATCCTATGCACCTCATCCATCTTGTATAAAATGCTGCCGCTGGTTGTAGATACTAACCGCACCAAGTTTATTGTCCATATGCAATCACGGAAACTCACCAACAGGCCCAATCTGCCTGTCTTCCTCATACCCAATATCCCCACACATCTATAGCTGCTAACAATCTCTTATAAAAACGAATATTGAGTTGTGATGGAAATACAGTTGCCCATTCGTTGAAACGACCGATTTTCGATGGCATGAAAGAAACTAAAATTGACGAAATACGATAAAAGTTTCAGACAGTTCCTAGCACGTTCTTACTTATTTAGAGGCCGGTGTCGGTAGGTGCAGCGAATTGTATGTGTGGGCGTGTGTGTGTGTCTCGCCGCATATATCGGCATATATCGCGCATGATCTTTTCAGCGATGCTGATAAGAATCATTGCTTTTTCTGCGGCGCGTTTCATTTATGCACTGAAGCAACTAGAGAAAAGGTATAATGACTGTAAAGGTATACAAATTTGTATAGGAACGAATAGTATGATCATCAACTATAATATAAGCCATGGGTATGGCTCCCACTACTCCCCAGTCCACTTTCCCCGCAAGTTAATTGTATCGTGATCTACATAGATACGCCAACTGAAACTCCGCATAACTTTTCCTATTATTTTCCTTGCTTCCCTTCTCGTCTTCGTATGGTCGTCAAAAGGGGTCGACAAAAGGCGGTCTCCATGTGGAGGACCCAGCTACAAGCCCCTGTTTCTATCTCGAAAAACGTCAGGCGCCGTCCACCAGTTTTTACGTGTTCATTACTGTTGACTAACGATTAAAGTACTGCAGGAATGCGAAATTAGTTTGAATGCTAAAACTACAGCATGACCTTGAATTGTATCTTGTCTATGGCACCTGACTACGACGTGGGCTTGTCAGTCTTGCGGCGCTATTCTACTCACTAATCGTGACATAGCAAATTCACAAAATTGGTGTTAGTAACTGGTATTCCAAGAACCGTACTCTCAGCTGTGCATAAGCCCCGCCGCGGTGGTTTAGTGGCTAAGGTACTCGGCTGCTGACCCGCAGGTCGCGGGTTCAAATCCCGGCTGCGACGGCTGCATTTCTGATGGAGGCGGAAATGTTGTAGGCCCGTGTACTCAGATCTGGGTGCACGTTAAAGAACCCCACGTGGTCGAAATTTCCAGAGCCCTCCACTACGGCGTCCCTCATAGTCATATGGTGGTTTTGGGACGTTAAACTCCACATATCAATTAATCAATCAATCAACTGTGCATAAGTCAATGCTTCTCAAACATGTTTGCATTCATTTTCGCAGAAGCAAAATGGCAATACAAAATAGCCTGCAAAAGAAGATGGTCCTCAATACACCCAACCTTACGTGCAGTCCACCCTTCCTCCTGAACGCAGGCGAACGTCTCACAACTCAGCCACTCTTCAGCGAAAAAGAAGAGACATGCCAAAACGAGCCTAAATCTGTGAGGCAGTGGCTTGGGCTTATATTTTCTTCTTGTTCTCTTTCTTAAGGCTCATTCGCACTTGCCACCCATCAGAGGTGGTTGCAGTGACCACCTCATAAACTGATGCCCATGACCTCTGGAAACTGCTGCACAGTTCTCGTGGAACGGAACCTCAATGCATTACGTTATCCCTTGCACATTACTTATCTCCCTCCCCTGGCCCGTTGGGCTTCCGTGTGTTGGTCACTGTGGCACGTGAATGGCTGCGCTGCAACCCCTTTCCTGTTGCCCGCCACAACCCGTTCTTGTTGTGCTCGATGCATCGCGTGCGTCTTAGGAGGGGTGCGCCACACCGAGTGTCGGGTCGTGCCGCTTAACAGTTCTCAGAGAACCGCCGCCGGTACACATCGCCCAGACCGGGCCACCTCCGTTTTACGGTGCTCTATCGTCCAAGACTGTGTGGCCTACTGGTTGCCAAAGAGGTAGGTAAGTTGATACGACATATCAGTGGAGAGTAGGTGCAAGCGACGGTGCAGTCAAAAAAGAAAGCCCTGTTTTTTCGGCCTTTTTCAATAAGACTAAGGTCTAGGACTCGTTCATCCTATTGCATCAGCTTCCTCTAAAAATTTACAGCCTTTGGGACTTGCACTGTACACACAAACACCAATCATTAGGCAATGTTTTTTTCACAGTTTTTTTTATTTATTGTGACACATTATCAGTCTAAATTGTGAGATTGAAGTCATGGGCGACCACGTCAAACTTGCTCAGCAGCTGGATGACGGGGTACAGTACAGATAAAGTTCCCTAAATATACGCTTCAGGGAACTCTGGCGCTAGTGCCTATATATATGGGCGTTGCAACGCAATACGCTACAGCGAGCTTGGGAATTATGGTTATGACATGAATTTGCCTAGTCGTCGTACTTTACGTTTGTTCTGGCTTCACGTGGCATAAAGCTGGTTTGTCACGAAACAACAATCGGTAAATGTTCGGCAGTTACGCTTCATCACCTTATTCTTTCAGGCTTACCGCTTCAAATCGGGCAACCAAGTGAAAAAAACGGTTTGTTCTTTCCTTTGAAACAAAACAAAACACAGAAATAAACGAAGCTACAAGTTCGTTCGCCACCCGAAAGCACGAAGACTAGGCAAATTCATGTCATACCCATAATACCCATGGTCGCAGAACGATCCCAGTGCCACAGTGCGTTTTAAATAATTCTAGAAAACTGTACGGTGCAGTATGTTCAAGTGTACTTAAGGTCTTTTTCAAACTGAAGGATGTATTTGCGCGACAACTTCTCTGCTCTCTCGGTCAGAGCACCTTAATATTACTATTAAAAACAAGAACAATTTGCAATAGCGTCCCAAACTTCACACTTTGCTTTGAATAGCGTGAACTTCCCTTGTGGCGTGTGAGGATGTTTCGATGCTTGGCTTGAGTACTCGGTTTCAATTCTGGTTCACGGTGGCCGCGTCTTGGTAATAATTGTTGCGGTTTTATGTCTCAAAACCACAATATGATCATGAGAAAGGTCGAGGCGTAGAGACTCCGTATTATGGGTTGCCAAGATGAAAAGGCAGAAAGGAACCAGAATATTGAAAAAAAAAATCTAGTCAGAGAGTAGCCAAACTACAAAATGTGTTTTTTTTTAACAGCTGAAATTATCACCTTCACTTTTCGTGTCTTCTAACAGAGTTTATATGTGACATCAATGCTAGTAGTACAATATAAAATCTTGATCTTTACTATTCACCAACTCTTAAAACGACCGAATGCATGTAACTGGTGCCAAATTCACAAAACTGCGTGATTCCATCGGTCAGTCGGCTTCACTAATGACCCTTCTCACATCGTGATTGGCTGAAATATTTTTTACGAAACTTTTTTTTCGTAAGACGTTAGTTGTGCATACGGGCGCTGGCTATTAGTATGCAGGATGGTCTCTGCAGAGTAACGCGATTAACGCAAGTTTAACCTTCGATGCGGTTTGCCAGAGTCACAAGACATCTCGGAGATGTCCTCACGACAGTCTCTTCGTCGTGGGCCAGTAGATGTGCGATGTTGGCCCTTTGTACGGTGATGTTTGTCCTACTCGGCGCCCCCGGAACAGAAGGCCATGGTAGGTTACTCGAACCTCCCGCAAGAAACTCCATGTGGCGAATAAGCTACGACACACCCCCAAACTTCGAAGACAGTGAACTCTTTTGTGGAGGCATAAAGGTAAGGCATTTGATAGGCCTGGAGATTAGGGGAGAATGACGTAGCTGCATCAGCCTTGCTGTGTACATCTTTACATAAGCCGACAAATATTAATTATCTAAGAGGTAGTTAAGGTAATGAAAACCCACTAAAGACGCTTTCTTTTTTTACGTTGAGCGGATAATTATAGCCTCCTGACACGAGGAGTGAAATTAAGATCATTGATTTTTTAACTTGCCAGAATGTTTCTTCTGAGTGCAATGATGAAAAGTGCCCCGTAATTTTTCTGAATTTTATGTTACTTGGCCGCCGTGCGTTCTCCATTATAATGAACACTGGGCTTCAAGAGAGGCCTTTTTGCTATGAGGAGCCCAAATATGTGTTTTTGTCATCTTATTTGAGTTCCTACGAACATAAAGTTAATACCAAAGTACGCGTTAACACATGCGAGATTTCGTATAAAACTCCACTCATTTTCTAGGCGGCAGCTGTAGAAGTCGCTCATGCCTGACCTTGGCATTCCAAACGCTCTTGCAAAGGCGAGAAGCAGCGACATTGATCATGTTCGCTAAATGACAGTATGGGTCCCAGTACCAGCCAAGAAAGTGTTTCCATGGAGAAGCCAAGGGCTTTAAAAGGTGTGGCGTGCTGTGTTTGGCCCGCCGATAAATTTTCAACGACTAGTTCTCGGGAGCAGAGTCAATAAAACGCATTTTACAAAGAATTCTTTACGTACAGTTGGTAAAAAAAAGAGGAGAAATTGAACGCTCGCAGCGTACCTAACACAATTTCCTGAAGTATATTTCAATAGCAATAAGCGAAAGCTTTATCCAAGAATAGCGAAAAGATACCTGATAGACAGTGAGTAAAGAAATTGCATGATAAGATCTGTCCATGTTTTATTATGTATGTGCATTCGCGTATTCATGCATACATGTATGAATGCATGTTCGAATACATATACCTTTTTTTGCATACCTTGTTAGGTGAGAAGAAGAAGTGTCTCTTTAGAAGAACGCTTGTTTCAGCGCTCTGTTTCATTTTAGTGAAATCATCGGTCTTTTGAGGGGCCTCGCCTCTCCGTCTTGCGGTGATGGACATGGAGCATGGCAGAGGCCCGCCTGGTCACAGGTCCTCACACCCGTCAGCCACAAGGAAGCGAGCTGGCTCTCCCAGTGACACTGAGGACACCGATCTCTATTCTATGTCGGAAGACGACACATCCGATGGCAGCTTCATACCTGTCCGGGGTAAGAGGGCAAAGAGAAGGACGGCGAATACAGCAGCATCAGCTCCTGCAAGCACAGCGACTGTGCATTCAAGGCCTGCGCGCTGGCCGCACGTCATCATCTTCATGCCCGAAGATCCATCAAGCAACCTACGGCTCCTGAACAGGCAAGCCCTTTCGGTTGCTCTCGAATGTGCGGTGCCACATCAAATTAAGGACGTACGAGTAAACCCAAGGAAGAACATTCTCGCCATAGACGTGCACGATGTGAGTGCGCTAGGACAGCTGCAGCGAATAACTGAGCTAGGTGGCATTAAAATGCGCCCCTTTATCCCGATGGATGACAAATCAATTGCCGGTGTAATTTATGACATCGACACTGCCATTCCTAATGCTGACTTGTCTACCCTCATCAAGCCTGCAAACGAGGGAACTGTCATTACGCAAGTGCGGCGCCTTGAAAATACGCGCTGCGTAAAAGTGTTTTTCAAGGGAGATTGCATACCGTCCCACGTTAAAGTTGGACATTTTCGACATCCGGTTCGACCATTCATCCCAAAGCCACTTCAATGTCATCAGTGCTTCAGGCTAGGACACGTCAAGGGCGTATGCCCCAACTTACGACTGTGTCCCCGCTGCGCTGAATCTCATGCTGAAGACGCCTGTCGGGCGACTACTCTGAAGTGCGCCAACTGCAGTGGTCCTCATGCTGCCTCGTCGAAAGACTGTCCTCGAATCCAAAAGGAGCGCGCGGTTCTCAGACAAATGGCCCGAGACAACTCAACACACAGGGAGGCAGCCGAAGTAGTCCGGCGTCGGCGTCGACGTCGGCATCATCGAAAGTCTTCAAAGAAGGCACATTCCCGAGACGCTCCTTCCCACTCTGTAGCGGTTCCATCCAGTAGCGCCGCGAAAGGGCCCACCACTTCTACGAAAGAAACAGAGAAGCCTCCTTCTCTGGAGGAATGGCCCACGCTCCCGACGCGCTCTTCTGCCAAGGAACCTGTGCAGGTTGTGGCCACACAAGAGCCATCTCCAACCATGGAAGATTTGCCTAAAACTGATCGTCAAGTGATCTCGGTGCTGCGTTCCCTTATAGAAGCCATCCGAGCGATATTAGTCGACATGAAGACACCATCTGCTCGAAGCGCACTTGGACTATTGGACGCCCTAAGCCCAGTGCTTGGATCTCTCAACTAGGAAGATGATTACTCACACCTCAACATTTCTTAAAGAAGTCAAGGCTGCATCCGTCATCCAATGGAACGCCAGAGGACTAAAATCACGCCTTTCAGATTTTCGTCAGTTTGTGTTTACCAACGTGTTTCCAATTATCGTCATTTGTGAACCCAATTTGTCGAAACCAATAGGACTATCGGGGTACGAAGCTGTCATGTCTTCAACGAACAGTGCGTGCAGCAAAATCATCGTCTTTGTTCGTCGTGAACTGACGTATGTTGTGCAACCAATTGCACCTCACGATGACAATCAGTATGTCTGCATCACTGTGAAAAAGAACCAACTCGTGTTTACTCTCATAGGCGTTTATATATCACCGTCACGTAATCTCGATTCCAGGAGATTAGCGGATATTTTGAGAGTGTGTCCTGCACCATGGGTCCTAATAGGTGATTTCAATGCGCACAATCACGCATGGGGAAGTACGCGGACAAATGCAAGAGGACGCAGGTTAGCAAACATCGCCTACAACTATGGCCTTACTCTCCTGAACGATGGCAGCCCCACTTTTCTTCGAGGGGTGACATACAGCAGCTGTCTCGACCTTGCTTTTGTCTCCAACTCCCTCGCGAGATACGTCAAGTGGTTTCCAGATGTTGAGACACGAGGAAGTGATCACATTCCAATCTACCTTAACATCAAAGGCTTGTCTAGTTATGGTCCACGGACGACCATTCGAGCAGTCCAATGGACCAACTTCAAATCTGACATGGAAGATGCTTGCAGCGATGGCCTACGATCTGGGTTAGAGGAAACAATTAAGAGCACAATGCAAAACGCCACTCGCACGGTGACAATATCTTCCACACGAAACGACTTTGATATAGAGTTGGAGCGACTCCGAGCACTGCGACGCCGGGCGGAGCGTCGGTATCGGCGTACAAAATCAATTCACGATCTTAGGGCAGCCAGGAGGATGCAAAAGAAGATTCGGCGTCGCATGGATAGATTAGCGTCGGAACGATGGACAACGTTTTGCCAGTCACTAGACCCTCGCAAGCCACTCTCACACATTTGGAAAACGGTGCAAGGTCTGCGTCACCCTACGGAACAGCGCTTTCCATTCAAAGCGCTCGCGCTATTTCAAAGGAGGCCAGACATCGATGTCGCAGAAGATTTCTGTGCGCAGATCGCCAACCAAGCCACTCGTCCAGATTCTCCAGTGAGAGGTGACGTCCCCCGTTCCCGTGACTACCACATGGACCTCCTTTTTACAATGGAGGAGCTCGAGGCGGCACTAGCTCTCTGCAGGCGTTCAACTTCTCCGGGCCCAGATGGTATTCCGTACCGAGCCTTGTGCAACCTTGGGGAAGGTGCAAGGAGAGAACTGTTGAGCCTCTACAACATCTCGTGGCAGGATGGCAACGTTCCTGATGACTGGAAAGTAAGCCGCTTGTTACCCATCTTGAAGCAGGGCAAATCCCCACTCGAACTAACCTCATACCGCCCAATAGCGCTGGCCAGCTGCGTAGGGAAGATAATGAAACGGATGATACTAGGCCGCCTGGAGTGGTATCTTGAATACTACAAGATTTATCCGAATTCAATGGCTGGTTTCCGACGCGACCGCTCTTCTATTGACAATGTCGTTGATCTAGTTTCGTACGTTCAGCACGAAAGATCCCGTAAGCGACTATCTGCAGCTTTGTTTCTAGATGTGAAAGGCGCTTATGATAATGTACTACATGAAGCCATTTTGGGTGCTCTTGCGGTGGTTGGCCTTGGTGGTCGAGTCTTTCGGTGGATTTCGAGTTACCTGGCTGCAAGATCATTCTTTGTGTTAACAGAAGATGGCCCAACTACGCGACGCTATACTTCCAGGGGTGTTCCTCAAGGCGGAGTTCTTAGCCCGACGCTATTCAATCTTGCACTAATTGGCCTTGCTGAATACTTGCCAAGCACCATTAAAATATCAATATACGCAGACGACATCTGTGTCTGGACATCGGCAGTCACACGTCCTCAGATACGTTCCCGGCTTCAAAAGGCAGCAACTATGATTGCCAACTACTTGTTCAAACAAGGTCTCAGCATATCACCAGAAAAATGCGCGCTGGTGGCTTTCACTCGCAAAGCAATGACCCCTTATGTCATCTCAATCTGCGGGCGACCGATTTCTTACGCCAAAACCCACCGGTTTCTGGGCAGCATTATTGATAGGGACCTCTGTTGGAGTCCGCATGTGACCTATATGAAGAAGCGCCTGACCGCTATTTCTCAACTGTTCAAGTTCCTGGCAGGAAAGACGTGGGGGATGTCAGTAGACGCAATGATGGAGCTCTACAGGGCCCTGTTTCTCGGTTTCCTCAGATATAGCTTGCCTGTGCTTAGCAATACCTGCAAGACCAATGTTCGTGTTTTACAGGCAGTACAAGCCCAAGCGCTGAGAGTGTGCCTCGGTCTGCCCAGATGTACGTCAACAGAAGCAACAATTGCAATTGCTGGTGACTATCCGATACAAACTCACATTGTTGTAGAAGTCCTGAGAACGCACATCCGACACTTCGCACGTGCCCCCGGCCATCACCTTGCACTGTTGGCTTCAGAGAGGCGCCAAGCATCGTTCGCCAAAATTATCGTGAAATACAACGATAAACTTCCCTCGGGCTTCACTCATGCATCTAAACCATCCATACCACCTTGGTGTCTTATTCGACCCACAGTGCATCTTAGTGTACCAGGGATCCGGAGGAAATCTGAGTTTTCGTCACCCGTGCTGAAACAACTGCCTCTTCTTCTTTTGCACGAGAAATATTCAGACAGCATACATGTATACACCGATGGTTCCACGAACCACCAGTGTTCGTCAGGGGCAGTAGTTATCCCAGAAAGAGGTGTTACCATCAGCTTTAGGACTGACCACTCCACGGCATCTACAGCAGCGGAACTAGCTGCTTTGCGCTCTGCACTTTGTGTGGTCAATCGGGAACCACCGCAACAATGGTCAATTTTCAGCGACTCAAGGGCTGCCCTACAATCTGTGCTCTCAGCACTGCGTCGCGGCCCGTACGAACAGCTTGTTTTCGAAATTCGATGCCTTCTCCACACTTTACTCGAGAAAGGGCATCATGTGACGCTTCAATAGCTGCCAAGTCATTGCGGCATCATAGGGAACGAACATGCCGATACTGCCGCGCGGGCAGCCCTTGAAGGAACACGAAAAGAAGCCATACCACTTTCGAGGACTGATGCTGCCAGTAATCTTCGACGACTTGCGCGTGAAATCACGTTTTCACTATGGTGCCCACCAAGCATCGATACGAATCGTCAACACCACCTGTCCTATTTGATGGCTCTCCGCATGCCCACTGGACTCGACCGAAGAGAAGCCACCCTACTTCATCGCGTATGGCTAGGAGTGGCATTTACAAAATCTTACTCCTTTGTCATAGGAATGGCCGACAACGCTCTCTGCGATGCCTGTCATTGCGAAGAGACGCTACACCACATCCTGTGTGACTGTCCATTGTATGAAATCCAGAGACAGTCACTGGCGTCTGCTTTTGCGCGCATCGACAACAGCCAAATGTCTGTGGACACTATTCTGTGGAGTGCCCGAGAGAAGACACCGCAACAGAAGGCGACGAAAGCTCTGTTGAAATTCCTACGCGACACCGACTTGAACAAGCGACTGTAACAGCAATGTCACACACCGCGAAAGACAAGACTGGACTATGACTGAGTGTGTGCGCATGTGCTGCCGAATGTGCTGTTTCTATCTTCCCTCTCTGCCCTCTTTCATCTCCCCCATCCCTCCCCCATGCGCCGGGTAGCAAACCGGCTGCCTATAGGCTGGTTAACCTCCTTGCCTTTCTTTTCTCTCTATTTCCTTCCTTTCCTTGTTAGGTCCGTGTCGAGTGAGCCTACATACTGCTTGAATTGAAATAGATGTTACACACATTTCATGATCCGTAAGTAAGCTTCTCTGCGCTGAACATTCGTCAAACTAAAAACGGCACCTGCTGACTTTCAAGCTGAGAGGTGGTCCCACTCGTGTGTACTGTGGCTTGTTCGTTATGAGTGTACGTTTTCTGTGTGATAGCGCAAGCCAACTGCGCTTGAACATGCTGTTCGAAGTTACTAGCCGTCATTAGTTGGGCTAAATGCATTGCAGAAAAACTAGCTTTACAGATACGAGTAGGGTTTCTTGTGTTAACATATAACGTGGTAACACAAAGCGGACATATACGACGTTTGGCCAATATTTACTGCTGAGGGGCGCCTCGGCTGCGCATCACGCTCCGCAGGTCCAGTGGCAAGACAACGGCGGCCGGTGCGGAGTGTGCGGCGACGACTACGCGCTGCCACGGCCGCGACGTCACGAGACCGGCAACACGTACGCGCGAAATATCACGGTGAGGCGCTACGCGCCCGGACAGCTCATCGACTTGGTGGTCGACGTCGAGACAAATCACTTGGGACACTTCGAGTTCGCCCTCTGCCCCAGGTCGTCATGGGAAGAGGCTGAGACCGAGGAGTGTTTCGACATGCACCCGCTAACTGTGGTGACCGGCACCGGACCCAATCGTAAGGTAACGACGAAAATGTGAAAGACGATTTGGACTTGCCTGTCCAGTTCGTTTTTTTTTGTTGTTGTTGTTGTTGGCTTTGGCTGAGTACCTCGTCCACTGATAATTCAAGGCCGAAGTGAGAGGGAGATATGGCGTAAAGAAAGGCAGGGAGGTTAACCAGAAAGCAAGTATCTGGTTTGCTACCTTGCACTGGGAAAGGGGGAATGGGAGACAGAAAAGTAAGAAAAAGGAAATGAGAGAAAGAATGTGGGACGAAAGCGAGAACACTCAAACACACTAAAACGCCATGAACGTTCAACGAGGCGGGTCGATCGCAGAAACTTCGGGAGGGCGTTTGTCGCTTTCGGCGTGAAGCTCGATCTTTCCGGCATTCCAAAAGTAACTTTTCGGAAAGCGGCATGTCGTCAAGGTGTGCAAACACTGATGGCATGGACTACGACTTGTACAAGAGGTTGTCCCGAAGCGATTTTAATGCATTTATAAGTGACACTCATGTACCATTGCATATTATTGACACCAAAAAAAAATAATGTCAACCACTGTAGCACCACCAACGCTGAACACAACGACGTACCCTAAAGCTGAACTTGTATTCTAATGGCCCATTTCACGCACCAATTTCAGGCTAAGATGTCATTAACCGATAAATCAGCTAAAATAAAGCGCATGCCAAAAGCGTGACCATCATACTGGCACGTATGACAGTTAATATCGGTGAACGTCGCATACATATATCGTCAGCACCTTCTCCTTCTGCTAAGCCCCGCCGCGGTGGTCTAGTGGCTAAGGTACTCGGCTGCTGACCCGCAGGGCGCGGGTTCGAATCCCGGCTGCGGCGGCTGCATTTCCGATGGAGGCGGAAATGTTGTAGGCCCGTGTGCTCAGATTTGGGTGCACGTTAAAGAACCCCAGGTGGTCTAAATTTCCGGAGCCCTCCGCTACGGCGTCTCATAATCATATAGTGGTTTTGGGACGTTAAACCCCACATATCAATCAATCAATCAAATCTCCTTCTGCTAAGATAATTCTACATACAAAAGTGCGGACGCGTCTAGGGGTTAGAATTACAGAGAAAGGGATGAGCTAATTCGCACGTATTCATGGTAATGGACTACGCATGCAAATAAGGACCGGTCTTCAATGTACCTGTGCTTGTATAGCCAGTATTTTAACGTGCATGTCTAGAGAAGAAAAAATAAACAAGAAAAAATATATTAACATATTGTGTGCAAGCAATTCTATAGTGTACTTGAATCTAATAGAAATGGAACAAAATTTTATTTAGGCTAACTTTGGGCGGTTTTTTATCGACGGTTGACCACTTTTTGACCAACGTAATTACGACCTATGAACTCGCCATCAGATCCCACACGGACGTAACTTTAACAGAGCATCTATTATACGCAGAAACCCTCGAGTGCTATGTTGTGACCTGAACTGAAACCTTTGATAGCCTTTAGGTTTATGTCGCTATCGTCTTTTCATCGGGACTGTCGCCCTTCGGCAGATGAGGGGCAGCGTGAAAATGCATATACAAATGTCCAAATACGAAAGTCGGGGTTGCGAAGTTTACTCATTAGCCCTTGCCGGGTACCTCAAAATCGCGTGTGGTTTCGGGATGTGTGGGGGAATGTGAATTCGACAATGTTGAGTGAGTGGACTTCCTGGTTTGTTTTTCTCTTATTAATAAAAATGGTCTTTACCATAACACAGCTTCAAACAACACAGCGAGAAAAAAGAAGCGCTAACATTGAACAACCTGTTAAATGTTAACGTCTCCGTCAACTTCACATTTCCTCACGTGATACGCAGCAAGATATTTTATGGTGAATTGCAATATCTACAAAGTTGAAGTTTCCATCGCGGTGTCATCTTATCACTAATCCACAGCTCTCAGCGCGAAATTGTTCTGTTTGGGGGATTAAAGCGAATGAAATATTTTTAATCTCAACTTAACCTTACGTGTACATTTTAAAGCAAGTGTACAGATTTGGCTTATCGCAAACTCTCGATTATGTTCCCCGTTATGCCTTAGTAACGGAAGCTTCAATCACAAATGTGACAAGGATGCCATGAAGCAAAACACCCTTGTAATTCCGGCGGAGTTTATTCCTCGAGTACGCCTTCCCTACATTCTCATGATACTCATCTTCTAAACTCTCTCGCCACGCGTTGCAGAAGTCCCACTTTTACACAAGAGAACCGCCAACCCGCTACCGGCTGCCAACGGCCGCCAACGGACTCTACATGATTCAGGTGCGGCTGCCGGAGAGGCTAACCTGCGAGTATTGCGTCCTCCGCTGGCACTGGAGATCTGGTAAGCGGGGCTGGATTGATGCTACACACATTTACTACACCCGTGTATTGTCCGAATTTGGAACGATATGCACTTACTGACTTGTGTTTGTGACACGCTGTGTCCAGTGTTCATATAATCCGACAACCATTACTTCACCGCTGTTTGATCGCATCGAAACACCGTATATTTTTAAAGCGTGGCCAAAATTGATCCGATGCGTGAGCTACCGATATTCTCGCAACGACAAAATGAGAAGTATCCCTACAAAAGCAGCTAGTAGAGTGAAAATCCGAGTAATGAAAATTGTCCGGACACATTAGTGGCAGGGGTAAACATTCTTTTGAGCGGAAAAACGTGGACCGGTGCTTCTGTTTTAATAATTTTGAAATGCTTGAAAACTGTTTAACTTAAGAATAACCGTAATTACACAGCTAAATATAGTCGTTGTTGATGGCATGTATGTTCAGTAGGCGTTCTAAAACTTCCCCGTGGTTGATCGTATCAAACATACGTTTACCTCTGGTATATAGTTACTATCTTGTTCAATTATTAAGCGATTAGGCTTTCATTATAGTGTGATAATTTTTAGTAGTTAGCCAGTGATCCTTCTAGCTTTGTTTAGGGGTAGAAAGAAAGCTATCAGCTTGGGTTAGGTACCTGTGAACGTCAAGCGGGGCGCTAATGAGGCTGTCATCGTAATTCAGTTTACTACTGCACTGAACATGAACACATCTTTATATATTAGGCCCAAACATGAATACATCTTTATCTCTAAAGACTCCGTATGATGTAAATGAACTGGCTGTCCCCGACTAACCCTACAAGATTAGCAGGTGCCACGCTGCTAAGCTAGAGAACGCGGGTTCAGCTCTCTGCCACACTGGCTGCACATCGATAAAGGTGAAAAGCAAGAACACTATTGTGCTAAGATTTATAGTTGCATGGTGAAAAACCACAGGCTGTGAAACTTTATGTTTTTCTCTTCCATACGGCGTGCCCCATTACAGGTATTGGTCCCTAAGAGCCTCTAGTTTTAAGGCTGACTGTTTCAACGGAACATTGGTTACCTGTACATAGTTTATGAATATATTCAGGGTGAACAGTGGAAGTTCTTCAGACAGGCTGGCCGACGTTTAGATAGGAGGACCTATCCTTGTCGAAGGTGCCATGTCATCCTTGCAGTGTTGGTTTTAAGGGAATTAGTAGGGACATCAACACTGCAATCAGCGGGCGGACCTCAAACACATTATCTGGGCTTGCCCCAACATCGTGAAGGGGCCAAACACATACATGAATACGGAGCAGTGGGAGACCGCGCTGCTAAGCTCAAGCATCGAGGACCAACTACAGGTCATCAGGCAAGCCGAAGATGCCGCTAGGGCCCAAGGACTCCTAGCTGCCATCTAAGGGAGGGGAGTCAACTCCTCTAACACTTGCCGTTTCAATAAAAGTTGTTTCTCTCTCTCTCTCTCATCTTCTGATGTCACTACTAACCACATTACCAACAGGGACACACGCCACCACCAGTAAATGACGTCACTACTAACCCCCTTAAAACTAACACGCCAAGGATTACAAGGTGCCTTTGACAAAGATAGGTGCTTCTGCCGAAACGTCGAACAGCCTGTCTGAGGCACTTCAAATGTTCATCCTGATTATCCCACTACGTGTTTCCGCCTGTCGGCTCTCACCTGGATTTTAGCTTATGAATATGTAACAGACGGCCATCAGACGCCTAGTATTAAGCAACTATTATCCCTCGAATTTTTTTGTTTAGTGCAAAAGAAGGCAGTTAGAATAAGAGTCAAGGAATTAATTTGTGGTCAATAAATGTTACAGATATATACGTCAGTTTACTTTCTTTGCAATATGTCTTTATGTTGAGAATATTAGTTTGTAATGCGCTTTCTGTAATCCCACTGCAGCGAACAACTGGGGTGACTGCGGCAACGGCAAGATGGGGCTCGGTTGCGGACCCCAGGAGACGTATCGCAATTGCGCTGACGTCGCCATTGGAAACCGCATTGGGCTTCGTGGACCTCTGGGAGCCAACGCAGTGCCTAAGCGCTTTAGGGCCACCAAACCAATGAAAGTTCACCGCATCTAAACTAGAATCGATAGCAGAACACATTTCACGAAGCAACGCAGCTAACTTGCTTATTTATTGCACAATAAATGCGTATTTCTTACCAAAACGCTAAAACACGAGCGAATTTCTTCGTCTATATCCTGGGGCGGAAAACACAACAAACAACTGTTACTGTGAAGGACATCAGCACTGGCGCTGTTACCTCATTTGGCTGTTTATCATTTCATGCTTGCAATTTCATATATATATATATATAATATATATATATATATATATATATATATATTATATATATATATATATATATATATATATATATATATATATATATATATATATATATATATATATATATATATATATATATATATATATATTTGCGCCAAGATAACGATCTTTAATATCGCATTTCAGTCATATGCTTGCTCCATTTTCTTCTGAAAACACCCAAGCTTTTTCGAAGGCTTGCTCCATCGCTGTGAGCAAATATCCATGCGTTAAAAAGTATCTCAAGACTTCTTTGTATAGCCCGTTGATATTATAGCTGTTAGGCTCGTAAACTGCCTGCACGGGTGGAAACGAGACGACGGCATTGTTGTTTTCGGTATAGGACTCTTGGTCGAGTGAAAAGGCGAAATTTAGTATTATTATGAACATAACTTCTGTGACGTCGGCCGAATTTATAGAGAAAACAATTTAGCAATCGTTGTCATTGTGGAACAGGTAAACCTTTTTTCGTTATGATCAAACTAATACTTATTGTTTGTACCGCAGAGATTGTTAGCGAAGAATGAACACGTGTTTTTATGCGAGTAAGTTGTTGCAGACAGTTGGGGAAGAAAGATATCAATTTAAGAGAAGGAGAGAGAGAGTGAAAAACTGTGCACCAGCAAATTTTATAAAGTAACCACCATGTCGTTACGATATGTATCTATTTCGTCAATCAGCATTTTCAAAATCATCATGGTTACTTCCTTGTGCTGTACTTTGTTTGGCGAAAACCCTTGGATGACCGGCGTTCTGCTATATATTTACTGACGCTAGTTGTTAGCCGACAAAAACACTACATCATGTATACATTAAAAACACAAAAACGAAGCTTCCTAAAAAAATTCTTCAGGTACTTCGCACTCACCCTCGGGGGTTCTATGTAGTAACTTCTGTAACGACTTATACAAAATGTAAGTCACCAAGTAAATGGTGGGTCTTTGCATAAACTATAAATTAATAGAGTTAAAAACATCTCTTCACTTGGCATTCACTCTAACAATGGAAAAGAAGGGGGGGGGGGGGCAAAAGTTCTTAGGCCATTATCCAATGTGTTGATATGGAGGCGTGGCCTGAAAACTTTTGACCAACACTGTACGCACGACCACAGAATTTTCAAATGTTGCTCCAGCAAAAAAAAAAAAGAAGAAGAGACAGAAATCAATTTCAATTAACAGGTTCATGCGGATCTGCCTCCGTGAAAAGTGCTCGTGTACACAACAACAGTCGCTTATGCCATAAACATAGTCTCATACAGAAATACACCTCCCCGACACAGTCGCTCATGCCATATAATAGCCTTTTACAGAAACATACCTTATTGACACATGCCGTGTAATTCTAGAAGGAAACGTTGTCGTTGTGAAAGTGCCACAGTGTTAGGCGGCACATTAAGTTCGGCTGCATTCCCTGACACCCCTCAACCCTCGCCCTCCGCAGCGCTTCGAAGTACACGTTAGTCAAACCGAAGAAAATCAATTCTGTGGAAGTTAGCCAGCGGCTGGCATCTTTGTCAATACTTATTAGTGAATACTCGCCTCAGATGCAGCCACAAATGAGACACGTACAATTTTTCTGAAACAGGTTTGCCCTAAAAAGCAAGATTGGTGACAGCTGGCGGGTTGAAGTTGAGAACAACGCTTATCTGGCGTGGTCACTGGGCCGGCTCGGCTAACCGGTTAGAAAACCGAGAGGTCGAACCATGAAATAACTTTAGGTGCCGGGACGGATTATTTTAAAATGTCTGAAGGGTTCCGTAGGAATTCTCAGCAATCTGAGATACTCGTGGTTATTCCTGATTCTATAGACCAACAACCCAAGATAGGTGGTGTTATTTCGTTCCAATTATGGTCCATGATGATGCTGATGACGCCTTAATTAGGGCTTATACCTAATAGGGGGATCGGTCAATAACTGATTACACGAACGTGGAATTTTCAATAATGAATATTTATGAGAAAAATATTGTACGTAAAAGGAAAAAAGTGGAAGAAGTGTTCTTTTCCTGTTGAGACCAATATATATATATATATATATAATATATATATATATATATATATATATATATATATATATATATATATATATATATATATATATATATATATATATATATATATATATATATATATATATATATATATATATATATATATATATATATAAATTGTGAAGAAGAAAGAGCGTCGTTGGCAAGCAACATCGCCACCGCTTGGGTACTGGGTGCTGGGCTTGGCTCGCTCGGCTCGTGCTGATCATCGCCGGCATCTGCTTGACCGTTGCTCTTGCCCGATCGTGTTTCTTCGTAGGACCACCGTCGCAACAGTCGTCAATAAACCCTTTTTCAATCAGCAGATCGGTAGCAGATCGGTCGATTGTCAGGAGTGCGCCAGGAATTGCTGACTCGTGGTGCGGCCCAAGGTGTCGAAAATGGGGCGGAGTGGGGAGCGACTGAAGACATGGGTGGCAAATGCTGCTGGCGGGGTCTGCTACGTACCACCTGGGCATACGTGAGAGGCGCGGCCACGGGCTGCATAGCCGGCGCATGGGCAACAGGCATGGCCACAGGCTGCTGGTGGGCAGCGACGGGAACAGCCTGAGCTACCTCTTCGGCAATAACGTCGCGGAGTGGTGAGGGCAGACGATAGGACGGCGGCTGCTGCGTGAAGGGAATCAACGACAGTTGCCGAGCTACTTCTTCTCGCACAAAGTCTTTAATCTCTTGCAGGGTTGGTGAGTGGTCGGGAACAGAAGTGAGACTGGAGAGCGAGTCGGCGTGTGAGGAAAATGGCCGAGTCAGGGCGCGCTGCTTGTTCAACTCGTCGAAACTTTGACACAAAGTGACAAGTTCCGCAACGGTGGCAGGATTACGGGCCAGGAGCAGCTGATAAGCACCGTCATTTATCCCTTTGAGGATGTGTTGAATCTTCTCCGACTCGGGCATGGTGGTGTTCACACGGTTGCAAAGACCAATAATGTCTTCGACGTAGCTGGTGAAAGATTCCGTTGGCTTTTGTGCGCGAGTCCGCAAGCGTTGTTCGGCTCTGGACTTGCGGACTGCGGGTCGGCCAAAAACGTCAGCAAACAAGGTTTTAAAGATGGACCACGTCGTGATGTCGTTTTTGTGGTTGTTATACCACATTTCGGCCACGTCAGTGAGGTAAAAGATGACGTAAGTCAATTTGTCCGCGTCATCCCACTTGTTGTTTGCGCTCACCAGTTCATAGTTAGCGAACCAGTCTTCCACGTCGGTCTCATCAGCTCCGCTAAAGACCTTGGGCTCTCGCAAACGAAGAACGCCGGGGTTGCTGGGGGATGGAGTGGAAGAGCCAGGTTGCGCGTTGTTGGTAGCCATGATGGGAGGTAGCGTTCGGTTGCGCAGCTCCAGGTTCAGGCGACGGCGAATGGCAGCACGAGCCGAGCGAGCCAAGCCCAGCACCCAGTACCCAAGCGGTGGCGATGTTGCTTGCCAACGACGCTCTTTCTTCTTCACAATATATATATTTATATAAATATATATATATATATATATATATATATATATATATATATATATATATATTGTGAGCGCGACAAGCGAATGACTCTTTACTCTCTTTCATCACCTGTACATCTTTTCTTCATCTGTAAATATCATCACCAGCGTGATTTAGCTCGAGCCTGGCTGAATAAACCGGTTCCTCACAAGTGGTGGACGGTGCTTTTCGTTCCCTCAAGTCCTCTCGCCCGTTCTCGCTGGAGCTCCGCTCGGGTCGGTGCATACAACCCCCTGCCATGGCGGCCCAAGAAAACCCTGGCCCATCCAACGTCGCCGTCCTACTGCAGCCACCGCTACCTGCTCCGCCCAACAACATTCGCCTGCGTGATTCACCTGTGTTTTCCGGTCTCCGAGGCGATGATGTCGAAGACTGGATCAAGAACCACGACCTCGTCAGCGATTTGAACAGGTGAGACAATCCACAGAAGTTGCGCAGCGTCCCATTTTACTTGTCCGATGTTGCGAAAACTTGGTTCTGGAACCACCGCCCGGATCTTCCCGACTGCGACACTTTCGAGCAGCAAAATTCGTCAGATATTTGGTGGCCCTGCAGTTCGCACTGAGGCAGCAAAAAATAAGCTCGCTGAACGCACGCAGCTGCCAGATGAATTTTACACCTCTTATATTGAGGATGTCCTTGCACAGTGCAAGCGCGTTAACACCGGCATGTCTCAGAACGACCAAATACGCCACATTATTAAAGGCATTAACACCGTCGCCTTTAACGCCCTCGCCACGCAAAATCCTGCCACCACACAGGACGTGATAACCATCTGTCAGCGACTTGACGAGCTTCAATCTCTTCGCCTTTGCTACGATGCCCCTGACATTCGTTAGCCTGTACCCCTCGACTTGCGTGCGCTTATTCGCGACATCGTTCGTGAAGAGCTTCACGGGCGCTCCTCTTCCTGTGCTGCGGAAGTTACTTTTTCGTCTGAAAAAGATAGCTTGCGAGACCTTAATAAACAAGAGATCGCCTCCGCATCGCGTCCGACGTGTTCCAACGGTCCCTGCGTGCGCCAGACGCGCACGTACGCCGAAGTTGCCGCACTCTCTGCCGCACCCACCGTTTCTGTGCCTACAACAGCAGACCATACGCCTGTGGCTTCGTTATCACCGCCAGTGCGTGCACCACCTTACTACGCACCTCAGCGCCCACCTCGACCCATCTGTTACTACTGCGGCTATCGAGGACATATCGCGCGGTTTTGTCGAAGGCGCCAACAAGACGAGCAACGCGGCTACGCTCCTGAAGAACATCGAAGCTTCCGTCCGACCATGAACTACCTACGACCACCCTCCCGATCGTCCTATTACCGTTCACCGTCTCCTACCTACCATACGGACATGCCTGGGAATTCCCGTACGCCTCGCCGCAGGTCGCCTTCGCCAGGTCGCCGTTCAGTGTCGCCTCTGCGGCCCGCCTCCCATTCCATGAACGCCCACGCGGAAAACTCCCCAATGCAGTTTTAGGAGGGGAAACAGCATCGACCGGACAGCTAACAATTCCTCCAGAGCAGCCATCAAATTTCATAGTAGTGTTTGTAGAAGGTGCACGCGTTGAGGCTCTTGTAGACACTGGCACTGCCGTTTCGATTATTCGAGCTGATTTTGTTCCCGCTTGAAAAAAGTCACCGCGCCTTATGGCGGCCCACCTCTACGTGCGGTGACCAACGCTCTCATGCATCCACTTGCACATTGTACCGTTGGTGTTTGCATAGAAGGCATTCGTCATCACATCGTTTTCGCGGTATTTTGTGAGTGCACCCACGCTCTCATTCTGGAGTGGGATTTCTTGTCTTCTGCGTCCGCTTTCATATCATGTCATCAGCGCCTCCTGCATCTAAATGCCACTGACTGTTCTCCGCTTGAACAAGATGGACGCATCCGCCTTGTCACAACGTCAGATTATGTACTTCGGCCAAACATCGAAGAAATTATAAGTGTTAATTGCTCCGACATTGTGGATGGTGACGTACTCATTCTCCCTTACGGCCATACCCTAGGTAGGGGCATTGTGATCACACCAGGGCTTATTCGCTTCTTCGATGGTTCTACGTACCTAACCACCATAAATCAAACGCCCGATTGTGTACTGCTCCCCTGTGGCTCAACAGTATCTTGTGCGGTCGACAGTGAGCCTGTTGCGATTGTCACTCTTCCGAACAACAATCACAACGATGTCCCAAAGTCACAATCACTGCCATTCAATGCCTCTGCCACACCTGTGTCGGCAACAATAAGCACTGATTTAACACCTGATCAAACTGAAGATTTGCTCGCCCTGTTAAATAGACACCGTTCTCTATTTGACGTGAACTCGCCCACCTTCAGCATGACTACCACCGCTACTCACAGCATCCAGACTGACGGCTCTCGTATTGTACATCGGCGTCCATATCGCGTGTCTCAGGCAGAACGCAAGATCATCGAGTAAAACGTCTCAGACATGCTACGACGCAACATCATACGTCCTTCCTCGAGTCCCTGGTCATCCCCAGTAGTTCTCGTTCAAAAGAAAGATGGGACAGTGCGTTTCTGCGTCGATTACCGTGCGCTAAACAAAATAACGCGCAAGGATGTTTATCCCCTCCCTCGAATCGACGATGCACTGGATTCATTACAGGGCGTAGAGTACTTTTCTAGCCTCGACCTTAGGTCAGGCTACTGGCAGATAACAATGTCGGAGTCTGATAAAGAGAAGACCGCCTTTTCAACGCCAGATGGGTTGTACGAGTTTAATGTGATGCCTTTTGGACTCTGTAATGCGCACGCCACCTTAGAACGCATGATAGACGGCGTATTGCGTGGTTTGAAATGTAAAACATGTCTGTGCTATCTTGATGACATAGCAGTGTTTTCATCCACGTTCTCGCAGCATCTACAACGTCTTGACGAAGTCCTCACATGCCTTGCAAAAGCCGGTCTGCAGCTTAACACCAAGAAATGTACATTTGCTAGCAAGACAATCAAGGTTCTCGGCCACCTTGTCAGCAAAGACGGAATTCGGCCCGACCCCGAGAAGCTTGCCGCTGTCCTTGATGTTCCTCGTACACTACGTCAAAAGGACCTGCGCAGCTTTCTTGGGTTATCTTCTTACTTCCGGCGCTTCATACGTGGCTTCGCGGAACTTGCGTCTCCGCTCCATCAACTCCTCGCAAGGAACGTCCCCTTCATTTGGTCCGAAGACTGCGAAAGCGCTTTCACGGCATTGAATCAAGCCCTCACGTCGGATCCGGTACTGTGCCACTTCGATACCACCATACCCACCATCCTTCACACCGACGCAAGTAGTCATGGTCTTGGTGCGGTACTCTTGCAGCGTGACAAAAACTCACGCGAACGCGTCGTTGCTTACGCAAGTCGTGCACTTACCACTCCAAAAAAGAACTACACTATCACCGAACAGAAGTGCCTTGCTGTTGTTTGGGCAGTACAAAGGTTCCGACCATATCTTCACGGCCGTCATTTTACCGTCGTGACCAACCATAACGCCCTATGCTGGCTTTCATCGCTGAAAAACTTATCGGGTCGCCTCGGTCGCTGGACGCTTCGCTTGCAGGAGTATGATTTCGATGTCGCCTACACATCTGGGAAGAAGCATCGAGATGCTGATGCTCTATCGCGCTGTCTTTTGCCCAGCGGAAGCCACTCACCGTCGATACTCCAAAACGACAGAACCGCTCCAATCACAGCGCTAAGTTCATCACCTGCCACCCTGTTCGCCCTTGTTTCAGAACAACGTGTCAACCCATACTGCCGCACCATTGTTGACCGCTTGACCGGCTCTACTACTCCTCCAAACGCCAGACTCCGTTGACAACTTAAACAATTTAAGCTTGTCGGGGATGCTTTATGTCGCTACATTTACCACATCGATGGCAACAAGTGGGTACTCGTCATCCCACGTTCTCTGCAACGTGAAGTTCTGGAAGCCTTTCATGATGATCCAACCGCCGCTCATCTAGGCTATCACTAGACTTACGACGAAATACGAAGTCGTTGTTTTTGGCCTGGCCTCTCTTCAGCCGTCGCTAAGTACGTCGCCTTCTGTGTTTATTGCCAACGGCGAAAACGACCGACAACTGCTCCGGCTGGCCTAATGCAACCTCTTCCTTGTCCCGCCTCGCCTTTTGAAGTCGTTGGAATCGACTTGTACGGCCCTCTTCCTATATCATCCAATGGGAATCGCTGGATTGTCACGGCCGTCGACCACCTTACCCGCTACGCAGAAACAGGTTCAATACCAACTGGGACTGCCACTGACATCGCCGATTTCTTTCTTCGCCACATCTTTTTGCGTCATGGATCTCCACGCATTCTCCTGAGTGATCGTGGCAAAGTCTTTCTCTCTTCCATTGTCGAGCAAGTTTTGCGTGCCTCGAACACTGTTCACAAGACCACTTCTAGCCACCACCCGCAGACCAATGGATTGACGGAATGGTTTCATCGGACCCTATCGGACATGATCGCCATGTACATTCACCCCAACCACACGAACTGGGATGCAATTCTACCCTTCGTGACATTCGCCTATAATACGGCTGCTCAACGCACTACTGGCTTTTCTCCATTTTTTCTCGTCCATGGTCGCTCGCCGAGTTCCGCTCTGGATGTCTCTTTCCTTTCGTCCCCTGCACCCTCGACGGCTCCTTTCTTTGAAGAATTTCTATCTCGTCTCGCACACTGCCGTCACCAGACCCGTGTTAACACCGGCCTCTCTCAAGACACTCGAAAATCTCGCTACGACTCGTCTCGCCGTATTGTGAGTTTTTCCCCTGGTGACGAAGTTCTTCTATGGACTCCACTACGCGTCCCCGGCCTATGCGACAAATTCATCAGTCGCTTCATTGGGCCGTACACGGTGGTCGAACAGACATCTCCTGTCAATTACCGCGTTTCTCCTCTTAGCGCTAATCCTGATCATCGTTGCCGAGGAACAGAGATAGTGCACGTATCTCGTTTAAAGCCTTATGCGCGACGCATTTCATAATACTGTCAAGCGACCACGCGGCCGCTTTCACCGCGCAGGGGAATTAGTGTGAGCGCGACAAGCGAATGACTTTTTACTCTCTTTGATATCATCATCACGTGTACATCTTCTTCATCTGTAAATATCATCACCAGCGTGATTTAGCTCGAGCCGGGCTGAATAAACCAGTTCCTCAAAATATATATATTGTAATGATGACAAAGCGGCGATCGTGCTCGGCGCATACCTGGGAGAAAAGGAAGACGACGAAGACGAAGTCAGAATAAGAACAGCCGGCCTGCAGCAAAGGCGTTGTCTCTTATTTCTCGTCGTTACAATGGCGCAGTCGCGAACTACTGACCCCGATATCCCTGCGTCCACTACACTTCGAAGTGGACGAGTGCTCTCGAACTCCCCACCGATCACGGACGGCGTCCAAGCCTCCACGGCGGCACCGCATCATGACTGCAGCGAGGCCATTTCTCGAGGCTTCTCTCTGTTCGCCCAAGAGCTCAAGACATCCGGGTTTGGCTGCGCCTCTTTTGGATCGTTCAAAGAGAACGAAATTCCATATTTTCATGGATTCAAGGATGACCCTACCAACTGGGTAAGCGTGATAAACTCGGTTGCCCTTAAATACTCGTGGAGCGACACGATTAAGAAGTCGGTCGCTGAAGGACGTTTGCGAGGATCTGCCCAAGCGTGGCATCGTTTCCAAGGCAGTACATACGCTACATGGCAAACATGGAGCGCGGCCCTGATGTCCGCGTTTGCGCCGCTTCCGAGCGCTTACGACGACCGTTTCATGACCATGCGGTCACGCCGGCAAGGTGCAACCGAGGACGTCGCGACTTACATCTACGACAAGCTGGACCTTTTACAAGCTTGCGATATACAGTGGACCTCCTCCGCAGCCAGGCAGTACATCATCGACGGGATCCATGACTCGACGCACGCAGCCGTCTTGTCCGCCTACAACCACCCAGTCCACATCTCCACTTTCGTACGCCAGGCAATGGAGTTGCAGGACACGTCTCATCGCCGGGCGGCTGCAGTTGGCCCAAAGGAGCCAGCTTCACCGAGACGCGGATGCTATACGTGTGGCCGCATCGGGCATGGGTATAAAAGCTGCCCACAAAGCCAACCTCAAGCGATGCAATATCAATCACGCCCACTTCCAACCCTCAAGGTCCGCGTCGACGGCATCGGAGAACTGACAGCTCTCGTTGATACCGGAGCTCAACGTACGGCGTTGCTTCGCCGCCACGCCTCCGAACCTCTCCAGCCTTGGACTGAGCCACCACTGCGGGGTCTCGGTGGCGACGTACTACCGGTCGGTGCCCTAAACCTGCAACTCAACACCGAGGCCGGCAGCAAGTTTTTGTCCTCGGTGCCCGTCTTCGACGACCTGCCCACAGACATGGTTTTAGGGGCCGACTACCTGCTCTCCGGGGAAGTGCGCCTCACGGTGGAAGGAAGTACCGTCAACCTCCATCCTGTGGCTCCAAGTGTGCCTCCGGCGCAATCCCAAGGTGAGCTGACGACGCCACTTACACTTCCCGCAATACTCGAGAGGCACGCATCGCTCTTCGCTGATACTACTACTCAGCTTCCCGGAACTAGCGTGCTAGTGCACCATATTACTACCGACAATCATCCGCCGGTGTCCATACCGTTACGTAGATATGCCGAACGAGAGCGGATATTAATTGACCAGCAGGTGCAAGAAATGCTTGCCGCAAGCATAATCAGGCCATCTTCTAGCCCGTGGGCAGCACCTGTTGTCCTAGTCCGTAAAAAGGACGGCAATCTCCGATTCTGTGTTGACTACCGAGAGCTGAACAAGCACACCATACCAGACTCGTACCCGCTGCCACGCATTGACGACGCTATTGACGCCGTACGAAAAGCGAGGTTCTTTTCGTCGCTAGATTTAAAAGCAGGGTATTGGCAGATCAACGTGGCTGAAGAAGATAAGTTTAAGACGGCCTTCCGAACACCATCTGGCTTGTACGAGTTTAATCGGATGCCGTTCGGTCTGCGAACTGCTCCAAGCACCTTTCAGCGTGCCATGAACACAGTGTTAGGCACACTGATAGACCGTGCCTGCGTCGTGTACCTCGATGACGTTCTAGTCATCGGGGAAACAGAAAAACAACATCTACAAAATCTCGACACGGTTCTGCAGAGGCTACACAACACCGGCTTTCGACTTAACCGCGAGAAGTGCCAGTTTGGGTTGACGACAATATCTTATCTTGGTTATCAGATATCTCATAATGGCGTACGACCCTTGCCTGAACGCATAGACGCCGTTGCCAAATACCCTGCACCAACATCTATAAAACAGCTCCAGGTATTCCTAGGAATGGCGTCATACTTGCGCAAGTTTGTACCGAGCTTTGCGTCAACTGCTGCTCCACTCACGGACTTACTGAAGAAAAACGCCCAATTTCAGTGGGGTCCTTTGCAGGATAACGCCTTCCAAACCCTCAAACACCAGCTTACACATAGCCCGGTGCTCTGCCACTTTAATGAAGACTGGATGACAGAAGTCCATACTGATGCGAGTCAGATTGGCCTGGGGGCGGTTTTACTTCAACGTGACTCGAGTGGGCGTGGGCACGTCATCTGCTACGCCAGTCGTAAACTATCGGACGCAGAACGGCATTATCATTCGAATGAACTGGAGTGTTTGGCTGTAGTATGGAGTGTGGATGAAAAGTTCCGCCACTACTTGTTTGGCCGACACTTCACGGTAGTAACAGACAACTCCGCGATTGCGTGGATAATTGAAGTTTTTGCGCACACACACAAGGACACAGAAGAAGGGAACACAGAGACCAGCGCAGACTAACAACTGATTTTTATTCAGTAAGAAAACAGAATATATACGCTTCCTTGCAGCAGTACCAATTATGCAGCAGTACCAACTAGCCCGTCTTTCCGTATGATTGCGTGGATGTTCCAGAAGCAGCACCTCAAGCACAAGTTTGCCCGATGGATTGTTCGGCTCCAAGACTATACGTACGACATCCGTCACCGTGCTGGAGCACAAAATCAGCTTGCGGACGCTTTATCGCGAAATCCGATCGAGGAATTCTCCACACGAAATCGAGAAACCTGGATCCTGTTTTCTCAACAGGACGTGACCAAGGCTCAGCAAGCCGATGGAAGACTCGCATCCGTTATAGACTCCATTGGCGATGCGGGACGCAATGCCAAGTTTGTCTTACGTAATGGAACGCTGTATCGGCGTCACTGGGCCGATAAAAGCACCGAGTGTCATCTCCTGGTCATTCCTGACACCTTAAGATCGAGCGTACTACGCGCCATCCATGACACTCCCGAGGGAGGCCATGTTGGCTACAGAGCCACCTTACGCAAGGCACAAGAACGTTTTTGGTGGCCGAAAATGGATAAAAGCGTGCGTTCATACGTTGCCAGTTGCGAGATTTGTCAGCAACACAAACGACGTCCTGGAGCTCGACATGGACTTCTTACGCCGATCAAGCCTCCAGAGACAATTTTCCACACGTTGGGCATAGATCACATCGGGCCTCTTCCAATGACGACAGCGGGCAATCGTTACATTATACTCGCTGTGGACTACTTGTCCAAGTTCGTAGAGGTCGCGGCCGTGCCTTCGCTTGCTGCTAGCCATGTCATCCGATTCCTGAAAGATCGCTTCGAATGGCGACACGGTCTTCCTAACAAGTTGATCTCCGACCGGTCGACCACCTTTCGCAGTCGCGAGCTCCGCACTTACCTACAACAAGCTGGAGTGGACCATCACTTCGCGTCGGCATACCATCCACAGGCGAACGGACTGACCGAAAGGTCGAACCAGACTATCCAGGCTAGACTCGCACCGTACTGTAAGAATCACAAACGAGGTGAGGCCGACTGGGATGATCATCTCCAAGCAGCTGCGTACGCAGTGAACACGGCGGCACACAGCTCCACAGGAATTTGCCCCTACGAGATTGTCTATGGTCAGCTCCCGCAACTGAATGCTACGTTCGGTTTGGACACTCCCGTTAAAGTAGGGCGTTCCGCTGCACGCCAGACACTTTGTCGCGATATCCGTGTGGAGGCGCGTAGGAGGATTGTGCATGCTCAACAGGCACAAAAGCGATACTACGACCGACGCCACCGTCCCGCGCCGAAATACAGTGTAGGTGATGAGGTGTGGCTACAGCGAGGTGCGCCATCGTCTTCAAACAAACTGCACCCAAAGTACGACGGCCCTTACATTATTTCTGAGCGCTTGGGAGATAACACTTGGCGAGTACGATCCACAGCTTCTGATACGCGCAGAGACAAGAGAAAACGGAATAACTTTGCGGTGCATGTGTCGCGGATGAAGAACTGCATACGGCGGCAAACGTGACATTGGTTTGTGTTTTTCTTACGGGAGTAGACCAGCTGCAGCGTGGCCGAGTGTAATGATGACAAAGCGGCGATCGTGCTCGGCGCATACCTGGGAGAAAAGGAAGACGACGAAGACGAAGTCAGAATAAGAACAGCCGGCCTGCAGCAAAGGCGTTGTCTCTTATTTCTCGTCGTTACAATATATATATATATATATATATATATATATATATATATATATATATATATATATATATATATATATATATATATATATATATATATATATATATATATATTGCAGTGATTTATCAACAAATCCACAAACGTACTGGGAATCCAAGGAACATCAGCAGGCTGAAATTTAGGAAAGCGCAAGCTCGAGTCACGCGCGTGTATCACCAACGCTGTGGCTTTTGCCTTGCTGGCTGCTTCGTCGTCATCTCGCATTGTTCCCTACAATAATGATCATATTGATAGTACAAAAAGAGAACTCCTTTTTCTTTTTTTATGATGAACTATTGCTGCACTAATAAGCCACAATTAGTCAGTTCAAGGCTCATTTCTTTTGTTTCGTGAACATAAGAACAAAGACCACCTAAAACGTTCTTGTGGCTGAAGCCCAAAGTCGAAGCACGGAATGCAAGTATATTGTCACTGGACAAGTTCAGCCCCAGTTTAGAGAATGGGGTAACAAGAAGTCTTTTTCTTAGTTAGCTCTACCGGTGACATGATAACAAAATATGGTCCAAAACAAAACGCTTCCTTGTCTTCCCAACTCTGACAGTGACCAGCATGTTTTAAAACTGTTAGCATGCCCCGCCACGGTGGTCTAGTGGCTAAGGTACTCGGCTGCTGACCCGCAGGGCGCGGGTTCGAATCCCGGCTGCGGCGGCTGCATTTCCGATGGAGGCGGAAATGTTGTAGGCCCGTGTGCTCAGATTTGGGTGCACGTTAAAGAACCCCAGGTGGCCTAAATTTCCGGAGCCCTCCACTACGGCGTCTCTCATAATCATATGGTGGTTTTGGGACTTTAAACCCCACAAATCAATCAAAACTGATAGCGTAGTCAGTTTCCCTGTTCGTACTTTCGATAACGCCTCTTTTGAATAGGCTTATTTTACAGCCTGTGTTATTTTAGTTCTACTATCTATTTACAATGAAAGCGTTTTATAATGGGATCCACCAAGACTACACTGACGTGTTTCCGCAATGGATGTAACGTTGTAAAGTGTACACCAACACGGGACAGAGAAAATATGAGAACAAAGAGATCCGTCACCCGTATTCGAACGCTACAGCTCTCTCTATGCAGCGCGTGACGCTGTATGATTCGGGCACAAAGCGCACGTTCTTGAGAATACTGACGGTGAGTTTCTTGTATACACCGTTTACTGCTGGTGGTACACATTGCTCGTAAGCACTTTTTTTATTGTGACAAAGACTACGGCGTGTTTACTTAAACACCAGTGAGATTGTGCGGAGTGCGTGAAGGGCCGAGTACTCCGTACAATATTTCTCTGCCCAGCTTTTACGCTGTGACAGAAAGCTCGCCCTTCGCACTGTTTGTAGCTGCAGTATAGTTATCACATAAGACATGTAGCCATCTTACAAAATACAGGCGGTATTTTCTCATCTGAAAGACTTTAAACACGGACGAACCTTTTCTCGAGCAACACTCAAAATTTTTAGCGATGCCGCTAGCCGTTCTCATGATTTGTGAAAGCCGTTGTCATTTTGCTTTCACGAAAGTTTCTGTAACTATGCTTAACCACGTTTACTTCGACCTTTTCAATTATATTTACAAATATTAAGCTGTTACAATGAAATAACGCAGCTTCATACACAGTTTTTGCATTCGTGTTTTACACATTTTCTTCTCTGTGTATGCCTTCTATTAGCAGCGCATTCAATAACTTATCCTCAGCCTCAATGAAAGAAGATTTACGTTACCTTGTCTACT
This sequence comes from Rhipicephalus microplus, assembly GCF_013339725.1. NCBI lineage: Eukaryota > Metazoa > Arthropoda > Arachnida > Ixodida > Ixodidae > Rhipicephalus > Rhipicephalus microplus. The sequence continues at coordinate 129,147,020 of NC_051168.1, read as the reverse complement.
TGTCACACTTAGTAGACAAATGATCATACTTGTCATGATTCACCTCAATCTGTACTCTTGGTGACTCACTAGAGCTTCTCTGAATTTATTGACAGTAACCAATTTTCTAAAGACAGTAGAAAAAAAAACCACAACATATTCACGGAGTGAATGATGAGTGGGGCGAATCACTCGAGGGTTTCATCACTAAACTGTGAGCCATCTGTGAATATCTGTGTGAGCCATCTGCGAGACAAGAAGAGAGCAGAGTGGATTAGGGGACAAACGGGGGTTAAAGATATCATAGTTGAAATAAAGAAGAGGAAATGGACATGGGCCGGGCATGTGGCGCGTAGACAGGATAACCGCTGGTCATTAAGGGTAACTAACTGGATTCCCAGAGAAGGGAAGCGGGTTAGGGGGAGACAGAAGGTTAGGTAGGCAGATGAGATTAAGAAGTTTGCGGGTTTAAATTGGCAGCAGCAAGCACAGGACAGGGTTAACTGGCGGAACATGGGAGAGGCCTTTGTCCTGCAGTGGACGTAGTCAGGCTGATGATGATGATGATGATGATGATGATGATGATGATGATGATCTGTGAATATCGCCCACTACATCATCAAAGACGTGACTGTATATATTTATACAAGCAATTTTATTATTCGTAAGTGGTATCTATACGTCGCCTCCGTTTCCCCTTGATTATAACCCCTTTATGGTTGGTGTAGTGGTGGATCGGTGATGGGGCGTAGTGGGATGTTTGCAAGGATGAAGTAGTGGGCAGTATGCAAAGGGTGAACTATAGGCGGTCACGTGCAAACAAGAGATGGACACAGTGTGACAATCTGTGATTCTTAACGTGCACCTGGATACCATCTTGCATCTCATATCGACCATCTTGCAACGACCATCTTGCATTTCATATTGGCTTCTTCTCAACAGTACATGCTTTATGGTCGGTGAATTGGTGGATCGGTGATGGGGCGTAGTGCGACGTTTGCAGAGTTGAAGTAGTGGGCAGTTGTCAAAGGTGAAATATAAGCGGTCACGAGCATGCATACACGCACGCGCACACACGCACACGCACACACACACACACGCACACATACACACATACATACATACATACATACATACATACATACATACATACATACATACATACATACATACATACATACATACATACATACATAATACATACATACATACATACATACATACATACATACATACATACATACATACATACATACATACAACACACACATACATACATACCAAAATAGCTTAGCATTTTCACCCCCTCTTAGGCGACTAGGGAGCGGTTGCCCCCTCCCCCAACTTTAGTCAGCTAGGAGGGGGCGCAAAATCTGCTCCATACATTGACTAGTGGGCGGGGTGCCTTCTTAGTCACTTGAGAGGGCGGTGCGATATCTGCCCCATACATTGACTAAAATAGGGAAAGTGAGTGCTGCGATGAACCCCCCTCCCCCTGCTTTGAATGAGAACTCTGCGCACGCCTATTGATGCCACCGCGATCGTATGCCTTGTAAACTTTCTGCGCTACACGTACCTGCGGCATCAGCACATGCCTACTACCGAGTGATGATGTCACATGATTACTATGACGTCACCATGTGACTTAGTAGTAGTAACAAAATAAAGAAAACGGGTTGCCCCATCAGCCTTGGCACAGGAGTCTTCTATACGTCACCACGGAATGTGTTGGGCCACTCGAGCAGAGCTGTATAAAGTTGTGCGTGTTAATAGAACACTTCTTTTAAAAGATTCTGCACCGCTTCCTGCACCGCTTGTTCTCTCAGACCATTGGAAATTGGATGATAAGGATTTGAAGTAACATGAGGAACAGCTAGCTTTCTCAGACAATCTTTCAATATGTGGACAGAGAAAGTGACACATGCAAAGGGTTGTGGGCTATGGCGCCCGTCTGCATCGGCTTTCGGTTCGAGGCATGGTGCCACCGTACGGGCATTTTTGCCAGCGTTGTCGCTTTCTCAATGTTCTACCTCTCACTCGAAGTGAACCGCTCTCTCAAATGGCTGCGTATTACTTTGGAATGTTATGCAGCTTCGTTTAATAGCTAATGGAGTCACTACGAGAGAGTTATAATAGTGCGAGTGGCTATTTCTGCATTCAAGAGGCATGCACCTCCGGACACAGTCTTGTTGTTTTGTTGCAAAAAGTGATATCGTCCAGGTTTAGTCACACACAAATATTTTATGCGCATCATAGCATCACGAAATATCTAACCAATTATTTTCATGCTGCCCACCCGTAAAATTATTTATTACCTTTTCTGTGCCAAGGATAACATTTTGGGTACGACATAATGAATGGCAAAAGTTAACTGCTTCTTACTGTAAAAAATAAAATGTGCTTGTAGTTTTCTGACTTTCTTTATTACACTTGCCAATCTCCTTTTAGGTGTTATATCGTTCTCTGGTGCACTCGAACATTGTGTTTCAATGCATGCGAAATGATCCATGCTCAATCTACGTTTGTGTAACATAACCTATGCTATTTACTGATTAATTAGTTTATTTATTTTCACATACTGCAGCCCGCTTACAGAGCTATCTCAGCAGTGGGCACATAGCAGAAAAATACAAGTAAGAAACTGAGAATAATTGGAATAAACACAAACAATGACAGATCAAATAATTACGAAGAATGCTTTAAAGGTAGTTATACAAACATTGCAAAGCTAGAAGTAAGGATTAGTGTATGCCGTCTTTCAGTGCTTTTAGTACTACAAGTTCGAGTATAACACAGCCTATCAGCTCTTCACGCTTTCAAGTCTGACATAAGAGATACGCCATACTATGCAACTCGTTGCTTCAAAAGTGACGTAGATCATTTTACAAAGTCTTACGACACCCTTATTTGAGCGGCCATTCCATTTCGTGGGCGTTTTATACGCTCAGATGTTCCCATAAATTTTACAGACAGTTTGTGATGCACAATATGCAATGGAAATAAACTGTATCAACATACTTTATCAGGCAGAGCATGCGAACCCATCTTATCAACGTACGTGTGTTATCATTAGACGGTATGTTATCATATACGTATGAGTAATTTCGAAGTGGTCCCCATTTGTGCTCGAAAATACTAAATAGAGTTGATTCTACAAGATTGCTGTGTGTTTCGAAGCATTACTGCATGCTGCAATCTCAAGCCATTCCGTGTTTGCTCATTGCCCCTTCACGCTTCGTTCTCTGAAATGCGTGAAATATCGCCTATTCATTCGCAAGAAGAATTCAAGAACACAATCACTGGACGAGAGACAACAAATGCGTCGCAAAATTGCACATGTTCCTTCCCCCGAATACACTACATAGCAGGAACCTTGAAGCCGCGAAGGGATAGGCCTCGAACCGGAAGCATCGTTGCAGAGGACACACCGTTTTGCTATCCACCAATTCTCCGCTGCTGTATGGTGTACCACAAATTTGCACAGTTTCACAAGAAATCGATGTACCGAGAAGCTTCGGAGAATCACGACGGGCATGCCACGTCGACTGCCACGTATAAGTCCTTCTAGCGTGTGGTGCATCGCAGCTTGAAGTATCTCTGGGGCCCAAATAATACCTAAAGGCATGCGCTGTAGCAGATAATGACCACATGGTGCGTTTATTGTACAAAACTTCGAGCTCGATTCGGCGAGACAGTTTGCCAGAATCATTAAACCGCGTTAAGCGTTGAAAAAACAAACAACTAGCGTTAGCAAACCATGGTGCAATGTCTTAAAGAGTGGGCATGGGGTAATATGGGGTAATTTTCACGCTGTATAATCTTATTAGGTGCAGAGAGATACAAACATATGATTTATTTGTGGGTTTACCGTCCCAAAAGCACGATATGATTTTGAGAGACGCAGAGATACAAACGTAAATGAAAACTTTCTTTCTTTGCCGCAGTAACAGTGTAGGAAGACCACTCAGCTGGCCCACTTACTTGTGTTGCGACTTCTTTTTATTTTATGAGGTACAGTTCCTCTTTTACGTCGACTTGAAGGGCTACCGGAATTCGCCGTGCCAGAAAGACGACCCCCACGGCACCGGGCTTGAGCTTCATAATGTATTCCTCATCTTCTAGCTGCTCCAGTACCGAGAAGACATCTGCGTGATGCTGCGGTGCAAACTAAAGCACTTTGGCATGAACGTTTTCAAAGAGACAGATAAAATCAAGGTGCTCTGGTTATATTGATCCCCTCCAGGTGACGGGTACGTTCTGTTCCTCAACAAAAGAACGATTCTTCATGCGTCTGTGAATTCGCTGACAAACGCAGACGAATTCACGGTTTTGCAGAAGTCTTATGGCCGAGTAACGCTGTCAATGTCGCCTTTCAAGTTTGCTGTGGCTATAGCTCTTGAGCGTCACTTTGAGAAATCACGCAATAGTAGGCGCCCGTGTGCACGCGAATAATTTCTGTTCCATATGTCAACGACCGCACTCTGGTGGTACGCTGCTACTGCGCTGGGCGTCGAAGTTTCCAAAAGCTAGTATTCGTTATACTCACCGCACACTTTGCGCAGTTCTTTCCATCTCGATTCTTTCTGTTTTCGTTGTAGCACTGTAGACGTGCATGCCTGCGGGAAAGGATTTGATCGTACCAATTTTTTTTCTTTTCATACGGTTTTTATCACTGCGCAGCTTTTACCCGAGGAGGCTATAAGATAACCCCACCATTGCATGGCCGTGCTCGCGGCGCTAACGGCGCACTTGGCTGCGTTCGGTCACAGCCCCACCGCTTCAATGGTCTGGTGCAACTGCGCATGGTCTTACTAATGAATTCGACAAACTTCGACAGTTTCTTCTACGATGAGTATTCTACATTTAGCCGCTGTTGTGACCTTTTGTCTCGCATGCCCAAGATTACCCGGCTGCTACTTTATGCCGAGCGGTGCTCCTGCACCCATAGAGTTTCTTAATATACACGAGGGAAACTCTGGCGCTAGTGTCTATGGGAGCTGCAACACACGTCACTTCGGAGAGCATGAGAATTATGGGTAGTACACCCATTTGTCTAGTATTCGTACTTCTGGCCTGCTTTTGGCTTCGTGTGTGTTCGTGTGGCTTGGAGCTGTTTTCTTACGAAACAAGTATTCGCAAATATTCAGCAGTTGCGCTTCACCATTTCATTTTTTTTTTAGACTTACTTTCCAAATCGGCTCACGAAGTTCAAAAGGGTTCAATTTTTATTTCAAAACAAAACCGCAACACAGCAATCAACGAAGCCGCAACTACTATTCGCAGCCCGCAAGCACGAAGACTAGGCAAATGTGTGTACTACCCATCATTCCCATGGCCGCTGAACGATCGCAGTGCCAGAATGCCCTCTGGTTAATTGTAGAAAACTCTATGCCTGCACCCACTTAACAAGATGTCGAATATCTGGCTTGAACGCAACGAAAATGGCTGGGAGGGGGGGGGGGGGGAGGGAGGGGATAACGCTATCTTCTTTTTCTTTTTGTGTTTTGAGATGCAATGAGGGGTCTTTCAACACAGGCAATAAAAATATCCGCTGTCTTCATCCGGCCTTTTGATGTTGCTAGCTAGAGCCAGGAAACTGCCGAAGAAAAGGTCTGTTTCCGGGCTTTCTCTAGCATCTTACGCAAGCTATGACTGAATGTCTGTGCTTTAAAACCACTTGTCTTGCTAGTTGCTTGCTCATTTGCAAAGAAAATAATCAGAACGTATACGGACGGCACATTCCCACACGCCCACACTCACACACTCTGGGACTAAACAAATACAGCGCTCACTTCCAACTGTTTATTCGTTTGTTCATTTCACGAATGCTTTGAAGGTCTGAGCGCTTGCGAGGAACCTAATCAGAACGCATGTGATACCTTTCATATTTAGCGCTGGCATATTTTCGTTTGTTAAAAACCAGCTGGTTGCCTTTGGATATTGTTATGTCTAACAAAGAAAGTAGCTCCCCTAAAAAATATATTTCTTTCCTGGTTCTTGAGGGCATTTAAGGCAGCATACTTTGATGGCAGAGAAGCAAGTTCTGAAAACAACTACACGTGATCATAAGCCGGATAAAATGTGGATGTCAGTCAGATTTACTCATCGAGTCTATTTTGCCCTTAAAGCTCATTCAGAATAAACCTCAAGAAACTTTTCATCCACCGGATCCACCGATAAAATCTTTCCTAACTTTATTCACTTGGAACTCAAATTCACCAAAATATTATCCACCCGGACTCACTCAAACTGAAACTCACGGCTCTATGTACCCGATCGGAGTCTCGGCTAGTCCGCACGAGTCGCCTCGAGAGTGAGTTTGCTGCCCTGCGCACGCGACTGCGTTTTCTTGAGCTCACTTTAAGCACGCAAAGGCTGAACCTAAGCACGACGGTGATCTTCAACGCTGAAATACCTAATATCAATGTGCGGCTTGTTTTTTTAATAACGTTATCGTTCAGTTCTGTCCTCAATACGAGAATTATTGCTGTCAAGGTGGTTAGGCTTGATACCTAACCGATGCTGGCCTTCACAGAGCATTTTTCCCTTCTCTCATCCTGTCCGCTAACCCTCGCAAGCGGAAAGAGGTTTTCTTTTTTGTTGTTGTTTTTGGAAGGGGGGGTGCATTGGCATTAATTGGGTGTTTCGCTTTTGAATTGTTTGTCAGATGCTACGCATGTCATGCATCATATACACTGCATATGGTTGTAAATAAAATACAATATGAATAAACTGTCAAAAGTTGACGTTCTCTTTATCATCTTTTCTTGTTATTGGTTTACAGTAGATGGCCATAGTTTTTACGGTCTACTCAGTTCACTGAGCTGTTCTTCATCACATATTTATTAGAAACGAGACATGGCTTAAGCTTCATGCTCTTAATTTTCCGGGGGCTTATCTATCAACGTTGAGGTAGGCATGTGCTGTGATTTTGCCAAATCAGCAAGCGCTGGAAATCACATTCAATAGAAACAACCCAGCTTTCAGCTCTTGGAGCATTTACGGTAAATAGCGAACGTATTACTGACTTCAACTTTCCTCTGGTATTCCAACCTTGAGAACTTGGTTTTCTGTACTTCTATAGCTTCCAGTGCAGCGACCTCTGTTACCATGTAGCTGTTTTGGACTTATGACGTCGCTAATGTCCTCGGAGAGCATTATTTCGATCAAGAGAACAATACTTTATGGGATTAAATACGCAATTTCAAGGCACCCTCGATAATCGAGGCATCAGGGTTCGCCTTGAATACTAGTTCCCGAGTCAACAAACCCGAGTTACCGCTACACCAAATAGATTACGTCACATATGTCTGTGACTTGCTTCCTCATACTTTTTTTATCATCACTATCATTGAACTACTGCCCACGTCAGCGGTAAACCTTTTCTTGAACATTTTCGGAACGCTAACTTTCACCGGGAGCTTTTTCTTTCACTCTGTCTTTGTCAGACGCAAAGTGATTCTTGCGAATTCATGACAATTTCGCGTGTTCATCTACAAATGTCCGAACGCAGGTGACGTATGCTACGGCTTCAAAATATACGTTCTCCACGCTGTACAGAGACGACACAGGATATACAAGTTATGTTGCGCTGTCTGGTAGAACGTGCGATGTACTTGCTTTTATAACCTATAGCTTTTACACCTCTAGGTGGGGGCCGAGAAATGTCGTTTCCTGTAAAAAACTGGCCTAGTCCGTTGATCTTGTTCGGCAACAGCTGAAGTTTCTCGATGAACGTTAATGAGTTAGAAAAAAAAGGGGATAAAACTTACAGCTCGCAAGGTAAGAGACTATATAAAGGACACCAATATTTTGTCCATTTCCGGGCTTGTTCGCAGATGGTGCCATCTTCCGCGAAATTATTAACCTTCCAATAGGTGAGTTAGGACGAGTGCACTGAGAATTACAAGTTACACCGCATGACGAGGCCGAACACCCAGCTTCTTCCGGCATTACGCTCCAGTGTTGCACCGGTGTCGTTCTTGTAAAGGACATAGAAATATAACGCATTTAGTCGTATAATATTAGGTGATCGAGTCATAAAATCTAGCAGAGTTTTTTTATTTATTTATACGTACGCTGCATGAAAAATGTCTGTAAGTGGTAAAGTGAGCCGGGTGATTGAATGTATTGCTCATTAATTAGAAAACATTAAAGCTGACAACGATATAATAAACAAGCAGCATAAAGTCATCGCATACAATAAAGGCACATGCGGTATTTTACGATGCAAACGAGACCACGGGTGAAAAATTGAAAAAAGCACGCATAGATTTCGAAAACATTAAAATATTGAGCACTGAATTTCCCATTCCGCAGTACTAACCTTTTCCGTTCTTAATAGTCCACCCACTGAGTGATTTATGGCCATAGCTTGTCCACGGTACATGGCGCATACAAGTAAAGGGCGGCTTCAATAGATGTGAGTGAGTGAAACAACTTCACGAACACTACAGTAGGCGCAAGTTACCTCAGTGCTACCTGGATAGGCCAACTCAAGGCCGCGCGAAGATGATCAGGTTTAATGGTAATCCACTGCCGAGACTGCGGCTGCGTGTCCCTCTTTAAGCGTTTCGAGGTACTGAACAAGCACCACTCGCAGGCCTCGCGTGAGATAATTTAAGCCTATCGCACAAGTATGTTTGATGGTATTCAAGTGTAAGTTCCTCATCAGATGCGCTTTCACAAAATAGATATTGCGATTCTTCGTCATTTTTATGCTGCGTATTTGTTTCCAGCTCAATTAACAAGAGACAACAGTTTGCCCCGCCGCAGCGGTCTAGTGGTTAAGGTATTCTGCTGCTGACCCGCAGGTCGCGGAATCGAATCCCGGCTGCGGCGGTTGCATTTCCGATGCAGGTGGAAATGCTGTAGGCCCGTGTAATTAGATTTGGGTGCCCGATAAAGAACCCCAGATGGACAAAATTTCGGGAGCCCTCCACTATACTTTGTCTGTAATAATTATATGTTGGTTTTGAGACGGTAAACCCCACATATAAATCAATCAAGAGGCGTGAGTTTTGCTGACATATTGTACCGCAGTGGTTCTACACATGCCCATTTTCTTCTTTTCTCGCCTATATATGTACACCACTTTACTATTGAATCATTGTTGAAACTCAGCGCTCTTTCCTATTTTTTGCTTTTTCGCTTTTGTAGTTACGCTGTAACTACTTTTAGTTTGCACTGTTCGTACTTTCAGTTAAGCTTTTAGTGTTTTTACTTGCAACGACATCAATGATGGTGGTTATAAATACACTTCTTCTTCTGCGTTGCAACTCTTGCCTCTCTATTTTAGCAGATCAAGCATGTTAAGCAATTGTCTCGTTATCGCTAAGAATTTTTTTTTCTTCCATAGGGGTTGTGTGTCGTTAAAATCACTCACACATGTCGCACTTAACTGTTATTATTGCTATTTCATGGAGTTGCCTTAGGTACATGTGCTTAGTGAAAATGTTTAACGATTTTGAGTACTTGGTATCGAACTATGGGAGAGCAGTAAGCCGTCCCTAAACTTTCTATATGTACATCTTGGTAGCCAATGGGGTGAATTCACATTTCTCAGCCGATATTTCAGCACAACCGCTAACCGCCGAGTCTTCACAAAGGCGGCACTGGTCCTTCATTACATCAAGAAATTCTTGACCCAATGTGTTGCTAGCCGATCCTCCTCTAAAAGTTATTTTTACTTATTACTTCACCTCAAGCAATACATCACTTCCACCGTTGACGTACTTCAATTCACTATACAGTTATTACAAGTTTCTGGCCCATGTGGTAAACGTTCACTATATATATACACTTTCATTTCCCAGAGCAGCAAGAGGCTACAACGGCCTTTTTTTAGCACCATTCTGATCAGATGCCTTACGATCTACATAGCAAGTGTAAACCAATCATCTTTAACGACTAATGTGTGTGGAAGTGCTTTCAAGAACCATCTGCTGAATCTCCACGGGAATTAAGATAAATGAAATATGAATAAAATATTTGAAGAACATTTTGTCACAGTGCTTAGGTAAGCGTGAAAATTTGTGACCTTAACTTATGAAACCAACAGACGATGAAGCTGAAAAATTTAAAGTTATAAGCCGTGTCTAACTAAAGAAAAACAAGCCCTCGATCAGTCCCCCATCTTACATTTATCTTTTTACGTTGTACCTTGCTCTACGAAACAGTACGCGCACAACGTTTCAGCAAATGTGAGCTGTGTGTATACGCTCTTTCATCATCAGCCTGAGCAGCTAAGCACTGCGGGGAAAGTTTTGCTATAAATTAAAAAATATAAACAACCAATCAAGCAGAGCATAATCTCGACCAGCGTATCTGTCGCGGCAGTGAACATGCAGTTGATACAACACTGAAAGCGTCTACAACAGAACGCGGGTTTCAGGAGATAAAGCCTTTATACAATATGCCGGGAATTTAACGACTGCAGAGTCTCTCCCACGCCGCTAACGCGTAGAGAAAAGATAGAGAAGGTAGATGAAGGCGCCGACAACGGTGAATATCAGCACAGCGGTGGCGGCAATGCAGAACGCCCAGTGGACCGCCAAGTCGTGCTGGTTGACTTCAACGTGGCGGCGTTTGTTCTCCTTGCGAGGAATATTGATGTTGATGGTGGGCTCTAAAAATTAAAAAAAAGGTTTAATTAGACACGAAAACCCGAGTGAGTTTATTCTAGTGATTGATAGATTGATATGTGGGGTTTAACGTCCCAAAACCACTATATGATTATGAGAGACGCCGTAGTGGAGGGCTCCGGAAATTTAGACCACCTGGGGTTCTTTAACGTGCACCCAAATCTGAGCACACGGGCCTACAACATTTCCGCCTCCATCGGAAATGCAGCCGCCGCAGCCGGGATTCGAACCCGCGCCCTGCGGGTCAGCAGCCGAGTACCTTAACCACTAGACCACCGCGGCGGGGCTTTATTCTAGTGCACGGCAAACCAGAAATGCTTACATGATAAAAATTATTTCACTTACCTCGCTTTACCTCGGGCATCGTCGGGAAGTGTTTAGCATTTTTCATTGCATATTCTTTTTCTTGTCTTCTCCTATCATCTGAAATCAAGTGCTGTACCCATTCGTTTCACCACCGATGGGTGTCTGGGGCTTTGTCAAGCTCTCATTAGAAAGCCTTTTTGTGGCTACGGTTTTTCACCGTAAATGGTCGTCTTGGTGTCGTCAAAACAAAGTTGATTGATTGAATGATCGATTGAGTGATCGTTTGCATGTAACACGGCCTCGGTTACTGCTAAGTTATTCAAGTATAGGGTGGGTTAGATAGGGGGTTATTTTTCATAATTACAACTAGGTGTTTACATCCCGAAACCACAATATGCTTACGAAGCACGTCATGTGTGCACGGCTTTTAGCGTTCCGCCTTCATAGAAATGACACCGCCACGGCTGGGGTCAAACCCGCAATCTTCGGATCAGTAGCCGACTGCCTTCACCGCGGATCTACTGTGGTGGGCAATTAGCTGTTATTTATTTATTAATAACTATACTCTTATTATTACTTACAAATATCCCACAACAACACCAATAATAATAATAATAATAATAATAATAATAATAATCACAGTAATTTACTTCGCATCACTGTGAATATTTTTGATGAAAGGTGTGAAACTAAAAGGGAGGAACGCCTGAGTGAGGTCTGACACCTAACAAACACTGAAATACTCAATTTTTTCTTCCTGGACGCATTGAAAAGTCAGCCCTCACGTTAAAATCACGGTCGCGTTACACTAGAGCAAATACAGGGTTATTTCACTGCTGGTAAGCATACTTTACGAGAGCTGATTAAACTGCAACCTATTTTTTAAGCCCTACTCACTGCCCAATGACCGATAATCTGCCCATTGTGGCCCAGTGCCATCTCTCAGCTCTTAGCTGCCCCTAGTATATGGCATCGGAAAGCATTAACACTACACAACAGAAAGGAGAAAGGAGATAGAAAAGAGTTATACCCATGTACAGCCACGGGCAGGTTTGTGTAGAGTGTGCGGGCAGCCGGTTTTTGCTGTGCGGCGCGACACCTAGAGGCAGTTTTGGGCTCGATCGTGGTCAGCCTGACTACTAGGCCGCGCATGCTCCTGACTCATCACATCAGAGCCAGAAGCTGCCTCAAAGTGTCGCCTCACAAAGCATTCAACTAGAAAGCCTACATGACCACCTCTTGTGATCATGTTGTCTCCCTACAAAAAAAAAACAAAAAAGCGGCTGCTCGCGTGATCTCATCTGACGTCTATTGTAAAGCTGGCTCTTTTTTATAACATACTAGAATGAACCATGTTGTCCCAAAAACATGCCAACTTTCTTTAAGCAGCACGGCGGAAGTGACGGGATCACGATGTGTTCATTAAGAGGCGTTTGCGCTGTTCATCCCTAAAACGTTGACTCCACCTTCGCGGTGATCGAAAGGGACGTGTTTATGTTGGTCAGTAGTCGCGGGAAATAAGCATATCTTATTTAATTAATAAACTAGGTTTGATGGTAAAACTTGAATCATAATTTGAATAGTCGCTTAGTGCAACGCTAACGCAGTCAAGGCTCCCCCGTTTTGAACGGAACTGGCTTTTTTTTTTATCTACTACTGACATCAAGCTTCGACCCAAGAAATTTCACTTACTGGGACCCGGTGGTATTCGAGCTGGTGTCGGAGCATTCCGCGATGGTCTCCGCGATGGAAAAGGATTGTAGAAAATTTGATAGATTGGACGGCCCGAGTTGTCACCGGCTTGCATTGGTGGCATGGGACCGTAGGCGTTGGGCATGTCCTGTTGAAACTGATAGGGGTATGGGTAAGGCATGCGCACCCACCCCAGCAGGTCCAACGTATGCAGCACCTCCAATCTCGTTCTGCTGATCCCTTGCGTCAATCGGCCCGAAGAATCCAGGAGGCGCTGTAGTGGTCTGCTCGGCCTGCGGCGCGTATATACTGCTCGCAGTAGCAGCCGTCGTCAGGCTCGGTCGGGCACTAGCACGTGCACCCAGAGGAGCCGGCCCGTCAAGCTGTGTAATTGACGCTTTCTTCTGCGGCGTTTTGCTCTTGTGGTGTTTTTTACTAACCGAAGGGCGGTTTTCAGGGGTGCCACTGGGCCCGCCTGGACGGCGCTGCGGGTGTGCCAGCTGGCAGCAGCTTGAATCCCACCCTGCTGAGCATTTGCCCCGACCTGACCCAAGTACCCAATGGCAGGACCAGTCGGGCCGACCTGGCCGTGCGGCAGCTCCGGCGGTCTGAATCTGTTGTCCGCCTGCGCCGACAGGTCCCACGTACATGGGTGTAGGAAAGGCGGTCCCGGGCGGTGGTGCATACATTCCACCTGCAACGGCTCCACCTTGGTTGAGCTCGCCACTGGACACGGTCGGCATGATGTACGCACCAGCAGGCACGCCTTGCCCGACTGGCTGTACAAACAAGCCAGCTGCGGCAGGTGCCGTCTCGTTCTGCTGAGCATTCGCTCCGTAAGGGCCAGGGTATCCAGTGGCTGATGCGCTGGGACCAACTGGCTGAGCATACAAGCCACCGGCAGGATCTGTCGTCGATATTTGCTGGGCATTCGCCCCATATGTGCCTGTGTATCCAGGGGCTGGTGCACCCGGCCCTACAGCCTGCAAGTACAAGCCGCCTGACGCTGGTGCCGGCTGTGTCTGCTGAGCAATCGCCCCGTACGTACCAGGGTATCCAGCGGCTGGAGCACCGGGCTGGCCTGGCTGAAGATATGTGTCACTTGCAGCAGCCCTCACCTCATTCGGTTGGGCCGTCCCCCCAGTAGTAGCATTCGATGGCCAATATCGACCGCCTGCAGTTGTCGAATGAATTGCTCGAAAGACATTGTCTTTTCTATCCTCCTTGGGTGCGCCGCTCTATGGTGGGTGGGGCCTCTTATTGTTTGCCTGCTTTGCTTGATCACTCTTCACTACATGGCGCTTACCCACTGCCGAGCTCCACTACGAAGCCAAGCGCATAAGCCCATAATTCTTATGGTCGTATTTAATTTTATCGCACCGTGGTATAACAATTTCGTCTGTAAGTACACAAAACATTTTGGTAAGGCCTGTACAAACAATCTGCAATAATCTTGATTGAATTCTTTTATATTTGGGACGCTGCCCACAGATATGCATTGTCTGCGTTGGTCATCGTACGTGCGATGATAAAAACTGGTCCACTGTTAAAGCAAATATATACGTTTGGGCATCTCCAAACTTCGCTCTCATGCAAATACACTGTGGCTTAGATTTGCTTAAACGCGCTGCTATTCATCAGTTATGACTTTTCATGGCAGACTAGTACCCAGCAGGAACAATTTCTCCACGTGCACTTGCGGTTAGGAGCCAGGAGAATGAAATGTGCTCATTCGAATGTTGCCAGTAATAGTGGGCCGTATTCTGCGTGCACAGCGTCATGGTTTAGGCTGCAGTCAAGAAATATTTCTTAGAGAAGGATGTCTATTTAGGCGATATGGTAACCGTACAATTCAAGAAACAACGCAGAAGGAAAAAGAAGACACTAGTAAGAGGAAGCACACAATTTTTTATACTACCCGGTTCTTGGCCAACTCCCCTTCGTGGGTGTGTGGCACTGTTCGAGGTTCTACTCTACTCTACTGAACTATGTCTTGTGCGCTCTTTCGTACTTTCGTACTTATTTTACTTCTGTGCCGTTTCTTGGGAATATGTGAGACATTTTTCGTAACACTGCATCAGCTGCATTATTGATGCGCAGCCCGAGTGCATTTATATTCATTCCTTACATCGCTTTTCATCCCACGCAACTGTCATGGTTCCCTCACTGTTATAGAAGGAACGAGGTGCAGTGGCGATATGTCTCTAGTGCTAGGTTAAATGGAAGCTGCGTTACACGCCTGCCACGGCGCTCTGGTGGTGACGTGAGTGTTGGCTCAAGAGCCGCGGCTTCAATTCCGACAGTGTCGGCAAGTTTTCAATTCCAACAAAATCTAAGAGGTCTGTGTACCGTACGATTTAAATGTACGTTAAAGTATCCCAGATGATCAGAAATATTCCGGAGCTGGAGTTATTTTGGGACGTTAAACTTCATAAAGAAGCCCACTGAATCAGGGTTAACGGTCTCCTCAAGCACTTACCTCAAGCTGTCTAGCTTTTCGCTACTCGTCGTGATCGCAATGCCTACTGGCCTAGAAATCAATTCAGATATTGTACGAAGCTTAAGTCAGTCAAATCGCCTTGCTCACGAGGGACATAGAGAAGAACTAGCGTCCGCTGGCAACCGGAAGATCACCACCACCATCATAACCATCAACTGCACAAGAAGTTTGCAAGACTACTTCTTATACAAATGTGACGAATGATGCTACCGGAAGAAGCCGACAAGGAAGAAGTAAGCGTGCTTTGGGGAAAAAAGGATGACGTATGAGCCAAGCCACGCCTCCCATATCTAGCGGCCCATATATAGCAGAAAACTTCCACAGGTCCGGGCCCACAGCAAATTCGAATCTGGTTGGCCTGTCCTACAAGACTTCCGTGGCCGTCCAGGTATTCTGGAAAGAGTGCGCAGCCCCGAAAGTGGTTGGGCATTCTAGGTTGAACTTACACCTTCGAGGACTGAACTAAAGGTGTTCCAAAAATCACGTGTGTAGTATATTCCGAGTCACTAATAACACTAGGAGTGTTTTCGTGATCACTAATCCCCCGATATTTATCTAGCCCGCCCACTGCGTAGATAGGAATAGACATCGTGATTTAGCGAGGAAATGAAATAAGATCTTTGTTGATACGAAATTGTAAGTTCTATTACACATGTAATTTAACATTGTGCTCACAGTGGTCTTGATAGTATACCAATCAAGATAGTTCAGCGTATAATACAAGCTTTAACGTACATGCAACAGAATGGGTGTTTTAGGCGACAACAAATTATCAACACAGATGATTACGATCGGCGCATGAGGAAGTGGGTGCGCCGTGTATTTGCGTAAATAAAATTATTTTCCCACGAAAATCACGGTTAATATCTCCAAGCTCTTCCGCAGCACGCTACCAAAAACGTGATGGATGCATACATCCCATCGGCCCTATGATGAATAGCGTCCAGATTGGGCTGTCCGAGCTCTTCAGCAGGGGGCAACAATAGGTGCCGTGGATGCATACATCATAGCGGCGCTATCGTGAATAGAGTGCAGATCGCGGTGTGGAGTGCGAAACATCTCGGCCAGCGTGGACACTAGCTGCTGAGCGTACGAGCATGGTGACAGGACGCGCTCCTTGCCGTACGTGCAGTGTACGCCCTGGAGGCATCCCGAAGTGGACTGGCGTCGACGACTGATCGTATCAGCTGGGTCGGCGCTGTTAGCCACGACTACGGCGACCGAAAAGTTCGTGGCCGCGTGTTCGGTGGTCGAGATGACCGCGTATACCGCGGCGATGCCACCGTGCAGCCTCAGGAGGAGTGACCACAGGGAACCAGGCTGCGAGGTTATCTCGAAGGGGCGCCGGTTCCAGACAAGCGCGTTGTTGAGCCCCAGGTCTGTGTGGCGCAGGTACACGTTGAAGGATTCGAACGGCCTCGCGGTCAAGCCTTGGCCTGCGTCGTGGGGAGTTGGTGCGAATGCAGCACAAAGCTAAAAGGAAAGCCCCACTTATTTTTGGAAATTAAAGCATGCTGGTTGACGCAATATTCATTTCGGTCCAGTGGTCGAGCTGGTACCACTTCTATCCGGGGTGGTCGGCCCACGAAGAGAGCTGTACAGGATACTAATTATTTATACGGACTTCCGGAAAGTAATGCTTCTATGTAGACCAAATTACTCGTCCCAGTACGGCAATAAAACCCGGAATGCTTTACTCTGAGAAATTCGTACAGAAAGCTTTGTGCTAACGGGCTACAAATGTCCTATTTTTCTACTTCGTCCTGTACGTTCATCTGCTGAGCTATAGGCCTTTACGCGCCACCAAAAGACAAATGTATCAGCAAAAAAAAAACGTCTTGTGTCAAGCCATAATTTGGCGCACACATGCTCATGCCCGTATGTCTTTATTTTCTGGCACTTGACCACCATCTATAAAGTCGTACGCTTCCGACTGCGGATCTCTGTAGGGTCATGCATGCACAAATGCGCCTAAGCGGCGCCGAACACTCTCTTGATGGATGTATGGGTGAAAAAGAGTGGGCGGGTGGGGGGGCATAGAGGAGGAGCACTTATGCATTGCTTTTAGGGGGCGGAGTCATGGGGATCAGGAGAACCATTTTGGGTGTAGCTGCCTCTTCCCTCGCATTGGAGGGAAACGGCACGAAAGATGAAAACCAGGCAGACAAGGGCATATTTGTATGCGTCCTTCTCTGCGTGCTCTTTCGTATTACGTGCCATTTTCCTTCAATATGTCGTAACAGCATGCTCGAGCAACGACTTTACCTTCCCCATCATCCACTGTTGGTGGCGCCTCTGTAACTTTAGCGGCGTTTGGAGATTCCACCTGAAAGTAGCCTGCCCATTCTGGTAAGCATACCTCGAAGGTAGATGAGTGCCGAGCACAGCAGGTGCAGGGACTTCCACAGGTGGAGCTCGTGGATGCAGAGGTCGCTAACAGCGAGGATGCCAGCAAAGTGCTCGAGGCCGTCATTGGGTGTTAGGATGACCATGTGCGCCTGGATGCCTGGCGCGTTCGCCGCCACTGCCAGTATCAACAGAACGTGTGGGTGGTCGACGAGAGCCCAGTGCCACAAGTTGTCGTCCCCTGGTAGTCGTTCCGCATTGTAGTAGGGCATCCTGTCATTCAGTGAGCCCCAATAAACACCTAAACTCTTATGCAGGCCTAATTGAACTCCGCTCTTCATTGGCATAATTTTACATGCCTAAAGCTATTTCTCGACCATGCCTTAATTATTTTCTGGTAAATGTGCATGTGTGCTCGTAAAACAAAGTTTGTACTGCTGTAGAAGGTGTAAATGTTCGCTGATGAATATCACCAAACTTTCAACAAATATTCCACTCAACTTTCAAGGGGATATAGTACGATATTTTCCTTCACAAAAACTGATCCACCAATAAGAAATTACGAATAAACATCTGAGAAAAAGTGCTGCTGCAGGCTACGTCTCGACAATCTGTCTCTAGGTCTTCAAGACTTGCTTCCTTGAAGTCAAGAAAATCGAGACCACTTGTCGAAAGTTTACCTTGGATTGCAGCTGCTTTCAACAAGCATTAACTGGGATCAACAGGTCCTAGGTAACTTTCAAGTGAAAGCAGCTCGTTCCAGTTAAACTCAACTGACCAGCAACACTAGCCATAAGCGTTTGAGCTGGAAGCAACTGGTCTCCGTTAAAAACCAGTGCGGTTCAATTGGCAGCAAGTGGGGCCACTTGTGTTCTAACTGGTAGTGTGACCAAGTGTCCTGGTTGTACGACTCTCTACAGTGAAAGATAGAGAAAATGCTGCCCACATCTTCCCACGGGGGAACTCGAGTAATTGATTCGCAGAGTGGTGGGGGTATCACGTTAATGTAGCGTAACCAGGTATACTTTGAAAACGCTTAGTTGTTTTTCGTCTTTGCTTTTCCTATGTATTGCATGAAGGAGAATTTAGCGTTGCCTTCGACGAGTGGTGGGACGCTGATGTGCGGTCCAGTGCTTACATATACGGGTTGGCCAGTGAACGGTTGTGGAGCTTGAGCAGTCGGTTTTTAATAGCAGACGCTGCCTGCGTCCACCTTCCGAGGCGAGAGAGGAGGGGAGAGCAAACAGTTTGCACGAGACGCGAGGAGCGAGCATGCGCAGTGGGGTTGTGAATATCGCCGCCGACGCACGACACCTGACCTCATGTGACTAAAGAACGCTCCGCATCTAAAATGAACTCCCGTGTATTCGACGTAGCGTTGGTGCACTTGACAGACAGACAGACAGACAGACAGACAGACAGACAGACAGACAGACAGACAGACAGACAGACAGACAGACAGACAGACAGACAGACAAAGAACTTTATTGGGTCTGAGAAACACTGCTTCTTTAGAGCAACGTCGCGGGCCGCTCCCACGTAGGAACGGGGAGGCTTAGCCTCACCACCACGTCGTGGGCTCTTCGGACAGCCCATAGTTGTGGTTGCAACTCTGAACTTCGTAAAGCAGAGTCCCAATCTTCTTCTGTGAGCCGACTTGGGCCCCGTAACGAGGGGCACTGCCAGAGCATATGTGCTAAGTCACTAACCTCACCACAATCAGGACAGGTAGAGTCAAAAGCCTCTGAGGAGATTATGCTGAGGAAAAATAGGCTTGGATAGGACCTGGTCTGGAGCATTCTAAACGTGATGGCTTGAGGTCTAGACAACTTGTTCTGTGGAGGAGCAAATGACCGCCTACTCAACTGGTAGTGTTTAGCCACTTAACTGAATAGTAAGTAAAGCGTCCCTGAACATCTCACTGCCAACCTGCGGACCTACGTCCTCCCCAGTATGGAGGGTTAGTGCGCGCGCCCGGAAGTGAGCAGTGTCATTCAGGTTTACTTGAGAGTCTAGTAGGGGTTAGAGATGTGCAGGAAACCAGGTAATGGTATGTGGAGAAAGTATCCTATTTTCAAGTTGTTTAAGTACTTCAGTACAGACAGAACCAGAGGCGAAATCCTTGACCCCTAACCTTGAGTCGGTGAAGATTTGTGATCTACTGTCATCCAAAAGGGCAAGGGCGACAGCCAATCGTTCGGCTCTTGAGGGAGTAGAGTCCCTAACTGACGCAGCATTGAAAATAGAGCGCATATGATTGATGGAAATGACAGAAAACCTAGCTGAGCGACCGTACTGAGTGGCATCAACAAAACAAACTGAATGAGGATCGTTCCTGATGTTCTTCAGAAGTGTGATGGTTCTAGCCCGGCGCCTTCCTACGGTTGTGCTGAGGATGGACGTTTCGCGGAAACTGAGAGACCTGGATGGCAGTACGCTGTTCATCTGGTAGTTGAAGACGGTGATCCTCTACGAGCGCCGGACTGAGGCCTAGGACAGACAGAATCTTCCTACCAGCCGGCGTAGACGACAGGTGCATCAGCTGTGCAGTCTCTTGTGCTTCAATGATCTCATCTAGGGTGTTATGAACTCCTAGCTGCATCAGCCGTTCAGTGCTTGTTCGCACGTGGATGCCCAACACCCTCTTTACGCTTTTTCTGATCATAGTTTCCAGCTTCTTCTTTTCGAATCTATACCAAGAGTGCATGGCAGCAACGTATGTTATGTGGCTCATGAGGAATGCATGAAAGAGCCTCAGTAGATTGTCTTCTCTGAGTCCCCCCTTCTGTTCGAAACCCTATTAATCAACCTGGTCATGTTCTCGGTCTTGTTTGAAATCTTAGTGATGGTTTGTTCGTTGTACCCGTGTGAATCTATAAACAAGCCCAGCACTCTAATAGCGTCCACTCTCGGATTGGGGGTGCCACTTCCGGTGGGAAGTACAATGTCTACCTCTGATAAAGGGTTCCAGTTTTTTGGCCTGGCTCCTTTTCTATTGGGCCTGTATAGAAGCAGCTCCGATTTACTCGAGGAGCACCTCAGCCCTGTGCCAGCAAGGAAGAGCTCTGTCTGATCGATGGCTTCCTGGAGTGCAGTCTCGACTTCCCCTTGGCTACCTCCGGGACACCAGATGGTAATATCAGCGGAAAGCGTATGGTTGATGCCCTTCACGTTAGATAGAAGTGTAGACAACTTGCATACAGCGATGTTAAAGAGAAGCGGAAATATCACAGCTCCTGCGGCGTGCCTTTAGGACCCAGTGCTATGGGAGAGGACTTGAGGTCTCCGATATTGAGCGTGGCCTTTCTGGATTCGAGAAAGGAGCTGACGTATCTGTGGAAGGCTTCGCCTAATCCAAGGTCTGAAATGGAGTTTAGGATGTGCGCGTGAGAGATGTTGTCAAACGCTTTATCCAAGTCAAGACCCAGGATGCCTCTTACGTCCCTTGTGTTCACGTCTATGATTTGGTGTTTGAGCAGCTTCATTGTGTCCTGTGCGGACAAAGACGGACGAAACCCAACCATGTTGTAAGGAAAAAGACCTTTCTTCTCGATGTACATAGAGACATGGTTGTAAATGACGTGCTCCGCCACCTTGCCGACACAGGACGTTAGCGATATGGGCCTTAGATTGCCTAAACCTGGAGGTCACCCCGGCTTGGGAATGAAGACAACCGATGCCATTTCCCAAGAGTCTGGGACAGAACCTTCTCTCCTTATGCGATTGATCTCATCGGTAAGGAGATTGATGGATTCGTCTTCCAGGTTCCTGAGGGCCTTGTTTGAGATACCATCCGGCCCGGAGCCAATCGTCCATTAAGGTTTTGAAGAACTTCCCAAACGTCGCTGGTGGTAAAGGGCTCTCCGAGCTCATTGCAAGAGGGTCCAGTGTAAGACGGGTAGTCTGAACAGCTCGAGAAGCCAACGCGTAAATATCTGTGAGCCAAACCATCCAGTATAGCGTCTTCAGAATCAGACTGTCTTGCGGCATGTATCAGTTCAGCAATGGCTTGCCTTTGATTACTCTTGGAATTCGACTCGTGCAAAAAGTGCTCTAGCAAATTTCATTTCTCTCTTATTCTCATTTGGCCATCAACATAATTGCACACCTCATCCCACTGCTGCCTAGAGAGGGTTTGGCAGTGGTCCTCGATGGTTCGGTTAAGTTCTGCAATTTTCTTGTGGAGCCGACGATTGAGCCTCTGCCCCTTCCACCTATTCAGTAACGATTTCTTGGCCTCTAAGAGGTGCGAAAGGCTGGCTGTCCATTCTATCTGTTTCCAAATCTGTGTATATCTTTTTTGTCACCTCACCAACGTCTCCCTTGAGCTGTTTGGCCCATTGATCCAGGCTGGGGGCTGAGTCTTCAGCTTGCGCGCGTTCTTTTCTAATATGCTGGAAGTAATCCCAATCTGTGAAACTAAACTCTCTTACGGGTTTGCCCTTTACACTGATATGGGTAGCTAAGACATTATGGTCACTACCCAGATCCACGTGCAAGTTGTGCCAAGTAGCAGGATTCAACATTTTTAACAAGGTAAGATTCGGCGTGGTGTCCCTCGTGCAGGAGTTACCCATCCTGGTCGGAAATGCTGGGTCCGTGGCCAGGGTGAAGTTCAAGTTCGCCGCTGCTTGCCACATATCCTCGCCTTTACGGGATGACCGCAGATAACCCCAACCCTGATGAGGAGCGTTGAAATCCCCCGCCACCACAAGCGGGGAGATACCGGACCTGGCGGAAGCCCTACTGAAGATCGCCGCAAACCTTTGTTTCGAGTCATTTGGTGAACTATAAATATGCAGGATGAAAACGTGACTCTTTAAATAACCCCCCGGAATGATTTCGACCAATGAGTGTTCCACTTTACTACTGTTCATAGAAAGATCATGCGAGATATAGGTGTATCCCCTAGATACGAGCGTGCAAATGCCCCTACGTCTCCCTAAAGAGCGTGAGATGTGTAACCCGGCAGAATGACAGAATCCGAAAGCGTCTCCTGAAGCGAAATGACGTGCGGCTTTTCAGAGTCAGAACGAATGAACTGCTGAAGAACTGCCTTCTTGTGGGTAAACACTCCAGCAGTTCCACTGCCGAATCGTGAACTCTTTAGGCGGACGTGCCATGGTTAGGCTCGAGAGATATGTGCCTGCATTCGAGCGCGTTGACTTTAGCGTCCAACTCACAGAAGTTAGCATCCAACTTATTGACCTTGCATCGAGTGCGCTGAACTTGTCCGCCAAGGTATCGACCTTAACATGAACCAATGCGACTGTTTGGCTAAGCGACTGGAACATGTCTCTGATCTCTGTTTTAAAACTATGCAGTTCCTCATCAAAAGCGCGCCTCATCAAAGCCCTCTTTTTAGCTGGACGGACAGTACACTGCCCTTTCATGGGTGTTTCGACGGGCGTCTCCACGGTTTTTTTCTACGGGCGTTTCCATGACTGTTTCCATAAGTATTTCCACGGGCGTTTCCATAGGCGTTTCAACAGGCGTTTCGAGTCTAGTGACCTGACGAGGTTGAGCAGCCTCACTCTTAGCGTTATTAGCATTCTTAAGTGCAACTATCTCGACTCTAAGTTGCGCCATCGCCTCCTTTAGTGCAGCGTTCTCCCTTTCCAACTGAATAATTCTATCATTGTTCTGCTCTGGCAGTATGCCCCCCTTTACCCGTTTCTGGGATCCTTTGACGCGGTCGGCCCACTCGGTCGCTGTGGCAGCAGGCACCTGAATGCTGACAGCCGGGCCCCGTGATCGGGAACAGCTCCGGGACTGGGAATGGCTTGGGGATCGGGGACCGCTCCTGTATTGGGAGCACCCCCTCGAGCTCCTGGACTTGTTGGCTGGTTCTGACAGGTGATGTATCGGTGGGAAGTCCTTGTCAAAGTCGCGTCTCTCTCTTCTGCGCTGTCTGACGATGTAAGATATCTCGAATTTTGGTGTACAGGTTCTGTCGGCCGTTGGATGAGGCCCTCCACAGAAGGCGCACTTCGGTGAGCAAACGTGCTGGTCGCCAGGGGAGGTCATTCCGCAACCTCGACAAATAACATTTCCTGGAGTGGTGCACACGTCGGCTCTGTGGCCGAGTCTACCTACAGGTATAGCAGACATCCGTCTGCCGTCGGTAGAAGGTGCACTTGACTATGCTGTGACCACACATGACGTAATTTGGGACTCGAAGTCCTTCGAAGAGGATAACGACTGTGGTAGAGGTCTTGATTCGCCGCACTTCGACTACAGTGGGATTCCTCGGCTGAATAAGAAGTCTTCTGAGCTCTTCGTCGTCAATATCCATATCGTTGTTTCTGATGATGCCCTTGCATGTGTTGTTGGGCACAGCAATGTAAGAGCTAACCTCGTACCTTGCGTTTTTAACGGTGATGGCCTCTAGACTTGCGTAGGCCTTCACGTTGGATTGCGATGACGTACTAATCACAACAATGTTCTGCATAGCGTTAGGACAAATTATGTCTTCTGTAATATCCACAGCGGAGAGACGCGCCGCTGTCGTGAGGGCTTGAGAAATCCGGACGTTACTGGTATTAACGTTCAGGCCTCCCCGAGGCCTAACAATGATTCGAAAATGCTCCCTTGGTAGATGAGGCAACCTTGACGCGTTAGCGAGGCGTTTCTTCACGTTGGCGGGAGATTGGGTGCCAGCGTTCTTGCCGTATGGTGGGCCTTGAACTTCAGCGCCCGCCACGGGTGCTTTGTTGACTTACGCTTAGAAAGCGCCGTTGTCCATCCAGAACACTGGAATTCTTCGGGAGAAATGTCCTCCCCTTGCACAGTGACTTGCATAGCCATCTTGATAGCTCAAACTCACTAAGCCTAGCGTTGGGCTGAGCTAAGCCTCACCTTAGGCCTAGCAACCCACGGCGTGGTCAAGCAAGAAAGTCCTTCAAAACTCGGTAAAAGATCCACCCACCACGACAAAATTGTTTCCACCTGGTCCTCAAGACTGCAGGCGTCCACTAGAGCAAAAGGCATCAAACACATAGCTAACTTTCACAGAAAAAAAGGGAACAAGCAGGAGCCGATGTTTAGACGACCGCATGAATCGGCGCCCCCAGCGTTTCTTCGTTGGTGCACATGAATGAATATCTGTTTAATTATTCCAAACGTTTTTTTTTTGTTTAGATTCTACTCACAGAAGGGTGGATCCCTGATTCACTAGTATATGTGAAGGACCCATAAACTTGCTCAGAGTTTCCCATCGGGGGGGGGGGGTCAAAGTTGCTTCACAGCATCCCCCCGCCCCCACCGCTGCGTGGTTGTCGTGCATTAGACAACATGCTATAGATGAAAAGTCAAAAAATGAATGCAAAGCGATGACTTCTTTTTCATAATAGATTGCCTTTGGCTCCTAGAATTTCGAGATAATACCAACCGGGAGCAAATAGTTCTTGTTGTCAGTGGCTGTCATTATCGCCAAAAACCTACCTAGTCACCATCCTGCATTTAAAACAATGACGGTAATGGTCCGACTAAGTAACTGTAAATGACGTGATGAGGTTGATTGACGAGGCTTATTGAGCAGATGAGGTCGCGCTAAAGGAACCCATAGTAAAGCAGTGCAAGGCTCGCAAAAACAGCGCAGGCTTTCGTGCAATCACAGCACGGGTCTTTTGCCATCGTATGTCCCAGCCACATACGCGTTGGTACAACAGCTTCACTGCAATAATATATTGCCCACCCCCTTACCCGCTTTTTGAGGTTCGGAGGCGGGGGCTGCCCCCTCGTGCGCAAGCCTATGGCAGGGCCTTTTAATACATATCTCCTGAAAAACCCGTGAGTAGTAAAGGTGGTTTTTGAAATGAAAAAGGCAATTGATGTCTGCGTTGTAGGCGAAACGGCTAAGCTCTTTGTAGGGGATGGCGTCATGGGGTGAAAAAGAATAGCGGAAAGAGAAAATTATAGAAGACTGAGCACTCGCCACACTCCAGTGAAGAATGAGGAAAGAACAGAAGGTAAAAAAGGGGGACACGGTCGAAGAAGTCTGAGGACAAGGCACCGACCAGCGGGAGCAACACGGCGTCAGCAGATGGCGGACGGAGGCCGATCGGGGCGACTTTCACTGCATCAGAGATCGCGGGCGACAAAACCATTTGTCACGGAATCCACCAAGGAAATCCTCTACTACGCGAGGCCGCATGCCAGGGACGCAGGCAGAAATTCTTTTCGGGAGGGAGGGGCACCTCCTTGACCTAAAGGGGAGAGGTGGAAGGGCAGGCATCTCGCGCTGTCTGCCTCGGCAAAAAAATATGGGTGTGTCTACTCTCCCGGCAACCAGAATACTTAAAAAAAAATTTCCGGCAGTCGCCTCCCATTGGCTCTCATAAGCCATGTGACTAACTGCCGGGCTAAATTTTTTGTATGATTCTCCGGCAACCAGTAGAACTTAACCAAACCTATTCAACATAACCTAAAGTAACCTAACCCAACACACGCTGGGTCATGTCTGTGCAGTCTTTCTCGCAGCCTAACCTAACCTAATCTAACGCATGCTAGGCTACGTATGCCCAGTCAGTCCCACAGCAGTGAGTTTTTTCTCTTCTTCCCTCGGCAGTTAATCACTTGACATATGAGAGCCAATTTTTTGAACGATTATTCCGGTTGCCGGGGGAATAAACACACCCAAAAAATTTCGGGGAGGGGTGGTACATGGGGCTGCTCCACACCCGTGCTACGCTACATGTCGTACGCCTCACCTGACCACGATGTACCACTTTCTGTCCAGCGAGCAGCTGATCCAGTAGGCCATGTGGTATGACTCGGAGAAGTATCGCTGCATGCAGAAGTTGACCCCACAGCCACTGAAGCAGACGAGAGAGAAGAGGTAAGCCCGATTCCCGATGCACTCGGTGAGTACCTGCGTCATGGTCTTCCACTGCGGCAGCAAACGCGTCTTAGCCAGCCTGCGCCGACACAGTTCTTGCAGGCTCGACATGAGATAGCAGGGTAGACGTTCGAACGGCGCGAACGGAACGCTCCAGCAGAGACTCGACAGCGGCCATCTTGCTTGCTTCGTCGTCTTTCTG
The DNA here is from genome assembly GCF_013339725.1 of Rhipicephalus microplus. Classification (NCBI taxonomy): domain Eukaryota; kingdom Metazoa; phylum Arthropoda; class Arachnida; order Ixodida; family Ixodidae; genus Rhipicephalus; species Rhipicephalus microplus. The sequence goes on along the minus strand of NC_051168.1, from coordinate 129,120,513 downwards.
CTCGTGCGTCGCGTGTCTGTTTGTTTGTTTGTAGCCTCTAATCCATGGCTCATACCCACTCTGGGGGATTGGCCAAGAGAACATATAGTCTCATATGGACGATAACTGCACTATTGCTTACAACAAAAAAGGGGAAAGTTGTATAGTGAAGACAGTATATTAAAAAAAACAAAGATTTAGATAGTGAGAAAAAAAATCAACAAGAAAGTAGACACTAATAGCTATACCTTGGTTTTGGGAGCCGACCAGACAGCTGGTTTTGCCAAACCCGATTAATTTGGTATGTCACGAATTTATCCAGATTTGAAAATTACCTTTCAACCCGTTTTTAGTACCTGTTAACGTGGGCTTTATGTTGAAAAACGTTTAGAGTCTTGAATAAAATTACATACCGCATCGAATGCATCTCTGTGGCAATTTCCCAAAACAGAGGCACCAAAATTTAGAACATTTTCTGTGGTTAAATTTAAACCTAGCTTCACAAATGGAATATTTAGAAGTCGTTTCCTAATTAATGCATAGTTACGACATGAGCCAAAATAATGTTCAATAGCTTCTGATTCTTCACGAAACGGACAAAGGGGTGAAAGTGTCAGGCCAGCTCTGTGTAAATAAAAATTTAATGGGGGGACACGGCACCGGTATCTGGAGATTATAATTTCAAGTTTTTTTGAAGGACTCCACTGGGCTTTCCATGTAAATTTGAGGTGCTGATAATCTGTTCATTGTGTAATATTTTCTAAACTATCTGTAAAAATCGCGAATTTCCTACATCTAACCCCTGATAAGTATTCTAACTCGGGAAGTACTGAAATTACTGGTCCATCGAGTGATGCTCGTGCCAAAGCATCTGCCAATTCATTTAATTGCAATCCTCAGTGACCTAGGACCCACATTACTTTGAGGAGTTTTAAATATGGCAGTGCTAATGTGTGGAACGCTGCCAGGGCACGGGATTGTTCAGAGTTTGTCAGAGCTGCACACACCGAAAGTGAGTCTGTTAGAATGATTGCACTGGTCTCGGTCGTAGGAATTTTACGAAGAGCTAAAATAATAGCTACTAACTCGGCTTCAAATATAGGAGTGAAATCTGGAAGCCTTACTGAAAAAGACCAGCCGAGGAAATCAGACGCAATTCCTACGCCTGCCTTTTCATTGTTGACAGAAGCATCTGTAGCTATTACATTTTTTGTTTCTGCATGTACCAAGTAATCGTTTAACGTAGTGGTAAAAAATCTGAGAGATTGCGACTTGGCTTGTGGGGGGAAGATTTCATCGTACTCTATTCTAATGTTGATGGTTCAGGAATTAGTTTCAACTACTGTGCTAATCTCTACATTTATGGAATCCAGTTTTTTTTTAGCGAAAGTTATCTGAGGCGTATGAAATCGAGGCCAATGTGCAAGAAAGAAAGATTCAGGGTCGCTGATAAATGCGTACTCTGATCTTCGCACCGGTAAACTGTAGAACTTTAAGAAGGCTTGAACCGTTAGAATGCGGAATCGACAGAGGAGTGTTGGCAATCGCGCTTCTTGGTACAATACATTATTCGCCACGAACCTGGGAAGTCCCAGGCATATTCGCAGGGCTTCTCGCTCTAACATTACTAGCGGTTTAATTTTATAACCAGCGGTCTCCGAGAAAAATACCCACCCAAATTCCAATATTGGTCGCACATACATTTTATATATCATTAACATCGTGTGTCTGCGCAGCCCGTATTTTCTGTTGCTTAACCTGCGTAATAAACCTAACGCCCGTTGTGCCTTTGCTGTTATATATTCAATGTGTGGGCTCCAATTTAGCTTTTCATTATAAATCATTCCTAAGTACTTGACTGAATCTACTTGTGGAATAGGTTCCCGATTATACAATACAGAAATTGAAACTGTATCTGCTATAGGAAACACCAAGAGCGCACTTTTACTGATGTTCAATGACAATGAAATGGATTGCAACCAAATTTCTTGTGTATTAATATATCTTTGCAGTTTTTGATGTAGTGAGTAAATGTCACTCTCTGCAGCGAAGAACGCGATATCATCTGCATAAATGTAGACACTGACATCCTGAACAATTGGAATAGAGCTCATCAGTATATTGAATAATGCTAGAGATAGGACGGACCCTTGGGGAACACCACGCTTCTGTATGAATTTATGCGAACAACAGCCATCCTTCACGCAATACAATTCCCTTGATTTTAGAAATTCTGCTATCCACTCAGTAATATACTGAGGAAACTTTAGACTCTGCAAGGTGGTCAGTAGAATAGAGTGCTCGACACTGTCGTGCGCTTTGGCTATGTCGATAGTTACTAATGCGGCGTACTGTTTCGTTTTACGAGCAAGCTGTATTCGACTCTCTAAATCCGCATGGGCGCACCAAATTGAGCATTCACAACGAAAACCAATTTGATTTGGTTTTAATATGACCTTATTCGTCACCCAGGAGTTTATTCGGCCCTTTAGAACCCTCTCTATGAGTTTCACCATGTTCGAAGTTAGCGAGATGGATCTGATATTTTCTATGGTAAAACCTAATCCTTGCTTTTTTATTATTAGGATTACCTTAGCTATTTTTAAGTCATACGGTATCCAGGCATTCTTTAAAGAGTAGTTTATAAGATTGAGGACGTCGCCGGGGGATAGCTTGAATAAAGCTTTAATCATAGGAACTATGATTCCATCTGGACCAGCAGCTGACGATGGTAGATCTCGAATGACTTTTGATGCTTCAGACAGCGTTACGTTTTCGAAGTCAGTTCTTATGCTAGACTTTTGCCAGTTGAAAGCCATAATCGAAGAAAATCTAATTTCTAGACCTCTGCCAATTGACTCTAAAGAGTTCTTCGTTTCTTCCAATGATAGTTTTTCATAATCAGTATTTAATGTAGACGGCAGGATTTTGCGAGATCGCATATATTGAAATAAAGCTTTCTTATTTTTAGATTTCGAGAGAAAATCTAAATGTCTTTTATCATATTCTTCTTTAGCTTGGGCCACCGTGTGTTTAAATACAGCGGCAAGAAATTTATAATCTGACCAGTTCTTAGGGGACTGATTATGTATTAGCTTCTTCCAACTGCCTATCTACGTCTGTGATCTCGCGAACAGTTGGAATTTCACCAGGGGCTATAGGGTACTCTCTTCGCCGATTTAACAGCAAACTCAGTGTTTTTGTATGCCCTTTTGATTACTTCACTTATTTTCATAGCTTTAGTGTCATCTCCATCCTGAGAAGGAGCGTCTAAAGCAGTTTTTAGGTCGTGTTGAAATTTTGCATAATTTATATAGGTGTGGGATTGAAAGCATGATGGTTTGACGGGTCAAGCAATCTCGAACATTATTGGAAAGTGGTCACTGTTGCAGGCGCGATCAAGGGCTGTCCACGGTGTGCTAGCAATGGCCGAGCTTACAAAGCTTAAATCTAAGGCGGAGCGTGAATGACCTCGAATAAATGTGGGAGTTCTAGCGTTAAGGCACAATAAGTTGTTGTCTACCGACCAGTCCCATAACGGTTGTCCACACTGATCTGTTCTAAAACCCTAGCAGGTATGGTGAGAGTTGAAGTCGCCAACTATAATTTTTTCTTTACAGCCTGAATTAGCAGCCATATCTAACAATTTCGTGTCTTGAACGCTTACAGGAAAGTAGACGTTTATTAGCAAGAAAGGCAAGTATCCTGGCAAGGTAATATCTAACGCGAAAATTTCACATTCAGAAGACATAGATTTGTATGAGTTTTTGACTTTTAAACTAATTTTATTGTTTATAAAGAAAGCTAAACCTCCACCTTTGGATGGACGGTCTAGACGAAACGTTTGGAAGTTGGTTAGGTGAAATAAATGATGTGTGGATAGCCAAGTTTCTTGTAATGCAATAATAGCCGGATCAAATTTGGAAGACAGTTATAACAGATCTGTTATGACTGAGTGAAGAGATCGGCAATCCGAATGTGTAATTTTAAGAGACCTTATGATTTCGTTAAAATGGTTTCGACAATTACCTTATCTAAAATACTTTCTTTTAGGAAATCGGTTTTTGAAAGGTTGTCTTTCTGGTATTTCTTGCTTTTTACATGTTTCGGCGAGCCAGGTTTTTTCAATACAGGGAATCTAGAACGCTTTAGGCATTTGAGATCTATATCCATATCTTGTGTGTCCTGAGAAGCTTCCTGTGCACTTTCGCTTTGCCTCTGAACGCCTTCTCCAGAGGGCTCTGCGGACTGTGCATCCGGCGGAGTTATCTCAGATTCTGCCTCACTTGTTGGGTGTGCAGACTCAGCATGTTTTACAGCCGTACTTATATCTATCTGTCCTCCATAGACTTGTGCGATTTGGTTATTCACAATGTGCGACAGCAACTCACATAGGGTGGTAGCAAGGCGTTGCATAGCCTTATCCACAGCCTTCTCGATCATGTCCGCAATTGATAGGGAAAAAGATGCTTCCGTTGCCATGTTATGGCGGGCAGCTGCTACTGCATACCCTTGAGTTCGGGCTTGGATTTCAGCAATGGCATCCTTTCAGGAGCATCGCCTTCTGTCTACAATTTCAAGGATTTGGATTTGTCGTGCCTTGGCTAAGCAGTTTGGGTTATCAGCGCAGTGTGCTTCATGGCAAAGACAGCACTTTTCTTTACTTTTATAGTCGTTTGAGTTGTGCGTCTCACCACAAATTCTGCATATAGGTACTGACCTGCATCCTTTTACTGTGTGCCCATAACGCCAACACTTAATACACTGTAGGGGACGAGGTGATAGTGGCTCCACTCTGTATATTAAAGGCCACGCTTTGATTTCGGTTATGCGATTCGAGCCGGCAAATGTAGCAATCACGGACTCCGTTGGGACCTTGTTCTTGTCCACAACTCGACTACATCTACAGATAGCTATCACACCTGCTTCTGAAAACATATCTAATATCTCAGTTGGGGTCAAGTTGACATCGACACCCCGAACGAGGCCTTTGACGCAAGCTAGGTGAGGTGGAATGAATGCGCTCACCGGGTTGGTAGCGCATACCGAGCATTTTAGTAGGTCTCGAACACAGAGCTGGTCAGACGAGAAGCAAAAAATGCCACCCTTGCCGAACTGCCTGACCTCTGTGATGCTTTGGTAGTGAGTTGTAGCGGCTCTCAACTCCGTCTGAATCATTTTTGGATTCTTCATCTGTATAATACCATCGTTGCTTGGGACCAATGCCACAGAAACGAATGAGATGCCATTGCGTAAAAACAAGTTCACTGGCGATTCCTGCAAAGGAAGAGAAGCAGACCAGAGGAAAGCCCCTGGTCCAGGTGAGGAAAACGGCATCTGCCTGGTCGTACTATCTGAAAATACACTCGCTAATTAGTTAGGACACTATAGAAACGCTTATAAAAAACAATAAACAAAATCAATCACAACTACTAAATTCTTGGCCAAACTCTCAGAGCAGGCAAACGTCAGTCGCTGATCGAATGCTCGAGCCACAACCTCCGACTCCGACCACCGGGAATCCTATGACCGCTACCCGTGTCACGTTCTTGTCCTTGTTCTCCTTCCACTGCTACTCAAACTCACTGTGGATGATTGGCCAAGAATTCAGTGGTTTATAAATATCTTGTTTTATTCATATGACATATATAAGGAGATGTTAGCGCACAAGTGAGGCACCGGTTACTCCTTAGCTCTTGAGTGAATTTCGAACATATATATTAAAGGAAAAATAAAGAGCTGCAAGGAAATATAAAAAATAGAAATCTCGTAGAATTCAAGAATAAAGGATGTTATAAAAATATAACAAATTTTATAGAAGATTTTGATGCTCACTGCTGATTTATATTATTAATTTCTAAGATACCCCCACCCTATTAAAATATAAGACAAAAGTTATGCGTGTACGACTGTTAACTATCAAACGTTATACGTGTACGACTCTTAAGTATTTAGCAAGTAGCTAGCGCCACCTATGTTATCTCCCATGACTAGTGGTCAACAGTTCAAGTCTAGCCTCTTTAGCAGTGTGAGCCAGGTATATGTAAACAGGTAGCGTAACTTCCATAGAATCCCATGGATCTAGCAGTCAGTGGCTCGTTGTCACAGTCACCATTCGGTCATTCGAGCGACGCAGGCGGCGCCATGCAGCCATGCTCCGAAGCTGTCACACTGTGATAATCTGGCAACGCAGTTTGGTCTCTCAGTAGTCATGAACCAATGAACGCGTCTTCGCACTCTGCAACGCTGACGTGAACGCTCGCGACATCACCATCTCGTCCGCCATTTCAACGTACCTTTGCGCCACCTATAGTCGCTGAAATGATCGAATCGACGTTAAGAGAGGGCCACAAACAGTGAGAAAATTAAATATAAAATATGACGTCATAACCGACAGCGTAGCAGCATCGCTCATTTGTCCTACATGGCACTAAACGGAAATTTTTTCTAATTTCTGACCCGTTAGATGCCATAATTATTGCGCGATTTTATTGGCATCTCGTGCCTCACTAATTGAATGTGGGAGAGAAAAAAAGAAGAAATCTAAGATTGAGAAGCAAAGTTATTTTATTAGCCAAATTATTTGCTTGCAATATGCGCAAGAAACTTTGAAGAAACAATTGCGAGACAACTGTTCACGCCCAGTTGGGTAGCCGTGATCGTATAGTGGTTAGTACCTTGCATTGTGACCACAACTGTTCATGAGCACAATAGCATAATAGTTCAAAAAGTAACGTTGGGCAATCGTTAAAAACTCCTGCGATGTGTCAGCAGCATTGAAAATATAGTTTTGGCAGCCGTAGGGTACAGCGTCTCGTTGTTTGGCGTGCCACGTTCACAGTCACCAAAGTGGAGGGCACGCCGGTCGTGCGCTAGCGAAAGCAGTGGGCAGTCACAGGGGTAGCTATCTACGCATTTTGTGAGGTAGTTGAGCCCTGCAATGTCACACCAGTAGAGATCACATAAAAAGTAAGTAAACGACTGAAGTTACGCATGAAACAACCACGCAAAAGTGAGCGATGCCTCGTTGACCTCCTAATGCACCGAAACCAAAGAACACGCCGAACTAAACACAAGTTGTCTTGTAGCATATTGCCTGGATACGCCCCCAAAACTGTTGGCCCATGTTACCAGACTGCCTGCATGTGCTCAATGTTTCTGAAACCAAACGAAAAAAAATTGGGTGCTCAACCACAATCCGAAAACGAAAGTTTTATTAAAGTAATCTACTAACTTTTTTGTAACAAATGAAATAAAGCTATTGAAAATATTTGTTTATTTGATCTTTCTCAAAGATTTGTTTGCTCCTCACCTAGTCACGCTTCAATCGTCACGCGGTTGTTGATGTCTGTCGCAAAAGGTTTCGGATCACTTTTCGTTCCAACTTTCGCGACTTATTTTGTGACCTTGCTGTGAGCGCGTTCGTGGGATGCAGATTTGCGTGTGCACGCGAGCGTGAGGGACATTGCGTAGCTCGATGGACGCTGTGTGTGTCCCCTTGTGCGATGAACTCGAGTGAGTCTCTCTTTAGTGTAAACATTACTCTTTCAATTTTCATTCACTAAAACTGTTTTATTATGTCCCAAGCAGCCCTGTCAGTGTGCCCCCCCCCCCCCACCCTACAGAAGTGTTGGCTGTTAACTGTAGTATCGTGCGTCGGACGCGACGCACGGAGAACACATGGCACGGGGCATGCCGCGTTCATGATTGCCGAGAGAGCGTCGAGAAGAAAGTTGAGGAGAGACGCGCACGTCGGTAGGCCTCGTGACCGAAGTGGCACGAAATGGGGGGAAAAGTAGCCATTAAAGCAGGAAATACAGTACTGGTGGAATAGCTTGCATCGGTGCTGAGTCGACAGCACGAGGAAGAAAGCTGTATACCCACCTTATCGCATGATGCTCGTAGATTGAAGATTCTCGTCGCCAAAATGTAGTATTGTGCGTCGGACACCACGCACGCAGAATACAGGGCACGGCGTCGGAGTGCCGGCCGTCAAGAAGTATGCAGCAGCCGGTATCCAAGTAGGAACTCTCGTACAAGCATCGCTGTATACACATATGTACAACGCCCCCTGTGGACTAAACAACAGGGGCCGAATTCACAAAGCTTTCTCTTAGGCTACGCATTTTCATAGCCAAAAATTCTCTTATCTGGAGGAATTACTATAGCGCGGGTATGAATTTAACTTATTCGGCACTTAAGAGGGCAAGGAGGACACACGATAGCCGATGAAACGACAAGGAAAGAAAGAAGTGTGTGCCGATATTATCAAGGTAGTACGCAAAGCGTCTAGCATCGAGAGTATACGATAATAGCCAATGATTTGCTGCATCTAAGTTTCAGTTCCGCGAGCGTCTGCTACAGCGCTTGCGGGATGCCGCATACGTTGTAATAGACGTTTTGGTGGGCTGTGCAAAGCCAAGCACTCACCTTTAATCAACGACTGTAGCTAAAAAAATAATTGCTCGATGGCCTTAAGCCACCGAGCAATCCATGCACTATCTCGCCAAGTACAAGTAAACAACACTCCAGGTGCACCACATAAATGAAACCACACATAAATCGATGCATGCAATGTTTGAAAATGTGCCTCGAATGCCTTCCCCTATTTAACGCGACCAGTTACCTTACATTTCATTGAAGCTGCGCTGCTACTTAACTAATTCGGTGCAATCTAGCACGGTATAGTGGTGAACGTAAGGGTGTTTTGTACCTATAGTCAAAGGTAGCCTTTGTTACAATATTCTTATTACATGACACATGATCGACTTTGGTGCCTGCAGACGAATTGTGCGGAAATAGATAACAGCAGTAATCAAGTGAAATTGTGAGCGCAATTTCGCTGGTTTCATGCACCGCAGCATTTTTATAAAGCCGGAATGCGAGAACGTGCATACGCTTACGCTTAGGTATGTGTCTACGTAAAATGAGGGAGACTCGTCGGGAGGTGTCTCAGTGCTAATGCTTTTCACAAAACACGGTGCAAATATTTCGTCCAGCGTTGTTTAAGTGCGCAAACAAAGCAAGGGACGTGTATACGAGTCTTGAGGTCGAGAGACGTTATCACACGTGCGAAAAGGACGAAAAGACAGAGAGAGAGACTCTCGTTTCGGCTTCGCGAAAGCTTTAAATTGATAGATGATAAAGACAATTTCCTGGCCCAGCAGACCTCAAGGAAAGTCTCCGCAAAGCAGCATCAGATGCTCGGAGAGCATAAAAAAGTGGAGTACGCATTATATGGGAGTGACAGCCACTCAGAAAGCGAGATGAAGTGTGACTGTCCTTAGATATGAGAATCAATGCTAATTAGGATAGTTGAGTTAATGAGCCAAAATTTCTTAAATAACGATAATTAAAGCAAACTGAGCATTCATCTAGTGAAAGGGGCACTAGTGACAGTGAACTCATAATAGTCGATTAGCGTTGTCACAGGCCGATATATATTTTTATTTTCTTATTTATATTTGGCAAACTATGAGAAGGTAGCCTACGTTAGAGCCAGCTATCCCAACGTCATGACAGTAATGTACAAGAATAAATAGCGCACGGTTATCAGTCACACGTGGCGGTTTCTATCTTCTAGTAACCTTGGGCAAATGCATTCTAAGAATTTTTTCTATTTTTGACAAAGTTTCACCGGACGTTTTTGCATTTGGCTTCATTCGAAGGAACGATGATATATCAGCAATAGGGCGAATGCAAGCACTGCTGCAGTGGACGAGTGGTTACAGCGCTCAACTACAATCTAGGAGGTACTTGGTTCGATTCGCAGAGTCACTGAGCACTTTTTTTTTTTTTGAAGAGGTTTCCCGGCCTGACATTATGCGTGGTGGCGGGTACTAATTTTTTGAGAAGTAGGCTTTCGCACTTGCTTCTTTCATTCCCCTTTTGACCCAAAAGCGCTGTACTGTGCTCCTTCGAAAATTAAACAATTCAGGGTTCATAATTTTCTCCTCCATTCTCTCTTATCGCAAAAGTGTCCAGTGCTGAAATACCAATATCATACCTGGTATATTACTTTTCACGTGTTTGGATATTCGACCAGCAATCAGTCTTCACGGTGTTTTGAAGAAAATCTACACATGCAGTGAGCTAACTGCTTGCAGCCAAGTTGACTGCCTTTGTAGGTACACGCTTTCGTGCTGATTTGGTGGGCATCATCACATGCAGCAAGACCAAAGAGCACGGACAGTTAGAGCTGACGCAAACAGAGTGATTAGTTTGTGTATTCTCTCCCGCTATTTGTCATGCGGCACGCTTCAGTGTAATGTCACTGTCAATGGTTAAAATGAACTATAGCAGTTAATCGAGTTCTGCTGAGAGGGTCCCCAATTGTCCAGAATGGAACAGAACAATGGCAATTTGATTCGTGTAATGAAGAGATACCCTGCTTTTGGTTACTAGAATAAATTTCTAAGCTGAAGTTTATTTTTTATTAACAACAGTTCCAGTGCAGATGAAAGGTGCATGGACAAAATTCGTGTATTCAGCTTGACTAGGTTTGTGACCTTAATTGTAATTGCGAACCGGTATCACAGTATGCATAAATATCACACACATATACAACCACGGGTGATAGCTTGCTTATTCTGATTGAAATTGAAAGGTTGAAATCGACATATTCAACCAACGCAATGTGTACGAGATATGCCATGTAGAGTAGCTATGCTCTAAATTAATCTTCGCAGGTTCGTTCCATTTTACCCAATTTCTTGCCCATGACTGTAGGTTAGTAAATGAAACAACTTCTTCGAACACACATATTCTGTGTAAGGTTACATTTATTTTTATGCAGTACAAAACAAATTGAAATGTATATCGGCTTAAAAGAGAAATAACTAGAAACAAATTCAGCCAAATCATTACCAAACTCACTCACCAATGATAAACGGATTCTCATTTAAAAGATACATACATACATACATACATACATACATACATACATACATACATACATACATACATACATACATACATACATACATGCATGCATGCATGCATACATACATACATACATACATACATACATACATACATACATACATACATACATACATACATACATACATACATGCATACATGCATACATGCATACATACATACATACATACATACATACATACATGCATACATACATACATACATACATACATACATGCATACATACATACATACATACATACATACATACATACATACATATACGCACACACACATACACATATGTACACCCATACATACATACATACACTCAGGTGTAAATATTAAAATGAATGGCTATAAAACAACAATTCTAATACACTCATTTTGAATATACTACAGAAAGTAACTTACGAGAGAAATCCACCAGCACTGTTATGTCTGAACACGGTGTTACTCGAACCATCTCGCAAAAGCTTGATGCATAGTTTTCCGCTGCTGCCCAGTGACAAGCAGTTTTTATAAAAAAACACAAGAATAAAGCCCTTGACAATGTCATACTAATAAAAAGGGCTGTGCATCAATATTTTGCACATGTCTGCAATATCACTCTGTTTATTTACATAACTTGGCTCATTCACAACCCACTAACAAAGCATGTTAGGACACTTGGGCTGAAAGTTGGCACAGCGCGAAGAAATTCTAGACCATACATGAATAATACAATTATCAGCTACTAAGCTCCTTGGTGCAAACAATGTTTATATTGACAGCTATAGGTACCATTTTGTTTCCCCAAAACACTTCTCAAAAGTAGAATCAACTTTATTTAGCTAAAACTTTCTATTCTCGCGCGTCGTGGCGGCTCAACGGGGGAAGTGACTCTTTCGGCCAAGAAAACAAAGACCAATTATTTTTCCAGTTCGTGAATTCACCCCATGCTAACATTGAGGCAGCTGGTAGGAGTGCTTTTGGAGAGAGGAAACCACCACATTCCCACCAGTTGTGGCCTTGGGTAGCTACTTCACTTGGACAAAAATGATGAAAAACACTCCTCAAGAAGACTTCAAAGTTTGCACATCACCACAGTCCCCATACAGCTGTCTATTAGTCTGCTTGAAAAATATTGAGTTTACTGGTGGGCGAAGACTGTACACTATGTGAGGTGATGCTCCAGTGCACTGCTTGTATGTCTTGCTGCTGGCCTCAACTGCGATGTTGCTCAGCACATATGTGTAAAATAACAACTAATACTATGCCACTGCAAAGTAATTTTGTGTCATTTGCATGAAACAGAGACCACAATAAAAAACATAACAACATTTGCCTTCACAAAGTTCGAAAAATGTAAATAAATTTCCGCAGAGTTTTCACAGTTCATCTGAGGATAGTAATATTGGTTGTAAACACATTATTACTTCCACTAAAGAACTATCTTAAGATCCCATATTCAATATTAGAGTATACCAGCACTTTTGTAGGGCTAAACAATTGTACAGGCACCTAGAAAAACACAAGTGAATGCATGCTATAGCTACATATAAAAATAAATACTTTTATTTCTAGTCTGAGTAGAGCTGCATAGACGATAAGTCACTTGCATTACATTATGAACAAACCTATCCGAGCAAAGTATACACTTAAAAAGTTACACTTACACAGTAGATAAGTAGACTGTTGAAGGATGGACAGGCAGTGGGATAATACCCAAGCACTAAAATCTACTGTTAAAATATACTAGGAGTAGTGATGATCCCCTTCCTTCCAAATAAAGTAATCCACATAGATTCACTTCCCAGAGCTTATACACTCATGGCATCATTGGTGCTATACAAATGAGTTTACACTGAAGAATTTTATTGACTAAGTACAGGATTACTGCATCCATGGCTTTACTTCTTGTGCTACAAAGAATGCAAACACAGTTACCATTGGCGACCATGGATGCTGTGATTTCTGGCATGTAAATGTAGAGGCACGTAGGCACTTAACACACATGTTAAAAACTTCAGCTCAAAAATATTTGCCCACTAACACTACAGCAGCCTTTAAATTAGTGTCATAGTTTGGTATCTTCTATGCAAAATTTAAATAATTTCGAATGCAAGCAAATGAACTGCTGAATAATGCACTGCTAAGAAGTTAAGCAGCAGCTGCTCCTGACATCACAATGTGCTCTTTCTGCTGTTGTAAACTTTGAGCAGGAGAACAATCACTGGCAGTCCCTTTATGCTTGTTAGTCTTCTGTGCTCTGTTCTTGATACACTGTACATGACCGTGGAGCACCAAACCTCTTGTTACGGCTGGAACTTACAAAAATACAGACCATTGTTACAACCATGCTACATGCAAGAGTGTATAATTGTCAATAATGTGCTCATATTTACAGATATTGTATTTTCAGAAGCCAATGACAAGCCTCAACACACACACACACACACACACACACAAACAGTGAAGACTGAAAATATATTTAATATGATACAAGAGCAAAACTACAATGTTAAAGATGAAGGCATGAAACTTGTGACAGGCATAAAAAGCCGATAGAGTTTCTTCTATTTCGACTTTACACTGGGTGCGAGAAGTAGACCACAAATAAGTTCACTAAGAAACACAAGTTAGACTACATTACAACACAACAGTCAATGTTCATAACTTTAAGGCTGTATAACATAGCCAGCTCACCATACCGCATATAGGAGCAAATGAGCAGTCTAGAAGACACAAAGAACTTGTGGATTATGAGTGTGCTTGTTGCTGACATCTATTGTTCTAAATGAAGAAAACCTTTCAAAAATGCACTTCATCAGGGGAAATAATCATACGCAACAAACACAACGGGCTCCTACAGGTGCCACCAACACTTACTATTATTGTTGATACCAGTGTCTTGCCGGATGGATATGCTGCGTCCTGCACAGAACACCAAAGGAGCGCTCCATGACTTGGATTGCATGTGTGCTAGCTGCATCACTCTGCTGCTGAAATAGGCTAGCCACAGACAGAGAAATGAGAAGCCATGGCTTTGAAACACACTGAACGTCACCTTTAGAGATCAACAATGCATACTTAGGTCAGGTACAATTTGTAGAAAAATATATATCACTATGCAATCGTGGTGAACATGTTCGGCTGAAACACAAGCAATAGCACTGAGAGAGAAAAAGCTACATTAGGTAAAAGATGCAGTTTCTGGCCCTATGTCATCTGAGGCTTCTTCAATAGGTCTTTCTCCTTGCAAGTTGTGAACAGCCAGGCAATTTTCACCCACTTGCTATTTCCTTCCAGAGCACTTGATCCACAGAGGGAGTCACAAGCTCGAGAGCTCAATAAGGAATCAAAGTATTTGTGCTCGTTTCAAACCACAAGCTTTTGAGTCTCAGGTTATTGGAGTTTCATTCATAAGCTGCAGGCTTTCAGCTTTCAACATTCTCAATTATCTTGCAATTTAGCTCTATAAATCTTGAATAAGAAATATGTGTAAGAATATTACAGGTATCCACTGAAAGCAACCATGCTTGGGTTTTCAATTTGTGCACAGTAAGTGGTGTTTACGTAATCGTATGTATTAAAGAAAAACTAACCTTGCAGCCAGCCGTTAGGCAGTTTTGTGCCCTCGAAGCTCCCAAGCAGATCGCAGTCCTTCCAGATGAGGCTGCCATGCATGCTTCCACGCCACATCCGCTGAATGATAACAGTCGCAGCAGTGACATAGGCTTGCACAGTTAGGGAAAACGTGTTTTTCCTATTTTTGTACAGGTGCTCCAAGTCATGATGAGGATTGATGTGCCAGAGTGTGCAACCGATGCATCACAGGACCTTAGCAAACCAATCTCTGCGATCTGTGAAGAGCCAAAAACGAGATATTTAAAAACAACCATTAAAAGCACTCACTTTTAATACTTATTAGAGGAAGCTATCACTTCGTTAAAGTGACCAAAATCTGCTATAATCACTTTGAAATAAACTGAAGCCTCATGTAAAATTTACGTACCGCAATATAAGTATGTCCTACTGAAGTATAGTAGTACACAGTGGTAATCGTTCATAGAACTAATTTTCCAAAATAACCTAAATTTTTTAAGTGCAACCTAGCTCCTGAAAAATAAATTCACATTAACTTTCCAACTATCAAACGTGGTCAATCGACAGGCCCAACCTCATAATCAAACAAGAGCTCACTTGTATCAAATCACAAAAAACTTTTTATGTATTTGCTCTATATTATATGTGTGTATATAACAGTAGTAGTAAATTTTTCATGCTTCAACTTACCATAGAGAAACATTACATCTGATGGGCTTAAAAACTTGCACACGTTATAGAACTGCGTGAATTATAGTACTGGTGAAATTTAGTTCTGCAAGGTGAACTCACCGATGGCAGCATTTAGTAGCCGTCGGTGTCGTGAAAAACCAAGTACGGCCAACAGGCAAAGGGCATCTGCAGACTGGAAGCTGCCAATGACAGCAATGAAGGGCTGGCCAGGCGTGCACGTCCATTGATAAAGTGTAAGAACTGGCCATGACCGGCTGTTGTCAAGGCTCTAGTGCCGTGCAAAACGATGGCCAGACGAACTCGGAAACCTGTTGTTAGGCGATATTGGCCTACAACTTCATCCAAAGGAAGGCACCGGTGAAATCTTTGCTTTTTCTGGGGGCCGGAGGGAAGCTTCACATTCACGGGCTCTCGCTGCCACATAGAACTCTCAAGTTGTTACCGAAGAACAGTCTAGGCGCGCTTCCAAAGTAACACGATCCACAACAGAATGTAGCATCTCACAGCTTTGGTTGATCACATCACAGCGCTAGGTCTGGGGGCCGGAGGGAAGCTTGACGTTCACGGGCTCTCGCTGCCACATAGAACTCTCAAGTTGTTACCGAAGAACAGTCTAGGCGCGCTTCCAAAGTAACACGATCCACAACAGAATGTAGCTCTCGCAGTTTTGGTTGATCACATCACAGCGCTAGGACTATGGTTATCACAAAAAGGAGAAGTGATGACTTAACAAACAAAAGCGCCAAGCTGCCCTACCACAACTTCGCAGGGCAAAACAGTTATCAACGCTGTCTTTCAATTTTAGGTCACACGAGCACCGCTTGTTCACAAGTCTTGGAACGTCAACACAGCACCACTGTTTACAACGAACATCGTTTCACTCCCGAACAGTACATTGCTCTCAAGTAAATAGAAGCGTACGGGCTAACTAGTGGCGAAGCAAGAACCGAGCGCGTAGTTCATACGTTTCCGTATGTACTTGGGGTCACTCAAGTAACGTGTCAAAACGCTGTTAATCCGAAATGTCTCACAGCACCCAACTGAGAGACTGGAAAGTCAAGCGAACGAACTGTTATTGGCACACAAACACACATTGCAGGCTTCTCGAGTGCTAGTTGCCGTCGATACATCGATGCCGATCCCCGCTTGATAACCACACCGACGCACAGGCTTAATTCGCTGCGCTTCACCGTACACCATTGCAATGCCACAGCTTTCCGCACTACTTACACGCACCAAAAGAGCTGCTGTTATCACAACACATCCGGTCAAACCCTGAAGTAACTCGTGCGAGAAGCGTTTGCTGAAAGTCGCACCAACCGATATGCTGTTTACGACGCCATGTTGTCTTCGAACACTGCGTAGCACATAAGAGAGCTCTTAGAAAGTACTTGCACTATTTTTACGGCGTGACAAAATTTTCTCTTATGTGCGAGGGGGGTGACATGACGAACAGGACAGGCGTGCCAGATGAAAGAAGTGTTTTGGCAACGTCACGGAGTGAGCTTATGTAGAGAGTATTGATTCACAACCAATAACAAGCTGTGCCTGTCGGCCAAGCCGTCGTCTGCTCGCGTTTGTCGTCTGCTTCGATCAGAGCATGCGACAGGGGATTCGCCTTCGCAACGCTATTATTCTCAGGTCAAGTGGTTGCTGCGTTGCACAAAATACATGTCAGTGGCTCGCTCTACTTTTGAATGATGTTCGTGCGCCAAGTTAAAGGGCTGGTAATTGACGCAGGGATGAATTCAGCCAAGGTTTTCTCCAGAATCGTGAGGGTTTGCATACTTTTGGTGTTATACAAAGTTACTAGGTTCATTTCATTCCGATTGCTTGCCATATTATCACGGTCCATATCGGTGTCTGAACAGTGAAGGTGAAGATGCATTATTTGTTTGTAGTTCAATGCGTAATCACGCGCACCCCTAATACGCTTTGGTTTACAAAGTACCCTTTGTTCCAGATCGTCCCAAAGTGTATCGACAGCTGTATTTCAGAGATCGCAACCATTGGACAGTTAGAGCCAATGAAAGTACAGTAGAGCACAAACTTCATCAACCACTCACTGAAAACTTCCTCTCATTTTTATTTCCAATAGCGTGCAAAGAATGTGCTCCCATTAACCTCTTTGGTGGTAATTTCCACCAATGAGGCAAGGATCTCGAGTCGCACTTTTAATTGAATGAGATGGGGAGCAACACAACAACATAACAAATAAGGTTGATCCTATGCCATGCCGCGTTCGAAGGCACCGACCATTCACGTATCACGTTGGTTTTCATCCAACCACAAATCTTTACATGCGTAGTTTTATGCCATTGACGCCCAATAGAATTCTTCAATTACTGCGACTTCGAACTTATTGGACGATGGTGGTTGTCAACACCATCCACTGCGTACAAGGGAAACAACACGCGAAGCTCAAAGCGTCGAAAGAATTAAAAACGCACCAGCAGTCATCAGGCAGCCCTTAATGGGCGGGAATTAACTCAAAACCAGCCAGGGCACCAGAGTATACCGCCACGGTAGCAGGTTCTAAGTAGCCACATTGTTCCTAAGAGTGGTCCGGACCACTCTTAGGATTTTCTCTCAGCCATGCTGTTTTTACGCACAATTTCGCTTCGTGAATCCACTTACGAGCACTTTTCGGTGACGTAAGCAAATATAGCAACTACATCACCATCGCTGACATGTTCCCGGGCAGTCACAGCGCGCTTTATTTGCAGTGGCTGATGTGACAACGATGGCCTCTTACGACGTTTTTTTGTTTCGTGAATCGACTTCCGCAACAAAATTTCTCTTGCGCAAAAATGTTTTCGTAAGTGAGTTTTGTGAATCCGACCCCAGGTTCGCAAACCGGAACGGACACCCCGATACTACATTAACACAACGTTGATTCCATGTTCAAGGTCACCCAGTGAGACGTGTTTATGTTTGTCAGTAGTACCAAGAAATAATGATTCCTTATTCAATTAGTAAACTAAATTGGCATGAATCTTAATTTGAATAGCCGCTTAGTGCAATGCCATCGCATTCAGCGCTTCCCCCTTTTGAGCCCGACTAACTTCTTTTATCCACAACTGACTTCAAGTTTCGAACCCACAAATTTCGCTTACTGGGAGCCGGCAATCGTACCCGAGCTTGTATCGAGGCATTCCGCGACGTTCTGTGCGATAGAAACGGGTTGTAGAAAATTTGATAGATTGGACGGCCCAAATTATCATGGGCTTGCACTGGTGGCATGTGACCGTAGGCGTTGGGCGTGCCCTGTTGAAATTGATAGGGGTATGGGTGAGCAGCAGCGCCTCCCTGAAGAGGCTGTTAGTCCATCCCAGTCACCCTGCCTCGTGGCCTATAGTGACTAAGGTATCCGACTGCAGACCCACAGACAGCGGGATCAAATAAGGTACTCGGCTGCAGACCCGCAGGCAGCGGGATCAAATCCCGGCTGCGGGGCTAGATTTTCGATGGAGGCGAAAATGCTGTTGGCCGTTGTGCTCAGAATTGGGTGCACGCTAATGTACCCCAGGTCACCAAAATTTGCGGAGCCCTCAACTACGGCATCTTTAGTAATCATAAGGTGGTTTTGGGACGTTCAATTTGACATATCATCACGATCCCAGCCGGTCCAACGTATGCAGCCGCTCCAATCTCGTTCAGCTGAGCCATTGCGTCGACCAGCCCGAGGAATCTAAGAAATGTTGGAGTGCTCTGCTCGACTGGTGGCACGTATATACCACTCGCCGAAGCAGCCTTTGTTACGCTCGGTCGGGCACCAGCACCATCCTGAGCAGTTGGCCCATCATGCAGACTGTTTAAATAACGTATTCTTCTTTGGCGTTTTCTTCTTGGAGGATTTTTTTACTAACCGGGAGGTGCTTTTCGGGGGCACCACTGGCCCACTTGGATGGGGCTGCGGGTGTACAGCTGGCAGCAGCTTGAGTTCTACCCAGATGGGCATTTGCCCCGACCTGACCGAAGTACCCAATGGCAGGAGCAGTCGGGCAGACTGGCTGTGCAGCATGTCCGGCGGTCTGAATCTCTTGTCCGCCTGCGCCGATAGGTCCCACGTATATGAGTGTAGGAAAGGTTGACCCAGGCGGTATTGCATAAATTCCACCCGCAACGACCCCTCCTTGTTTGAGCTTGGCCACTAGACATGGTCGGCATGATGTACGCACTAGGAGGCGCGCCTTATCCGATCGGATGTACATACAAGCCACCTGCTGCAAGTGTCGTCTCGTTCTGCTGAGCTAAAATAGAGGTGTTGTACTTCGAGAAAGCTTCAGACGCAGCTTTGCGAAAGGTGTTTTATGAGACAGGTCTGGCTACCGGCCAGTGGCGGGCGCGAACTACTGCTACAGCCACCAATCATCATCGTCTTCTTCAGTAACAGCCGAGCATCCGTCATTCAGATTCATTACAATTACTCCCCGTGAAATAAGGAGCCATCCTGGCGACCTATGGACAAGTAAACACGGGAGGGTCATAGCAGTGCTTAAGTGTCGACACGGGGAAAGTTTCCTGGCCACGATGGCGTTGGTCAGAAGATGGTGCCAGTGGCTCGATGAAGTAATTCACCGGAGACGTTTTTTGTAGTATACGATATGGGCCATGATATTTGGGGACCAACTTGGTGGAAAGCAAGGTGTAGCAGAAGGGAGATGCAGCAAGACGAGCGAACATGGAAGGAAGGAAGTAGTGTTGATTTATGCGTAATGGTGGTGCTTTTGGCGTCCTTGGTCTTGTGTTGTGAATGATCTTGCCAGTTGGCGGCACTCTTCAGCGTATGTAGCGGCTTGAGACAGAGTTGTGAACTCTGAGGAGTCAGGCCTGTACGAAAGAATGGTGTCCATAGTGCAAGACGGTTCGCGTACGTAAAGTAAAAAAAAGGAGAGAACCCAGTAGTGCTTTGAATGGCAGTATTATAGGCTAACGTGATAAACGGGAGCACTCGGTCCCAATTGGAGTGGTCTGACGAGATGTACATAGACATTATGTCACCGAGGCTGTGGTTGAAGCGCTCTGTCATACCATTGGTCTGGGAATGATAGGCGCTTCTAGTGCGGTGCAATGCAGTGATGACGGCATACAATGATAGGCGCTTCTAGTACGCAGCAATGCAGTGATGACGTCTGACAAGAATGCGCAACCACGATCACTCAGTAACTCTCGAGGTGCTCCATGACGTAATATGATGTTGCTAACAACGAAAGTCGCAATGTATTTTGCTGTAGGCGAAGGAAGGGATGAAGTCTCGGCAGACTGCGTGAGGTGGTCGACGGCAACTATGATCCAGCGCTTACCGTCTGCAGTGTTAGAAAGGTGACCATAGATAGCGATGCCGACACGGTCGAACACGATCGGGATGGGCATGGTAAAGGTAATTATGTACCGCTGGCTTGATGAGGGGGAGTCTTTCGTCTCTGGCACGTCGAGCAAGCCCGAACCTACTGTTGAATAAAACGGTACATGCCACGCCAGTAATATCGGAGCCGTATGCGAGAATAAGTCTTCAGAAAACCTGCGAGGCCACAATGATGGTCATCATGAAACGTGGAACACATTTCAGTTCGCTGATGACGTAGAATCATGAGTAGCCACTGACATCCACCGGGTGCGTAGTTACGTCGGTACAGAACGTCGTCGCGAGTGGTGAAGTGCTCAACTTGCCGACGCAACGTACGAGTAGAGGGAGACGCAGTCCGCCCAACCAGGATGTCTAGAATCGAAGCAACCCAAGGGTCCTTGCGTTGCTCAAATGGCATGTCGTCGATGGTGACGGCAGTGGTATCGCAGATAAGACTTTCACAGTAGGCAGGTTCAGTGGGTAGGGGTGAACGGAAGAGGGCGTCTGTGTCCGAATGTTTCTGGCCGGAGCGATAGACCACGCGAATATCATTTTCTTGAAGGCGTAACGCCCATCGGGCAAGGCGACCACTTCGATCCTTCAGTGACGACAACTAGAGTCACTGGAAAAAATTTCAGAGTATCGCATCTGTTTTCCGCGCGCCGACGGCGCCGTAGAGCCGCGGTGATTGGGTTATTTGTGTCCCGTGACCTTCCCTCACCATATCCCTTCCAAGCACGTTGGGCGCCCCCGCGCAGAGACGTTTCTTTCGCTGTTGAACGAGCATTGCGGACGGATTTCAACGTGCCAGCTACGTATTTTGGACGAATTACCAGCAAGCGTATGTGCCGAAACCACGCCTGGCTGCAGCGTCTTCGGGTTTAGCAAATGAACAGAGTCTGGGAAGGCATTTTTTTTTTTTTGCATTCCGACCGGAAAAAAAACAACCAGCAATGACGTTCGGCATGGCTGCACAGAATCGGCCGCAAGAACTTCGTGTCTTCGAAGAACACCCACTTGTGCGAGGTGAATTGGTGAAGTCTCCAAGTGGAATAAAAGTAGCGTTACAAGTTGGACGAGTTGGTAATAATTAATTTTGCTCTCTAGATTAGAATAACAGATAGGTAAGATAAATGGTACAACAGCTCGAGTGTGTTCGCTGTGCAATTGCGTCTTAGCATTGTTGTATGAGAGATGCGGCGGTTTGCTGGGCATGCTCTAATGCGGTTGAAACATTTACCCATTCTGTTTGCGCGGCTTGTTCGAGCGATTGCGTGCTACGCTCATACTAACATAGATTTATTGTGTGAAGCGTTTAACCAGTCGGTATTGACGGCATGACAAGCCTCCGATTAACAGTACAGAAACACAACTGAGAGTGCGCATGAAATACCAGTGATTTGCGATTTACGCGATCATATTGCGGGTATTTATTTCATAACATTGTGACGATAGTTAGCCGGCCAAGAATGGCGAAAAAGTGCCCCTAATATTAGTGTGTCTGCAGAATGCGTTTCGGGAAAGTTGGTTTAGTTGTACATACAAAGTCTGAACGGAAAGGTGCCAGTGGTTTCCTCCTTTTTCGTCAACATGCTTTCGCCTTTGTATTTCAACTTATAGGACTGAATAGATGTGGACGTCCGTTTGCATAAATTTATTTTAAATGAAGTTGCATAGTCCTTTTTTATAGTGTTGCTTCAACTGTGCACTTGTTTCTCTCACTGTTTTTCTACATGATTCGGGGCCGCCCTTTTCTATGCCTGCCTTTTCATCCCAGATAGCACCCTTTCATCCTGTTTTGCATTGGAAACTAGGAAATAGTGAGAAATCATGAAAATGCCTCTGATAATTTAGGAACGTGGCTATGGCCCCAACAACGAAAAGTGATGTTTTCAAGATGTTGGCAGCAACTATATTCCCTATTCAATGAGTTCTCGTGACTATTAAATCATTTTGAAACAATGTGCCAAAGTGACGTCAATCACATTTTTTTCTGACGGAAAATCAACAGGACTACTTCCTTCCAGATGATTTTGAGAAACCAAGAGTGGATGGCAAAAAGAAGTTGAATTGGATTGCAGTGTCAAGCATTTTCCAGCATAGACCACAGAAAAAACCCAGATAGCCTCAATTTTCTCGTCCGGTCTCACTACCAGGATGCCAGCAGCCAATTCAAGATAACCCAGGCAAAGCCCTTGAAGCGCCACAATTTACAGACAACCAAGGTGCACCTGAGAACCTAGAGGAAACCCCGCATTGCGAGGGAGCACCTGCGAGCTCAGAATGCAATGACGAGTCTTTTGTGGATGGAGGCACGGCGATGGAACACTCTGGAGCAGGTACCTTATGTAATTACGCAGTTCGAGGCTAATTTGATGCATGAAAACATTAACGTAGTGAAATTCTTTTGAGTAGTATTTGAGTCTTGTTCAGGGGGTATCTGTGGCTTTCATTTTATGGAACTAGAGCTACCAGTGGAGACTACACGTGCGTACAAGGCGCAAGTCCTCTGTTGCAAAACCAGGCTACTCTAGAGATTTTCCAGATGAAAAATATGCATGTCCTTTGCATTTGTTGGCAATATTCATCCTTAACATTTTCGTTTTCATTTTTCTTGTAATACATTAGGTAAACAGTAGAAATCGAAAGCACGTGAGCTTAAGAATGTTGGTAATCCCTCTTAACAACAATAGCGCACTGCAGGGACAGGAACACAAAGATACACGTTCTGTCCACTTTTTATCTTTGTGTTCCTGTTCCTGTCCCTGCTGTGTGCTACAGTTGTTAAGACGGAGAAATCGAATGAAGTCTGAGTCTCACATATCCAAAAACTCTTGTTTGCGCTGCTCACTGTGTGCTTTAAATCTGCATTCTGTAATTGCGTTTCTAGTTGCTTTGCGCATCCAGCCAAACGGCTATGGGGCATTCTTTGTGCAAGTGTTCCCACAGCTTCCAGGTTTTGAAGCCTTTGTCACGCTCTAAGGTGCTATTTGTGCTAGTTTTCTTTGCTAAAGCAGCAACCTTCGCACGATCCGTGTTACTTCTTCGTCCACGTTCTTGGTTTGCGGCAACAATTTTCCAGCCAGCACAACAATGTAGAGAATCATTCAACCAGTGGATTGAACAACTCCTATAGTAGTTGTGTGTGTTACTGCTCTATTTTTTGTGTATCGGTTCTCTCTATTGTCAATGTATAGCTACAAATAGAAATTGGTTGTTACTGTTTTATCCCATGTTTGCACGGTTTTCGGTACGTCCACAAACGAATCAATTGCTTCAGTTGAATATGCTTGTTGAAGCACTTTTTTTTAGATTTGTAAAGCCATGACATTGGTCATGGTGCACGTAGCCACGAATATCCTTTTAGTGCTCTTTTTAATGTTGCCTGTTTCCTGATTTTAGATTTCTGAAAGTATTTAGTGTTAGAATTAATGACTAATGTCATGAATGGAATCGTATTTTGCAGCAGAAAATGACCGAATGAACGAGTCTTCATCAGTGAAAGAAGGCGAAATGACGGGAGGGAGCACTTTTGCAGATAATGACCCATTTAATGAGCTTTTGGTCTTAAAGCGGCAGCTCAATTTGGAGCAGAAGAAACGAGCACAGGCCGAAAAGGAGTGCAGAAGCCTGAAATAGTCATTTAGGAAGATCTTTGCCGATGATCAACTGCGTTATCTTGGTAAAAGAACTTTGAGGAGATCTACATGGAGTGATAGTACAGTGCAAGAATCATTAAAAGTTCGACTTGCTTGCTGATCGAGAAGATATGAATACCTCCGTGACAATGAATGGCCACTGCCCGCAGAAAGAATGCTCCAGAATAACATTGAAAACATCAAGTTTTCGCCAGGTACGTGCTTTCTTTTTCGTAAAAGGAACAGTATAAAAGAAACAGTCAATCATCATTGCAGCAATTTATGATACGTCCTCTTTAAGTAACCAACCAATTCAAATAATACACTACTGGGAATTAGGGTGAAACATGATACGTAGCTCAGTACGACAAATGTAAGAAGTGCCTATATCAAGCCACAATTTTACAAGGCTTTTTTATTCATCTAATGGGGCACTGAAATGCTTTTATATGCATCCTGTAATGCTGGAGAGTCTGTCGTGCTGAATCCTGAGATGAGCGCAAAAATTATGATCAAAATTGGTGTATGTGAATGGAAGGGTTTAGTGCAGTGTAATCGTGAACTTTTTGTTGTTGCAAATACCAAGACGCAAAACTGGTTTTGTACTAGTGGTGAAAAGGCAGCACATCACTGTCTGAGTGTTCATATAGTATTTAGTTCATTCGATTGGATTCAGCATATCAAAAACTCTAGGAGGTCAAAATAACCAGAGCACTCTACTACGGCATGCCTCATCATATCATGGTTTTGGCATGTAAAACCCTGGCAGTTAATAATTTATTATTATTGATATTAAACTTGCTTCTGGCACAGTTCAGTTCTTGTTTCGTTTGGTACCAAAGCTCTTCAAGCATGCCTCTCATTAAAACTGTATGGCAAGCTGACAACAGTCTGCAAAATTCTAGGAATCCTTGAGGATGTCTTTTCTGCACTTGCGGCAAACGTTGCAACATTCAAGGCAGGGGATCGGTACTCTGTCATAATTCTTGATGAAATGCAGCTCACCCAAGGCCTCGATTATGACTGTACTACAAGTTCTGTCATCGGTAAGTGTTCACGCGGGTTCTGTTTCTCGCAGTCTGACTTTGGTATAAAAAGGCAATGCTTACAATGTGTGAAACTTGAGCTAAAGATAATGAACGACATTTTTTTTTTCAGCTCGGCATAAAGTGTGCTCTGAAGCTGGCTTCTTTCGTAAGCTGTGAAATCAATGGCTCACTTTCTATTCATAATGCCACATGGTAATAAGTATATGAAAATTTCCGCTAAAATGCATGTAGGTTATTTTGTTTTCAGGTGCAAAAGACAACTTGCCACTGGTAGGGGCTAAGCCTGCACCCGTCAGATAATGCGTACTGTTTTGGTACTAAATGACAGCTAAATAACACCTTACAAGTAAGTATTAGTTATATTTAGGCGTTACCTGCATCAACAAAACATTTTTGCATTCTGTATTCATTTTTAATATATTAGGTGATTACTAAAAATTATAATGCTGTTTACAAATATTTGCTTGTGCGCTACTTTTCAGGACATTCTACTTTAGCATCACCAAACCCAAGTACACCAGCGGGTCTCGACACACACGCCCTGGTGTTCATGCTTGGAAGAGTTACGTCCAGGTGGAAACAGACAGTAGCATACCACTTTTCAGGTAAATAATACATTGCTTTGTAATTTCTGGACGACAAAAGCAGTTTATCTAGCCAACAGTGACACATTGTTCTCTTTCGTTTCACACTTTCCATTTAAGTGAATCTCAGTAGACTGCAAGAGTAAATAAGCGAGCTTATCATAAAACTTTAGGCCTTGCCGCCACAGTGGAGCAGTGATTATGGTACTCGACTGCTGGCCCAAAAGATGCCGGTTCGATCCCAGCCGCAGCGGTTGCATTTGGATGGAGCTGTAATACTAAAGGCCCATGTAGTGTTCAATGTCGGTGCATTCTAAAGTACCCCAGGTGGTCATAATTATTCAGAGCCCTCTGCTAGGCCATGACTGGTAATTATATTGTGGTTTTAACGCATTAAACACCAAAATTACACCATGTTTATTTCTTTTTTAGCTGACTCATTTGATGCAAAGCAGGTATTGGCCATACTCTTTGACGTCATCAGGAAATGTGGAGCAATTGGTCTGTCTGTAGACTGTGTAGATTCTGATATGGGGAGTGGAAACCAGACCATTTGGATACTGTGCAGTATAATGGACACCAAGTACGGGCGCCCTCGGACCACATGTGTTCACCCCTGTGATGAAGACCGTAACCTGCCTTTCCTTGCGGATGCGTCCCACCTTCTGAAAAACTTGCTTGGTCATCTGGTGAGGCAGCAGAAGATAGTTCTGGATGATGAGACTATGGTTAAGAAGAAACTGCCAACGAATGAGGTAAAGTACTACGTTGCTATGTAAGCAGTCAGTGCATGGCATCTTGTGGTCCCGTAGTCACCAAGAGAAACTAATTCCTTTGACTGCTTTCTTTGAATGACCACGCGTTATAACACTTCAAGACAAATGCAAATAAACAGCCTCCTATGTGCTAAAGTGGTTGCTCAAGCGTTTTGGTACGACATATTGGAGGGAAACAGCGCGAAAGACGGAAGACCAGGCAGAGACCAGGCTGTTGTATGTGTCCTTCTCTGCCTGGTCTTTCATCTTTTAAGCTGTTTCCCTCCAATGCCTCCAACGTGTACTGCTGTGTGACTGCTTCTGCTTGCAATTGCCAAATAACCCTGCCAAAATCCCTGCAAAAGGGGCTGGCTCTACTACGTTCAAATACAACTTAAAGTACAT
The DNA here is from genome assembly GCF_013339725.1 of Rhipicephalus microplus. Classification (NCBI taxonomy): domain Eukaryota; kingdom Metazoa; phylum Arthropoda; class Arachnida; order Ixodida; family Ixodidae; genus Rhipicephalus; species Rhipicephalus microplus. Next base: position 129,093,552 of record NC_051168.1, on the reverse strand, counting down.
GAAAGACGAATATGAAAGCCAAACAAAGCACACAGTGTCCACATTTCTGCAGGTTTGATGGTGTATGCCTTTCAAACTGTCAACAAGACACACCAAATGGATCAGCATATTCTCATAGCCCCATGTTGCATTATATGGCTGTATCTTACATCGGCCTATTTCCTCATTTCTCTGCTCCTGAACAGTCTCTATTCCTCTGCTGTTCACTGCACCCCTTCTATTATACTGATCGATGACCTGTTATCTACTGCAGGCATAACTTGCTCAACTTCATGTCACTAATTCAAACTGCATCTGTTATCTGATTTACAAGCAATTACACTCTTCAGTTATTGGTTTTTACTTGCACTACTCTTCGCATTTATAAACGTTATTTATATACTTTTCCTATCCTGCAGCGCAGTCCTTAGCTTCCTCATGAGCTTATTTGCTTGAAATAAATGCACGGTAGGTAAATACCAGTAGGGTGAATACAACACTTTCAATCCTAAGGGATACTAGTAAGCTGCCAGCCACCACTCGGGAGAGCCTAATATATAAGAGTTTACATGCCATATGCATTTCTAAACTTACTTGTGAACTTTGCTGGTTAGTCTGAAATGGCCAAAACCTGAAAACACATCGTAAATATTGGCAGCGAAATGGTTTCGTTTATGCAATATTTTACTGTTTCAAATGAGCTACATATTGTCACGTTACTCTCGACAAACTTGATAAAAAATGGGCTCGTTTAGTCGACTACTCAAGCAGCGGCTCAGAGAGATCGTCTTTGTCTTCTTTCACTCTTCGATCTCACCCAAGCAAACCATGTGGCAATAGTCCCCCCCTTTGAAAGCATCGACTCGATGCTCGTAAATAAAAAAAATGAAGGTATACACACGCAGATATAGAGAACCCAAATAGGGAGAGTGCCACTACTCGCAGCGCAAATGAGGAAGTTTCGCCAACGCTTCCGCCAAGCGCAAAAAGAAAGGGCACAAAAACACACGAGAACACAAACAGCAGCGGCAACGCAATGTCACGGCATGTCGTAGCACGTGAAACCACAAGGGCTACTGTGTGAAGTAGGGCTTCAGCCGAAGGACATGCACGGTTTCGGGCCGAAGCTGTCGACGAGAAGACGCTGCGCCGTCCGGAAATACCTCGTAGGTAAGATCTGTGATTCGTCTAAGAACCTTGTACGGTCCAAAATAACGGCTTAGGAGTTTTTCGGATAAGCCTGGTCGCCGGACAGGGATCCACACCCACACTCGGTCCCCAGGGTGGTAGGTGACATTTCGATGGCGGAGGTTGTAACGTCGCGCGTCTGCATCTTGTTGGTGCCTGGTGTTTATGCGAGCTAGCTGACGAGCTTCTTCGGCGTATTGAGTGTATTGCTCAGCATCTTGAGCAAGTTCATTGCTTTCGTCGCACGGAAGCATAGCATCGAGCATGGTTCGCACGTTGCGTCCGTAAACAAGTCGGAAAGGCGGAAATCGCGTTGTTTCTTGCGTTGCCGTATTATAAGCAAACGTGATGTATGGAAGAATCTCGTCCCAGGTTTTATGTTGTACGTCCACGTACATTGACAGCATGTCCGCTATGGTCTTGTTAAGCCTCTCTGTCAGTCCATTGGATTGCGGATGATAAGCCGTTGTTTTTCGATGACTTGTGCAGCTCAGTTTAAAAATGTCCTCCATCATTCGTGCTGTAAACGACGTCCCTCTGTCCGTAATCACGCATGACGGGGCACCATGCCGTAGGACGATTTGGTGCACGAAGAACTGCGCGACTTCAGAGGCCGTGCCACGGGGTAACGCTTTTGTTTCAGCATAACGCGTGAGATAATCTGTCGCAACTATAATCCACTTGTTCCCAGAGGACGACAAAGGGAAGGGCCCGAGAAGGTCCATTCCCACGAGGTCAAACGGTGTCCGTGGTGGTGCGATCGGCTGGAGCAGGCCCGCGGGTCTCACAGGCGGAGTCTTGCGGCGCTGGCACTCACGGCAGCCTTTCACATATCGATGTACACTAGTTGATAGTCGCGGCCAGTAATACTGTTGGCGTACTCGGGCGAGAGTTCGCGAATAGCCCAAATGTCCTGACGTGGGCTCGTCGTGGCACGCCAGAAGAATTTCATCACGCATGTCGGCAGGAACAACGAGTAGGAAAGCCTTGTCGCTACCACGGGCGTTTTTCTTGTAAAGAATGCCTCTTCTTAGACAAAAAGAGGACAGTTCGCGAGCAATGTGTTGAGGGACCTTAGAGTTGCGGCCTTCCAGGGAATCAATGACTGGGCGTAATTCATCGTCTGACCGCTGCTTTGACATAAATTCGGAGTCACTAACTGCTCCGAGAAAGGCATCTTCATCTTCGGAGCCCCTGACAGCGTTCCCCACAGGTGCTCGAGAAAGCGCGTCGGCGTCTTCGTGTTTGCGCCCTGACCTGTACACAATCGTAATGTCAAACTCCTGCAAACGCAAACTCCACCGTGCGAGACGGCCGGATGGATCTCTGAGATTTGCCAGCCAGCAGAGCGAGTGGTGGTCAGTCACCACTTTGAAGGGACGACCGTAGAGGTAAGGCCGAAATTTGGTCGTCGCCCACACGACTGCGAGGCATTCTTTTTCTGACGTAGAATAGTTGGTCTCAGCTCGAGAAAGAGTACGACTGGCGTAAGCTATCACATGCTCAACGCCGCCGTGTCGTTGTACAAGGACAGCGCCAAGTCCGACGTTGCTGGCATCTGTATGAATTTCTGTAGCAGCGTCCTCATCAAAATGGGCAAGAACAGGGGCTGTTTGCATTCTCTGTCGTAACTCTGTGAACGCTGTATCTTGTTCTACGCCCCAAGTAAAGGGTACGTCATCTCGGGTGAGTCGCGTAAGAGGTTCAGCTATCTTAGAGAAGTTGGCGATAAATCGGCGATAATACGCGCACAAGCCGAGGAAACGGCGTACTGCTCTTTTATCTGATGGGACAGGGAAGGCGGCGACTGCAGCAGTTTTGTCTGGATCAGGTCGCACTCCATCTGCACTAATGACATGTCCCAGAAATTTCAGCTCTTCATAGCCGAAATGGCATTTTTGGGGCTTCAGCGTAAGTTCAGCTGTGCGAATGGCTTCCAGAACCTTTCTCAGACGCTTCAGATGTTCTTCAAAGCTCTCGGAAAAGATGACCACATCATCGAGGTAGACAAGGCAGCTTTGCCACTTCAAGCCAGCGAGAACTGTGTCCATCATCCTCTGAAAAGTGGCTGGTGCAGAACAGAGGCTGAAGGGAAGAACTCGGAATTCGTAAAGTCCGTCTGGAGTCACAAACGCGGTTTTTTCTCGGTCTCGTTCATCCACTTCAATTTGCCAATAGCCACTCTTTAGATCGATGGACGAAAAATACTTCGCACGTCGTAACCTGTCGAGGGAGTCGTCTACTCGTGGAAGCGGGTAGACGTCCTTTTTTGTGACGCTATTAAGCTTCCTGTAGTCAATACAGAATCGCAGCGTTCCGTCTTTTTTCTTTACTAGAACGACTGGCGAGGACCAAGCGCTGCTGGATGGTTGAATAATCCCGTCATCGAGCATCTCTTTTACTTGTGTCTGAATAGCCTCGCGTTCTTTGGCAGAAACGCGATAAGGCTGCTGCCGGATGGGGCGGACGTCATCGTCGGTAATAATTCGATGCTTCGTGAGGTGAGTTTGACGGATTTTAGAAGAAGAGGCGAAGCAAGATCTAAACTCCCTTAAAAGGTCGTGAAGTGCAGCCTTTCTCTCGTCTGACAGCGTCGAATTGATGTCGATGTGGTCTAGAAATTCCTTATCCTCATGCGTTTCCTCGGACGCGAAGCACTCCGTGACGTCGGCAACAGGTTCTCCATAGGCTAGGGTGGTTCCACGGAAAAGATGCCGGTGCTCGTAATTGAAGTTCGTAGCTAGTATCGTTGACTGTCCGTCACGGACGCGCACTACACTTCGGGCGGCACATACACCTTGGAGCAGCAGAAGTGATAAGTTGCTTTCAGCCACCACGTCGCCGTCTTGGATGTCTTCACAAGTGACTTCGATGGGAACAGTTGCTCGAGGTGGCAGCGTCACACTGTCGTCAGCAACACGCAGCGCAAGTCTACGGCAGTTATCGGCGTCTCGATCTGTTGCGCCTTGAGTCGAGAAGGTCACGATGCGCTCACGGAGATTTATGATGGCACCGTATTCCCGAAGGAAGTCCATGCCGATAATTAGCTGACGCGAACAGTCGGGGAGAACGAGGCAGCTGAGCACAAACGTTGACGCACGAATTTTCACTCTTGCGGTACAGCGACCCAGCGGTGTTACAACGTGTCCTCCAGCTGTTCGAATTCGCGTTCCATTCCACGGCGTGATCACTTTTCTGAGATCTTTCGCTAGCCTCCCGCTGATGATCGAATAGTCTGCACCAGTGTCTACCAATGCACTGACCTGAAGACCGTCAACCAGCACAGGTATGTCGAGTGACACGCGGTCACTAAGTTCAGATGCGGATGTCGGCGTTTCTTCGGCACTGCGATTATTCTCTGACGAAATGCCTTCGGCGTTGCGTGCAAGCATCGATGGGAGGTCTTCCGCACTTTGAGTCCCAGCGACCTTGCCCCCGAAGGCCGCTGCCTTCAGTTTTCCCGACGAGGGCTCGGGGAGCGTTCCCGTGCCGTCACCCCGAAACGTGGCCCAGTGGCTGCGGGTCTCCTCGGAGATGGTGACCGCGATTGCCGTCGGTTAAAGGGTGCACGCTGTTGCGCGAGATATTCTTCGATATCTCTTGGCCTTTGACCAATTCGGGGACGAGGGGAATTGACGGAAAATCCGCGCAGTCCAAGTTGCCGGTATGGGCATTCGCGGTAAATGTGACCAGCCTCACCGCAATGATAGCAGAGGGGTCGTCTGTCTGGCGTACGCCAGATATCAGACTTGCGCGTCGGTGTACGGCGACTATCGATGTCCAAATCAGCGTGCGCTGACTGAATCGCGACTGACGGCATCATTGTCTGGATCGGGACGTATGGCATTGTCTGGATCGGGACGTGCGGCACTGTCTGGATCGGGACGTGCGGCACTGGCTGGATCGGGACTCCTTGACCCGAAAGAGGAGTGGCAGATCGCAAGGCTTCCGCGTACGTACGACGGCGACTGTCAGTAGACACAGGAGCCGTTTCCAGATCAACCGACGTGGGCGGAAAACGATGGGCGTGCAGCACCTGCTGGACCTCGTCGCGGATGACACTGGTGATAGACCCAACATCGATTTGCCTTGTCTCGTACATCTTTTCCATTTCTTCCCGGACGACAGATCGAATGATCTCGCGAATCCATTCGGGGCTCTTGCTCCCAGGGGTGGCGAAAATCTCGGGAGTTGAGGCAGCATTCACTTGACGGTCAAACTGGGCAGACCGTTGGTGCAGTACTCGCTCCATTGTTGCCGCTTCAGTAAGGAACTCAGCAACACTTTTGGGGGGACTACGCACCAAACCAGCAAAAAGTTGTTCCTTCACACCACGCATGAGGTGGCGCAACTTTTTTTCTTCTGCCATAGCAGGATCCGCTCGCTTGAAAAGCCGTGTCATGTCCTCGACGTACATCGAGACGGTCTCGTTGGGCATCTGGATGCGTGATTGAAGTGCACGCTCCGCCCGTTCGCGGCGGTCGGGACTCCTGTAGGTCTCCAGGAGGCGACGCTGGAACTCGCGCCAAGATGTCAGAACATCATCCCTGTTCAAAAACCACGTCTTGGCACCGTCTTTTAGGCACGTGTACACGTTCCGGAGCTTCGCGGCATCATCCCAGTAATTGATCGCTGCGACACGTTCGAACTCACTCAGCCAGTCGTCAACATCTTCATGCTGCGCTCCGTGAAAGGGGCTAGGCATGAGCGGGTTCTGGACGGTGCAGTAGATCGGCGTGGAAGGTGTCGGAGCTTGCATGGGATCTTGTGTCGAAGTCATAGTCGCTGCGTCAGTGGTTGGTGTCTCAGGCGGTAGGCCTCGTTGGCGGCGGCTTACTCTATGAACAGGAGTGTCCACGGGTGCAGGGCTTGTGTTCCGGCTGCTGGACGGGGTCTTGGGCATCGGGTGGATTGCGAGACGTTGTACCCAGCACCTCCACCAGTCTTGTCACGTTACTCTCGACAAACTTGATAAAAAATGGGCTCGTTTAGTCGACTACTCAAGCAGCGGCTCAGAGAGATCGTCTTTGTCTTCTTTCACTCTTCGATCTCACCCAAGCAAACCATGTGGCAATATTGTTATGTACAGTTTTCCTGAATTGTGTATAATACGACAAATTCACGTGTGATTATTATTACTTAAACAGCAAATTTGACCATAATGACCCGTTTTCCTTTCAGGTCAGCTTAAAGTATGTGAAGCATCTGTGCAAAATTGACGAACTGCACTGCCTCAAGCTTGCCCCACGTTTAAAGCAGAAACATCAAAACCCAAGCCACTTCGACAAAATAGATGTTGGCACACCTTGTGCATTGTTTGACCACAGTATCTCTGCTGCTCTGCGGCTTCTGGTTGAGCAGAAAAAAAAATTGATGAGAAAGCTTTACCAACGGCTTGGTTTTTAGATCAGGTGTTCAGGTGGTTTTCGCTGATGACGTCAAGGACACCGACCTTGGCTTTGAGTGATTTGTGCCCACAAAAGGGCAAGGAGGTTGAAATATTTCTTCAGAATTTTATTGAGATGTTCAGTAAACTTAACATTTTTAACCACAGCCAGCCTAAGGCATCATGGAAGCCAGTGCAGACTGGCATGATAATAACAACTACTACAGCGTTAAATCTTCGCCAGTGGTATGTCAAGTCCAAAGGCTTGAAGTTCCTCCTCCTGAGTCGCTTCTCGCAGGACGCCCTAGAGAATCTTTTAGTGCCATAAGAGCCATGTCTCCTGTCCCCAGAGCTAGGGAATTCAAGTACACGCTGAGACTCATTGTGCTTGCACAGTTTTTAAGCCAAGCAAGCATGGCAGCTATGACACAGATGACTGTTCATTTAACAGATTTTTTCGAGCTCAAGACCAGACTTGAGGGCTGAGCTAGATGATGTAAAAATGCCTGCCATGCTTGAAAATCTTAAGCCAGAAGAGCAGGAATCGCTAGAGTACCTGGCAGGGTACATTGCTCGAAGCGTCAGTAAGAAGTATGGGCTTTGCAAAGACACGTTGGCTGGAACTGACGCTGCTTGGGCTGGCTTGTTTTTGCAGTTAAAGAATTATGTACCAAACAAGCAATCGTTATGTATACCATCAGCATCAGTCAAGTCCCTCATGAAATGCACGGAGAGTTACTTTAGAAAAAAATGAAGAGTCACTAGTAGCAGAAAATTCCCACTCAAACACGTTGCTGACGTGATTTCGGCAATGGAACCTGCATTTTCATCCCTACTTGCATGCCAAAACATTGTTGATAAGGTTGTGCAGAAGTTCTTGTTGTGTAGACTGAGGTTTAGTTTGCGTAAAAAAGAATGAATGCAGAAGAAAGCAACACAGCAAGCAAAATGTGCATCAACAAGTGTGGAAACGCGCGTTACTGTTAGTAATGTCAAGTAAGATAACTTTTTCTGGTGTTTTGCAAGGTTTTTATCTTTGTGTTTTTTATCTGTGTGACTAGTTCCGTTTGCGCAGTGGTCATACGAGAGCTATCAGTATTATTTGCTGCTGACAGTATTATTTAGAGTTGTGCGACTTGCTTGGTATACATATTTCTGTGCATTTTTGTGTGTATAAGCTGGCTTACTCTCAAACTAATGTAGCCACTTTAGTTTTTAGAAGAAAGCTGGAGATTCCACATTTATTGTCTGTTTAATAGATTCATTGTAAATTGCTAATTACTATTGCAGTTTTATTTTTCACTACTTTATTTGTACGTCATACAAGACATTTTGATACTGTTTACTTCTGCGCAACAGGATTATTTAGAGCTGTGTCATTTGCATAAAACATGAATGGCGTGAACTTACATCCTAATGTGCTATTTTAAAACCAGATTCATAACCTATTTTAAGGAGGCCATGGCACCAAATTCGCAAACTCCATTCATGCACTGCACGTTAAACAACACATCTGAGAGCAAGCAGAAAAATATTAGCATAATTTAATGTGACAGCAAATTTCTATTTTATTTTTTCAATTTAACCATACAATGACGTGGTACCACTGCGTGGTAACGAAGCGAATACTCTGGGAAATCATTAGAAGTAACTCAGGTACCACAAGCCTTTTTGAAGGTCATGCTTTTACACACTGTACATAAAGGAAGCGATTGCAAGAGCTGTAAATAGCTTGTCTATGATGCGTCATTGTTTTTAATTGTATTTTCTTAGTGATTTGCTATGCATTATACTGCGCATTTGAGTGAATTGCCAACACAATTGAGGGTGACACCCTTGATGCTTCCTGCCAAAATGGAAGTTGCTGCTTGTGAGAAGAGAGTTGCAGCAGCGTTTTGAAATGTTATAAAATGTAAGCTTAGGGTTCAAAATTGTTTGTGCATAATCAAACTGAGCGCACTACTTTGTTACAATCTTAGACTGAGAATAGAAGGGCCACAGTAACACGGCACCTTTAAAAGCATTTGCACAGCTTGGGGCAAATGTTCTGGATATTTAATTTTTGTCGGGCTTAATGATTTCAAACTCTCTTTTTAGCTAATGAACAAGAAAGCACACAAGCCGGCAGTGCTTTACAAATCGCTACTGAGTAACATGAGCAAATGCAAACTGTTCAGTACTCGCAACTGCATAGTACTGGGCAAAATATATGAGGGTACTTATTCAATTTTAAGAGTTTGTTATGCATGTCTATGGTCACTGAAGCATGAGAAGTTATTCATTGCACAGGTCTTAACAGTGAGCTTTATAGGTAAAATATATGTGGCAAATGAGATGTTAGAACTTCGTACTGTGTCAGTATTTTTAACCATGATTCTGCGCTTTAGAAAACGCAGAATTCCATAGAAGATTTACTTGGATAACAACTGGCGAGTATGAGCAGCCAGAGTCTTGACCCTAAATTTCAACAAGGTAGTCCTCTTGTTGAGATGCTAACTCCAGGACAATGCTTTCCTTGTTTTGCCCAGAATTCTCCAGTAGTAATGCTATGGAGTTAAACGCTGCTGCCAGCACGTCTGATAATGTTCGTGTCAGTTGCTTGCTACCATATGAAAATTTCGGTCATAATTTCTGTAGCTCAGATCCACCACTACAGCTGTAGCTGTCAACAAATGTCTCGACATTGTGCTAAAATGCTGCTGTTGTTTGTGTCAATGTAGCTTCACTGCGCTGTGCATGTGAATTGCCCACAATCTTGCTTTCGATTTTACATCCTTGTTGCCTGTGGATATGAGGGAAAGTCCACATAATATCTGCTTTTCTCAGGTGCTCTCGCAATCATGTGAGTGCTTGGTGTATCAATAAATAAATATTGACTGTTTACTTTTGAGTATGTCTTTGTGATTGCATCCTTAATAAAAACCAACAGATAATGAAGCCAAGGCACACAGCTGCACGCACAGTTTGTATACGCTTGCCATTCTGAAGGTGCTAATTTCGGCCGCTGCATAAAGCAATTGAGCAGAATAGTATGGTGCTCTCCCAGCAAAAGAAAGCTGTAAAAATTAGAAGTAAGTAGCTGTTCTTCCACGCCTGGCCCAGCAAGATATTGAAAGTCTGAAGATCCCAATAGCCGTTATGTCTCTAATTTTTCTCGCCTGTCATTTTCTACCAATGGTACAGTGAAGGAGAGTGAACTCCAAAAAACGTGTTCCCAATTGGTGTATTCCTTTCGTTACACTTTTAACATCTCTCATTCCAATCACCTTACAGGCCGTAATCTGAAATGCTGTATTGTTAATTATGTAATTCAGGTAACCTGTCTCCTCGGGGGAAGGTGTGTCAATTACAAAATACTATGCGACTTGAAAATAACTGCTCACGCACAAGTAATGCAGACAAAACAATAATGTGGAACAGATTTATATAGCTACAAATAGACTGCAACTTCTACAATATCAGCAGCATAAATTGGTCATAAAGGCACACAGCTGCACACATAGTTTACGCATGTCCGCCCACAAACATTCCAGATCTCTCGTGAATGAACTTTTCAATTAGCTTATTTCTTTGGCAGAACTGAAAGATTGGCAACTGCGCGTTCACAAATAATACGAGCCTTGCACGGCACTCTTTAGATTCCGATCGGGATCAGGTTTCTTGATCCGCAGTGAGACGCAGAGGGGAACTGATCACAGTAAATAAATTCAACCTTGAACTGGATTGAATGTGGCTGTGCGGCACGTTTTAAAGACAACGACAAATCGTCAGGGCACTAGTGTTTAGCACCTACAGCCGCACGACTACGGCCCCATAGAGCTAATACGCCTGTAACCGCAACATTCCGAGCAGCCCACATAAGCAGCTGCTGTCGTACATCCCCGATACGTAAATACGATAAGCCGTGTCGTAACGATACTCTGATATGACCAAAATCAACCTGCCGACAAGCAAGCATCGTATATATCTGCTTTCTTGTACACTTAGACAATCAATCTCAGTACGCCAACGAGTACGAAAACACCGACCGCACCAACCGCAAACACGACAATCTCGTGCAAACATAACCTCAAGATCCACCCAACGCACAGGTACATAGCATTTAATATGAATGCACCGAGTGGGTGTACAATTGTTATCAGCCAGGGATCTTGCGAACAGAGCAGTTGACGCAAAACAAGCCTTGTAATGCCACGAAGAGCGTTCGACAGCATCGCAACCATCGCCGCAGATGTCATATACAGCTACGGGGCTTACCGCTGATAACAATCGTTACATTCACAACAATTGATACTCCTGGATCACTTGTGGTATCCCCTTGCAGAAACACACGAAAAATATTACAGTTGCATTGAAGGGAACACGATATTCAAGCGGAGAACTCGGGTCTTCTCAACGCTCGCTAGCAATGCGTCGAACGGCCTGGAAGGGAAATGGCCGCCACCGCTCAATGTTGCCCGCATGCAGCATACCTTTGCGGTACTCCGATTTTTTTTCGGTGACCCTAACGACAACCAGCAGAGGGCGTGGTGGTCAGTCACGACGTCAAAAAGGTGCCCGTACACGTATTGTCGAAATTTCTCTGTCGCTCAAATAATGGAGAGGAATTCCTTTTCAGTGACAGAATAGTTGGTTTCGGCTTTGCTAAAAGTTTGGCTTGCGTAGGCAACCACGTACTCTTGGAAGCCGTCTTTCTGCTGCGCAAGAAAAGCGCCTAGACCGACACTATGAGCGTCGGTGTGGATCTCTGTAGGTGCCGATGGGTCGTAGTGTCGCAGAATATGTGGCGACGTGAGGAGGCGGCGCAGTTGATTGAATGAATCGTCACAGGTGTCAGACCAGGCCGAAAGATCCCTAGAGCCGGCGAGGAGCTTGGTCACAGGAACTATGGTCGTCGCGAAATTGCGGCCGAAGCGCCGGAAGTAGGAGCGAAAACCTTGAAGCTTCGGAGCTGTTTCATGGTGGTCGGTTTGGGAAACGCTGAAACGGCTGTAAGTTTGGCAGGGTCAGGAAGAATGCCGTTCTTCGAAACTACGTGACCAAGGATTGTAAGCTTTCGAGTGGCAAAGTGGTACTTTTTCAGATTTAGTTTCAGCCCCGTGGCGGAGAGAAGCGAGGACTTTCTCGGGGTGAGTTAAATGGGTCATGAAATGAGTTGAAAGGACGACAATGTCATCTAAACAACAAAGACAAACGTTCCATCTGAGGCCTCGGAGGATAGCGTCCATCATTCGCTCGAAAGTAGCTGGCGTGTTGTAGAGGCCGAAGGGCTTGACTGTGAATTCGTAGAGCCTGTCTGGCATGATGAAAGTAGTTTTTTCACGATCAGCCTCTGCCATGGGTACCTGCCAGTATCTAGAGCACAGATCTAAAGAAGAGAAAAATTCGGCTCCCTGTAGGCAGTTGAAGGCATAGTCAATGCGTGGCAGCGGATAGAGATCCTTGCGCGTGATTCGGTTGAGACGTCGGTAGTCCACGCAAAACCTGATGGATCCGTCCTTCTTTTTCACCAGCACAACTGGAGAGGCCCCGGGACTGCTTGATGGTTCGATTATGCCACGTTTCAGCATATGGTCGACCTGTTCCTTGATGGCACGGCGCTTGGCAGTTGACAGACGACATGGACACTGTCGTAATGGTGTTTTTTGACCGGTATCTATACTGTGAGCAACAGATGACGCTCGACCTAAAAAAAGGCTGATTGTGGTCAAACGAGGCTCGAAAACGCTGGAGGAGCTTGATCAGCTGTTCCTGCTGCCCAGGCGTGAGGTGACAATCAATGGACTTGCGGAATACGTCCATAGGGTCATTGGCGTAAGTGGCGGTTGTAATGACACAAGTTGGTAGAAATGGCTTGTCTGAATACATCAGGCCTTCGAAAATACAATCTAAGGTCTCGAGGCTCCCCCGACACTCTCCGCGTAGCAGGATGTATGGACAAACAGAGACGCTGAACTTATAAAGTACCGCCGAACCATTAGAAAAGCTGATGTTTGCAAACGGCAGGACAATGGTTCGGTGGAGCGCACGAGCTATAGAATGTTGGAACAAGAGCGTCGAGTTTGTGGCAGCAGGGGAAAACACAGGCACTAGGACGACGGTCAAAGGCGCGATGTGGACATCAGCTGCGGCAAACCCTGTCGAGGGACTGTGGAGGTCGGTATCAAGGCACGGATTCGTCAACGTGAGTTCAGCAGGAGCTTAGTCGACGAGGGCCTGATGAGTAGAGAGGAAATCCCATCCTGGTATGACATCGTAAGATGAACGTGGAAGAGCACCAAACTTGACGGCGTACCAAAAATCTTGAATAAGAACACGTGCTGTGCACTGAGCCGTCAGCGCAACGAAATGGGAGGTGGCTGCACGCAGGGCAAGATTCGTTAGCGGTGTTGTAAATTTTTCGAAATCACGACACAGTTTTTTACTAATTAAAGAAACGACAGAACCTGTGTCGACAAGTGCACGTACAGCGACAACTTCTACTAGCACATCAATTTTGTTGGGCGGACAAAGAGGAGGTTTTAGAAAGTACGACGATGACGCAGTTCTTGCGTCCCGAACTGCAGTTTTCCTCTCGAGCGGGACTCGTGCACCAAAACATAGGGGAGACAGATCGGCGATGGGGCGGTAATGACCGGCGAGAGTCGAGAGGGCGTCGTGGGGACAACGAGTCGGCTATAGGGGAAGATGGTCGCTGGGTATTCTGGACAGCCTGGTAATTTGCGGAATTCCCACGGTCTGGAGGCTGGAAGTTGCGACGGCGGCAGTAACGTGCTATATGTCCTACAAGACCGCATGCAAAACAGATGGGTCGATTATCGAAGGTGCGCCATGGGTTAATGACAGAAGGTGCGAGGAGTGAAGTAGGTTGGGGTGCCGTGTATGTAGACAACGTCGTAGGGTTCCTAAGGAGGACCCGGTGCCCCGGTATGCGCCAGGTCCAGGTGGAACTGGTGGTCTAGCAAGGACGGCAGCTTAGGGCAGTGGCGTAGGGACAGATGGCGATGAAGGCAGTGCCTACGTGACCTGTGTCTCAATGACCTGGCGTAGACGTGGGTCTAACGAGGTCACTAGCTCGGATGTTTCGGCCACAATGGAAAGTTGACGCGCAACTACTTCACGAATCAATTATTTGATGTGGGGCAGTAAGACAGTGTGATTAGCAGCGATGTCGTGCATGAGGGTGGAAACTTCAGCTGTATCTTCAGCGGCCCTGCGCGTCGAGAGACGCTGTTTACGCACCTCGTCGAACTCCTGAAAAAGCTGGACAACGTCAGTGACAGTTTAAGGGTTCCCAGCAACGAGCATCTGGAAGGTATCGTCGTCAACTCCTTTGATGATGTGCTTGATTTTGTCGCATTCGGTTAGAGATGCATCAACGCGCTTGCAAAGAGAGTAACTTGTAAAGGTCTCGTCCCTGCGCTGGACTCGACTACGCAGACGCTGTACCGCGCGAAGCCAGTGCACGGCGGGACGAGCAAAGACCGCGGCGATGGTTGTCTTGAAGGCAGACCAGTTGGTAATTTCGCCTTCGTGGTTCTTGAACCAGAGGCTGGACACATCAGTGATGTAAAAGCGCACATTGGTGAGCTGGTCACAGGCGTTCCATTTGTTGGAAGCGCTTACGATTTCGTACTCGATGAGCCAGTCCTCGACGTCATCTTCGTCGTTGCCGCAAAAAATTGGTGGGTCGCGTTGCCGAGGCACGCCAGTACAGAAGACTGTCGTTGGTAGAGTTGACCCACACGCACGCTAGGCACAGCGACCCTACGTTAGCAAAACGCGAGCACTCTATAGTCTGACGCCAGGCACAACAGGCGCGAGCAGCGTCTGTCTGCACCGCCTGACGGCAACCGGCGCTAAATTCGAGCCGATGCGTTATACCCAGACAACACTGCGTCTCCCTCTTTTCGTGATGGAGGGATGCCAGACGCGCTGAAACGCGCATGCGTCAAAGCAGGCAGCGTTGCGCACGCCTGAAATTATATGGCAAAACCGGCGCCTGGCGTCGCAACCCTGGCGTGACGCGACGAAATGAACGCCGGCGAGCCCGCGCACCGCGTCACGTCGAAGTGTATTGGCGCCTTGACCGTGGCATGTAGTCATGCACATTCCACACATCTCATTATTATCATGTATCCACCAGTCACATACCTTCGTCATCCATTGGCGTCACGTAATACCAGATTTGGCATATGTTAACCTAGCGAAACGGCCGTGATCTCATTATGTGCGTGGCTTGTAGTCACGTTGTTACATAAAACACGTGTCGTCATTATCATGTCTGGATGTGCCATTTACCTATGTCGTCCATCGGGTCACGAAATACTGAGTTTGTACATGCGAAGCTGGCGATACGGCCGCGAGCGCATCATGAGAGTAGCGTGTAGTCATAATGTTACATAACCCGCATTTCATGTTTATGTTTGCACCAGTATCATACCTTTGTCATCCAATTGCGTCCCGTAATACCAAATTTGGTATAAATAAAGCTAGTGAAACGGTCGCCAGTGCTTCATGAGCGTGGCATGTAGTCATGTTGTTACATGACACGCATCTAATGATTATCATGTTTGCGCCGTTCACATACCTTCGTCATTCGTTCACGTACCGTGATACCAAATTTGGTATATGTCACGCTGGCGAAACGGCCGCGAGCGCATCATGAGCGTGGCATGTAGTCATGTTGTTACATGACACGCATGTCATGATTTTCAAGTTAGGGTCTGTCGCTTGTATGGCTCATGCAATCATGTCATGCCATACAAATTTTGCAACATGCCATGTGACCGAAACTACCGCAAGAGCTGCAGAACAATTAAATGTAAATGATGACATTCATTGCATATATGTCATGATTTTCATGCCTTGAGTAGTCAATTGTGTTCTTCAAAGACTCATGTTAGGTTATACCAAATTTGGTATCGAAACCATTATCGAAACGGCCAGCAGAGCTAAAAGTCGTTGGCGGATAGATAGATAGATAGATAGATAGATAGATAGATAGATAGATAGATAGATAGATAGATAGATAGATAGATAGATAGATAGATAGATAGATAGATAGATAGATAGATAGATAGATAGATAGATAGATAGATAGATAGACAGACAGACAGACAGACAGACAGACAGACAGACAGACAGATAGACAGATAGATAGATAGATAGATAGATAGATAGATAGATAGATAGATAGATAGATAGATAGATAGATAGATAGATAGATAGATAGATAGATAGATAGATAGATAGATAGATAGATAGATAGATAGATAGATAGATAGATAGATAGATAGATAGATAGATAGATAGATAGATAGATAGATAGATAGATAGATAGATAGATAGATAGATAGATAGAAAGATAGATAGATAGATACGTTCAAAGTCGCCGAGGTCCGCTAAGAAATGCTTCGCAATTAAAACTACTCAAACATACTCGTCTAGACTTGACACTTTCCACAGATAAAAGCGACCAAAATAAATGTGACATCTTACTGACACCAACGTTCTTCTCACAAGTACGCGGCACCAGCTGCATCCTGACATGGGAAGACAGCACCGTCACTATACTAAACTACGGTGTCATAATAAGGTTTGACCACCATCTGTAATGTTGTTGGCTGTAAAAAATCAGTTAGACTAACGTAATATTTACATTATAAAGTACGCTATAACCTTGCATTTGTATCGAAAACAAAAAATAAGATTCAAAGACTACTGCCAGTGAGATGCGGCTATTGTAGCAGTTGTCAACAAAAATGCCGGCACTGGAGCGTTCGTCACGGCAATAGAGTTTCCTCTATAATTGCGGACACGCTGTAATACCTCTGTCACACGTGAACACTTAATTAAGTACACTTTGAGCGAGTGTACTTAGGTTCACAAAGTGTCATTTTTGTGGTTCGCTGCTACATGAAAAAGCGAAGTGTACTTTGGAAATCATGGCAGTGGAAATTGGCGGATTTGTAACGCAACATAACTTTGTTATTTTTGTTTCTGTGTCTTACAGTAGGACCACATTGTCTTCGTGGAATACCAGTGTCACACGTCGTCGTAAATGACTAGGGAACGACTAACCTACACGTGTGTGCAAGTGTGCCCGGAAGTAAAAAACACGACGGACGCAGCCATTGCACCGAGCGGATGTAGCCGTAAACTGCCCGAAGTTGAGAAGAGTGAGATTTTTTTTTATTCATGAGTTGTTTTTATACCAGTAGTATTCCATGCATCGAAAAGAATGGTTCAAAAATAGTATCAGCGCGGCTTGAGTAAAATCCTATTTCTGTGCAAGCCAATGGTACCGAATACAGACTTCGTATTTGCGCCCTTAGAGGTTGCACAGAGTGCACACGATCCTCCCAAGTTGCTTCAATCAGCTATTGCAACTATGAGGCGCATGGAGAAGAACAAGCGTTCGCTGGCAGCCGGGGAATCACCAACACCACCATCAGCATCATGAAGTGCAAAAGGAGTATGGAAGACAATGGCTTCTTATATAGAGGTGACGCATGATGCTACCGAAGAAGCCGACAGGTAAGAAGTGCCCATGCTTTGAAAAATAAGGATGTATGAGCTTAGCCGCGTCTTTCACATCTAGCGGCACATATAGTAGCAGAAAACTTCCACAGGTCCGGGACCACAATCCAAGTCTATTATGGTTGGCCCTTCCTGAAAGACTTTCCCGACCGTCCAGGGATTCTGGAAAGAGTGCGTAGCCGAGGAAGTGGTTGGACATTCTAGGCTGAACTGACCCCTTCGAGAACTGTGAATTAAAATAGTTTCAAAAAGCACGCGTGCAGTACGCTGGGTGATGTCTCGCATAAGTGTAGGAGAAAATGAAGCCTCAGGCTGACTGTCACCATTAGCACTAATAGTCTTTTCGTGATCACTGAATCACCCAATACTTGCCGAGCGCACCCGTTGTGTAGATTGGAATAGACATTGCTAATTACACAGCAAATGTTTCTTTGACTCCTGTCGATACGAAATTTTAAGTTTACTTAAACGCATGCAATTTAACATTGTGCTTACAGAGGTCTTGATAGTTTACCGATCAACAAGTTTCAGGGTCTAACGCAAACTTCAACGTACATCAGACAGAATGCGTTTTAGGAGACAAAAATATCAACACACATGTTTGCGATCAGCGCACGAGGAAGTGGCTGCGAAGTGTATTTACGTAAATGAAGTTGAAGTTGAAGTTTATTTCCGGCAAAAGCAAAAAAAAAAAGAAGAAAGGCACAATTTGCATAGGGGACCGGCGAAAAGGCATAAAAGCCTGACAGAGCGCCTGCCCCCTGTAAACCCAAAACACACCAAAATAACACAGTGCTCAGTGTAAAGTAAAGAGTCAATAAGAAATTAAGCATAAATAAGTTTCTACATGCAAAACATGTACAGGAAAACATAAATGAGCGAAAATTTGCGCAGGCAATGAAATCAATAAAGCATACGCGTGTCCGACAAATGAAGCAAACTGTAGAGGACATAAACAAACACTAATGCAAGACATCTAAAATACCTGAAGAAACCTTAAATTTGAATACAAGGTTTGAACAATCAAAAGACAACAACATCAATAAGGAATATGTTTGACCGATAAATGAAACACAGTTTGGATAACATAACCAAACGTTAATGTGATTTACACAAGAAAATACTTCAGGAAATATGAAACAAAGATGGTGATGGTGATTACGTTTGTGTAAATAGGAAGTGTTCCTGTATCTTCTTTTTAAAAATGCCACATGAGACTGTATTGTCAATTAGAGAAGCTACAATCGGTTGTTCGTTCAGGAAATGCGAAATTTCATACAATAGTTTTTGTGTGCCGTAATTTGTACGTGATGTTTTTTAAATAAATTTTGTTGCCAGCGAAAATCACGGTTCATAAATTCAACCTCTTTAGCAGGTGGCCACCCCAGGTGCCATGGATGCATACATTCTAGCGACACTGTCGTAGATAGCACCCATATTGGGATCTTCCAGATCTTCAGCAGGGGGCTACCAAAGACTCCATGGACGCATACATTCCATCGGTCATGTCGTGGATAGCGTCCAGGTTTTGCTGGGGAGTGCGAAACGTCTCAGCCAGCTGCTAGCCGCACGAGCATGGCGACATAATGAGCTCGATGCCGTGCCTCCGAATTACGGCCTGGAGACATCCCGAAGCGAACGGGCGTCGACGACTTATCGTATCAGCCGGGTCCTCACTGTAGGCGAGTGCCACCAGCTACGGCGATCGAAAATGCCGTGGCCGCGTCTTCGGTGGCTGGTATGGCCGCGTAGACCGCGGCCAACTTGTGGTCCAGCCTCAAGAGGAGCGACCACAGGGAACCGGGCAGTGAGGTGATGTCGAAGCAGCGCCGGTTCCAGACGAGTCCCTTGTTGAGCACACGGTCAGTGCGGCGCAGATGCAGTTGAAGAAGTCGAAAGACTCTACGGTCAAGCCCTTGCCTCCGTCACGAGAAGTTGATGCGAACGCAGCACAAAGTTACAAGAAAATCTCAACTTATTTCTTGGAAATTAAAGTACTTGTGACGCTATGATGACTGGGCGACGTGGCGTGGCTCATACCCATGTTTATTCTTGTCACTTCTTCCTCCTCTGCTTCTACCAACCATCGCTACCTTCTTACGTCCCACGATTCCCCCTCCCCCCGAAAGAAGGCATGGATTACGAACAAGAAAAAGTAAACAAGTAGAGATAAAAGTCACAAATGTCGAAATTCACAATTGGTTCTCTGCTCCAGGGGAGTTCCGTAAACTTTCAAAGACTTCAGGGGAGAGTGCAGCAGTCCGGTTAACGCAGGAGTTCTGGTGGGCGAGGCTGGTGGTTGCGTCCAGGATAACACAAAAATGCTTTGGACGTTGAGATAGGGGTAATCACAGCTGGCATTATTATAAAGAATGAACGAGGTTCGAACATCTTGCAGAATGGACAGTTCGGATATCGTAGGCATGGAATTCTTCGTCGTGGCACAGGTCGTGCAGGCAGCTTGCGTGCGCGTTGATCGAGGTTGATTGGGTGCTTCCTGTGTTTATGCCGAATAAAAGGGGTGCTTTTGTGGCTTTTGAAGATTTTTCTATGGCGATGTCGCAGATGGTTTGATGAAAGGCACATTCTTGATCTTTGGTGGAGAATGTATCCACGACGATGGGCCTTTTTGTAATGTTCTTTGAGCCTTAAAAGTGGTTTCGATGAGGTTTCCTTTCGTCGTTGACAATGTTGAAGTATACGTTGACGTTGTAGTTTCTTGGTTTGGTCGACTTGCTTGTGGTGTGACATTGATCGTGCTGTGTCAGGATTCTTAGCAAGTCCTTCGCAGGCTTCTACGACGTGAACCAATGCAGATGTTTCCGGCAAAAAACAATCTGCAAGGTTCCGTGCACTTGAATCTTCTGTATTCATAAATCGTTCATTGTTGGTGGTTGCCTGAAGATTACTTGTGTCATCAGAAGTCGCACCTGTGCTTTTGTTTTCATTGTTGGCAGTGAGGTTGTATACTGGATTCACGTCACTTCGATCTTGTAATTGATTAACACTGGACGCTTCTGCAGAAGACTTTCCTTCACAAGATGCTGATTGTGAATGCTACTGTCTTTGTGGCACTGCTGAGCTGAATGCCAAGTCAGTTTGCAAAGTACGCATCCGGCATGAAGTATTAAATGCATCTCGGTCATTAATAACGGATTCGATTCATTTATGCAGCGGTGAGTTGAGCATTGGTGATATATCCGTGGATGAGGAACCAGGTGGAAGGTTGGGAACATGACCACGTGGTTTTTGCGTGAGCATGTGGCTAACTTCACCTGACGGGAATTGTAAATTCATGCTCTGTACTCGAGTGCTTGAAGGCTGCTTATGACTACGATGACTGAGTTTGAATGCACTGAGAGTGCGTGTGCTAATCGAATCTTCATTATAGTCTTGAAACCAGATGATAATTCCTTTTATCTTTTGCCAATACTCGTCGTTGTCGAATATGTGGGTGAGGTAAAACTTAAATGCCTCACCGGTGACATAGTCGCTGAAGTTCGTAACCATCTCCCGTTCCGACCAAGATGCAGCGGTAGCGTGGAACTCGAACAGGTCGAACCAGTCCTGTACAGGTCCATCGTGCGCTGCTCCGGTGTACTTGGGGATAGGAAGGTCTGTCATTGATTCTGTCATAGTGCTGGTCGCTGTGTGCGGCTAGGAGATGATTCCGTAGTCGATGTATGGTCAGGGCGTCTCGTGGAGAACTGCGTCGATGATGAGACACTGATGAAGTGGCTGGGAGGTCTTCATCCTGCCGACTCTCGTATGACGCTATGATGAGTGGGAGACGTGGCGTGGCTCATACCCCATGTTTATTCTTGTCACTTCTTCCTCCTCTGCTTCTACCAGCCATCGCTACCTTCTTACGTCACATACTCATATTGGTTGACGCATTATTCATCCTGATCCGGGGGGTTTTCTCGGCACCAACCCCTATCTGTGTGGTTTGATCGCGAGGACAGCTAAACACGATACTAATTAATCACTGCAGACGTCTGGTAAATTAATGTTTCTAAGTAGTTGAAGTTATATATTCCCAACATTGGAATTAAATTCGTGATGCTTTACTCTGAGAAATTCGTGTGGAAAGCCTTGTGCTATCGAGCTACAAATGCTCCAATTTTCTTTCGTCTTCTGCGTTCTTGCGCTGAGCAAGTAGCCGTCACGAGGCAGTTAAAGGTTGAATTTATCAGCGAAAGCCAGAAGAACGTCTTATACGAGGTCATTATTCCATGCACAAGTGCTCACGCCCAGTTTCCCTTGATTTTCTGGCACCTTTTCACTATCTGAAGTAGTCAGCTTCGAACTGCAGACATCCTACTGTTCATACGAGCACACAAGTATTACGTCATCGTGGGTGGTACAGGACATTTTCCTAATGAAGGTAGAGAGAAAAAAACCTGAAGAGAGAGCGGAGGAAGGAAACCAGGTAGACGGAGAACTTATGCGTCGCTTTTAGGGGCTTGGTGTGCTTGATCTTCCCCGAATAATGGAGGAAAGCAGCGCGAAGGACTAAAGACCAGACAGAGTATCACACATTGTATGTGTCCTCTGTCTGGTCTTTCGCGCTGTTTCCCCCCCCCCCATATGTCTTGCCCGCAGGCCCAAGCAACAGCTTTACCAACCCTCTCATCACTCTTAGCGCCACCTCTGCTTACCAAGTAACCTCAGCGTTGTTTAGCTGTTCCACATGAAGGTTACGTTCTGGTAAGCATACCTCGAAGGTACACGAGTGTCGAGCAGAGCTGGCACAGGAACTTCCGCAGGTGGAGCTCGTGGACGCAGAGGTCTCTGACAGCCATGATGCCAGTGAAGTGCTCAAGGCCGTCTTCGGGTGCCAGGGTGATCAAGTAAACCTGGATGCCTGGCGCGATGGCCGCCACTGCCAGTACGGACAAGACGTGCGGGTGG
Organism: Rhipicephalus microplus; assembly: GCF_013339725.1. NCBI lineage: Eukaryota > Metazoa > Arthropoda > Arachnida > Ixodida > Ixodidae > Rhipicephalus > Rhipicephalus microplus. The sequence continues at coordinate 129,071,543 of NC_051168.1, read as the reverse complement.
TCAAGGAGAGCCCAGTGCCACAAGTTGTCATCCCCCAGGAGCCGTTCCGCGTTGTAGTTGGGCGCCCTGTCATTCAGTGAGCTTAAATGAAGCCTCTTAATTTTTATGCACACCTAACTGAACTCCGAATTTGTACGGCATATATGTTAACGTGTCAAATGCTATTTCTTGATTATGTCCTAAATATTTTCTGGCAGATGTTCATGTGCTCAAAGAGCAAAATTTGCACTGTTGTAGGAGGTTTGTATGTTTGCAGGTGAATATCCGCGAACAATCTACAAGTTGGAAGCATTTCGGCGCGCACACAATGGATGAAAAACGGAAGGCCAGAAGACAAATAGGCGTGAACTCACAATGTTTATCAAAATAATTACAATATATATGCCCCAAGGTAGCTCAAGAGTGCATATGCGTTAGAAGGGACCAAAAAAGAAGCAAATCAAAAGAAAAACAAAAGAAACTACACTGTCACAGTAATTTTCACATAAGTGGTATTTATAACGTGCAACAGAATACAAAAGTCATGTATGGCTCAATAGGGTACATTCCTTGTCAGTACAATTGAAGGATGCTTCCGCAATAATAAGTACACTTTCTGATTTGAAAGGCTTGTACTAGTTGGCTTGTTTTTGTGATAAAATGCTCGTGTCACAACAAACAAAATAACAATGGCAGTTCTGCAATGCTTGGCTATGTGGGAGTGATTGCTATTGTACGAAGACATTATATACTCAATATGACGAGTGTTAATACACTGGCCAATCTGATCTATATACACAAGACCACAGGTTAAGGGCAATAAATAAACTGCCCCTTTCATGCACCTCACGAGCTTTCCACTTTCATTTGAAAGTCAAACACATTTTTATTGATTTTGTCAAATGTTTCGTTCGCCGCACGGCAGATGGGTTGAACTTAGTACAATGCATTGAAAACAACCTGTACACCAAAATTATTTACTATCTCCTTGAGCTCATGTGAAAACCGACGATGTATGGTATGGTAAAACAGCAGAGCGTTTTCAAGCCAACTCGTCCAGCCCTCTACACTATCATAATCGACAAGTACTCTCATTTTCAATTCAAACTGACTATGAAATTTCCCTTCACAAAAGCCTCCCTGCCTCCGGGTAAGTACGACACAAAAAAAAATCTTTTACGGCACCGGTTTTTTTTTTTTTTTTGTCGTCGTCTTTCACAGGCGATGACCGAGTACATCGGCTCCACAAAAAAACAATATTTGCCCCCCCCCCCTTTTAGTTGCTTGTGGGGGGGGGGGTGCCCTCCACGTGTAGACGCCTATGGCAGCGCCTTTTATTACATATTTTTCTAAATATTACACTAGTAGCAGTAGTGATTATGAACGGAAAAAAAAGAGCGAATTTCTGTCTGCCTTGTAGGCGGCACGGCTAAGCTCATTTTAGGGGATGGGGTAAAGGGGTGAAAAAATAGTGGAAAGAAAAATATAGAAGAAAGAGCACTGGCCCCACTCAAGTGAAGAAACAAGGCATGGAAAAGATGGCGGACACGCTCAAAGGAGTCTGAGGATGGGGTACCGATCTGCAGGAGCTCCACTTCGTCAGGAGATCGCGGGCAGCGGGCGCATCGGCGAGAGCTTCGCTGGTGTCAGAGATCGCGGACGACCCAACTGTTCAGCGCGGGGTCCACCCAGCAAATGCTCTAATACTTGAGGTTGCACGCCCAAAGTGCAGGCAGAAATTCTTTTTCGGGAAGCAGGGAGCACCTCCTTGACCTGAAGGGGGGGGGGTGTAGGCAAATGCCCCTCTCCATTCTTGAACGGGAGGGGGGGGGGGGGGGGGGGCAGGCGCTGTATGTGTGATGGGATGTACACAGGTCTGGTGTGCACACCCCAAATTGCGCAACATGCCGTACGACTCACCTGACCGCCATGTATCGCTTTCTGTCCAGCGCACAGCTGATCCAGTAGGTCATGTGGTCCGACTCGGAGAAGTATCGCTGCATGCAGAAGTTGACCCCGTAGCCACTGAAGTGGACGAGAGAGGACAGGCAAGCCCGACGACGGAGACACTCGGTGAAGACCTGCGTCAGGGTCTTCCACTGCGGCATAGAACGCGTCGCGACCAACCTGCGTCGGTGCACAGTTCTTGCAGCATCGACACGCGAGAATGAAGGGTGTGAATTCGAACGGAACGCTCCAGCCGAAACTCGACAGCGGCCATCTTGCTTGCTTCTGTCGTCTTCTAAGTCCATGCATCGCGTGTCACGTTCTTGTTCTCCTCTACTGCAGCATTGATGTGGCTCACGACCACTGTGGGTGATTGGCCATGGAAGAATTGAGTTTGTTGTTTGTTTGACTTTCAAAATCATTGGCACGTTCCCACTCTGAGGTATTGAGTGGTCTTATAAAATATTTTGTTAATATTGATATGATATACATGGAGATGTTAGCGCACATGTTAGGCGCCGACTACTCTTAGTCCTTGAATGAATGTTGAAATATATCTTAAAGGAAAAATAATAATCTTGTGAAATTCCAGAATGATGAAGGTTATAGAATGAAACCAATACGAATGTTTTACGAAATTTTGATGCTCTCTAAAATATTCAAGAAATACTGATATTTATTTGTAAATAATACTAAATACATCAACAATCTAATATTAAAAAGAAATAAAAATAAAAGTTAGTGCATGCGTCTACACGGAAGTATAATAATGAGATGGATAGTAAAGGTTAGTTTGTTGGTGTTTCTTCAGCCATTTGAAGCAACATAATCCGAGTGATAATTCATGAATCAGAAGGCATGAAGGTACCTTTAAAAATTTAAATAACTTTATAAAATGTAAAGGTTTAGAAACGAATAGTTTATCACAAACTAATTATTGATAGAAATAAATGAACGACTATAATCTACGAGAGAAACGTGTTCTCTATATGTATTAACTATATATCTATAGCCATGTTTCATTGAATAAATCATAAGATCAACAGTACCGTCAGTGGTACTGTTCACGCTACTGGAAAACCCTTGCAAGCCTTTTGACGATTTCCTAACGTAGCCTTCGTTCAATTTTCTACAAGCCCGCTGGATCAACACTTGTTTAACGCTCTTGTGGATCTCTGAAATTCAGTCTTGCGTCGTACGAATTGCAATTCGCACGTGAGGCCCCCGGAACGCCTTTATGCGCTCCCATAGTAGGGTACCTAGTACTTTAAATCTTCAACAACTCTTTCTAAACACACCTCGTGAAGCGTGCCTGGCCCATTGTAAAACGTTAAGGATTCACATCGATACATATCTTGGCTGTGCACGGCGTTCTCTAGCGTAAGCAACACTCGCCGAGGCTGAGCAGTTTCGCGTGGATTATCAGAGCCGTGATGTTCATGCCCGAGGTGCACTGACGCCACCTCGTGAACAGCTGGCGTGCCCGAGCAATGTCACCTAGGAAAAAAATGGCAGCATATCCATGGAGTGAATGAAGGAGAGTGGAGCGAAGCATCCATCCGTTCATTCGTTCTTGCTTCCGTTCTTCCATGCGTGCGTCTGTGTGGCCGCCCGTGCGTCCATCCGCACATTCATGCGCGCGTCTGTTCATGCGTCCGCACGTCCATCTGTGCGTCCGTCTCCGCGTTCGTCCATGCATCCGTTCCTGCGTCCATCCATGCGTCCATTCGTCCATGCTGCCATCCGTGCGTCCGTCTATGCATCTGTCTGTGTGTCCATTCGTCCACCTATTCAACACTCCAAGTACTACCATCTCACATCTTTTCATCATATATCCCTCATATAGAAGCACCGTCATCCAGCGGCCATTCCAAGGACTGAACAAGAGAAGACACATGCACACTTTTACGGCTTGCGCTTTGTATCAACTTCCCACCTTTAACCACCTCAAGTTCATGGTATGTACCAGTTCACTGTATTCATGGCACTGCGGCCCAACGCTCGCAAAACCTTTCTAAAACCAAGGAGGTTACGCCCAGCGTGTATAACGTAGCAACCCTTTCTTGTGAGATAGTGCTCAATGTATGTACATGCTAATGGCTACTAAGGGGGAATGAGAGACAGGAGAATTCGGCTTTTAGTTAACGCGCACGCTGCGATTTTTTTTATTGTTCAACAACGCACAGAAGAAATCTCCCACCAGCACTACCTTGGAGGTCAAAATGTAAGACTGGTTACACACTACTTATACGACTACGATGGACGAACGGGTGCCGCTATAAGAAGCTTCGCTCCTAAAATATTGTTACGAGAAGGAGACCGACTCCTAGGGGTTGTCACAGATGTATTTTCAGCCGGTTAAGCGAGCAGCGCCAGCCTCAGAGATTAGCTCGCGCCAGTCTATATGCTTTCGTCTTCTTCATCACCATGCACTAGCACGTAGCATCACCCCCGGCAGCGGAGGCACCGCCCCGCTGCTTTAAAGGTCGTCATCTGACGCCTTCTAGATCTTGATCCGTGAGACGTGTACAATATCACTGGACCGCACAGCAGATAATGATGGACAGATGGGGCGGATGTCATAGGTGACAGGTGTTACTCGACTCAATAGACGGTAAGGTCGCGCGTAATGAGACAAACGAGTTTTTTCTGATAGGCCCACCAGACAATGAAGGGACCACAGTAAAACGAGGGTACCGAGAGCGAAATGTACGTCTTGATGTTTCGCATCGTACCGACGGCATTGGTTGGTCTGCGACGCCATCAGCCGAGCGCGGGCAATCTGAAGGGCATGATGGGCTCGCGCAATTGCGTCGCGGGTATACTCGCTGGTGGACGAGGTGTGAGCTGAGATGACTGTGTCCAGTGGTAAAGTCGGCTCTCTTCCCTACAATAAGTAGAACGGCGAAAAGCCCGCTGTGTCGTGACGGGAGGAATTATACGCGAAAGTTGCGTAGGGTGAGGCAAGGTCCCAGTCTCGGTGGTCGGGCGACACGTGCATAGCGAGCATAGTTGTTAGTGTACGGTCAAATCGTTCCGTTATGCCGTTTGTTTGAGGGTGGTAAGTGGTTGTCAGTGTGTGTTGCGTGGAACAAGGACGCAGAATGTCGGCGATGACTTGGGACAGAAAAGTACGGCCACTGTCTGTGAGGAGTTGTCTCGGAGCAGCGTGAATCAATATAACATCCCGTAACAAGAAGTCAGCGACGTCGGTTGCACAGCTGGTCGGTAGAGCTTGCCTAACAGCGTAGCATGCAGCGTAGTCAGTAATCACGGCTATCCATTAGTTTCCCAATGTTGACGTGAAAGAAGGACCGAGCAGGTCTAACCGAACGCGGTAAAATTGTTCCGCGGGTATGTCGATTGGTTGAAGATGGTAGCAGCGGGTAGCAGCGATGGCGTTTTACGACGTTGGCATAGGTCACACGTGGAGACGTATCGGCGTACCGAGCGAGCAAGGCCTGGCCAGAAGAAACGGCGCCGGACGCGCTCGTACGTGCGGGACACGCCAAGGTGTCCAGCCGTGGGATCGTCGTGAAGTTCGTTGAGAACAGAGCGGCACGAATTCTGAGGCACAACAATGAGAAGGTCCGTACGGCTGATGATGTCAAGCAGCACTGAATCACGCTTCTTTGCTTCCCCAATGTTAAGGAAGTCGGACACTGATAAGATAGAGTTCTCTGTGCACTTGTCAGTGTCCTCATAATCGTTGACATGGTACCGGGAAAGGCAATCGGCATCATGGTGTAGGCGGCCAGATTTGTAGACCACCAAATAGGAAAACACTTGCAGGCGCGAAGCCCAGCGACCAAGGGGGCCTGATAGATCTTTCAGAGAGTTGAGCCAGCGGAGCACATGGTGATCGGTAACTACCGAAAATGGGCGTCCGTATAGGTAAGGTCGGAATTTCACCACTACCCATACAAGAGCCAAGCACTCACGCTCTGTGATCGAATAGTTACGTTCAGGGGCGGATAGGAGGCAGCTGGCATATGCAATAACGCAATATAGCCATGTTATTTCTGAGCCAGCACTGCACCAATGCCATGTCCACTTGCATCTGTACGGATCTCCGTAGGGACCACAGGGTTAAAGTGTACCATAATTGTAGGAGTAGTGAGAAGAGCGGTGAGAGTCGAGAACGCAGAAGCCTCTTCTGAGCCCCATGAAAACGGGACGTACTTCTTGAGGAGCTGCGTAAGCGGCTTCGCTAGGTGCACAAAATTTTTCACGAAGCGTTGGAAGTAGGAACATAGTCCGATAAAGCTGCGAACATTCTTCGCAGATCGTGGTACAAGAAAGTTTTTGACAGCACTGATATTTGCCGGGTCTGATTGTACATCGTTGGCGTCTACGAAATGGCCAAGTACTGTGATTTGATGGCATCCAAAGTGACATTTGGGCGAGTCGAGCTGCAGGCCAGTGATACGGAAGATGCCTAAGATGGCTGAGAGGCGCTCTATATGAGTTTAAAGAGTTGATGAAAAGACGATGACGTCGTTCAAGTAGCTCAAACAGGTGGACCATTAGAATCCTCTGAGCAGGGAGCTCATCATTCGTTCGAAAGTGGCTGGAGCGTTACAAAGGCCGAAGGACATGACCTTGAACTGATATAGGCCATTGGGGGTGATTAATGCTGTCTTTTCATGGTCCATTTCATCTATCTATATCTGCCAGTAGCCGGAACGAAGGTATTTGGAGGAAAAATAGTGGGACCCATAGAGGCAATCAAGCGCATCATCTATTAGTGGCAGAGGGTCCATGTGTTTTTTGGTAATTTTGTTGAGGTGTCAATAATCAACGCAGAAATGCCAAGCACCGTCTTTCTTGTGGACTAGCACTACAGGAGAAGGCCAAGGACTGCAGGATAGCTCAATGATATTCTTGGCGAGCACTTTGTCGACCTCACTTTGGATAATGTGACGCTAGGCCGCGGACACCCGATATGGACACCTATAAATAGGATGCTCATTACCTGTGTTTATGCGGCGGGTCATACCAGTAGCTTTCCCCAACGAACAGCCGCTAAAGTCAAAAACGTCGATGTAGGACAGCAGAGCCCGGTGAAGCTCGTCAGTCTGCTGCGGCGTTAAGTTGGAAGCGATCACCGACATAATAGCGCTGTCGGAGCAAGTGTCAGATTGATGTTGAGCGTGGGGGTCAGAAGGAGTGGCCATCGCAGAAACATCTACCGCATTGTCTTCTAGGGTGCAGAGCAACGCCAAAGAGATCCCTTGTTGCAGCATTTGAGGTGTCAAGCTAAAGTTGACATCTGGGAGGCACGTAGCATTTCCAGCGACGGACAGACTGATGAGCGGTAATATAATGCCACAGTTTATGAGTACATCGGCGATAGGGGTCAGAACATAGTCACCGTCGGGAACTGGTGGTATTGAGACGAGGTCTACGTAGGCCAGTGTCTGTGGAGGGAGACACGCATGTCCCGTTGTGCAGAGGTGACTCGGCAGCTGTGCAAGAGGTTCTGCTGCGGGCGAGTGTAGACGGCGCGTACTGGTCGAACAGTCAATGAAGGCAGAACGCGCGGACAGGAATTCGAGGCTTAAGATTACGTCATGGGGGCATTTATCAAGGACGGTGAAGAGAACAACTGTGTGTCGATCCGCAATGCTTACACGAGCGGAGCACATTCCAACGATAGATGCTATTCCGCCATCCGCAACAGGCACGAACTGAGTCGTCGCAGGTGTGAGAACCTTCTTGAGCTTGCGGCGAAAATCACTCGTCATCACAGAAAGCTGAGCGCCGGTGCCAACAAGAGCAGTGACATGTACGCCATCTACTTGTACGTCTATAAGGTTCAGTTTTGTTTGCATGGTCAAGACGGGATTTTCCGTCAGTCCGAGCGATGCAGCGTTACCTCCGGGGGCTGTAACGCTTAGTTTTCTTTCGGGAAACCTCGTGGGAAGGCGGGGGAACGCAGTCGGCGGGGCTGCAAAGAACGAGACTGGCGACGTTGGGGGGGGGGGGATGGAAAGCGGGAGTAGCGGTGTTCAGTAGCAGGTTCTTGGGCAAAATGGTCGCGGCTGGTCTCATGGCGATAGGCAGGACGTGCATGGAAGGTACGAGAGGAGGCTTGTGCAGGAAGGCTCCAGCGACTTCTGAAATGGCGAGAAATGTGCTCAATTCGGTGACACGAGAAACAGATCGGCTTGTCATCGTGTTATCGCCATACGGATGGATTACAAAACGTTGAGGGAGAGCCAGTCAGGAAGGGACGTGCAGACGTGTATTGGGGCTCGAAGTCGGTGCGGGGAGGTGTTGAAATTCCCCAGCTGGTGATTTCTTACCGGACGACTGTTTGAATGAGGGGCAACGTAATTGGAGGAGAGGGGTCAGGGGACATGGGTCCCACCTTAGCTGGAGCAGCCGCTTCAAGTTCCCGCCTGACGAGTCGCGTCAAGTTGTCACAGGTGTCTGGTGGATGATATGTGTCGAGACACGAGGACGATGCAGCGGTGTTCGGAAGCCGCTGGATTAGATGGGAGATGCACCTGCTTTTAGCTTGTTGGAACCGGCGGTATTCTTGAATAATCGCTTCAACAGATGACACATTGTTGAATACAAACAGGTTGAACGCATCATCGGTGATACCCTTTACAAAATGGCCAACTTTGTCAGGCTCAGACATGTTTTCGTCAGCTTGGTGGCATAGTGAGAGGACAGCCTGAATGTAACTGATGTAGGACTCCGTGGAAGATTGTGCGCGAGTCGACAACTCATTCTTCGCGGCTTCACGACGACCAAAGGGGTTGCCAAAAAGCTCACGGGTCTTTTTTTTCTTGAAGCTGTCCCAACTTGTAATTTTATGCTCATGGTTGTCAAACCAAACACGGGGTGTTCCGTCGAGATAAAAGATGACGTTCACGAGCATAAGTGTGGGATCCCACCTGTAAGTGGTGCTGACGCGTTCGTAGAGGCGTAGCCACTGGTCGACGTCAGAATCCTCGCGGCCCGAGAGCACGCCGGGGTCTTTGAGGGCGGGAAGCGTCACGAAAGTTGTTGTGGGCGCTGGTTTGACAGGCCGGGCCGAAGGGCGGGCGACCGGGAGGATGTAGCCGAGTCTTGAGTGGTCATGTTGAAAGCCACGAAGGAGCGTCCATTCGGAGTTCCGTGGCGAGAATGGGGATCGCACAACTCCACCAAAAATGTTACGAGAAGGAGACCGACATGGAAGGGTAGTCACAGATGTATGTTCAGCCGGTTAAGCGAGCAGCGCCAGCCTCAGAGATGATGATGATGATGATGATGATGATGATGATGATGATCCTTGATCCTCTGGCGCACACCCACAAAAGGGGATCGGCCAAGAACCGGGCGGCAGGATCTTAACTAAAAGGCTAATGGTTTTTCAAACAAAACGTAATTTTGGGCTGAAAAAAATATAGAAAGAAAAGCCGAAAATCGAAAAAGGAGTATATCTGAGCAGGAAGCGATGCAGGCTATCAGATGCGATTTTAGACATAGGTAATAGTGAGTCAACACTGATATATATATATATATATATAAATACATATACACACACATACATATATACATATACATATATACATATATATATAGGCACATTAACATGGCAATCGCTTTGTTTCAATTATGTATTCAAATACCGCAGAGCAGACGTCCCTGTTGCTATAACCGAATTTGATGCTGCCAAACGACAAAATTACTGCCACATTTAATTCTAATCCCAATTTTTCAAGTGGAGCTACCAGGTATCTTTTTCGCTGATGAGAATATCGGCGACAGAACAAAAAGAAGTGATCTATCGTTTCCATTTCTTCGCAAGTCTCACATAAAGGTGACGCCTTTAGACCAACTTTATGCAAATAATTCAGTTGCGGCATTCTGCAACGAAATCTTGTAAAAGTAACTTCCAAGTGCCGTGTTTCCCACCACTGTCTATTCCAGCGGCATCTTAGATTAACTCCCACCAGTTTGTTTGTTTGCAGCCTAGAATCCATGGCTCATACCCACTCTGGCGGATCGGCCAAGAGAACATATAGTCTCATGTGGACGATAACTTCACAATTGCTTACAACAAAAAAGGGGGGGGGGGGAAGCCGTAGAAAGGGGACAATATATTAAAAAAAGAAAGAAACCAAAGATTCAGATCGTGAGAAAAAATCAACAAGAAAGTAGACTAATAGCTATACCTTGATTTTAGAAGCCGACCAGGCAGCTGGTTTTGCCAAACCCGATTGATTTGGTATGTCACGGATTTATCCAGATTTCAAAATTACTTCTCGACTACTATTTTTGAGTATCTGTTAACGTGGGCTTTATGTTGAAAAACGTTTAGAGTCTTGAATAAAATTACAGACCGCATCGAATGCATCTTTGTGGCAATTTCCCAAAACAGAGGCACAAAATTTAGAACATTTTCTGTGGTTAAACTTAAACCTAGCTTCGCTAATAGAATATCTAGAAGTCTTTTCCTAATTACTGCATAGTTCCGACATGAGCCAAAATAATCATTAATAGTTTCTGACTCTTCGCAAATTGGAGAAAAGGGGGGGGGGGAGTGCCAGACCAGCTCTGTGTAAATAAAAACTTAATGGGAGGACACGGCACCAGATGCTGGAGATGATCATTTCAAGTTTTTTTGACGGACTACACTGGGCTTTCTATGGAAATTTGAGGTGTTGATAATCTGTCGATTGTGTGATATTTTCTAAATTATCTGTTAAAACAGCGAATTTACACTATCTAGCCCCTGATAAGTATTCTAACTCGGGAAGTACTGAAATTACTGGTCCATCAAGTGATGTTCGTGCCAAAGCATCTGCCAATTCGTTTAATTGTAATCCGCAGTGACCTTGGACCCACACTAATTTCTGGAGTTTTAAATGCGGCGGTGCTAATGTGTGGAACGCTGCTAGGGCACGAGATTGTTCTTAGGTTGTAAGAGCGGCACACACCGAAAGTGAGTCTGTTAGGATAATTGCACTGGTCTCGGTCGTAGGAATTTTACGAAGAGCTAAAGTAATAGCTACTATAGCTCGGCTTCAAATATAGGAGTGAAATCTGGAAGCCTCACTGAAAAAGATCAGCTGTGGAAATCAGACGCAATTCCTACGCCTGTCTTTTCATTGTTAACAGAAGCATTTGTAGCTATTACATTCTTTGTTTCTGCATGTACCAAGTAATCTTTTATTGTAGTGGTCAAAAATCTAAGAGATTGCATCTTGGCTTGTGGGTGGAAGCTTTCAACGTACTCTATTCTAATATTGAGGGTTGAGGAATTAGTTTCAATTACCGTGCTAATGTCTACATTTATGCAATCCAGTTTGTTTTCAACAAAAATTATTTGAGGGGTATGAGATCGAGGCCAATGTGCAAGAAAGAAAGAGTCAGGGTCGCTGATAAATGCGTACTCTGATCTTCGCACCGGTAAACTGTAGAACTCGAAGAAGGTTTCAACCGTTAGAATGCGGAATCGACAGAGCAGTGTTGACAATCGCGCTTCTTGGTACAATACATTATTCGCCACGAACCTGGGAAGTCCCAGGCATATTCACACGGCTTCTCGCTCTAACATTACTAGTGGTTTAATTTTATAACCAGTGGCCTCCGAGAATAATACACACCCTCATTCCAATAGTGGTCGCACATACATTTTATATAACATTAACATTGTGTCTCTGCGCAGCCCGTATTTTCTGTTGCTTAACCTGCGTAATAAACCTAACGCCCGTTGTGCCTTTGCTGTTATATATTCTATATGTGGGCTCCAATTTAGCTTTTCATTATAAATCATTCCTAAGTACTTGACTGAATCTACTTGTGGAATAGGTTCCCGATTATACAATACAGAAATTGAAACTGTATCTGCTATAGAAAACACCAAGAGCGCACTTTTACTGATGTTCAATGATAATGAAATGGATTGCAACCAAATTTTAGAGTAATAATATATCTTTGCAATTTTTGATGTAGTGAGTAAGTGTCGCTCTCGGCAGCGAAGAACGCGATATCGTCTGCATAAATGCAGACACTGACATCCTGAACAATTGGAATAGAGCTCAACCATTTATTGAATAATGCTGGAGATAGGACGGCCCCTTGGGGAACACAAAGTTTCTGTTTGAATTCATGCGAACAACAGCCATCTTTCACGCAGTACAATTCCCTTGATTTTAGTAATTCTGCTATCCACTCAGTAATTTAATGAGAAAACTTTAGGCTCTGCAAGGTGTTCAGTAGAATAGAGTGCTCGACACTGTCAAATGCTTTAGCTATGTCGAGCGTATTCCCTTTTCCTTTCCTTCAACCACACATTCGATTCCTCGTTGTTTGCTAGAAGCTGCGGCTTAGCTACGAATTTCCGGGGCTTCGCTTCTCCTCGCAAAGTGCAGTCACAACCAGTTTGGTTTTAGCTTTCAGCCCAAACTGCAAATACCACGCTGGTTCCGGCATTTCCAGATCCTCGGTGACCTCGAAAACGGCCCAGCTGCCTCTTTGTTTGCCTCAAGAGCCTTGCATAGAGTTGAGCTCACAATGGTCTTTTTTGGTTCGCGCGTTTTCTTTGTGCGAATCAGTTCTGAAACCCCTTGTTCACGTTTTGCTGAAAGGAAATCGACCCGTCTTGACGGCACATCTTTGATTGGAATGCGTCGAAATATTTTCGTCCAGTTCACAAAGGCCGAAAAAGTTCAGTAAGGGTGACGATCATAACAAAGTGCATTCCTCGATCGAATAAGCTCATTTATGGTCAGATAGAGAAAGTGGATCAGGCAATTTTCGAAGAGACGCCAGACGACCTGTTGGACAGCGAGACGTAAGACGCTGGAGAATACCGTGACAAGATTGTTACTCTCACAGCGAATTTACGAGTCAAGCTGAATGAATGTCTGGCGCCTACAGCCCCGCGCTTTACGAACGTTCACATCCGTTATCGTCTTGCAAAGCAAGCTTCCCCAACTAGTACTTGCAAAACTTGATAGTAACTGCAGACTATGGCCGAGATTTTGGACGCAGTTTACATAAGCAGTCCACGCAACAGCTAGTTAAGCACAGCTGACAAGTTCAACTACTTGAATAGCTTAGTTACCGGAGTGGCCGCTTCGGTCATATCGGGATTACAAGCTACCGAGGAGTGCTATAAAGACCTTCGAGTCACTTGTCGGAAAGCTGTTGCTGAAGAAGATGTAACAAAAACTCGTCACGCCCCAGAAAAAGGAGGACTAAAACCCAGTCATCCACGTGACGTTTCCACGACAGCTGCTCTACAAAGCTCCACGAAAAGTCCACAACAATGCCTGTTCTGCCAGTCTGAAAAGCATTCTGCCGAAGTCTTTGATATGAAGGATATCGATTTCTCAAACAAAAAGAGATGGTCATCAAAGCGGGACGATTCTTTTCTTGCCTAAAGCCGGGCCACATGGCAAAAGATTGCAGAAGCTGGTTAAGATGTGGCAAATGCGTGAGAAGGCACGCAACATCTGTTTGCGCATCCGATGACATCAAAAACGACAAGAAGGTGATATCTGCATCGGTCAATCAAGTGCCCAAGCAGGCAAGGTCATTCGTAATGCTGCAGAGTCTGACAGCCACCGTATTGGGCGCGAAATCATCCGGTCGCTACCAAGTTATTTTTGATGGCGGAAGTCAGCGGAGCTTCATTACAACCAAAGGTTATGGAACTCTTGGCTGTGAACAAATAGAAGAGGAAACGTTGATCGTCGGTGTGTTCGAGGGTGATGACACACGGAAAACCATGAAGAAGGTACGTGTATCAATTCTCCCTGCGAACCAGAATTTTCCGATTTCAATAGAGGCGCGGGTAGTAGACACGCTATGCACTGAACGCATTCCGGTACCTGAAAAAAAAACGTTATAAGAGAAATGAATAAGATGCACTTGGATACGCGAGCTCTCTCTTTACAAGGAGTAGAAGACAAACAGATTGCAGTCCTTATTAGATGAGACCATTGTTGGGATATAGTAACTGGTACCGTGAAGCCTGTGTTCAAAAAGTTGAAAGCTATCAAGACGAAACTGGGATGGACTGTACAAGGACCTATTGTCTACTGCAGCCGATGTTATGCAGTGTTCCAGTATTGCAGTCCTACAATTCACGGTGACCGAGCAAGATATCTAGAAACTTTCGACTCGTTTCTGGGATCTAAGAAAGCACCAGTATCAGTCCGAAAATGAAGGAACGACGGTCACTGAATCAGTGCTGGCAAACTTTGAGAACATCAATACAGAAACAATCGATATGAAGTGGCGCTACCATGGAAGGAAAGGGTTGATCTGAATGAAAACTACGCAGTTGCACTGAAACGTCTACGCAGTTTGATGAAGAAGCTTAACATCAACAGTGAGCTCTTAAAACGATGCGAAGCAACTATTCGAATGTACCTCGAAGAAGGATAAGCTGAAAAAGTACCTACGAAAGAAGACCAACCATTCGGACCCCGGTATTATATGCCACATCGAGACGTCATACGTGAGGACCGATCTACTACGAAGGTACGCATGACGCTTCGGCTCATGAATCTGGTATGAAGTCCTTAAACGACAATCTAGAAGCCGACCCAAATTTAAATCCCAACGGAGTGACGCTACTACTTCGTTTCCGACGCTACAAGATAGCAATGAATGCTGATATTGAGAAGTCGTTCCTTCAAATTGGCCTGCAAGAACCCCACAAAGATGCGTTTCGCTTCTTGTGGCTCAAGACTTCACCTCAAGTAGACAGCCCACTGCCGGAAATAGAAGTTTGAAGAATGACTAGAATGCCCTTTGCAGCTACTTCAAGTCCTTTTCAATCGACTGCTACATTGAAGCACCACTATAGGTCCGAAGAAAATCGCTTTCCTTCGACAGCCCGGCTATTGCAAGACTCCATATATATGAATGACCTTCTTTATTGGCGCTGGCATCATTGAACAAGCTATTCAAATGCATAAAGAGATAATTGAAATCTTCAAATATGCTTCGATGAACATCGTAAATGGGCCAGTAACGACCCCATTGTATCTGCCGTCTTCGAGCAAGGAATCACTTCTCCCTAAAAATCACTTTGCTCACCTTCTGACCTCTGAAAGTCCTGGGACTTTATGGGACAAGCAGCACGGATACCTTTTCGTTTAGGCTCCAGGATACTCAACAGTTTATGCAGGAGCATCAAATTACCAAATGCTTTGTGCTCCAGGCTGTTGCAAGGATCTACGACCCTTTGGGGTTTCTGTCACCCTTTCTATTAAGGGCGGAGATCTTCCTACAAGATTTTTCGGAGGAAAAACCTCGGCTGGGATGACACCATGCCAATGAAGCTGTCAGCTGCGTGGAAAAATGGAGCAAGGAGGTAGCCATGCCACATGAGCTCAGTATTCCAAGGTTCCTTGCTGCGGGCAGCGAAGGCGCTTATCAAAAGGCATAACTGCACATCTTTTCCGACGCAAGTGAGTCAGCATATGGTGCTGCAGTTTACCTTCATACCGTCGACTCAAGTGGTACCACCCACACTATACTATTATGGAAAGGACAAGAGTTGCACCCCAAGAACGGTCACCTTGGCGAGGCTGGAATTGATGTCAGCATTGTTTGCAGCCCACTTATATGCCTACATAATCAAGAACTGCGACCTGGGAATTAGGTGAAGCAATATTTTGGTCCGGTTTCCAGATTACATTTTGCTGGATTTGCATGGAACCCGTTTCCTGGAAGGCATTTGTACGGAACAGGACGCAAGAGATCAGAAATTTGACAGAATATTCTCGATGGCGATTTTTTCCCGGAAAAGAAAGCCCCACAGATTTGCTCACTCAAGCCTTTACTGTGCACAAACTGAGTCGATCGGAGTTGTGGTGGTGTGGACCCGGTTGGCTCGCCATGTCTCATACACTTTGACCTGAATTCGGAGGAAAACTTGACCTCGAAAACAGAAAACCCGAGGCAGCTGAGACAGGGCCAGCAATCATTATCCACGCTGTTAACACGAGAACGTCGGTGCCAACGCTGATTGATAACGAACGATTCAGCAGCCTCACAAAACTTGTAAGAGTAATGACATGGGTTTTACGTGATGTTAAAGAGTTGAAGCAGGAAAGTGATGGATTCGAGTAGCTGTCTTCTGAAGAAATTAAACAGGTGGAGTGCTCCTTGACTCGCGTAGAGCAGAGAGCTCACTTTGACAACGAAGGCGTCGCAAACGAGAATTCGATTTCTTCCCAAAGTCCAGTTAGACAATTAAGATTTTTCTCGACAACAACGGGCTGCTTCGGGAACACGGAAAAGCTCAGAAAACGGACGACTCGTATGGTTTTCGCCAACTAATCCTCCTACCGGAAGACTCCGACCTCAGTACTTTAATCATCAATCATGCTCACGAAAAAGTCCCTCGCGGAGGAGTACGAGACACACTGACTCGAATCAGGGAACGATAGTGGATTCCACAATCACGACAGCTGGTGAAAAAAAAAACAATACGATGGTGTGTCATCTGCCAACGCCTCCAGTCTAAACCAGTTGAGCAAGTTTCACCTCGTATGCCCCATGATCGTTGGTAATCAAACACCTTCGTTTCTTGTAAGTGGTGTAGATTTCGCGGGTCCGCTTCACATCAAAGGGCATCACCACCAGCGCTCTTACATCGCTCTTCTTACTTGTCCTGTAACGCCCCGACGCTGTGGTGCAGTGGCTAAGGTACTCGGCTGCTGACGCGCAGGTCGCGGGATAGAATCCCGGCTGCGGTGGCTGCATTTCCGATGGAAGTGGAAATGTCGTAGGCCTGTGTGCTCGGATTTCGGGGCACGTTAAAGAACCCCAGGAGGTCGAAATTTCCGGAGCCCTCCACTACGGCGTCTCTCATAATCATATGGTGGTTTTAGGGACGTTCAACCCCACTTATCAATCAATCAGTTACTTGAGCTGTAACAAGAGCTGTTCACTTGACATTGTTAAAGATTTAACGACGGCGAATTTCCTTTGTGCACTTCGAAGATTCGTATCACGTTGAGGCCTCTGTCACAGAATGTACAGCGACAATGCCCGAACCTTCGTCAAAACATCCAAAGATCTACAGAAGCTCTTGCGAACAATTCGGCATCCCTATGTACTTGCATTTTTCTCTTTTTCGAAGATTGAGTGGAAATTTATTGGCCCGAGTTCTCCTTGGTGGGGCGGATTTTATGAAAGACTCGTACGTTCTGTTAAGATCTGCTTGAAGAAGATGCTTGGTCGACGTCTGGTCAATCAGACAGAGTTGGTTACTTTACTAACGGAAGTGGAAGGAGTAACAAATTCTTGGCCTTTAACATATGTGTAAATGACGTGAATGAGCCGTATCCCCTATCTCCAGCAGATTTACTCATTCAAAAAAGACTGACAACGCTACCACCTTACGACCTCAATATCAACACCGAGTCTACCAACGATCAACTGAAGAAGCTTTGGAGCAAGAAAGAAGAGAATTTGCAAACTGTCTGGTATCATTGGTTAAAGGAGTACCCCGATGAACTCAGGAAACTACACATGAAACCGAGCCAAAAGAAATCACATATTGAAGAAAGGCAAAGTAGTTCTACTAGGAGAAAAGCAACGTCCAAGACAACTGTGGAGCTTGGTTCGCATAAAACAACTGATCAGTGGACGGGACGGCATCGTCAGGACTTGCTCTCTACGCTTGCCCAATGGCACTGTTGTGAAGCGTCCTATGCAGCTACTCTACCCATTGGAAGCCACCTAGCTTCATCTGTCGGCGCGGCAGACTACTGTGACTTCCCTTTATTCATCCTTAGCAGCAGAAGAGCAGCCATCATCATTATTGAGCCTCTTCACGAGCTGACGCTTGGCCTCGTGGCAGCGCCGGCTCACCCTTTTCTTTTTCTTTCTTCTTGAGTTCCAAGTAAAGCCTTTCATCTTGCAAGACGTGTTTTTGCTCGCTGTGAGCCGCGCCGCAGCAGTAAGGCTCAGAGGTCCAACAACGTGTGAGGCATTAACGTACGGAAGCAACAACTGACCTTCGCTCGTGGGCCGGTATCGTGGTGTGGTGTTATTAAGATTGTGGCACGGGTTGGAACGGCTTGAAAGACGGGCGGCAGGATGGCACTTGAGTTTAACGTTTGCTTCTTTGTGGTTTTAGTGCTGTTTTAGCAGTTGTTTGTGGTTTGTGCCTTTTGATTTTCTGAGTTCAAGCGACTCAGGCTATTTAGATGTCGGTTTCTTCGCCTGGCCAAGGGCCTTTTCTTGGCTAGCATGTATACCAGCCAAGGATTGGCCGATTTATTCTTTTCTTTGCAGTGGGTTATCAGCGTCCCCGTGGCTCTGGTACCGACCAATGGAGGTACGATACCTATGAAGAATCCGAAGATGATTCAAATGGAGCTTCGTAAAGCCACATCACACTTTCAAAAGATCACTGAGGTCCGGCATTTCGGTCGTGGTGATATTTTGTGCTGCTCTGCCGATCAGGAGTGCGTCCGAGAGCTTCTCAATTGTTCCGAATTCGCAACGCAGCCGGTGAGCCCGTTTATTCCAGCGCATCTTGCATGTTCGAAAGGCATAGTCCGCGGTGTAAATATGAGCCTGGCTCCTGCAGAAATTCTTGAGTTATTTTCAGTAGCAAGTGCAGTGTCAGTATACAGGTGCACGCGTCAGGTTGACAATAAAAAATCACCTGCCGAATCGGTGATAGTAACCTTTGCGGGAACAATAAGGCCATCTGAAATCAAGGCTTGGCCTCTTATCTATAAGGTAGAGCCTCTATCCCCTAAGCCACTGCAGCGCTTGAATTGTTGGAGATATGGCCACAGCGCAGAAGAGTGCAGATCAACTGCCAGATGTCGACTATGCGGAGAAAATCACAACAGCCGTAAGTGCAACTCGACGGAATAGAAGTACTGTTTATGTCATGAAGCGCATCCTGCAGACTCTTTAGATTGTGAGGCGAAAGAACGAGATGTGAAGCTGCATGCCTGGAAATTGTGGAATGCAGGCGTTGCTCCCCGAGGGAAGCTGTGGCTGAATTACAAGAACGCTCGAAAGGTTACGCAAGCGTAACAGCACGACATACCATTGCTACAGATGCATCGTTAGCAAAATCTATAGCAGAGAATATAGAGAAGGCAACGGAAAAGGTGACGGAGTGTCATTCCAGCGGTATTATTGGAGTCGTGGCTGAATTGTTAACATCTCAGTTGACCCAAATCATTGCTTCAGTGTCTATGAAAAATCAGACTTCACGGGATTTGGAGGTTTCAAAGTGTGCAGGGACAGAAAGTCCGATAGCTCCTACACGATGCGCACCTCCCCAAGCAGGACCCTCCAATAAGATACTGCGGGCATATCCAGAACCTATATCAGATGAATCTGATGAATTCACAGATATGGATGCGAAATCTCAAGATTTCTTGAAGCGTGCCAGATCTCCCCTATCGAAAAAGTCTTCACAGAAGTCAAAATCTAAAAAGTACCTGTCAAAGAAAGACTTTTTGGAGAACCTCTTCAAAAAAGACTTTTTGAAGAAAGATCTTTTGGATCAAGCAGTCTCTGCGGCGTGTTTATAGTGTCAAAATAGGCTCCTCAAATGAATTACAGTGGAATTGTCGATCAATAGGGTCAGCTACCACAGATTTATCGTATATTTCTTTGCCATTTTCCCCAGATATTATTACTTTAGAAGAAACTTGGCTTACAAATGGACAAAAATTTTACCTAAAAAATTATCGCTTATTTGTTTAGACAGACCTAGCAGAGGTAGTGGACTTGCTACTTTTATATCAACGAAATTTAGTCATAGAGCGAAGATTAACTATCTGTGCATGGATACTAACTATGAAATTATGGTATTAGACATCAGTCTGCCAGGCTGTTCCCCTTTTTTTTTTTGTTAACGCATACTTTCCGGTAGGAGTACAGGACACAAGATGCTTAGATGCAATGTTAGCTTTCTGCAGGAAGGATGTAATATTAACTGGTGACTTCAATTCACATCACGTGTCTTGGGTTTTCAAGAGTGATGTAAATAGAAGGTTCTTGTGGGAATGGACTGTTGATAATCACTTATCTTGTGTAAATTTCCCCACTGTTACGTTTATTAGGAGACAATCAAAGTCGGCGATAGATCTGACCTTCTCCAGCTCCTCACTAAACATTTCGTCGTGGAAAACATTAGATCGCGCAACAAACAATGACCACCTTCCTATTAGCCTTCGATGTTAACTTTCCCGGGATATTTTTAACTTATAAAATCGGCTCGTTTGTAAATTATGAGCGTTTACAAAAAGATTTAAAGTCTACTTTGGTTCTTCGCAAGGACATGCAGGAAGACATTCGGGCTAAGAGTCTGTGTGCAGTATTGAGAAGAGCAATAAAAAAGTCAACTTTTTCAATAACTTCAGGCACAGGTGGGTCATTTTGCCCATGATGGAACGCTGATTGTATGAGGGGGTATAGAAAACGAAAAGCGGCGTGAAAGCAAGCTTATCCACAACCAATGCCCAAAAAACTGGTGTGACTATAAATACGTGGCAGCAGATTTTAAACGTAGCAGTACACAGAGCAAAAGATGACTATGACACTAACAAATTCAGCTATCTTTCAAACACAACAGAAAAGCGCTTTTTAGATTTTTTGCGTTCCATAAAAATGATACCGCCATCAG
Source organism: Rhipicephalus microplus (assembly GCF_013339725.1). Taxonomy (NCBI): domain Eukaryota; kingdom Metazoa; phylum Arthropoda; class Arachnida; order Ixodida; family Ixodidae; genus Rhipicephalus; species Rhipicephalus microplus. The sequence goes on along the minus strand of NC_051168.1, from coordinate 129,050,986 downwards.
ACAATATTGATTCTTCAATTCTATCACCTAGCGAACTCACTGAAATATTAGAAAACGTTGCTAAATGATTAGACGAAAGATTCAGATGAATAATGCCAAGACACATAGTAAAGCCGATTGCAGGTGAGGAGTTCAATGGGGTGACATTAGCGGAACTAGCGGGTGTAGTGAGGCAGTTACCTCCTACAGCACCTGGGCCAGATGGAGTAACCTTCAGCAATGATAAAAGTACTATATGACATTTCCCCACATGAACTCTGTAATATGGTTAATTACTCTTTGAAAAATTCTTGGATACCGGCGGATTGAAAACTTTCCAAAATAATTCCGATACCTAAAAACAGGGACTCGGGTATACACTTAACAATGTGAGGCCACTTTCTCTTACATCTAATTTGGTCAAACTAACTGAAAGAGTTTCGAATGCACGTGTAATAAAATACATTGAGGAGAAATCAATACTGAACCCCAGTCAAATTGGCTTTAAATCGAAATGCTCCATATGGTGTGCGCACGTGGGTTTAGAGAGTCGTATACAGTTGGCTAGGCGTAGAAGAGTTAGTTACTCTGGATTTAGTTACTCTGGATTTGGCATTAATTACTCTGGATTTGGCCAAGGCGCATGACAAAGTGGAGCATAAAATACTAATAGAGCAGATGTAAATGTATCACTTACCAAACTACATGACAGCATGGGTAGCAGAGTTTTTAAGGGAGAGAGAGTTTTATTGCTTTCAAAGGGGTTGTTTTTCTAACGAATATCGACAATACCGTGGCGCACCACAGGGGGCAGTGCTCTCACCAGGTGTTGTTTAACATCTACCTCACTTCGATTCCAACACATAGCGATATTCATTTATATGTGTATGCAGATGACATTGCTTTCTTTGCGACAAACAGTGATCTGCAATTACTTAATCAGACATTACAGAATTACCTAAACATGATAGAGGAATGGCTTGAAAAAAGGGGAATGTCTCTAAACGTAAACAAAAGCGCGCTTCTAGCGTTCTCGTTCAGGGATCCTGTCAACATCCCCTTGATGTATGGCACAGAGCAGATTCCCCAGGTCGATTCACTCAAATACTCAGGCATCATATATAACAGCTCGTTAAATTGGAAAAGACACATCGATCACATTGGGTCCAAAGCAACACGAGCCATGGGGTGGTTACGCAAGCTCAGCAACATAAAAAGGGGTTTGTGAAGAAATACATTGGTAATGGTCTATAAAATGTACATTCGTCTTATCATGGAATTTGGCTGTGCCTTATTTTCGGGCAGTGCGATATATAAAATGAGACCGCTATTAGTATTAGAAAGGGAATCTTTACGACTGTGCCTTGGACTGCCCAAGTTTGTTGCTAACAATGTGCTATACATGGAAGCGCGTCAACCATTATTGTTGAATAGATTCAAATGCTTACTATCCAAACATTTTTAAATCTATACACTGTACCCCAGAGAGCATCGTTTTATGCTTTATTAAAGAACCAAGCTTATTTTTTGGAACTTGGTGGTCGCGATTCCACTGCCCACAGATCATGTTCGTTCAAGCGCTGCTAGAAGCACTGAACGTCAAAATCAAACATATTTTCTCAACAAGAAACGTTAATTTAGATCTTCAGATAGAATTTGAGAATATTTATCCCTCTAACGCAAAGCAAATGCCGTTTCAATATTTAAATGATCGGCTTCAGGATTACTTGGCACACGTGAGCATGAACAACATAATTGCGACTGATGCATCCGTATCAAATGAAAAGGCTGGGGCAGGTATCTTCTCACGTTCCCTTGACTGGTCCTTTTTGGTTAGACTCCCAGATTACACACCAATATTGATAGCAGAAATATTTGCTATTGTTTTGGCACTACGGAAACTTCCTTTGGGCGAATCAGAGGCAGTCGTAATTACAGATTCTTTTTCAGTGTGTGCTGCTCTGTCTTCAGGAGCCAACTTTACACTTATGCACATGTTTCGAACACTCATACCGACAAACTTGAAAAAACTGCAGCTCTTATGGGTACCAGGCTATCGTGGCATATATCTCAATGAGATGGCGGATGCACTAGCCACAGTATCTCTTAGCGGTCCCCTTATCCCGATTTTGCCTGATACGGCTTACGCGACAGCAGTAAGCTTTAGAAACCTCTGTTTGCATGAATACGACTGCTACTCATTGGATAAATATCGGGATTTCGCACATCTAAGATGCCGCTAGAATAAACAGTGGTGGGCAACATGGCACTTGGAAGTTACTTTTACAAGATTGCGTTGCAGAATTCCGCAACTGAATTATTATTTGCATAAAGTTGGTCTAAATGTGTCACCTTTATGTCAGACTTACGAAGAAATGGAAACGATAGATCATTTCTTTTTGTTCTGTCGCAGATATTCTCATCAGCGGAAAAGATACCTGGTAGCTCCACTTGAAAAATTAGGATTGGAAGTTTATACATATAATCGAAAGAAGTGTATACCTGAGGGCTCGTTTTTCCGTGTTTTAACACAATATTAATGAGATCTAACAGACAGTAATGCCAAGGAATGTATAGGGGAAGTTATTAGAACCGATGAAATGTGAATAAAAAGAAAGCAAAGTGGATGAAAAAAATTGCCCGCAGCTTCCCTCGGGGGAACACTGAGGAGGATGCGGAGCATATAATTGGTTAACGGGGTGTTAAAGTGCGACTTACTTGGGTCGATGGCTAAATTGGTTAACGTGGTTGTGAAATGGGGTGTTAAATTGCGACTTACTTGGGTCGATGGCTAAATTGGTTAACGTGGTTGTAGGAGGGGGTGTTAAATGAGTGAACACGTACACACGTATGCGAAAGGGCGGCGCTGGTCGAAGGGACGTCGATCATTGTGTTTGTGGATTCGTAGGAATTCATTTCACCGCGACCTTGGACGTCGACGCGCCGTACAAACCAACCGACGAGCGGCAACTGAGCGAGCGAGCGCCGACCTTGAGTATATATACAGCTCGACGGCACATGCACTGTCAGCTGTTGGAATGTTCTCGAAGCGCGACGCCACATGCGCGTCCACTGGAGAATCAGGAGAATCGTAGATGTCGAACGCGGTGTGTAGAGGAGGAAGGGTGCACAGATGGTGGAGGAATGAAGCACGCGCGGTGTGTAGAGGAGGAAGGGATGCACAGATGGTGGAAGAGTGGGCGACGGCGCGACGGCGCATGTGCGCGCGTCAGCTGTCGAATGTTCGAGAAGCGGTGCGGACGGCGCGGACGGCGCACTACAAGGCGCGAGTATAAGATGCTCCGCATCTAAAAATAACCAGCCGTGAGCAGGAATCGAACCTATGACCTTCGAATAACGCGTTCGATGCTCTAACCACTGAGCTACCACAGCGGCCTTACCTCCATCCACTTTTTTGGGTTTATATGTGAATTTAGAAGTAGGAGTGACAGTCAGTGCCATCTATAAGCCAAGCGACAAGCGTGAAAACACTCTTATGCGCATGTTTGGCGTCACGTAGCACGTGAACTTATTATGAGCGGGCAGCTGATTAATTGTCCCTCTTATACAACCTAAACACACCAAGTCTGCCATTACGAGACCCTCGTTCAATGAAATAAGGGAAAGAAGTGTATACCTAAGGGCTCGTTTTTTCGTGTTTTAACACAATATTAATGAGATCTAACAGACAGTAATGCCAAGGAATGTACAGAGGAAGTTATCCAAACAATTGGAATGTAAATGAGAAGAAAGAAAAGTGGATGAAAAAATAACCAGCCGTGAGCAGGAATCGAACCTACTACCTTCGAATAACGCGTTCGATGCTGTAACCACTCAGCTACCACAGCGGCCTTCCCTCCATCCACTTTTTTGGGTTTATATGTGAATTTAGAAGTACGAGTGATATATATATATATATATATATATATATATATATATATATATATATATATATATATATATATATATATATATATATATATATATATATATTGTTAAGGCGTTTATTAGCCGGCAACGAGCGAGAATATGCAATGGCGACAGTCACAGCAAAGCACGGGCTCTCAGCGCGAGCGGCGTCCTTGTTGGGTAGCCCCACTAGAAGGTACTCAAGAGTTTGACCCATTTCATAGTTCGGAGGCTTCGCTACAATTACCCCGGGGTCGAAGAGGGAGCCGCCTGGCGACCTAACAGCTTGTTATTATTAGCGGGTCATAATAAGCCTTCAGGCGCTCCACGTTGACGATGTCTCGCCCCAGGCGGCGCATGTCCGAAGATTGTTCAACGGGTTCGATCAGATAGTTGACGGGTGAGGTGCGCTCGATGACACGGTAGGGGCCTTCGTATTTGGGACGTAGTTTGGAAGAGAGGCCAGCGGCAGAGGTCGGGATCGAGAGCCATACAAGCGCACCAGGAAGGAACATGGGCTCAGAAGTGGTGGAGCCATCATGGATACTCTTCTGCCGCTCTTGATCTTGCGTCGTAAAAGTCTTGGCAAGCTCGCGACACTCTTCAGCAAGCCTGGCTGTCTCGGAAATAGGTGTACACTCAGATGGATCCGGCGTGTACGGGAGTATCGTGTCCATGGTGTGCGACGGGTGCCTTCCGTACAGCAAGTAGAAAGGTGAAAAACCAGTCGTGCTCTGAGGGGCGGTGTTGTAGGCGTAGGTGACGAAGGGCAGTATATTATCCCAATTAGTGTGGTTGGCAGCGACGTACATAGAAAGCATGTCGCCGAGGGTGCGGTTAAAGCGTTCGGTGAGGCCATTCGTCTGTGGGTGGTAAGCAGTAGTTTTGCGGTGGACAGAATGGCACTCCGTCAGAATGGCTTCGACGACTTCCGACAAGAAGACACGGCCTCGATCGCTGAGAAGCTCTTGGGGTGGTCCGTGGCGCAGTATAAATCGATGCAGCAGGAAGGACGCAACATCGCGCGCCGCAGCCGCAGGGAGAGCAGCGGTTTCGGCGTATCGCGTTAAATGGTCAACGGCAACGATGGCCCAGCGGTTACCAGCCGACGTCAGAGGAAGTGGTCCATACAAATCGATACCTACGCGCCCAAAGGGACGGTCAGGGCAAGGTAACGGTTGTAGACTGGCGTGCGACATGTGGGCTGAGTTTGACCCATTTCATAGTTCGGAGGCTTCGCTACAATATATATATATATATTATTTGTTGTAGACCCACCGTTACCTCTGTCTCAAATCGCATCTGATAGCCTGCATCGCTCCCTGCTCAGATATACTCCTTTTTCAATTTTGGGCTTTTCTTTCTATATATTTTTTGATGTCCAAAATTACGTTGTGTTTGAAAAACCATAAGCCTTTTACTTAAGATCCTGCCGCCCGGTTCTTGGCCGATCCCTCTTTGTGGGTGTGCGCCAGAGTATCAAGGTTCATCATCCTCATCATATCCACTGCGATATTTGCTCGAGTCGCGAAATTCAGCAGCTGCAGTTCAAGATGAGGTATTGTGCTTGTGTCTATATACGCACCCAGTATGTAGGGAACCATGAAATCGTAATTGAGGCGCAGATGGGAGGGAGGTCGGAAGGGGGGGCGGGGGGTCTAGAATGAGTGACGAGAATTACTTAGCGCAAAAAAAAAATTCCGCCATATCCACGAAGTGAATGATGATGAGTGGGCGAAGCTCCGGAGGTAAACCAGGTAAACCATGAATCCTCTGTACATTTTGCCCACTCAATTTTATTACATCGCTCCCCCTAGCGTACGTCGCCGCACTAAATCGAACGATTGCCTTCAACCAATGACACGCGCCATATGTGACATCATTCCTATTTTATAAGATCTCGCGTCTTTCATCAACTACAAGTACCGCTTTCTAGTTTATAACATCTTGCATCTTTTCATCATCAGCTACAAGTACCACCATCTAGTAAACACTACAAGAACTAAACGAGAGGTGGCTACATACAGGAGACGGTACCGCCATCTAGTGAACACTGCAAGAACTAAACTAGAGGTGGCTACATACAGGGGGACGGTACCGCCATCTAGTGAGCACTGCAAGAACTAAACTAGAGGTGGCTACATACAGGCTACAGGGGACGCACAGCCCACGCCCTAAGGAGCTTCGCCCCTAAAAAAACACGGCACACGAGGAAGACACAAAAGGGACGAGCGCTTGTTCTGTGTGCTTCTTTCTCGTGAATAGTTTTTTTTTTTTTGCACTAAGTAATTCTTGTTGTCAATGTGCTCCTACTAGGCCCTCAAAAAGCCCCATTAGAATGCGTCTAATGTCCACCAGAAAAGAAATGTGTTATATCGTAATCTGCAACATGCAAGGTTTTGTTTTGTTACCCCCAAGAGGGATTGGCCACACTCCAACTTTTTCACGGTTACTTCTCATATTTGCGCATTTTCTCTTTTATTCTTCATCTTCTGGACAGGTACGTGAACATAGCCTACACAAAATCGATCAGTGCGATTTCATAACTGAAACAAAAATTATCGCGCTGGTCCTACGTTTTATTTTCCAGTATCTTCGTTCCAAATCGATAATTATCTCCCACTACGTATATACCACATTTGATAGATAGCCTGACTGCTTGCTCAGTTAAGCTATAATACTTATTCGATGTTTGATTTTTATAGTTAGTCTGAATGTGCGGTGCTTCATATAGGTTTGCATCGTAAACATTATGCGCACGGTTCTTATTCACATTCTCATGTGGCTAATACCCACTGTGGAGGATCGGCCGAGAATTGTCTTGTCTTGTCTCCTAGGAGATCTTGGCTCATACCCACATGGGGGATTGGCCACACTGTACCTCATAATAGATCATTTTTTACAACGCTTGCTAACATAATAAAGAGAAATCAGATAGGAACAATAATAATGTTCCTTTGAAAAAAAAACATTAAAAAATTGCAGAAGAATGCGATAAACCAGAATATATAAAACAAATTAACAAGAATGAGGAAGGGGGAGAAAAAAATGCATTTTTGGTCACCAAGGCACGCGACAGAAGAAGAAGACATTTATCATTCGGGTCGCTTTGTTGCCTGGTTCGCCATTCCTGCCTTCTGGTCTACCTGGTCGTGGTTCAGTCAGGCCTTCCCTGCCTGAGCTGTGCCTCTACGTCAGTGGCGCCTTGGTGACCTCTCCCGGGGGTCGCAGTCTGAATGGGCGGTGCTGAATTAGACAAAACAGACTGATGTCTGTCTCGTCTTCCGGCAAGGCTAAAGCTTCCTCTGGTCGGCCTCTTTTGCCCCAATGGATACTTATTGATTTTTTCTTGCGCAGAGGTCTGAGCAACGTTCCCGTGGCACTGGTTCAAACTAATGGAGATTCCAGTTGGATGAAAAATCTAAAAAGCATTCAGGAAGAGTTCCGGAAGGTGACTGAACACTACCGGTTGATCCATGAAGTGCGGTCACGGAGGTATTTGATGTTCGACGTACCAGGCCAGTGTATCAGATCTTCCAAAATGCACAACCTCTGTCTCTCTCCAGGTGAGCTGTTTTATACCTCTACATTTGGCATGTGACAAAAGTTTAGTCCGTCGGTGCACTCAAGCTTAACTCCACCAGATAATTTTCTCTGTGGCAGGAGTGGTATCAGTGTTCCGATGCTCTCGTAGCGTTAACAATAGTAAAATCCGGGCTAAGTCACTGATATTACCCGGTACAACTTCAGCCAACCGAAATCAAGGCACGACCGCTCATATTTCGGGTTCACTCAATAGCCCCTCGTTAACTGCAGCGCGCTAAGTGCATGCGTTATGGACGTAGCATGAAGCTATGTAGATTGGTGGTCCATTGTCATATGTATGCAGGGAAACATAACGCCAATGAATGTACAGCACATGAAAAGCGTTGTTGTTTGTACTTTGAATCTCACGCAGCTGACAACCTTAATTTTCCAGCAAGGGCTCAAGAGATTCAGATAACAAAGATCTCGGAGCAAAAAAATGTTTTGCACGTGAAGAGTCGTAATTGCAGAGCTTTCTCGGGGATATGCAACCACTACAATTCGTCTCAGTCAAGCGTTAGGTTTGTCACTTCCACACATATAGCATTCACTGTTAAAAAAAACAATGACAAAGGCAATGTAAAATCTTTTTTCAACTTTTAGCGGCGATAGAAAAGAGGACGTACGTCGAAGGCGGCCGACGGGGTCGTGCCGATCCCGCCACTTTATTCCACGCCTGAAGTGGAGCCGCGGCGGCTGTTAGCGTCCGACACGCCAGATCAGAAGCTCGTTGCAATCCTTGCGCAGCTCTAGCTAGCATCAGCTGCGCGAGAGGTGCGGCGCGGTGATCACAAAACAATGATGGGGATGATGACACTACAAGGCTCCCCCCCCCTAAGGCTTTGCGCGATTTCAAGGCATATGAAAAAAAAGGAGAGCGACAAATACTATATACATGAACGACAATCCATAAAGTGTCCATTTGGGAAGTCCAGGTTGTCAACGTTGATGGGCCATCGGTAAACAGCAAATCTCCCGTGGGCGACTCCGGGAGAAGAGCAAGGGACGAAGAAGGAAGCGCCTGGTCGCTGTGGTCGCAGACAAGTGGGTCTCACGATGACCTGGTCGGACAGACCGAGAGTGGACCATGTGTAGCGAGGTCATGCCGCTGACGTCGGCAGAGGGTCGGCAGTGCGAATTTTGACTTTGGGGTCGACGCAACACAGACCTCAAAGTTGTGCGGCGTCCGACGTGCCGATATGGATAGACGTGCTGACGGACGCAAAGACGCAAAAACGAGCCCGAACAACGGCACCACGTGCACGGTGAGTAGTCGAGTTGACGACAAGGGGTGGGACATTGCGTCGGAAAGACCGAGTTGTCGCTTGCGCAGTCTTCAGGGCCGTGACTGCAACTCGTGGCTGCGTAGCAGGGTGGCTCAAAAGGTACCACAATGTGTGACGCCAAGCACGTTGTCGTCATCGACGTAGGGTTACTGGGTAGTAGACATGTATGAGGTATACGCGTCGTCGTGGTTGTGACACACGAGCCGGCTGTTGTGGACACTGCATCTGGTTGTTGCCGTCTGGCGTCAAAGACTCCAGGGAATGGTGGTTGTGGAACCCAGTCAGCATGGGCTCGGCCGGAGGGTTGGACGGGACACCTGTACCGTGTAATGACCTGCGGTAGTTCACGCACGATCGCATGGCGTGCAGGTCTGCATAATTCGATGGCTGCCTCTAGCCAACATCCCCTAGATTGCTCCACCGCAGGCGTGGTACGCCTGGTGAGCCCTGTCGGAAGCGGATCAGGCACGTCGTCCTCAAGCGCGTCAGTCATAGTCGCAGAGTCTTCGAAAGTTTGGCCGTGGTTGGTGGCTGATGGCTTTAACTTCGGCTGTGGGAGACTGCGAGGACGATGCTGGTCTTTGCTGGCAGGACGCGCAGAGCGTTGAGGCTGGTAGAGAGTCCCCTTCGGACATCGGGGATGGTGAAGGTTTCACGACCGGGAGGTGAATAGCGGGTGTGACAATGCCCGTAGTCATGGTAGACTCCAGGGCGTTCGGGGTTATTGCTGTTGTGGAGCTTGACGCGTCAGAGGTGTTGAGGGCCATTGAGGTCAGCCAAGACGAGCTGGTGGTGGGCATGCCTACAGTATCGCCGGCCGAGGACGTTGAAAAAGCGTACATCGTGGCTGACTTGTCACATGCAGAACGAATGTCCTGTACCTCGTCGGATGGTCACTCGGACGCCGGACTGGCGTCGCTAGTGGCCGGACGAGAGGTTGTAGGAGATGTAGCCAGGAAACGTGAAGTCTTGGTCGAGGTAGGGCTGCGGGCCGTCTCGTACCGCTCGCTGGGGTGGAGGGGAAACCTGGAACTCGTGGCTCCCCGGAAGCGGGTGGTAGGTTTCACCGTAGCAGGCGAGCCCCACAGCACAGAGGTCGTCGAAGGGATCATGGGCTGGAGGACGACTCGGCGGCTAGATGACGCAGCTCAACCGGGAGGGCGTCCAGCAGGACAGCGTGCATCATCAGCTGTGCCTTGATGCCATTGACCGCGAGAATGGCATCAAGCCGCATAAACCACGCTACGGGGGTAGACCGGGTGAAACGGCGGAACTGGAGGGCAGAGTTACGGAAGCATGGCAGCGGGCCGCTCGGCGAAGGGCGTGTTCACCGGGTCACCACTTTAGCGGTGACAGAAAAGAGACGTGAGACGGCGTCGAAGGCGGCCGACGGCGCCATGCCGATCTTGCCACTTTATTCCACGCCTGAAGCGGAGCCACGGTGGCTGTCAGCGTCCTGCCACGCCAGACCATGAGCTCGTTCTAATCCTCGCGCAGCTCGAGCTAGCATAGCTGAGCGAGAGGCGCGGTGCGGTGATCAAGAAATTATGATGGTGATGATGGACACTACAAACGCTGACAGTATCATTGGCTAAAAAAGTGAACATGCAAAAGAAAAAAATTCTGCAGTGTGTTATACATCCAGATTTAACCTCTCCGCCATCCTCGCTAGCCAAGGAGCTCAGTGCGAGTTCAATAGAATCAGTTTCAGCGGTAACTACCCGCTAGAAAGTACCATTGGAAAAGGACGGGTGTCTACCAAAATCTGATGCGTCTAACATGAACCATAAGCAAGTAATACCAGTTGAACAGAATTCGGATTGGAGCCTTGATTCAGGCTCTCATGTAATTGCAAATGGAATCAGAATCGACATGAAACAGTTAGCGTCAGCCTGTAGCAAAGCGTTATCCAGTGAGTTCCATTATTAAGACTAAAAAATACCAGAAGGACAGTGCTTCATATTTGTATTTGAAGTACTCACGAAGCGCACCTCGTAAAACTGCAGAGTCAACTTGTCCACTTTAGCCTCGTTCTTCACCATTTTTTTTTCTACGCAGATTTCCTCGTGGCTTCACATTTCTATATGAAATGTACTCACAATGCGCACCTCATCCTGCTCCAGAGTACACTTGTGCACTTTGAACTCGTACTGCGCAAACTTTTTGCACAGCTTTTCTCGAAGCTTCAAATTTGCACTCAAAGTACTCACGATGCGCACCTCGTTCAGCTCGAGAGACAACATGTCCATTTTGGGCACCAACTTCACCAAGTTTTCTGCGCAGCTTTCCTCGTGGCCTAAAATTTGTATTCGAAGTGTTCACGATGCGCACCTCGTCCTGCTCCATAGTAAACTTGTCCACGTTGAACTCGTACTCCACAAACTTTTCGCACAGCTTTCCTCATGGCTGCAAATTTGTATGTGAAAGTACTCACGATGCGCTCCTCGTCTAGCTCCAGAGTCAACCTGTCCGCTTTGGGCTCGTACTTCACCAAGTTTTCTGCGCAGCTTTCCTAGTGGCTTCGAATTGGTACTCAAAGTACTAACGATGCGCACCTCGTCCATCTCTAGAGTCAACCTGTCCACTTTGGGCTCGTACTTCACCAAGTTTTCTGCGGGCTTTCCTCGGGGCTTCAAAATTTTATTCAAAGTACTCACGATGTGCACTTCGTCCAGCTCGAGAGTCCACATGTCCACTTTGGACTGCGACTTCACCAAGTTTTCTGCGCAGCTTTCCTCGTGGCTTAAAATTTGTATTCGAAGTGTTCATGATGCGCGCCTCGTCCAGCTCCAGAGTCAACTTGCCCATTTTGGACTCGTACTCCTTCACGAATTTTTTCTTGTGCAGCTTTCCTCGTGGCTTAAAATCTGTATCTTACGTAGAATTCACGGCGAGTTCGTTCATACGTAAGCAGAAATTGAAGTTTCCTCAGCATGTTTGCATAGTCACGAGACACCTGCTCTTCACGCAACTTCGATCGCACGTCCAAAACATTGGCATCCATCGATGTTACCAGCTCATCCGCCTTTCTTGAAATTTCAACACGACGCAATACCACAAGCTTCTCATGAGTCAGCCCCTTACGGTAAGCCTGGGAAGAAGCCTCTACATGGGCGTCACCATCAGATACGGCAGATGGCACCTAATACAGCGTAACTACATGATCATGGCTTGAACTCGGCATTGGATCGCCCCAGCGACCTGCTAATTATTAACTATCTCACACTGATGATGACCTTGATGTCCAATTTTTCCCTAATTCTGTGTATCTTCAATTTACTTGCATGTTTGCATGGCATTTTCCGCCAATTTTCCCAAACGCCATTCTTTCCTCGTTCACTTTCAGAGAATACTTTCCATTTTACTGACGTTTTCACGTACTAACACATTCTCCGAGTGAGCTCTCGTAAAGCTGAAGTTTCCTGTTTTACTTCCGAATGATTTCGCACATTTCTCTAGAGTTTGTCTTGTTTGTTCAGGTGGTCATTTTAATAGACCGGTAGTCATGAATTTGGCAATTAGGGTTCGGCGGTACTCCCCTGAAAGGCCCCACCAATCATTTTCGTGGTATGGTATTTTCTAGTTTTCAGGTCTCGAGAGTTCACCGGTCATTTTGATGTCTTCACAGGGCTAGTCGCGTTTTCATATCTCTAATCGCACATATGCTAAACTAATCACAGCCGCTGCATCTGACGCACGCAATTCTACACATGCAACTTCTTGGGCGGTGGCGTTTACTTGGGGCGTTAAAAGCACTATGCAGATATCGGCATGCAAAATTTTATTCTATGGTAGCGCTGGGGATCGCCGCTAGGGAGCAGTGAAGTGCTGAATGGCTTCACATGGGCTCCTGCTTTCCTGGCTTTTCAACTAGCATCACGGCTCACGACCACCCTCAGTTTGGCATCCGCGTAACAGGCAAGATGTCGGCGATCGGTGGACACTAGCCACCATCAAGTGAGTCCCTGATTTCTTTATTTTCACGAGGTACACACACCCACCCGCCTAAGCCTAACACAGAACGCAATCCCATCCAGAGACGCGCCGTTAGCGCGCAGCGCGTGCTGGTGACGCTCCAGTGCTTCGGGGAGCATTGCACCAGCGCCAGGTCACGCGGCGTCCAGTTTGCAAGACGAGCTAAGAAGAAGAAAATACAAACGAAACGTACAGTGAAAAGCTGGACGATGATACAAACGCCATGCATTTGAACGCGACCGAAATGCGGAACGCAGAGACTTCCATGCGGTATGACGACTGCAGTGGCAGAACAATTGAACGTGAAAGCGTTTGGATCACGAGAGCAAGAAAAGGCAAGAAGGACACAGGGGAAAACACGACGCCAGAAGAAAAACTTCGCAAGGAAGAAACGACAACGCAGCAACACCAATCGCACTGTCACAAGCCTATGATGCCACCTCTACCGCTTGACGACTACAAGGTCGTCTACCACCCGCAAGCAGGCCTCGAGCTAGCAATGTGGAACAATATCGCCATCATGCAAGCCATCGGAAGGGCCAGCTGTCTGTCGCAGCAATATTTCGGCGAGAAAGTGTGTGTGCAAGTGCAACGCCAAGAAAACCTGATTATAGCAAGCATGGCGGAATGGGAAGAAGCGAAAAAACTTGAAGGCATCACCAGCATACAGCTTGGCGGCACTTTCTTCACCATAAATGGCAACACGAGAACGCCGGACGACGTCTCTCGCAGTGTCATAAACGGACTTCTGCCCGGCACGACGGAAACAGAGCTCAAGGCTGCCCTTCGTGCACCAGCACGGTACACGATTCTCCACGCAGGTATGCTTGGTCAATCGTCGCCTGCAGTGATCTTTTTCCAAGGGCGACATGTTCCTTACTATGTCCTGGTTCTATAGTCTCGACTTTCGATGCAGAGCCGTATTGAAAATCAGTGCAATATTGCAAGACCTGCGGCAACACAGGACACCGTCAGGATGTCTGCCCCGGCCCGGACCACTTCAAGATTTCTGCTCTAAATGTGGCAAGGCCAACCAACCATCAGACCATGCGTGCAAACCCGTCTGTAAGATATGCGGAGAGGAGCATAAAACTGCAAGCAAGGATTGCAAGAAAAGACTTAAACCCAATCCGACAGCAGCAAATGGACTGGCTAAAAGCACGAGACTGCCGCAATAGTCTTGGGAATGAAGACTTCGCGGACCTAGGAAGCCAAACGACCGATTTGAGCAGCAGCACTAGCATCACTCCTGCACAAGGTCGATCACGGCCCATGCTCCGACGAAACTCACGATCCCCATCCCGATCACGCTCGCGCTCACATTCACCCAGAAGAGTGAGCTATGCTACCGCAGCAAGTGGTTCGAGTAGCTCCGGAGCAACAAGCAAGTGCGTGTCTTCGTCACTTGACAACGAAGCCTTCCGATCACTCCAAGATAAGGTGCACAGTCAAGAAAGTGCATTAAAGCATCAAGCCAGTCAACTACAAAGACAACAAGCCATTATCGACAATCTGATACATAGCCTCCAGAAACAGCAAGACAGTATGAACAAGCTTCTTAAAAATATGAAGAGCAAAAGGATCTCATAGACAAGCTTCACCAGAAATGCACTACCATCCAAAAGCATGATGAACAACCGGGTGCCCTCCTAAGGATCCCTGAAAGAATGTGGAATATATTGTCGACGCCTGATTCCAGATCTTACAAGAAACTTTAATAAGAAGCATCCACACTATCGTAGAGAATATTGTACAGACAGCCATAGCGAATTTCGCTGTAAGCATAAACAACAAGACTACCACGTTTGACGCTAAAGTGGACGGACCTGTAGCGCAGCTGAACAACTTCATAGCATACGTGAAGAAGACCTACACCACCAAAGAGCACCTCGATACTTCTCTAAGTGACGTTCATCCTGACAGGAAGTGGGCCCGAGCAAAAGGCCTGAAGTGCTTCTCATTCAGTTTCACCTACCCGCGAGTGCCAGCAGGGACCTGAACAAATTGAAAATGGTGGTCCTAACAAGAAGGCAACAAACACGCTCTCAACTCTCCGCATCTGGCAGTGGAAGTGTCGTTCCTACCGTCCACGTTTTGCTACTTTGCAAGAATTTGTCAAACAATACCCACCCGACCTCATAGCACTCCAAGAAACAAATACACATATTGTGCGGCTACAAGGGTACAACGCCCACGTCCAAACAAAGCGTACATCAATCCTCACAAGAAGTACTCTCACGGTACCGGAATTAGAACCAGTAAACACACTTCTTGAGCACACCGTGATAGAAGTAATACCGGAAAAGAAATCGCAATACAGACTCATTCTTGCCAGCGTGTACAGCCCCCCCCCCCCCAAAAAAAAACCAACTGCCAGAATTTGACCTTCTGGTTCGAAAACTGAAGGAACGCGCTGATGGCCATAAAGTTGCTATATAGGGAGACTAACGCTCCTCACACAGCTTGGGGCTGCCATATCGCAACAAAGAAAAGTGCCCGAGTACACGACACGACTCAGCAGCACAGACTGTCTTTGTCGAACGATCCACTCCAGGCAACTAGAGTAGGGAATAGTGTCGCCAGAGACACAAACCCCGATCTCACGTTCACGTTAAATGTGCGTTCAGTGGAGTGGAGCTGTCTCCTAGAAACCCTGGGAAGCAACCACCACATCATCCAATTAACTGTAGCTCACACTCGCAAGCCGAAGAGGATTGACACTGACCCAAATAACAGAGTGGGGTTCATTTCGAGGTGCTTTAAATGTTCAGACCACCATCGATGACATAGACGATTAGGTGAGGAAGGTCCTCGACATTGCGGACCAACATACCAAAAGAATACAGCTGAATGAGGACTCCCCAGCCGTTGACATGCACCTCCTTCATCTCTGGGAAGCAAGAAGATCTCTTCTCAAGAGATGGAAGAGGCAGAAACTAAATAAGAAACTCAAGAAGATAATCGCCCTGCTCGCTGAACAAGCGCAGGAATATGCAGAAAGGTTAGGAAGACAGAACTGGTCTGCATTTTGCGACGCACTACCGTGGACTTTAGGTACAAAGAAAACGTGGCACATTCTGCGCGCTCTTCTCGACAACAGCCCTACAAGAACGGAGCAGTGACAAAATATTTGCAGGCTCACACACAACTATGCCGGATAAGAGGACCTATCTCCTTCGAGAGCTCCAGAAAGAAGCTGTCTGGAGACGCACCCATAACCACGACGGCACACGACAAAGCCTACAGCGGAAAACCAAACGCCGAACTTGATGAACCATTCACACTGGCAGAACTAGGCACAGCGCTAGCTACACTTCACTAAAAACACCAGCCCAGGGAAGGATCGCATTATGAACAAGCATCTCCGCAACGTTCCGCAGCAGGCCACCGATGCCCTACTCCAGTATCTCAATGCTTGCTGGGAGAGTGGTGAGATACCGCCTACCTGAAAACATTGAGAGATTACTATAATCCCGAAACCTAACAAGCCCCTCAGCATCGAGAATCTGCTGCCCCATTTCCCTTACCTCGTGTGTAGGGAAACTATTCGAGCACATGGTACTTAACAGGCTAACGCCATACCTAAAAGACAAGGGATATTTTCCGAACACAATGTTCGGATTCAGGTAAGCACCTATCAACGCAAGACATCTTCCTTTTGCTCAAGGAAGACCTCATTGATCATCTCAGCTCCAGACGCAAATCTTCAATCGAAGCAATTGATATAAAGGGAGCTTTCGACCACGTCAGCCACGACGCAATCCTCTGCAATTTGAACATCTGGGCGGCGGGCCTCGGTTATACAACTACGTGAGAAATTTCTGAAGCATCGCACGGCCACAGTGGGAATTTAGAACCTTCGCAGCGACACTTTCCGACTACCAAACAGAGGTACACCACAGGGATCGGTCATTTTGCTATTGCTTTTCAACGTTGCATTGTTTAGGTTACCCAGCCTCCTCGATGCTATACAAGACTTGCGGCATGCATTTTATGCGAACGACATTACGTTATGGACATGGGCCTCAAATACCGGAATGCGAGAAATGCGCTTACAAGAAGCAGTAGATATCATCGAGAGGTACTTGAAAAAATGTGGCCTCGAATGTGCTCCCGAAAAGTCGGAACACCTCATCCTGAAGCGTAGAACGAGAAGGGTGGCCTGCTGCCTACATTGAACCTGATCCCAGCGTCACCGTCAACGAAAAGCCCATCAAGAAAATGGAAACATTAAGAGTACTGGGGCTTCCATATCCACAAAGATGGGTCAGGTGCGGCCACACTCCCTCGAATACAGCGCACGCTATCTCAACTCACGCATCTCGTCAGGCGAATCACGAACCGTAGAAGCGGCCTTAAAGAGCAAGGCACACTGCGCGTTGTGCAAGCTCTCCTCAGCAGTCGAATAACCTATGGCACTCCCTACCTCACCCTGAATAACGCAGAGGTAGAGAAGCTGAACATCATGATTCGTAAGGCCACCAAGATTGTTTTAGGGCTCCCATTCACGACTTCCACTGCGAAACTACTGAAAATGGGCATGCACAATACCTGGCAGGAACTAGCCGAAGTCCACAGGGCTAGCCAGCTAGAACGACTAAAGCTGTCGCCCACTGGAAGATTAGTGCTACAACGGCAAAACCTTTATAGGCGACACAGACGCGGACCGAAAAGAACGGACTCCGCCAAACATCCGCGAATCTTTCTGTATTGCACGAATCCCCCACAATATGCACCCCACACTATACAAGGAAAGAAGGCAGGCAATAGTGAATGCTCTACGACGAAATCACTGCCAAGCCCAAGACGCCAGATATACAGACGCAGCCAAGTATCCTGGTAGAGACGCCTACGCTTTGAGCGTCGTTGATACTCGGGGTGTAGAGCTCGCATCTGCAACAGTACGCACCCGAAGCCCAGTAACTGCAGAGGAGGCGGAAATCACCCTAGCTACCACAATGTGCTTGGATGCAGCTGTGGTATTTACAGACTCTCCAGCAGCCATGCGAAGCTACAGAAAAGGTCGTGTGTCTACCCAATCAATTCAGATATTGAAGCGCCGAAGCACTCCAATGCCGTTCACCTGTGTGACATGGGATTCCTGGGCACGAAGGGCTGGAGGGAAATGAGGCGGCTCATGCCGTGGCCCGCGATCACGCCTACCGGGCTACCCCTTCCCGCTTTTTAGACGCCAGGGCTGTGTCCGCGGAGGCTGAGTCTGTACTTAAGACTTACTCTGCAATACTGCAACAACACAGGCTGGCGCGCAGAGAGTATCTACCACCACACTCGAAGCTCAACATGGAGCACAGCACCATACTGAGAAGACTGAAGAGCAACACGTACACACCTGGCATACTAATGCACCGATTGTACACAACATTACACGAATATGTTTGCCCAATTTGCACCGTACCTGACACGTTGGTCCACCTGATCCTCGAGTGTTCATGCAATGCAAATACAGACCTATCACCTCCTCCGAATACCTGCGACGCTGTTCAAGAAAATGAACACCTTCTCGAAACGGGGGAGGCCAAGCTTGCCTTGGAGGACCTGGACCAACAACGACGTCTCGTCACCCGGGCCAAGGAGGCAGCGAAGACCAGAGTGTTCCTGGAGTGAGGAGACCTCCCACCTAAGGTGAACGTGGAACCTACACCACTGCACCGTTTCAAAAAATAAACGTTTATTCCTTCTCCTCCTCGGGTAGCGCTAAGGTCGCACTGCATCACATAAGTCAATGCAGCGTTGACTTGCAAAAAGTGCAGCTCTAGTTCGCAGGAGTTTTATACACTTGGCAATTTAGCAATATTATAACGTCGGGATTGCACCGTAAAAGTGAAGACTCTCGTCGTATTTAGGTTTTGGGACGTTAAACCACACATATCAATCATTCAGTCGAGTAGAATGACGCCTTGTTGACATGCCAAGCGCCTCTAGTTCCACGATGTTAATCAGCCCTTGGTAGAATTTGCAGAGTTTTGTCACTTCGTTAGAGAAACGTACAGAAGTCTTTTGAAGCTTTCAGAAGTGCTCCAATTGTTTCTCTTCGCCGAAACGTCTTTTCTCAATGCCTAGTGCATCTGAGTAACGCGCTGTGGGTGTAGGCCGCCCCGCTATATATGTACCACCTCGTCCCCTTTAAAACATAGCCCGAGGAAGTTAGATTTGTCGGTAGCAGTAATATTTCCGTTCCGGCTAATAAACTGGTTCAACTGCTGGCAGAACTTGTTCCAGCAGCACTAGTAATCAGCGAAATGATTGTCAGCTTAAATAGTTTGACTCCTGCCAATTCACCTGTAGATAGCTACTTGTATGGTTTAGTGTCTAACGACACCGACATTTAATCAAATCAGAGTTGAGCATTCTTTGCAGGTCTGGATGCTTCGGGAAAAGATCGGTCCAGAGATTTCTTAGTCCCCAAGAGAATGCGCGTGGACACTGCATGCCAAGTACCCCTGCATACTGCATACCTCGACTACAGGCGCATTTGCTCTCGCTACAAAAAAGAAGAGTACTTCACTTCACAAGCTGGGCCTCCCATATGCGGACGACACGCTACTCTTCAGAAGTGTTACTCTGTGTCATCAATTGCAATCAATAAAGATTAAAATACACAGGCGTCTCTGCGTGTATTCTTTAATTAAATACAGAAACACGAATGTTGCTCAATGTACCTGAATTAGGTGTAGATCAAATGAAGGTATCAGATTAGATTAGATTAGATTAGGTGATTAGATCGCGTTTTTTATCTATTGATTGATTTTATACGACTGACGTGCATATTTGCTTTTTTTAATAATCCCACATGTATTCCATTTTCAATGAGTTAAACGACAGGAAGTGAAGTGCAAGGATATGTGAAACCACCTCGCCATGCACAGAATGAAAGTCGCTGCGTGTATTACCTAACCGAGTTACGTACGCTACGTACTTTCACATAGGAATATTTCATACATTTTACAGATGCACTCCCCTGAGTTACGCACAGTGATGAAATATTTGCACGTGCTTTCATTATTACAATGTGTGTATAGTACATCAAATTTCTATTGTTGAATACTTAGTTTTATTACAAAAGTGACGCACGTCCAGAGTCAGGCAAGGACGTTTATATATATATATATATATATATATATATATATATATATATATATATATATATATATATATATATATATATATATATATATATATATATATGTATGTATATTAGTGATACCTGGCGTGGCGTTAACGTGCGCCTTTTTGCCATACAATTCGCAGCTTGGCTGTTCCAGAGATATGAGGCCACGTTAAGAAAGCAGGCTTATCACTATGCAGGCTGTACAGCAAAGTGGAGTCGCAAAAAATGCCTCCACGCAAGCGTGCGTCTTTAAGTTGATCCACGGCGAGAAGCGTCACGTGCTGGTGACATTTAGGCCTCGCATCTAGCGCTACGCGCTGAATCATTAGCAGCTCTTGACCTTGCACCATTATTTCTTTGATTGAACCTTAGCTCTAGCCCCGCTCTTTCTGCGCTTTCGCTCCCTTTCCAACAAGTTTTCGACGATAAGCCTTAAAATCTCTACTTCAGGCTGTTTAAAAATTCGTAAAATCAAGACGACCTTAAGATAACGTTCCGGCTCAGGCCCCTTTACTTAAAATTAGGTGCAATGGCTAAGTGTTTTCACTGGGCGCAGAAGACCGCTCTTTTAACTATTCCAGTGTAACTAATTAGCCATTATAATATATAATGTCGAAACTCGTTTTAAAGAAGTGCAGCATTGAGATCATGAATTCGTTAACTTCTCGACATTTGTTTTGATAGTAGAAATAAAACATACGATCTGGCTGGCGCAGAATATGCATTCCGTTGCCAAAACACAATGTCTTATTCGAGTTTCCGCTGCAGGGGAATTGTGGGAGCTCCTGGAAGACGGGGAGTTTTTGGCTGGTGGCAATGACAGTCCGGGCGCGCTGAACGGCTCGGGGAGTTTCGGTGGACATTTGGGTGAACACCCTTCTGACAACCTTGCATACACAGGAGCCAAGCACCCTTCTGGAGCCAAACACCCTTCTGACCACCTTGGTTACTCTGGAGCCCTAGACGTCGTGGCCAGCCTGGATGACAAATCAAGGCCATCGTCGTCCCCGGCTGTCATTAACAACGGTCCAGTTTTTGATGTAACGGTTAACACGGACGATGAAGTTCAGTAGAAGCCCACGCGATAGACACGTCATTCTTTTTATGTGTGGGTTGTATATGCTGATCTACAAATGGCATAAAAACTAATAACCCGTAGTTTTACGGTTTACTTCTACTTTTTTTCTCAGTACTGTGTGAGTGATTTATATAAAAACCACAAAAAAGGTACCACCTAAGCACTCCGTTTAAATGGTTCAACCTGCAGCGAAAACCAGAACGTGTGGCCCCAGTGTTTAGAGGTGGTTCAACCCGACGTGGCACTGAGACCTTTT
Organism: Rhipicephalus microplus; assembly: GCF_013339725.1. Taxonomy (NCBI): domain Eukaryota; kingdom Metazoa; phylum Arthropoda; class Arachnida; order Ixodida; family Ixodidae; genus Rhipicephalus; species Rhipicephalus microplus. Next base: position 129,029,789 of record NC_051168.1, on the reverse strand, counting down.
ACAAGTACTGGTTCAATGTTCGATCGTGCTTCTTAATAAGATATTGGTCACACCTTCTCTCGTGTATACCGCAGTGTTTATATCACATGCCGTATATTGTGTCTCACGTCATCACGGTCACCACGGTCATCACGGTCACGGTGATGAGCGGTTAAATGCGTCTCGCAATGCCTTAATCACAGTGGTGGTTCTCGAACCACAAGCGGTCACAGACCTCGCAGCCTAAGCCAATGTGCCGTTGGAGAGACTCGTCCGAAAGCCGCGTTCTACGGGGCGAACGCGCTTTCGCACTCATCACATTAACGACATCATAACCCCTAACCAGAGCGAGGATACTCAGGCAATCTTTGGTCTGGATATAAATGGAGCATTCAATAACGTAGCCCACTCAGCTATATATCCTGGCTTCAAACGCATTTCATGTGGCGGTAACTTGTACTCTTACATCAGAAGCTTCCTCACAGACCGCACAGCTACATTCACATTAGGACCAGAACATTCCTCACACTATACACAAGGCAGCTTCGGAACTTCTCAAGGGTCAGTGCTCTCTCCAATCCTTTTTAACTTTGCTATGCTACCTATACTCAACGCTCTTCCACGTATCCCTGACTTGAACTTCTCCATCTATGCCGATTATATCACCTTACGGGTGAAAGGAGGCTCAGATGGGCACATTCAGGACACCCTACAAACAGCTGTAGATATAATAGCAGCACTACCATCTCAGATGAATCTCTGCTGTACCCCGAGTTAATTAGAGTTACTCCTTCTAAAAACTCATCGTCGGAACAAACACATTCCAATGATCGAAGTTCACATAAATGGGTGCCTCATTCCTATCACGCATTCGTGTGCTAGGTCTATTTATTCAAAACAACCGACTTAATACGCACACACTCGAAACTTTACGCAATACCGTTGAAAACACCCTAAGAATGATAGAAATAATCTCAGGGGAAAATGAAAGGCTCCGAGAAACAGAGCTACTTCGTGTAATACAAGCTTTTGTGATTAGTAAAATCACATATACTCTCCCTTGCCTTCACCTGAAATTTGCGGAGGAGAAATCAGTCAACATCCTCCTTCGCAGAGTTTACAAATACGCGCTGGGCATTGCAATCAATACCTCTAACGCACGCCTCCACCAGACAGGATTCATAAATACCCTATGTGAAATCCGCGAAGCCCATTTAACAGCTCAATACGCAAGGCTCGCGACCACTAGCACAGGTCGCAACATTTTATCGTCAACCCTAATCAACTTCCCCTCACACACCAATGCTAAATACAACCTTCCCCAAAACATACACAAACAATTACTCATACCACCCCTTCCTAAAAACATGCATCCAACATATCGCACTAAGCGTCGAATCTAAAGAGCAAAAGCTCGTCAGAAAAAATTGCATGGAGCCAATGGCGTGCTTTATGTCGATGCGGCAGAATGCCCATCCTCCTCATCCTATGCCCTCTCTGCTGTAGATTATAACGGCAAGGCGCTCACAACGGCATCCGTCACTGTCAACTCTTCGGAGGAGGCAGAGGAGGCTGCCATTGCTTTAGGTATATCCATACCCAATAGCACTAAGATTGTAAGTGACTACAAAACTGCCATACGCAACTTCAGTGCTGCTCGCATCTCATCAACTGCCCTTTCAATTCTTAAGAAACATCCTCCCACGCAAGACGTTGCTCTCATATGGACGACAGCGCATGCGGGATTGAGTGGCAATGAGGCAGCTCATACCTGTGCTCGAGAAATGACCGGCCGAGCGCAGGCATCTGATGGCGCCTCAGACCACGCGGCCTTTTTCAGCGCGAGAGATCGTCTTTTGACCTTCCACGATATAACGAATCACTACCGCCTACAGCGCACTATTTACCCCCCCCCCCTCACATCGTGGAGCTTCGAACTACCATGAAATACTACGGCGCCAGTTACAGACGCGTACGTTTCCTACCCCATCTTTCACCATCTTATACACCCTGCGATATAACCCTCCCATTTGTGTATTTTCTGTCCACAAAGAGCTAACCTGGACCATATCATGTGGGGGTGTACTCGAATCCCACCACCTATAATAATCCACACATTATTAGTAAGGAGCAGTGGGAGGCTGCTATGTGCAGCTCGGCGCCCAAGGTCCAGGACCAGATCTTGAATTGGGCCAAGAGGGTAGCGGAGACGTACGCTGGGTAGGCTCCTCTGACACTCCACCACCGCACCTTTCTCTTTTGGGATGAAAAAATTGTTTCTCCTCCTCCTCATCACATTGACGCCGCCTTGTTGCAAGCGTCTGACATCGCGAGCCGATTCAGTGGGGAGGTTCCAGGAAGAACTGTTGCGCACGGGCCCGGCGCCATGGCTACGACTTCACTCACAACACACCCAATGGCGCGCGTGCTTGGAAACGACGTAACTGATAACACAGCCAATGGAGAGCGCTTGTGACACCGCTGCCAGATGGTATCTCACTTAAAAGAAACAATTGGAACCAATTGGAATTTTCCACTTGGTTTCAATTGGTTCCATTTGTGAATCGGTATACGATTGCGCCATTTGGACTAATTGGGTTGATTGGTTATATGACCATTGGGTCAAATGGTTCACTAGCGTATAATCGATTGGGTCCACTGGGTGTATTTCTCTTGAACCAATTGGTTGAATTCCAATTGGGTTAAATGGTGCGGTCAGCAGATAACCGATTAGTCCAATTTACTGCGTACCGATTGGTTCAAATGGCACAGTTAGTACATTCGTCTGCAATAGTGTTCAAGCTAACTTCGGTGGTGAAGTCTGCCCACGTAAAAGACCAAGATTAATCATAAAATTGGCCACAACTTGCACAAAAATCAGCTGGTATATCCATGCCATGCAGATAGTTCTTTGATAGACTCAGAACCTGCTGATACAGCGAACACCGCACAGCGAAGGCAGCATGGAGGGGAAACTCTGAATTTATTATAGGTGGTGCTATTTTTTTATGAACAATATATGCTTGCGCACATCCTTGTACACCACCTGAAAAAAATTAAGACAGTAATAACTCATCAAACTTATGGAAACGTATAGTTTAACCAAATAACATTTGTCGTCAGCCACGAAGGCATGAGCCCATTCGTGTTTAGCAGTACAACGTTAAAGTGACCCTTAGCCCAGTCTGATATGCACTCCAACAGATAATGCCGTAGGAAAACTATGTAACGATTATTAATGTTCACCGTCCCGGTGGCCCATATCCGATTGACAAGCAGATCCAAGAAAAACGGTTTCAATCTTGTGTGCAGTGCTCACATTCAATAGAGGCGAAATGCGACCATGAAGGCAATCGATTACTTCTCGTTCAATGCTATATACACTGAGGAGACGTCAAATAAATTCCCGTAATTGCTATAGCACTTGCTACAAAGACGCATCTGCACATAAGGCACAGGCATTACACAAAGGATGCTTACACTATCTAGCATGCAGTGTGCTTCCTGGATATTTATCGTATACTGCAGCGAGGCATAAAATATGACACATCGCTTATAATAAATATTGATTGACATGTGTGGTTTAATGTTCCAAGACCACCATATGATTATGAGAGACTCCGTGGTGAAGGGCTATGGAAGTGTGGACTACTTGGAGTTCTCTAACGTGCACCTAAATCGGAGCACACGGTCCTACAACATTTTCGCCTCCTTCAAAAATGCAGCCGCCGAAGCCGGGATTACATCCCGCCATCTGCGGGTCAGCAGCCAACTACCTTAGTCACTAAAACACCGCGGCGGGGCGCTTATAATAAAGAACACAAATAGCCAGGACAAATGTTCGCATATGCTCCAAATGTGTATCTGCAATTTACATGGAAGAAACAGAGCTGAGGAGACAACGGTGGTCCTTGGCCAACGCTGACAAAGAGATCACCACATGGTGCAGCCAGCACGACACCAAAAGCCGCTCGGACATCCTCGTCTTGACTTGTGACACTTTGCACTGATAAAAGCGACCAAAAATAAATGTCGCATCTCAATGACAAGAACGTTCTTCTCGCAAATTCACGGCACCAGCTGCACGCACACACAGAAAGATAGCATCACGACTAGCCGCGCTATGTGCGAAACTACTAAAACCACTGTACTAAATCTACGGTGTCATAATAATGTTTGACCGCCGTCTCTCATGTTGTTACCACTAAATAAGAAAGATCTGAAATTTTTAATGTATATTTTATATTATAACATTTATATTATAAATTATGTTCTTAGTTTGCATTTGTATCGAAAAACAAGAAATAAGACAGGAGACTAATGCTAGTGAGATGCGGCTATTGCTGCAGTTGTGAACAAAAATGCCAGCACTGCAATGTGCGTCTCGGCCATACAGTTTCCTGGATATACTCCAAGGTCACGGCAACGCAAAGTTCTCTGCAATCCGATCGTGGCAGATAATTACGAGTCTTGGTTAAAATAGTACCCTTTTCACGCAGGAAAGTAATTGACCGCTATGCTTTATAGCCGGTCAATGGTGCACTGGCAGGTGAGAAACGTCGCATAGAAGTTTACTTTCTCCCAGCGATATTTTTGCAATCCATTCACACGGGGCACCCTATATCACGCCTGTAATATGCGCATCCTTTCTCACGCAATTAAAATTATTTCAACCAATTGGTGCTCTGCATAACCATTCTATATATAAATGAACACCTATACAATTTGCAAGTAAACAAAGTCGAAGCGCATGGGCAGACCTAGTTTGTGCGCGCAAATTTCCAATGAAATTGCCCCGCTTAACTGAAAACAAGTGGTGGTGGTGGTGAGAACTTCATTGGACCAAGAAATTCAGGTACGTATCGCCCAGGGTCCCCGCACGACCCCCACTGCGCTATGCGTTCATAAGTTCATGCAGTTGCACGACGTGGGCAGCCCTGTCAGTGGCGGTCTGCAGCTTGGCCGGGTCCGTCGAGCGCAGCAGGGTCTCCCATTCCTCCCATGGACCCTCCCCCGCGGGGCTGTGGTCCGCCGTGCATTCGAGGAGGATGTGAGGAAGGGAAGCGTGGGGGTGAGCGCATTGAGCACACGACGGGGAGTATGCTCCTGGGTAGATGCGGGAAATGACATAGGGGGAGGGAAGTGTGCGAGTCTCGAGGCGACGGCATATCTGGTGAAAATTGTCCAGGGATCGGTGGGGTGGAGGTATAGCTGTCCGTTCCGAGAGGTATGCTTCAGTCAGCTCGCTGGAGGAATGCATATGGGCTCCCTGAAAGAGCCCGACTCGGAGTCTGCCGCCGCCCAGTTGATGAGACCTCGGGCGTGGTCATTGGCGGCTTCGTTGCCGGGATTTCCAGAGTGAGCAGGCACCCAAATCAGCTCCACATAGCGGGCCGGGCGTTTGGGGGGCGAGTTGAGTATGCCGAAAGCGGTCTCACAAACTCGGCCTTGCGCAAAATTTAGAATTGTGGTTTTTGAGTCGGAAAGTACGTACCGGGCATCAGTGCAAGTGAGGGCAAGTGCGATTGCCGCTTCTTCCGAGGATTTTGGGTTGGATGCAGGAGTTAGGCGGAGAGTTGCGATGGGCTGGAGTGCACGATCAACGACTGCAACTGCCGCGTCATCGCCGGTGCAAGCCGCATCAACCCATACGGCATCCTCCTCGGAACCGTAGTATTTGTGGAGAGCTTTTGCACGGGCCTTGCGGCGGGCCGAATGGTATGCAACGTGGGTGTTTCTAGGGAGAGGATTTATGGTGAGCTGTGCGTGTATGTATGGAAGGACTGGTAGGAGTAAGGGGTCGGCTTCTAGTATGTGAATGTTGAGGGTGTCAAGTATGTGGCTTCCGGCAAAAGCCTTAGCTAGACGAGTGTATTGGGGCTTGTCTGAGGGCCTGTATCAGTTCACGTGTAGTGTTATGAAGCCCAAGTTGAAGAAGTTCAGTGGTTTCGGTGTTAGGAGGGTGGTGTAAAGCCACCTTGTAAGCCTTTCGAAGCATGGCATCCAGGGTGGCTATTCTTGTCGAAGTTGGAGATACGGGACTGTATAAAGGAAGCGGCTCAGTATGAAGGCATGAATGAGTCGACACAAATCGTTTTCTTTCATGCCATCTACTCGACAACAACGTGCGAGTTTCATACCCGGGCCTCGTACAACAAGGGCCACACCAACGATCGCACCGGTTTGAGATCCATGGTGACATCGCTTTCGCAACTGCCACCTAGGACGGGTCTGTCCACCTCCCACCCCCGTTTCTTGCCATAATGTTTGCGAGAAACTCGGCGGACGAGGTGCGAGAGCACCACCGTCACCTGTTTGAGTTTCCTGATGGTTAAAGCGTTACGGTCGTTGTTTTGGATGTGATCCGGAGTGTGTCAACCTCCGGGATAGCCCGACCGGTCAGAGTAATGGTGATAGGGGAAGAAAGAGTACGTGGTGAAGGGCGTATGAGCAGCAGCTCAGACTTTTTCGGGGAGCAGCAGAGACCAATGCTTTGTGCGTGTTGCTGTGTGATGTTGGCAGCGGTTTTTAATGTTTACTCTAAGTCTCCATCACTACCGTGGGTAGCCGACAGAGTGATGTCGTCGGCATAAAGGGAGTGATAAAAGTGAGTGATATTGTCAAAAGCATGGGCTAAGTGAATGAGTGTGGCGTTAAAGAGAAAATAGGAAAGGACTGAACCTTGCGGAGTGCCTACTCCACCTAGGGTGTATGAAGGGGACGCATGGGAGCCCATATGAACCTCGGCTGGGCGTCCCGAGAGGAAGGATTGTATTTTTACCGAGAGGAAGGATTGTAACACCCACAATTAGAGGGAAAAGAACCACCATTATCGCTTGGTGTTTTACGCGATTAAAGGCCCAGGGCCAAGACGGCTTTATTATGAGCGGGGATTGTAGGATCAAGGATGTCGTGCGTCAGTTGACGCATGGCATCTTGTGCGGAAAGACATGAGCGGAAGCCCACCATAGTGTGCGGGTAAAGATTGTGGTTGTGCATGTGTTGAGTTAGTCTGTTTAATGCAACGTGCATGTTCTATAAGCTTCCCGGGACATGATGTGAGTGAAGAAGGCCGAAGGTTTGATATGGTGAGGGGTTTGTTAGGTTTTAAGACAACGCTAATCTTGGCATGGCGCGAGGATTGTGGCAGGGTGCCTTCCTTCCAGCATTTTTTTAAGTTTCCAGGAATCAGAGCGATCCATCGATAGCATAGAGTTACTAATCTGGTCTTTTCCCGGTGCAGAGTTTCTGCGAATATTTTGGAGGGCCATACGAAACTCTTGCTCCGAAATTTCCTTGTTCAGAGTCTCATTCGGGGCGCATGTGTAGGGTGGGAAAGGGGAGGAGGGGCCGGGTACTGTGTGTGTTGTGCAGAGTTGGTCCAGAAGACTGTCAGCGGAAAGCGTCGAGTTGTGAAGTAGGCGTGTAATGTGATTTGATGTTGTGAGTGAGTGTGTGCGATTGATAAGGTGCCGTCGGAGGTGCCATGCATGTTTTGTGGGAAGGTTCCCAGCTATGCTGTTGCACACATGGCTCCAGTTGGAACGGCACAGCTTCTCGGCGTGTGCAGTTATTTGTGTCTGTAGCGTGGTCAGTCGGCGTTTTGGCATTCTGTTATGTTTCTACCGTTTCCAGCTATCCTGAATGCTGCGGTGCGCCTCCCAGAGGTAGGCTAGGGGTGTGTTCAATGTAAGGGTGTCGGGTAGTGTGGTAATGTGTTGTGTTTGCACCGTAACGTCATTCTGGAGAGATATGTGACCCAATGATCAGTGTCTTGTATTGAGGAGCCCCCCGACCAGCCGATCGTACAGCGTCCCATTGAATAAGATTGTGGGTGAGTAGTCGAAGCCTGTGGGGTGTGTAAGGTATTTGTATGACGATAATGTAATGGGCGCTTCAAAGTGTGTGTTGCACACGGGCCCATGAGATATCTTTGAGTGAGCGGCTTAGTGTGAGGTCTGGGCTAGAGTCCATGGTTACCGTATTGCCGATTCGGGTTGGTGTGTGAAAGTGTTATGTGTAGAGAGGCGCAGGTCTGAGATGGTAGTCCAAAGCATGCGACCGCTTGCTATGGTGTACCGATAACTCCAGTCGGTATGTTGAGGGTTGATGATATATGGTGTTTTTTGGCGCAAGGGCCATTTCTTGGCCAAAGAGCGCCAGTTCATCTTACTAAAAATATGGACAATGATTGTGATAAGCGGCTGTATAAGGGCCATAAAATTCCTCGCGATAAGGCGGGTAAGAACATACAAGTAATAAAATGATGACCATGCCGTGAAAGATGTGTGTGGTGTGAATAGATGACAAAAGTTGGTGATAATAAAGACGATGGTGGATATGCATGGCATTAGCACAAGTGCCTCACTCGTTCATACCCTTGCGTTTAAGGGCCGTGAGGCAAGTGCTTTCTTGTGTAACCTCCGCAGCAAAAACCTCTCTAGAGAGGTCGTGCTACGAAATGCCCGGGTATATGATATGAAAATTATGAATTTCTTTTAAAAACGCTAACAATGTTTTATGACTAAAAAGCGGTTCCCTACCGACGAACATTGCAGGGTGTAAAGGTATATGTTGTCGGTAGGGTAATGGAAAATGTCGTTTTCTTAGAGTTTCTAAGTGTTTGCACTGGATTAACATGTGAAGGACTGTCAATGCTTCACCACATCTGTCACACAATGGTGGATCGCCACCAGACAAAAGATATGTGTGTGTAGTGTATGTGTGTCCTATCCTGAGTCTCGTTAGTATTACCTCTGTATGACGTGATTTCGATACGGGCAGCCAATGACCAAGGTGTGGCTTAATAACGTGTAGTTTGTTTTGTGTGTGTGTATCCCACTTGCTCTGCCAGTATACCCTGAGGTTTCGTTTGAGAGACGGCTTAAGATCAAGGGCCGGGATTGATATGGGTGTAGGGGCAGTGCTTTTGTGGACGGATGCAGCGGGCTGATCCGCCCTCACGTTGCCTTGAATCTCGTGGTGCCCTGGCACCCAGCACACTACAACTTGTTGGTTGAGTGTGTAGAGTGTGCATAAAATGGAGTAAAGTGAAACGAGGACAGGGTTTTTTTGTTTTTTAAGACTTTGCAGAGCCGTTACCACTCTGAGGGAGTCTGTAAAAATTACTGCTTTTTGTATTTGTAATTGTTTGATGTGTTTAGCTGCCACAAGTATCGCGTAAGCTTCCGCTGTGAAGATACTTGTGCCTGTATGTAGAGGGCCAGCATCCGAAAACGAAGGGCCAACAGCAGCGTAGGACACAGAGGAGTTAGACTTAGAGGCATCTGTAAAGAACTCGGGACGTGTGTATTTGTGTTGAAGTTCCAGGAAGTATGTTCCAATATGTGCAATAGGCGCATGTTTAGAAATCTCTAGGAAAGACACATCGCAATCTATAGTCTGCCACTGCCACGGTGGAAGGTATGCTACAGGAGCCATTAAACTGTGTTCGAGTGACACTCCAGTGTCCTCAGCTAGACCCTTCAGGCGAACTGAGAAGGGCTGCCTCATTGAAGGCCTGTTTTGAAACAGAATGGAGCTCGACAAGTCATTAATAGTAGAGTATGAGGGGTGCCTCTTGTCTGCTTTCACCTTAAGAAAATATACAAAGGACATGTAAGTTCTTTGCAGATGAAGCGACCACTCATTTGACTCAACGTAAAGGCTTTCTATGGGGCTGGTGCGAAAAGCACCCGTAGAAAGGCGGATGCCTAAATGGTGCACGGGATCCAGCATCTTCAAAGCGCTTTGAGTCGCAGACTGGTAAACAATGGCCCCATAATCTAAGCTGGCGCGAATGAGGCTTCTATACAGGTTCATGAGGCATTTCCCGTCACTACCCCACGTAGTACGTGACAACACTTTTATAACATTCATGGCTTTTAAACATTTTGTTTTTAAATACTTTATGTGTGGTACGAAGGTCAACTTGTTGTCCAAGATTAAGCCTAAAAATTTATGCTCCGCATTCACAGACAGACGTTGGCCGTTCAGTTCAATGTCGGGGTCTGAGTGCATGCCTCTCTTTCGGGAGAACAAGACAAACGTGCTTTTTCCTGGGTTCAGCCAGAATCCATTTTCCTCTGCCCATTTGGAGACCTTGTTTAAACCTAACTGAACCTGCCACTCACACATTGCTAGGTTGCATGACTTAAAGCCAAGCTGGACGTCATCGACATATGTGGAATAGAACATGTTGCGGGGGATGGACAGGTGCAAGGAATTCATTTTAATAATAAAAAGTGTACAATTAAGTACACCTCCTTGCGGTACTCCCGTTTCTTGCACAAATTATTTGCGAGAGAATACTGCCCACACGGACATGGAATTTTCGATTGGACAAGTAACTCTCGATTATGGAAAGCATTCTACCGCGCACACCCAGGTGAGACAAGTCTTTTAATATGCCAAAACGCCATGCTGTGTCGTAGGCCTTCTCGATATCGAGAAACACTGAGAGGAAGTATTGTTTGTGGACGAAAGCGTCTCGGATCTGTGCCTCGATACGCACCAGATGGTCAGTGGTGAATCTACCCTCCCGAAACCCACACTGAAATTGGTCGAGCAGATTGTGTGTTTCAAGGAAATATAAAAGTCGGCGGTTTATCATTTTTTTTCAAAAAGTTTACAAAGGCAGCTGGTTAGTGCAATAGGCCTATAACTTGAAACTGAGGAAGGGTCCTTGCCCTGTTTCAAAATAGGGATAACAATAGCCTCTTTCCAGGAAGCAGGGATGGTGCCTGAAAGCCAGATAGCATTGTATAGAGAGAGAGTAAAGTTTTTCGCGTTTCGAGCGGCAGGTTTTTCAACATTTCATATGTGACACGGTCGTAGCATGGAGCAGAATTATTGCAAGAGTTTAGCGATGTTTGTAGCTCAGCTAAGTTGAAAGGTTGGTTGTATTCCTCGTAATTTGTGCACTTGCATTCTAGTTTCTGCTTTTCTATCTTTGCTTTGTGTCTTTCGAAAGCTTCAGTGTAGTGTGACGAGCTAGACACCTGCTCGTAGTGTGAACCGAGGAAGTTCGCTTGATCTTCCAGGCTATCACCCTGTGTGTTTACGAGTGGGAGTGAGTGTACTTGTCTTCCTGCTACCCTACAAACCATGTTCCAGACTTTAGCTTCTTGTGTATATGAATTTATCCCTGATAAAAACTTGTGCCAGCTTTCTTTTCTGGCCTGCCGACGCGTTCTCCTGCCTCGAGATTTTATCTTCTTAAAGCTCTCAAGGTTTTCCGCTGTCGGTGAGTTCCGCAGCAACCTCCATGCCCTGTTCTGTTCCTTTCGCGCATTCTGACACTCAGTGTTCCACCACGGAACGTGTCGTTTGCCGGGCAGTCCAGATGTTTGTGGAATGCACTTGGTTGCTGCGTCAGTAAGAAAAGCTGTGAAGTACTGCACAGCTTTATCTATGCCTAACCCGCAGATGTCAGTTCAATTTAGGTGAATAAGCTTTTGAAATTGTTCCCAGTTGGCTATGTTTACCAGCCATTTGGGAACAAGTGGAGGACATTCATTTATTATTGGTGTACTCAAAACTAAAGGGAAATGGTCACTTCCGTATGGATTATTTATGACTTTCCACTGAAGTAATGGTACAAGTGAAGGAGATGCGATACTGAGGTCTATGGAAGAGTAAGTTTTGTTGGAAAGGTTATAGTATGTTGCCTCTTTCCTATTCAACAGACAAGCACCCGATGGAATGAGGAATTGTTCAATGAGGCGACCTCGGGCATCACAGCGAGAGTCACCCCACAGACCATTATGTGCGTTCAGGTCCCCAAGGACCAGATAAGGTTCAGGTAGTTCGTCTATTAAAGACTGGAATTGAAGTTTTTCGAGACGGTGGTGCGGAGGTATGTACAAAGAGCAGACAGTGACAAGTTTGTTTAGAATAACTGCTCGGACAGCCACCGCCTCGAGGGAAGTTTGAAGGGGTAATTGTGTGCGTGCTATACCTTGACTTACTATAACCGCTACACCACCGGATGGTAGCATGGCATCATCTCTATCCTTTCGGAAGATTATGTAGTTACGCAAAAAGTTTGTGTTAGTTCGTTTTAAGTGTGTCTCTTGTACACACAGCACTCTTGGATTGTGTTTATGGAGGAGTTCTTGTAAGTCATCAAGGTTTCGAAGAAGGCCTCGGATGTTCCACTGTAATATTTCTGTTTGCATGTTTAAACAAAAGAGATGCTGCTGTGTGTACAAAGAGTATCCTGTGTTGGAGTGAGCTCGTTAATTCAGGTGGCAGGACGGTCGTCCGGCCCCGTTATTGTTTTTTTATTTTTCTTGGCACGCTCCAAGGAGGCGCGCCGCTCTTTTGGTACCAAGGGTACCGTTGTATCCATTGCCTCCTCAGAGGCACTGGATGCCCGCACATGCGAGCTGGTGGTTCGGATTTTAGGCCTCGCCTGGTGAGGGGAGGCCTTGAGACCGGAGGACCCTGGAGTCTCCGACCTCAATTTGCTTGAAGGCGGAGTAGACTGAACTACTGCCGCCTTGGGGGCAGGCGCCAACAGCCGATGGCTCGCTCTGCGCTGGCCGAAGGGGTGGCGAGGGCTGGTGCGGCGTTGCCCCCTGACGCGCCGCATCAGCATATGTTGCGCCGTAAAATGGCGACACTCTTCGTCTTGCTTCTTTGAATGTGATGTTTTCTTTGACTTTAAGAGTGATGATTTCTTTTTCTTTCTTCCAGTTAGGACACGAACGCGAATACGCGGCGTGTTCCCCGTCACAATTCACGCAGTGGGGCGTAGTAACACAGTTATCAGATGGGTGGCCGTGGCTACCACATCTTGCACAAGTTTTCCGACCCCGGCAGTTCTGCGAGCCATGACCAAATCGTTGACATTTATAACACCGTCTTGGATTGGGAATGTAGGGACGGACAGATAGTTTGATGTAGCCTGTGTCTATAGATGAAGGCAGTGTGCTAGATGCGAAGGTGAGTATTAAATGTTTGGTAGGTATTTCTTTGTTGTCTCGTCTGATGACGATTCATTTCACATCTGTGACATTTCGCTCTTTCCACCCTTCAAGCAGTTCCTGTTCAGACATTTCAAGAAGGTCTGCTTCTGAAACAACTCCGCGTGAGGTGTTCATTGGTCTGTGAGGTGAAACAGATACTGGGATATTACCAAATGCTACGAGACTGCCAAGTTTTTCATAGTGGTGTTTTTCAGGCAGCTCAAGGAGAAGGTCTCCGCTAGCCATCTTTGTAACCTTGTATCCTGGGCCAAAGACTTCAGTTAGAGATTTAGCAACAAAAAAATGGAGATATGGCTCTGGCTTGTTTTGTTGGGTTTTCGCTGTGCACAACATGGAACTTGGGAAAGCATTGTCTGGGTTAGCTGAAAATTGATATGTCATCGGTGCGTCCCCTCTTAGGCGGAAGACGATCTAGGAGACGGGAAAATGCAGGTGTTCCCATATTAGTGTACTTTTTTTTCGGCAGCAATGGCGACCACCCACCATGGAGTCCAACCAGGGGACGCTGAAGCACTTAATAGCATAAGGCTGCCGACGCCAGCCGTACATCGCCACTATAACCAAATATAACTACTCAAGGTTGAGTAATTACACAAGGTTAACCCTTGCCGCCAGGAAAAATCGGAAGTAAATGGAAGGGAGAAGAAGACAGGACAGATTTAAAGACGAGAAAAGACTAAGATGTAGGAAGAGAGAGATAGGAAAAGGCGACCGCCGATTTCCCCTGGGTGGGTCAGCCCAGGGGTGCCGTCTACGTGAAGCCAGGGTCAAAGGGGTGTGTTGTCTCTGCCCGGGGGCCTTAACGGTCCAATCACCCAGCGTCGGCTCAACCCCAGGATCCCCTTTTCCCCGGACACGGCAAACCCACGCACGGCTAGGCGTGGGAGGGAGTAGAAACTCCCCCGTTAGCTCGGGTCCGTGGTGTCGCTACACACCAAACGCCTACTTGCGCAGGCGCCCCTGCGGGGGGTATGTTGAGGGTTGAAGTCACCGCCCATGAGTGGGGTGTTCCGGCCCGCGATGCGGTGAATTCTCTGCAGTAGAGCATCGAGAGTGGCCATGGCCTGGCGTGGGGTGTGGTAGATATTGGCTATAAATATTAGAGGTGTGCCGAGTTTTGTGGGGATGATTTCTATGAGGTCGCATGGGGTGAAGGAGTGATGGTGTGTTCTTGGTAAGTAATGGTGCGCTGAATGAGTGTGGACACTCGGGGAGCGTTGGTGGTGTCTGAGTGTACTGCATTGTAACTGAGAAGTTTAGCCTGTTGTTGTGTGTCTTGTAGCAAAAGAAGTTTAGGTATGGCAGAAAGGCTGGATACTAAAAGCTGGAGCGTAGCGCGCTTACCCGAAAGCCGCGGCAGTTCCACTGAAGTAGTGATAGATGGCTACAATTATCGCAACCCGCCATGTTGAAGCGTGGGTGGAGCAAGGATTGGCTGCTGTGGCTGTAGTGGAAGTGAGGCAGGGGGAGAGTGTGTGTGTGTCATAGAGGTTGAAGACCCCTCATGTAACGAGCTCCTAGTGGTCTCGAGCCTCCACAGGTGGGTCTCAAATTGCGCGAACTTACTTTCTAGGGTTTGGGTTAGATGTGTGAATAGTGCATTCATATTGTCACGAACAAAAGAAGACCTGCAACCAAGAGTTCACTTGAACCAGAGCAACGAAGATGTTCTCTTCTTCTTCGCGCCCAAAATCGCGTATGAGCCACAGTGGCTCGTTCATCAATGGTGGCATTACCCCCTCTCCCAAGAAGCATCGTCTCGATGCTGTACATGAAGGCAAAAAAAGAAAAGAAAATTAGATGAAAATTAGTATTCGAGCAAAATGAATAGCGTAAGGCGGAATAACGTAGTTGGTTGTGGGGACAAAAGTTAAATGAGAAATAAGAAAAATAGGAAAAATGTAAGAAAAAGACGAAACAAAAAGAAAGACGCGAAGTTATCAATGAAGTCAGTCACTCACTGGCGATTCACAGCGCGAAAAGTATGGTTTGAGACGTGAAACGTGAATGACTTCAGTTTGCGGGGTGAAACGGGAACGTCTCGAATTGTCTTGAGGAAGAACCTCGTAAGTGACGTCACTGAGACGTCGCACGACCTTGTAAGGGCCGAGGTAGTGGCGAAGAAGCTTTTCTGAACGTCCACGCTGTCGGATAGGGGTCCTAACCCACACTTCATCACCTGGCTTAAAAATAACTTCACGGTGGCGAAGATTGTATCGGCGCGCGTCTGCGGTTCGGTGACGTTGAATACGGTGACGAGCAAGTTGACGGGCCTCTTCTGCGCACTGCGCGAATTTGGTGGCATCCATGTGGTATATTTCTAAGTTGTCGGGCAGGAGCATGGCGTCGAGCATCGTCGTGACGTCGCGACCGTGGACTAAGCGAAAAGGTGTGAAACCGGTACTTTCTTGAACAGCAGTGTTATACGCAAAAGTTACGTAGGGAAGTATGGTGTCCCAGTTCTTGTGATTGATGTCCACATACATTGACAGCATGTCTGCAATTGTCTTATTGAGTCGTTCAGTCAGCCCATTTGCTTGCGGGTGGTAAGCCGTTGTTTTACTATGTTCCGTGCCACTTAATCGCAAGACTTCCTGCAGCATCTCTGCGGTGAAAGCTGTCCCACGATCAGTTATGACGACAGCTGGAGCACCGTGACGTAAGACGATGCTGTTAACAAAAAATTGGGCGACATCTGCTGCGGTGGCTTTTGGAAGTGCCTTGGTTTCACAGTAGCGTGTTGAGTAGTCTGTAGCGACGACAATCTACCAGTTTCCAGACGAAGACATGGGGAATGACCCCAGCAAGTCCATGCCAATCTGATGAAAGGGCGCCTTTGGTGGGCTAATTGGGTGCAGTAGTCCCGCTGGTCGTAAAGGTGGAATCTTACGTCGCTGACAGTCGCGACATGTGCGAACGTAGTGCTTCACAGTCTTCGCGAGACGTGGCCAGTAGTAGGAGCGTTGAATCCGTTTCAGCATGCGCGTATAGCCGAGGTGTCCGGATGATGGCTCATCATGACACGCACGTAAAATGTCACCACGAAGCGTAGCTGGCACAACAAGCAGATACATAGCTTGTGTAGGATGAAAGTTCTTTTTATAAAGAACTCTATCACGGAAACAAAAGGAAGATAGTGAGCGTGCAAAGCTTCGAGGAATGTGGGAATTGCGTCCTTCCAGGTAGTCAATGTGCGGGATGAGCTCCGAGTCGTGACGCTGTTGCTCAGCTAAGCTCGTTGCTGATACGGCAGAAAGAAAAGGGTCGTCGTCTTCAAGGTCATTGTTGGCATTTTCGACCGGTGCACGTGAGAGACAGTCGGCGTCATTATGTCTCCGCCCAGATTTGTGGACGATGGCGACATCGAAATCTTGTAGCCGAAGGCTCCATCGTGCTAGACGACTTGAGGGATCTTTGAGATTCGCGAGCCAACAAAGGGAATGGTGGTCGCTAACTACCCTGAATGGGTGGCCATACAAGTATGGGCGGAACTTTGTTATGGCCCAGACAACAGCGAGGCATTCCTTTTCGGTTGCAGAATAGTTTTTCTCCGCTGGGGATAACGTTCTGCTCGCATAAGCGATCACGCGCTCTACGCCATTTTGCCACTGAACTAATACCGCTCCTAGTCCAACGTTGCTGGCGTCAGTGTGTAATTCCGTGCCAGCGCTTTCGTCAAAATGACCTAGTACAGGTGGAGCCTGGAGGAGGTTTCGGAGGGTGTCGAACGCATGGCACTGATCGGGACCCCAAACAAACGAGACACCGTCTTTTGTAAGCTTGTTGAGGGGTTCAGCAATCTTCGAGAAGTTTTTGACAAAGCGCCTGTAATACGCACAGAGCCCCAGAAATCGGCGTAGGTCGCGCTTATTTGTGGGCACGGGAAAGGCGGCAACGGCGCGGGTTTTCTCGGGATCTGGGCGGATGCCAGCATGGCTCACAACGTGACCAAGGAACTTCAGTTCTTCATATCCAAAATGACATTTGTCGGGTTTGAGAGACAACCCCGCTGTTCTGATTGCCTGAAGAACTGCATGAAGGCGTTGGACGTGTTGTTCAAACGTGTCTGCAAAGACCACGACGTCATCAAGGTAAACAAGACATGATTGCCATTTGAGCCCCGTGAGAACCGTATCCATCATTCTTTGAAAAGTAGCTGGCGCTGAGCATAGACCGAAAGGCAACACTTTAAACTCATACAGGCCATCGGGAGTAATAAACGCCATCTTTTCGCGGTCGCGCTCGTCCACTGCGATTTGCCAGTAGCCGCTATGCAAGTCCATGGAGGAAAAATATTTAGCATTGCGTATACGGTCCAACGAGTTATCTATCCGGGGTAGAGGATAAACGTCCTTTTTGGTGACCTTGTTCAGTTTACGGTAATCAACGCAAAAACGCAACGTACCGTCCTTCTTCTTTACTAGCACAACTGGTGAAGCCCAGGGACTGGTCGATGGCTGAATGAAATCGTCCTGAAGCATCTGCAGGACTTGGTCACGTACAGCATCGTGCTCTTTTTGCGACACCCTATAGGCATGTTGTCGGATGGGTCTCTCAGTAGGTTCCGTGATGACACGATGTTGAGCAAGTGGTGTCTGTTTAACCTTTGACGTAGTGGCAAAGCAGTCTTGAAATGAGCCGAGTATACGCAAAAGGCTTTCTCGTTGAGCCGAAGGTAGTCTCTCGTTTACGTCGAGAGTGCTCACGAAGGCCTCGTCAGGGTGGCTATTCGATGAAAATGAAGCTAACGTTGACAGACCATCGGCATCGGCAAGTTCTTCACAATATGCAATGGCAGTGTGTCTCGTTAGGTGGCGATATTCGTCGCTGAAGTTCGTGACCAGCAGGTGAGCATGCCTATTGCTAGGCTGAATGATTCCTCGGGCAACACAGATTTGCCATGAAATAAGGAGAGACAAATTGGCCTCTGCAATTACCGCGTCAGACACGTCCTGTCCCAATTCCACTTTGACAAAGAGGCTGCTTCGAGGTGGGAGAGTCAGAGAATCGTCGGTAACATGGAGCGCTCTTTTCCGGAATTGCGTACTGTCAGTTGCAGCGCAAAAAGGATCCTCGAACGACACAAGTAATTCACGGAGGTCGATGACGGCGCCGTATTCACGAAGGAAGTCCATTCCTAGAATTACTGGCCGAGAGCACACGCGCAATACGAGGAAAGAGCCCGCAAATGTCGACGTACGTATTCGAATGCGTGCCGTGCACATACCAGTAGGCGTCACCAGATGGCCACCTGCCGTGCGCAACTGAGGTCCTTGCCATGGCGTGGTAACCTTCCTCAGTTCAGATGCCAGTGTGGCGCTCATTACGGAATAGTCGGCACCGGTGTCGACGAGGGCGTTAACAGCATGATTGTCGACGAAGACGGCAATTTCGGCAGAAACAATCTTTTTGCTGTCGGAGAACACTGCAAAACCGGAATCGCCCTCGTCCGGTCGTTGCGTCGAAGGAGGGTCTTTTACAGTTCGCCGGGCCGCGACTTCACCCCCGGAAGTCGCCGTTCCTAGTTTCCCCTGCGGGGACTTGGTGACCGGCTCCTGAAAGGAGCGGAAGACGATGAGGGCAAACTGGGTGACGTAGACCGGCGAGGCGTTGGTGATCTCGACTGGTGGTGCCGAATAGTCGAATGAGTACGTTGGCCCGTGAGATAGGCTTCAATTTCGCGGGGGCGCTCACCGTAGCGCGGGCATCGAGCATCAGGGTGGAAGCCGCGGAGACCTAGTTGCCGGTATTGACAGTTCCGGTATACGTGACCCGCTTCGCCACAGTGATAGCAGAGCGGACGGTTATCCGAGGTGCGCCACGTGCTGCCTTGCTACCACTTTGTCTTGAGATAGACGGCGGATAGGTGGGTGGGCTCGAAAACCTTGAGCCGAGAGGTGGGCTCGAAGCAGTGTCGTGGAATGGCTGCATAGCCTGGTACCTTGGCCGCATAGCAGTGTCTGTAGCCGGTGGCGCAGGGGATCGCAATGCCGCTGCGTATGTCAGGACTGGGGCCTCGGGAATTGGCGGTGCGATTGGGGCCAGAGTGTGACGGCCTGCCGCGCTTCTTGTCTGATTACATGCGCGAGGGCTGACACAGGTGGATGGGATCCCACTGCCTGAAGCTGTCGCGATTCGTCCCGAACGATACTTCGAATGAAGTCTGCGAGGGTCTGTCTCTCGCTGTCAGAGCCGATAGAGCACGTGGTGGCCGGGATCTGGCGTTCGTATTGTGACGACCGCTGCTGCAGCGTACGTTCCATCGTAGCTCCCTCACTGATGAACTGGGCGACTGTCGTCGGTGGATTGCGCACGAGCCCAGCGAAAAGCTGTTCTTTTACTCCGCGCATCAAATGCCGCACCTTCTTTTCCTCAGGCATGGCAGGGTCCGCGCGCTTGAAGAGCCGAAGCATGTCCTCGACAAACATGGATACACGTTCGTTCGGCCGTTGGTTCCTGCAGGATATGGCTTGTTCAGCCCTCTCCTTCCTCTCGGTGTTGCGATAGGCGTCACGGAGCTGTCGGCTAAACTCTTGCCATGTTGCAAAGGAGCCCTCGTGGTTCTCGTACCACGTCTTTGCAGAATCCTCCAAGTAGAAGTAAACTCGGCGCAGCTTGCGAACATCGTCCCATTCATTGATACTGGCAACCCGATCAAAGTGGTCTAGCCAGTCATCAACATCCTCGAAGATGTCTCCATGGAACGGCTTTGGTGTCTGTGGCACGTGAAAAACATGGGCGAGATGATAATCATGGGCATCGCTGGTTTGGACCGCCTGGCTTGTCATCGCAGTTGCCATCTTTCTGGGTGTCGATGCCAAGGGACCAAATTCAGGGGGTAACCCACGCAGGCGGCGGCTGATTCTTGCTCTGGGAGATGTAGCTGTCTCCACGATGGCCGACACAGCCGAAGTACACGTACCCAGCACCTCCACCGTAATGTCACGAACAAAACAAGACCTGCAGCCAGGAGTTCACTTGAACCAGAGCAACGAAGATGTTCTCTTCTTCTTCGCGCCCAAAATCGCGTATGAGCCACAGTGGCTCGTTCATCAATGGTGGCAATATGTTGCTCGAAACGATTAGACAGCAGCTCGGCTAGTGTTGAGAATTTGTCTTCGAGGCACGCCTCCAGAGTTACTAATTTGGCATCGAATTTGGCCTCCAAGTTTCTGAGGTCAGTCTGATAATCATCGTGAGTCCGAACAGCGCTTCTTTTTATGAGGGGGCGAGGTGTGTGTGGCTGAGCTGTTTGATAATTCCGCAGTGGGCTGGATCTGGATGGGTGGGTGTGGGGGCAACTGTGATGAGGAGGGAGCAGGGTTTCGGGTTATCAGTGTCGTAAGACGGCTTACCTCCACACACAAGGCTCGGAGCTCCTGGTCACGAAGGGTCCGGGACAATCGGTGTGTTGGTCACTGGTATGCTGGTCCCCTTGGGCGTCTTCAGCTTGTCGGCCCATGTAGGTAGGTTGGAGCGTTTGGAGCATCCGTCTCGTAGGTTAGCAGGTTGTTCAGGGCGTTGGGCGCTAGAATATCGATTGTGTGGTCTACTCGTTGCTCGGATCGTTCTTCACGCTCCAATGTGCACCTGGTGAATTTAAGAAGGTGCCGGTGCTTGCCCTCCTGGCTTCCCGACAGATGCGGCCGTTCGCAGATGATACAGGACTAGAGTACATTTAGGGCTTGCTTCCTTCGGACTGTGACTGGCCACATCTGGGGCATTTGTGGGACCTAGGTTGGATATATACATCTGTGCGGCGACCTAATGGTCCAGGCAGTTACTACATGTCTCGACCCTTGATGTGTAGGGCAGATGCATTCCTCCACCATAAATGATTCTCTGGAGGACTGTCGGCTTGACCAAAGGCGATGAGAATTGCACGTGCGAGTCCCATTCGTCAAGGGTCCAGTATCCATCTATGGTTTCGTGAGGGTTACGGGTGATCAAGTGCGTGGGTAGTTCTTGTGGCGATTCCCCGGACCGAGACATCGGGGGGGGGGGGGGGGGGGGGGTTACGATGTATGCTGTCATGGCATACTCATGCTGTTCGTATGTTATTTGGTGGAGCTGCACAAGCTTGAGTGCGTCCTCTTGATTCACCACAGACACTGTGCAAGTGTTGCTGACGGAGTGAATCCGAAGAGTCAGCGTAGATGGGTCGGTCAGCTCAGCGGCCTGCATGAGAGCGGCGAGGAGGTAGCGCGTCGTAAGGTCACGGCCTCCCTGGGAGCGGAATACCACTTTGACCCGTCAGGTGGAAGGGGTGGTAATTGCTTGATCTTTTGTGCAGTTGTAGGGAGAACGCGAAGCTGCGGCAATGAGCTCTGTAGAGCGGGAGCTCGGGCGGACTCCGGCTTTTCCCACGACTGACTCGGCGTCTCTTGCACAGAAGGATCGGCATTCGTTCTGTGGGTCGTTTTTCGTGTTTCCTGTAGGTGTGCCTGGGCTCTGAGGACTTGGGTCCAGTCTCGAGGGTCATACTGGTCTAGGTCAATCGCCGTACTTTAAACTTGAGCCTCCATGCTGGCTTCAGCTGGGTAGGCTACAGCACTGGCGCGACGTGGACTTGGCGTATGGACCATACGGCCCTCCGGGGCTCGCCGAAACCTCAAAAGGGGTATTAGAAAGCACTCACCTCTACGAAGACGTCCGTGTCGTTGAGGGCACTCGAGATACCAACGGTTGGCAATTTTCGCTGTCGCGGTACGAAGCCAAAGCAAATTGCTTGCCGCACTCCAAGACCGCTAGCAGCCCAATCCTCAAAACGAGTTTCTCCATTTGGCAATTCCAGCTGAACCAGTTTGCCCGGTTGCGTATTCGATTACCAAATCGGAAGTCAGCTTCTAATTAGTTCGAGTGATACCGTTTGGCAATTTAAGTTGTTACAAATGGTCTATTTAGTCCAAATGGTCCTGTTGGGAATACCATTGGCCCAATGGGAAATCACTGTCACCATTCGGAGCCAGTGATATCACTATATTGTTTCAAGTGTTTCTTTTTCAGTTTGTACAGCGATCACTGTAAAAGTCACGGTTCGGTATACATCAAAACCATAGGAAACGAAGATAAAGGGAAGAAATTATACAGAAGGAAATGCTGGGAACAAGAAGGGTGAGATCGAAAGAGGGAGAAGAAAGAGGAAGGTAGCACATAACACAGAACACACTAACATGCCGTCAGTCACATGTTCATCACACTAACATGGTACTCGACGTCTCAGTCACAGCCACTAGTATAAGTCAGCTTTTCCATGCTTACTTCCTGTTTAGGGTAAGTAGTGTGTTCTGGGACCTACTAAATTTCTGCGACATACCAATTTACGGTGGTGATAGCTTTCTGATAGAGCGCGCAAATTTCTGTGGCAGATGCGCGCTTGTTCGGCCTCGATATAGACCTTTTTACAGAATGCTCCGTGGGTGCCATTATAATCCTGTCTGGGCTTGCAGGCACGACCACCCAAAAAATTACTGACGAGGCTGTGACCTCAGAATTTCCACTCCCGCGCGCAATAGAGCATGTTGGCGTTTTTTCTCCCCTGTAAAAGGATCTATAGCATGCGCAGGACCACATAAGCACAAACCACGCGAGCCGTGAAAACCACGTCACGTACAAGAGTAAGAGTCAACAGCTGATCACTTCTAAACACACGGTGCGCACGACCATGCCTGACAGATGAAAGCCTGCAGTGCCTACGGGAGCCACACGGACCCTCCCCAGTCCCCCTTTACACGCCTTGCGATAGACGGGGACGTCTGGCGCTTTTTTTCTCTAGTTGAGTAGCGATCGCCAACAGGCCTGGTACGCTTACATTCACAGTTACAACATATGACGCGCGAAGCGATGTTATCGATAATTCGTACAAAACATCACGGCAATGGAAGAAATGCACCTGGAGTGTCCAATTGCCGATTGCAGTCAAGACATGAGTGCAACATACGAAGCATGGGTCGATGTTATAGATTCGGACTTTGTATGGTGTGGAGATCTGAAGCACGCCTGCGACCATTTCGCGGCATTCCGCCGTATGGCCACTCTTTTTTCTTTCCCGTGCTCTGGTAACAGCACGTGGCAATAGAAGGTGCCACAGGGCAGGGCGCAGTGCGTGTTCTCGGGGGCTGCGAGAATCGGAGAGGCCGGGTCGAGTGGGAGGTGTTCTGTGGCCGGGTCACGTGCGCGTCGGAGTCTCTCCTCCACTAGCCAGCGCCCAGTAAGCACGTGGTTTTCCGTCGTCCACGTCCTCTTTGGGCATCGCCGCACTGTAGCCTGCCTGCGTGCCTAGGCATCCTGGTGGGCGTGTTTACGCGAGTGGTAGCTTCGGTAGCATACCCTAAGCCAACAGCGGTGCCTAGTGATTGAAGTGGTCGCACCACGCCAAGCCACACTTACCGCAGGCCTGTACGTACGAGGTTTGCCCTAACTCTCGCGACCTGGGCCAGTGGCCATCGCGAGGGTGTGCAGCATATCCGCGAGGGACCTTTTCCCGACCGGCGCACCAAACCTCGCCATTGCCAGGTGCAACGTGCTCGCAGTTTCCCCTTATTGTGAACGTCTGCGTGCGGGAGCCTTTGATCTTCACGTCCCGGAAGAGGACGTTGTACTGTTGTTCGGGGTGCCGCCAACGGCAATGAAGTGTTTGTGTACTGCTGTTGTTCGAACACTGTCTGTTTTGCCGCGCCGCCTAAACGCTTTGATAGTTGAGTGTGCGCGGAGCAGTGCGCTACACATGAGGTGACGAAGATGCGGCCCCGTGACTCGCTAAGCCTGAACCCACAGTGATCATCCGCTACGGTGAGTAGTGAGGTCGCCACAAAGGAACATCACAGCGACGGCAGAAGTGCACCTGGAGAGTCGATTGTTATCGCAGTTAAACATGAGCGCGGCATACAAAGCATGGGGCGATGTTATCGATTAGTAATTTGTACGGAACATCACAGCAACGGCAGAGGTGCACCTGAAGTGCACCTACCGCAGTTAAAACATGAGGGCAAAATACGAAGCACAGGGCGGCGTTATCGATTTGGACTTTGTACGGTACATCACAGCAATGGCAGAAGTACATCTGGAGTTTAATTCTTATCGCATTTAAAAGATATGAGTACACCAAACAAATCCCAGGGTGATATTATCGATTTTTACTTATGAATTGGACTTTGTACGGAACATCACGGCGATGGAAAAGTGCACCTGGAGAGTCAATTGCTTTCGCATTTAAGACATGAACACAACATACAAAGCACGGCGCAATGCTGTAGATTTGTAGTTTGTATAGAACATCAAGGCCACGGCAGAAGTTCCCCTACAGTGCCTATCGCTATCGCAGGTAAAAAACGAGTGCCACATACAAAGCACGGGGTGATGTTATCGACTTGTTCTTTGAACGCTACATCACGGCGACAGCAGAAGTGCACCTGGAGAGTCAATCGCTATCGCAGTTAAAACATGAGTGCAACATACAAAGTGCAGGGCGATGCTATATATTTGGGCTTTGTACAGAACATCCAAGGCCACGGCAAAAGTGCACCTGGGGCTCAATTGCTATCGCAGTTAAAAGACTTGAGCACAACAAACGAAGCGTGGGGCGATGTTATCAATTTGAACTTTGCATGATACATCACTCGAGGTACTTGGGTGCAATATTGTCATGTTCTACAGAAAGCCAACGAAACCATTGGCTGCCAGTAAAGTTGGCTGCCCAAAAACCTTCAAGTTAGGGGAGCAACACCCACAACAAAAATAGCTAAGGTAAAAATAAAAACAAGCCACCGAGGAGACCAGTCCCAACCTTCGAAGTTGCGAGAGCAGCCGCAACTTCCGAGTGCACCTCCAAAAATGAGGCCACGTTAGGCTCTTTCTCGCCTTTGTCGAGGCACCACAATCGAGGCCTACAGTCCCCTGTGATGTCTCTTGGGTGCAATATTGTAAACTTCAACAGAAGGCCAACCAAACAACACTTCACTGTATCATATAGGTAGCCATTGGGCTGCCAATAGAGTTGGCCACCCAATAAAGAGCTGCTAAGTCAGAGCCCAATAATGTTGGTAGTAATGTAGTGCCTCTTGCAACCATGTTTCTTGGGTGTGTGTGTCTTGTGTTCATTGTTGTGAAGTTGAACATGAAAAAGACAACCAAACCAGTTTTCAAATGTACCGTAGTCAAATTTATCCTGAAACAGTGTCTCTTGTAACAAGATTTTACTGTATAATACATAGGTAGTGAGTGGCTGCAATATTGTGTCGAAACATTCAATGCAGCTCTCAAGGACATCAATTTCTCAGTGTTTAACAGCAGCCATGCTTTGACACGCAACAAAAACTCCGTCGATTTGACCACAAAAGCATGCACGAAAATGGCACAACAAAAAGTAAGACGCCAGACAGTGTTTTATGATAAAATGTTTTTACTTCACCAGAAAGCGAGACAACATTGTCCTCTCCAATGACATCAGTGCAGTTAGGCGAGCAACACCCACAAGAAAAATAGTTATGGTACAAATAAAAACAAGCTGCCGAGGAGAGACCAGTCCCAACCTTCGAGAGCGGCCGCAACTGCCGAGTGCGCCTCCAAAAACGAGGCCACATTAAACTCTTTCTCGCCTTCGTCGAGCCACCAATCCCAAAAAAAAAGAAGCTAAATATAAAAAGCTACCACACCTTGAAACAAATCCGAACAATACAAGGCTAAGCCGTCGCAGAATGCGAGAATGCAGCAGAGCTGCGGCCGGCTTTGCAGCTGTGCGGAGTCTAGCTAGGTATCGTACGGTCTCCCACTGGAACCAAATGGGGTATAAACAGCGGTCCAGTCGGGAATTGTGGCAAATTCATCAGCCGAGCGTGGTTGAGCAGAGCAGAGCAACGCCCCGCTCGTAGAAACTGTGCGACTCCCTGGGGTCGGCCGCGGGAAGGTCGACTGTGAAGAGGAGCTCTGTGCGGCTGGAGTTGAGATACACCGGCAGTGTCACCTGTAGGAAACGAGAGAAGAAAAAAAAGTGGCACTACATGAAGCTGGTGTGTCGCTCTCACAAAGGTTGAACGTAGCTTCATTTTTCTTAGAATAGGTGAAGAAAATCCATTCTTGCAGTACAGCACAGTTTTCATTCTAGATTAATAACATTATGCTTATTTACTTTGTAACCCTGTCTGTTTTGAAAAAAAAATCTGATTCCACGAAAGGCACATGAAACGATTGATCTTTGAACAAAACTATGTATTACAGCAGAAAAAAACAGTAAAACCTCAATTCATACTCAGTTATTTCAAAATCCCACTTAATTCAAAGGATTTCCTCTGTTTTGCATTTTGCAATGTAAGTTTGAGCGGATGATTTGAAGTGGCGGTAGCACCAGTCCGGTTAATTAGAAAACTTTGAGTGCAATGTGCCTGTTTCAGATCCCGATTTTACCGCAAATTCACCGAAACGACGGCCTTAATAGCCACAAGGCAATTAAACGTAGTGATACTAATGAGTGGCAGCTGAAGCACCCCAGCCTCGCTACTTCCAGGGGAAAAAAAGAAGAATATGGCCTCGTAGTCAACCAAAACATGTGCTGCGGAAAACTGAGCATGCTTCACTGCAGCACAGCGATGACGTGCGGCAGCATTTTGCATGTTTCTAGCAACAATAGCGAGTCATGGTTCACTCTTTCTTTCTGGGATCGTAAAGAAACTAATAAAGGACAGTTTGGCGGAATTCGTGATGTATGCAAACCTCTGATCGACGGCTGCTCCAGCAATTCGCACCTTTGCCCTGCTGGCGGAGTTCGTGCTAGCAACACCTACTTCGAAAACTAAGTTCGAAAGTCTCAAAAATCATTTTTTCAGCCAGAACACATTGCGACTTTCGTCATGGTGGCCACTATGAAATTCCTAATTATACCAGGAAGACTGTGCAAATGGTCGCATCATGACGTGCTGACGCAGCCAGGTGCAGGCAACATGCTGCCCGCGTGTCACTACTGTGTTGCAGTGAAGATAACTTGTTTTTCGCAAGCGCACACTCCAGTTGATCACGACAGTGTTTTCTTTTTTTTTTCTCTCATTGGCAGCAGCGAGGCCCACCGTTTCCCGTGTTTGGGGCAAAATTAAGACGAGGTATTGCTGGAAAACATAACCCTTGGAGCCGCAAGCTAGCCGGCACAGCAAATGACGAGCACTGATTACTTCGAACAGTTCTAAGCTCCTTGCATACTGCTTTTTGAATGTTCTGTTAATTAGAAAACCCACTTAGTTCGAAGATTTCTCGTGTCATCAGTGACTTCAAATTAGCAAGGTTTTACTGTAATTATATATATTTGAAATGACCACGCAAGAATGTGACAAGTTCTATCAAAATTTATCAAGAATAAAGTTTTACGGCGCAGTGCCGACCTTCTATGTCAATGAATGGTGGCTACTAGCGCTGCTTCAACACTCGAAGCACAGTAATGACTGATACTGAAATTGATGCGACAGCCTTATGCATTGGTTTACACTGTAACTGTGAGAGCAACAAAACAATAACCCATCTGCTTGTTTTAATTTCCACTTCTGCCCCAAGATTAACTGTATTTATGTTTACCATACAGAGGTACATAAAAAGCAATCTAAAATGTTGGTGCCAAGCTTACACACGAACTTGGTACGCATTGGTTCAGCTGACGTGTAATTTTAAATGGAGAAGAATGAATGGCGATGCACATAACTAGCTTATGCCTGCTCCTCATGTTTGCAGCTGCTTTGAAAAGGAGGTAGGACATGCCGAACGCATGCTTCTCCTAACAATAAAGTCTCACTGTTTTAAAGTACTCATGTCACTTCCGTGCAGAGTTGATATCACTGCAGCTCATTCCCTCTTATGCAAGATTGCCATTGCCCCCTCCCCGCTTATTTGCGTTCATGCAAGTGAAATTCAAACCCCGCTTGTCCGCAATGCTGGGGTATTTAGAGGTAATTAGATAAGAGTTCTACCCACCATGGCTTGTCCGGCATCGTCCTCACGGTACTTGACCCAACGGATGGTGGTCAGAGGCAGTTCAGTGAAGATGGTTGATGTCAGGCTGAGCCGGCTCTGGACGCACTTGGCACCCTGGAGCTTCAGGCCAGCCAGGGCAAAACTGTACTCGTCCACGGGACCGGGCTTCTCGTCCGCATCAGACACCCGTACCTGCACACACACACCAGGGTGAAAACAAGGTCATGATTTCGAAGCTGCCACCCAAAGCTACACTGAAAAACCTTCATAAACGTTATGCGAGTATGTGAATATATGCAAACAATACTTTTGCATAGGACAAAGGTTCCCAGTTCTTGTGAACATCTGGAAACAAGACTTTCCTATGACAAAAAGCTTTCGTATGGATTTGAACATCTGAACAAGACTTCGGTAAGGAACAAGACTTCTGTAGGATGTCTATGTGTACATGAACATCTGGAAACAAGACTTCCTTACGACAAAAGGCTTCTGTATGGATGTGAGCATCCGAACAAGACTTCG
Organism: Rhipicephalus microplus; assembly: GCF_013339725.1. NCBI lineage: Eukaryota > Metazoa > Arthropoda > Arachnida > Ixodida > Ixodidae > Rhipicephalus > Rhipicephalus microplus. Next base: position 129,001,347 of record NC_051168.1, on the reverse strand, counting down.
ATATAGAACAAGGCTTCTGTAGGATGTCTGTGTACACATGAACATCTGGAAACAAGACTTCCCTATGACAAAAGACTTCCATATGGATGTGAACATCTGAACAAGACTTCGGTATAGAACGAGGCTTGTAGAATGTCTGTGTATACATGACCATCTGGAAACAAGACCTCCCTATGACAAAAGGCTTCCATATTGTGACGATGGAACACGTTTATTTACAAGATGGGTAATGCAGAGGTGTAGCTCAGCGAAGGATCCACCGAGTCGCTCACGAGCCAGTCGAGTCTCTTCCTCCTCTTCGTCGAATCTTCGCTAGCGCGTTTCACTTCGCTAGCGCGTTTCACCGGTTCGCAGACGATGCCCTTTGGGCGAGTCACTCAGATGGTTGATGGTGGCACGGTTTAAGGCGCGCAACGTGTGTCAGTTGTGTTTTGCTAGAGCGGCGACCATTGCTTGTGACGCTCGAGATTACGTACGTGACGTCGCTGAGGCGGTCAAGAATGACGGATAGACCGGAATAGTGAGCCAAGAACTTCTGGCACAAACCACGTTTGCGGACTGGTGTCCATAACCACACTAGATCGCCCTTACTATAAGATACGGAGCGATGGCAGGCGTCGTAACGTTTCTTAGAACGCTGCTGGGATGCCAAGGTTCGGAGGCGTGCGATGCGACGGGCTTCTTCTGCACGGCAGAGCGTCTCGGCTGTCGAGGTTTCCACGTCTAGTGTAAAAGGTAGTATAGTGTCGAGACAAAATCGTGGGGAGCAAGCGTACAGCAGGTAAAATGGAGAGTAACCTGTAGTCTCATGTAGTAACCTGTAGTAACCTGTAGTCTCTTCACGGTATTGTACGCGTACGCGATGTAAGGTAGCACTTCGTCCCAGTTTTTGTGCTTAGAATCGACATAAATAGACAGCATGTTTGTGAGAGTCCGGTTCGTGCGCTCTACGAGACCATTGGTCTGCGGGTGATATGGTGTGGCATGGCGGAAATGGCAGGCAGACAGACGCAGGATCTCTTCAACGACATCGGCAACGAACTGACGTCCGTGGTCGCTAATGACAACGCGTGGAGGACCGTGGCAGAGAATTATACAGCGAAGCATAAACTGCGACACCTGCATGGCCGTTGCAGCAGGTATTGCAGCAGTTTCTGCGTAGCGCGTTAGGTGGTCAACACAGACGATGACCCATCGATTGTTACTGCTCGATCGTGGAAATGGACCGAGCAGACCGACACCAACAGTCTCGAAGGGAGAGTTAGGAGGTGGAACAGGATGGAGAAGTCCTGGCGGCGTAGCCGTGGGACGTTTGTGTCGTTGGCATTGTTCGCATCCAGCAACGTATTTTTCCGTGTCGTGTCGCATTTTGGGCCAATAGAACCTTTGCTGGATTCGTTGAAGCGTTCTAGCGAAGCCCATGTGGCCGCAGGTTGCGTCGTCCTGTAAGGACCGAAAGACGCGAGCCCGTATAGTGCGTGGAACAACTAGAAGCAGACGGGCGCCTTGTCCAGAATAATTCTTCTTGTAAAGGACGCCGTCATGAACCACAAAAGAGCTTGGGTTTGCGTGCTCATTTGCGGAGGCGAACAGAGAATCTAAGGAGCGGTCCTCTTGTTGGGCTGTCCGGAAAGTCGCGAGATCAGGGAACTCAGAGGCAATAGCGCCGATATACTGGTCGAAGTTGTCAGCGTCGCACTCAGTCGTCGGTAGAGGAAGGCGCGATAGGCAGTCGGTGTCTGCGTGCCGGTTACCGCTCTTGTAGCGTACTGTGGAGTCGAACTCCTGTAAGCGCAAAGCCCATCGCGCCAGTCGTCCAGATGGGTCTCGGAGGCCTACCAACCAGCATAGAGAATGATGGTCGGTGATTACCGAGAAGCGACGGCCGTAGATGTATGGGCGAAACTTGTGCACGGCGAAAACGACTGCGAGGCACTCCTGTTCTGTGACTGTGTAATTTCGTTCTGCCTTGCTCAACGAACGACTCGCGTAAGCGACCACGTGTTCAGCATTGTCATGGCGCTGAACGAGCACTGCACCAAGGCCGATTCCACTGGCATCTGTGTGAATTTCCGTTTCAGCAGAAGGATCGAAATGGCGAAGTACCGATCCTGAAGTCAATATGAACCGAAGCTGCTTAAAGGCTGCTTCGCAATCCGGTGTCCAGTGGAAAGGGACATCCTTTTGCAGCAAGTCAGTCAGTGGTTGTGCTTTATCAGCGAAATTCGGAACAAATCGACGAAAATAAGAACACAGGCCCAGGAAGCTACGCAACTCACTGGGGGACTGTGGCTGCTTGAAGTTGCTGACAGCGGCGACATTCTGCGGGTCCTGTCTCACGCCATTTTTATCCACCAGGTGTCCCAGAACCAAGGTTTCACGTTCTCCAAAGCGACATTTTTTTGAGTTCAGTGTAAGCGCAGCTTCCTCGAGACAGGTTAGAACCAGGTCAAGGCGATGATTATGTTCTTCAAATGTTCGGCCAAAAATCACCACATCGTCCAGGTAACACAGGCAAATTTCCCATTTGAGGCCCCGTAAAACGGTGTCCATATATCTTTCAAATGTGGCGGGGGCATTACACAAGCCGAATGGCATAACATTAAACTCAAACAGACCATCGGGTGTAACAAAGGCCGTCTTTTCTTTGTCAGCCGGATCCATGGGGATCTGCCAATACCCGGATCGCAAGTCCACCGATGAAAAATAAGACGCTGAATGCAGGCAGTCGATGACATCATCGATGCGAGGAAGCGGGTACACGTCCTTCTTAGTTATAGAGTTGAGACGTCGGTAGTCAACGCAGAACCTCCAGGACCCATTTTTTTTTCTTGACCAAGATAACAGGCGCAGCCCAGGGACTTGACGATTCTTGAATTACGTCAGAGGTTAGCATCTCGCCGACTTGCTCTGAAATTACCTTGCGCTCTGACGCGGAAACTCGATAAGGTTTCTGTCTGAGGGGGTGCGCAGATCCGGTGTCGATCTTGTGACGAGTGCGTGTGCTGGGCGTCTGAGGTCTATGCGACTTCCGTGCAAAATCAAATACTTTAACGTGCCTGGCCAGCAGTGTAACCAACACTTTGCACTTATGCGAGGGAATAGACTTGCTAACCATCTTATAAAATTCGTATTCCGTGCCGGATACATCAGCATAGTCCGAATTTGCCGCATTGCTGAGAGCTCCTATGCAGATACTGCACTGCCCTTCAAACATGGCAAGGCGCATTCCCTCTGGTAGTACAACAGACTCGGAAGAGCAGTTAACTACCCATAATTTAGTTTTTCCCTCGGTGAGAGACACAACGCAGCGCGGCAGAAAGATGTTTTTCTTCATGCAAGGCAAAGGCAACGGCTCAATCACAATATCAGGAAAACTGAAACTCGAGTCGACATTCGAAGCAGCAATGGGCACGCTGGCAGTAGGCCATGCCGGTAGAGTAGTGTCTTTAACTACAACGAGGTTGTCGTCTCCGCTACGCTGAGGCTGCTGGGCGAGGGCGGACAACAGAACCTCGCCTGCCCCGCAGTCGACAGTCGCACGGCACTCTTGCAAGAAGTCAATTCTAAGGATAATGTCATGCCTGGAATGAGCGAGCACTGCGAATTCTGCCTTGAACGCTTTACCAGCAACACGAACAGACACAGTGCACACACCTACTGGACACAAAGCCATGCCGCTGACTGCTCGAAAAGTAGAAGATTTACCCCAATAAAACATAACCTTGCGGCCAAGTCTCTCCTTGAAAACTAAACTCATTACAGAAACTGTTGCACTGGTGTCTACCAGAGCCATCGTGGGAACATCGTCAATGAATACATGAACCTTGTTGTGAAGCATGTGAACTAATGGAGGCATACTTGTGTGCAAAGCGGTACGTCCAGCGACCTCGCCTCCATCGGCCGCGCCGGCTAGTTTCCCGGTGGCGGAGAGGAAAGCCGCGGCCGGGGACGGGGAGATGGGGACCGTCGCTGGCGCGTAGTAGGTGGTGTCAAGCTCCTCACAGAGGCAGGCGAGTCACTGCGGATGTTCGGCCGGAGCCCGTGCTTCTGGGCGGTTGAATCCGAAGGCCAGCAGGCGTAATCGGGCTGTTGGCTTCGCCGTGCAAGCATCGCTGGTCGGTCAGAAAACGTCGTGCGTGGGCGACGTCGCGATGGGCAAAACAGGGCGATATGTCCGCGAACACCGCACTGGTAGCACACGGGGCGTTCCAGAGGCACATTGGAGGCTGCGGTGTGGAGAAGATGCTCAGGGAACTGTTGCCACTTGGACACAAACGGAGGCGGTTGGCTGTCGTAGCTATAACTGCTGCGAGGCGCATAAGACGACTCGACGTAAGTAGCCTGTGGTGGCGGAGCCCTCAGCCGTGAACTGCGGGTGGAGTAACTGCGCTCGTCAAAACTCGCAGCATTGATGCTTGGGGATAGTGTATCACACTGCGGGTCTCCAGCTTGCATGGGAACAGAGACATGGCGACGCAGTTCCTTGCGTACAATCTGACGAATGGTGGAGAAAAGGTCGGCAGGTAGAGAATTCTGGCAGACATCGACGGTGGCAACAGTCGTGACGTTGGCCAGACGTCCGAACTTCGATGTGATGCGAGGAGTTTTAAGAGCCTCGAAGGTTCGGCAGTGGTTAATCACGTCGGCCACGCATTCCAGGCTCTCCTTGCCAATGAGGAAGTGGTAGACGTCATCGGCGATGCCCTTGAGTATATGGCCCACTTTGTCTTCTTCCGTCATGTGGGCATCCACCGACTTGCACAACTTCAGAATCTCTTCAATGTAGGTTCTGCATGTCTCAACGGTGACTTGAGCCCTCTGCGACAACGTCTGCTCGGCACGTTTCTTCTTCGTTGCTGAGTCTTCAAAGCATTTTTTAATTTCCTCCACAAGAACGCGCTAGCGAAGATTCGACGAAAAGGAGGAAGAGACTCGACTGGCTCGCGAGCCAGTCGAGTCTCTTCCTCCTCTTCGTCAAATCTTCGCTAGCGCGTTTCAATATGGATGTGAACATCTGAAAAAGACTTCATTATAGAACAAGGCTTCGGTAGAATGCCTGTGTATACATGAACATCTGAAAACAAGACTTCCCTATGACAAAAGGCTGCCATATAGATGTGAACATCTGAATAAGACTTCGGTATAGACAAGGCTTCTGTATGATGTCTGTGTGAACACAAACATCTGGAAACAAGACTTCCCTACGAGAAAAGGCTTCCGTATGATGTCTGTGTGTACACGAATATCTGGAAACAAGACTTCCGTACGAAAAAAGCTTTTTATATGGATGCTAACATCTAACATCTTTTTTATATGGATGCTAACATAGTTACATCTGTGAACGCGACGTGTAAGGGAAAAAAAACTTCTGCGTGGATTCTGTACGGCGTCCGTATGAATGTCAGCATGACAGTTATATACATACCAAAACGCCTGGAAGTCCTTGTTTTCTTCAGATTGATGTTCTTTCATGTCTTTGCCTAACAACACAGAAGCATGAGCACAGAAAGAAACGCAGGCAAGACCGAAGCAGTAGTGATGTGCTCACCTCAAGAGAGAGTTCTTCCAGGGACCAGCCATTGGCCTGAGCCACGTACTGGCGTGTGGCCGTGATGTAGGCCTCTGGGTTGAACATGCCGCCCAGCCAAATGTGCAGTGACTACGTGGAACAGAAGGCAGATGGCATGGTGAACAGAGATGCGACCATGTGCACTGTTATTTTCATTAAAAAAAATTAGAAAAATGTTCTTGTTGATTGTTCATACCTACACTTCTAGCTTGACATTCACAATTTAGAAAAAGTCTGTGCCTCATAGAATGCTTTTAATGTGTTCTAATGAGGACCACTAGGACCAGTTTGCCAATTCCCAGATTACACTGTGCAGCCGCAAGCACATCATGATAAAACAAAACATAAAAAGTAAAATGCCTCACTTAGCTCTGATCGATCGTAACTTCCTTGAGTTATTAAGACTAACACTAAGCCATAATAGGGGGCTCCAGATTAAACAGACCAGCTGGGATTTTTCCAATGTGCGCCTAAATGTAAGTACAGATGTATTTCCACGAGGCTTGTGCGAATAGTTAGTTTGGTCAAATAACTTTGAATCGAATTCGAACAGTAAATATATATATCACATACTATAAAAAAAATGGGCATATTGGGCCTAAATAACACGCAACATTTTTAATCAATTGAAACAAGGCTTGTACAAATGCCTTTTTTTTTGCATCAAAGAAGGGAAAAACAGCTTTGAATAGCAGCAGGATTTGACTTTCAATAGAATACAAGTGATAGCCTGTAAAATATGTTAGTTTTTAAAATTTTCCATACTTATAGCACATAAGTTGGTCTAACAAGCTTTTAAACTAAAAAAATTAATCGATCTGAGAATAATATATTGCCATATAACCTTGAAGTGGGGCTTAGTGACAACACCGATTCCCCCCCCCCCCCCCCCCCGATTATGTTCTTACAGTTTAGCACTGCATCACTGCAGTGAAACCACTTTACAAAGAGTTATACCCCTGTCACACGGGCACCCGAGAAAACCGTTTAACTCCCTCGTCCTTTCGACAACGACGATGCGGTCCGTGTCACATGGTCACCCTTACGCAAACGAAGGTAAACGGAGCATTTCGCAAAGGACGTTCAACGATCTCCCTTCACAGCGAAACGAGCTAATCTCGTCCCCAGCAGTCTAGAGGTCAGAGAAAAATTTTGAGCACTAAGTGGCCGCGGTGAAAAAATAATACATTTTGGCAATATTAAAAGTTCTTTCGTTAGAGTACTCATTCACAACGCGTTTGTGTACATATATTTATGCCCGCCAGAGTTCACTTACTCTCAACACTGATGCCCTACACACCGTGCCTCGCGATTCGGGCCGGCCGGCGCCAGCCGATCAAAGTCATTACCAGCGCAATATCATACCACTTCCTCACGTCGTCCGCTTTGTCACTCATGGCTGAAGAACTCAAAATGTGCGCTCACGAGGCAAAGAAGCATAAGAACTTTTGGATCGGGCATGTACACAGGCAACAAAACAACTAAAAGTACAATGTGGCCAGCGTCACTAACAGCATCGCTACATTTAGCTAATGCGTTTTTATTTGAAATTATTTTGAATCGTTTGTAAGTCCCATACCTACTTAATAGTGCTTTTTTATACAAACTGCATAAAGAGGATTCACAAAAAAATCAGCAGAGATGAAATTAGAATACTTTTCGAAAAACGAACAGCGCCAGTTGAGACCCCACGCGGCAACTGTTACAACTTTGTCATTGCCGTGTGACACTGCGACAACTCCTTCTCCGTCAAACCCCCTAGGGGAGATTTACGTTGACGGTGTTCAAAGGAGTTTGGTGGTGGCCATGTGACAGGGGCATTACATACGAACATAAGTCGGCACTTTGAGAGACTACCCACTCATGCTCACTCACCACAATTTTTTCAGCCTTCACCCTCCCTCACGTTCATACTAATATCTACTCCCACTCATAGGCCCTCACTCACATTCATACTCACGCCTACTTGCACTCAGGAGTACTCACTAACGTTCATACTCCCTCCTTGCCACACTCAGAGTACTCACTCACATTTATACTCAGGGCTACTCGCACTCAGGAGTACTCACTAACGTTCATACACCCTCCTTGCCACACTCAGAGTACTCGCTCACTTTCATACTCACACCTACTCACACTCACTCCTACTCACTCACGTTCATACTCACTCCTTCTCACAATCAAAGTGCTCACTCACATTCATACTCACTCCTTGTCACACTCAGAATACTCACTCATGTTCATACTCACTCCTACTCACACTCATGAGTACTCACTCACTTCAAACTCACTTCTACTCCCACTGAAAGTACTCATTCACGTTCATACTCACTCCTACTCACAATCATGAGTACTCACTCACGTTCAAACTTACGCCAACTCACACTCTAGGCCCTCACTCACATTCATACTCATGACTACTCACACTGATGAGTACTCACTCATTTCATACTCACGACTACTCACACTGATGAGTACTCACTCATGTTCATACTCACGCCTACTCACAGACACTCACGTTCATACTCACGCCTACTCACACTCAATGTTCAAGGCTCTCGTTCATACTCCAATACTCACACTCTTAGAGAAACACGGACGGCTGGGCGAGTTGGTAATTCATTTTAACTGAGGTGCGCGAAAAATTGAAGTACAAAAGGAGGACACCTCGAGACAGCGCGCCGTGTCCAGGTGTCTCCTTTTTGTACTTCAATTTTTCGTGCACCTCAATTAAGACTCATAGTTACTCACTCACCTTCATACTCACGCCTGCTCAAGATCATAGGCCCTCACTCACCTCCGCACTCACATAAGAACTCACCTTCATACTTACTCCTACCCATACTCAGGCCCACTCACCCACATATTTTTAAATTCACATACTCATCATCATCACAGCAGGACAAAGGCCTCCCCCCTGTTCCGCCAGTCAACTCGGTCCTTCGCTTGCTGTTGCCACTTCATACCCGCAAACTTCTCTCATCTCATCTCATCTCATCTGCCCACCATCGCAAACTCATCTGCCCACCAAACTTTGTCTCCCCTTTTCCCGCTTTCCTTGTCTTGGAATCTACAAAATAACCGGCAGAAAACGAAAGTAATGAACAATAACCTCGAAAGAAAACCGCTTCGAGATAGGTGGCAGTGCACTTGAAGTTGGAAAAGGTATACACGTCTACTTAGGACAGGTAGTACCTGCGGAGCCGAGCCACGAGACTGAGGTAACTAGAAGAATAAGAGCAGGGTGGAGAAGATTCGGCAAGCATTCTCAGCTCATGGCTGGTAGATTGTCACTATCCCTTCAAGACGAAGGTACATAACAGCCGCATCTTGCCGTTACTTACCTACTGAGCAGAAACATGGAGGCTTACAAAGAGGGTTCAGCTTGAATTGAGGACGACGCAGAGAGCGATGGAAAGGAAAATAGTAGTTGTAACCTTAAGAGTCAAGAAGACAGCAGAGTGGATCAGGGAACAAACCGCGGCTAAGGATATCATAGTTGAAATCAAGAAGAAGAAATGAACATGGGCCGGACATGTAGCGCGTATGCAGGATAACAGCTGGCCATTAAGCAAAACTGACTGGATTTCTAGAGAAAGCAAACGGGTTAGGGGGAGACTGTAAGTTAGGTGGGCAGATGAGATTAGGAAGTTCGCAGGTACATAATGGTAGCAGCAAGCACAGGACCGAGTTGAGTGGTGGATCATGGGAGAGGCCCTTGTCCTGCAGTGGACGTTGTCAGGCCGATGATGAATACTAACATCGATGTAGCGTTACGTGTACTCAGGTTACTCAAGAAACAATCGAGCTGAACAATTGTCGCTGTCTTCAAGGGTCGGTAGGCTCCACAAACAGGCAATGACTCAGCGCAATCAAGACGCACCTGCACATTCATTTGTGCGCCATGACGCGTAGGAGACACTGATGCATCGTTCAGAATCTCAGTAATGTGTTACAAGCACTCAAAACGCGCTTTCGTAGGCTATGACGCACGCGCGTAAAATAGAGACGCTCTCGACAGCTTCAATATACTACACCGCCGCCGCTATGAGTACCTGCCAGAACCCAAGACGTTGCCATGCCATCCGACTCGGCCGCTTCGTTCATTCCACTGCCCCTAGCCCCTTCTGACTGCACTAGCGGGACAGGCAGGCGCCGGGACCTCGCCGCCACGTCGGCGCCGCGGCCAGCTCGGTCGCCCGGCTACTGGTAGGTGTTCTGTGGCCCGGCACGACCATCGAGACGGCACCTCCCCTCTGCCTCACTTTCAAATGGAATGCGTTGCATACGGCAGTTTTGCGTTCGAGAAATTGTGCGCATCTTCGGAGATGTTTTCCTTCCTCTGTGGGTCGCCCTCACGCGGAGACTTCGTTGGCTCCGTGCCGGCACTGACGATTGCAGGGGGCCTTATTTATAGATCTATGGACGCGGTTAACGTTCATTGGCAGTGTGCGCACGCAGGGTTATCGCGGACAGCCGAATGAAACGGTAATTACCGAGTTGCGTTATGTGTGTTTTTGTACTAGCCCGCGTTATGTGAATGATAGAATAAATTATCAAGGGTGATTGGGCGCTTATTGCACATTGTGTCTGCACTGTTGAAGGCACAGTGAGCCGCCGAAAAGTGAAGCGAGGATAGAGATTGAAACAGCGATGTGAACAGAGTCTGATTACGCTATCTCATACTATACCATTGACGGCGAAGCTCAACCGACCTCCAAGCTTTCCTTTTTTTTTTTTCTTAATGGGGCACTGAGAAGGCGAAGTTTGCACACAGCTTCGCGCTTGAGAGGTGATGAGATCACTTAAGGTTTTCGTTCAAGGCAACCTTCACTTGAGGGACAACGCAGAGATTGAAACTGCGAAATCGCTGCGCACAATGTGCGTCGCACACACAATGTGCTTTCTCTCGTGAGTCATTTCAGCGTTTTTTTTGTCGCTTGCGCAGTGCATTTCTTTTTTCTGAACCGGCTCGCGCGGCGATTTCTGTTAAAAGGCTTCTCAAGACCTTCTTGTTTTACATGTATTATCAGCGGGTTGCGTAGACTGAAGGCGCAAGAGCTAAGTGCAGAAAGAAGGGCAGCTATAGGGACAGGCAGTTCAAAGTTATTCAGCCTAGAAAATTCAAATTACAATAAAATGGACGGCTACCTTCAACTCGAGTTTTGCGCAGTCACCTCGCCCCCCCCCCCCCCCCCCCGCCATTTGATGTAGGATTGCCCCCCAGTTTCCAAACTAACTGAAGGCTTTTACGTACAGGAAGATTGCATGCCATAGTGCCCGTTATTTCCAATGTATTGAGAATGCCGGTGCGATGGTTACAAATATTTATCACACTCATAGTAACTCACTTATGTTCCTACTCATTGCTACTCACACTCACAGCAACTCACTCACCTTCACAGTTAAGTCTACTCACACTCATGAGTACTCACCCACGTTCGTACTTCTACTCACACTCATGAGCTCTCACTCACTCCTAATCACTCTCATGAATACTCACTCACGTTCATACTAATGAATAATCACACTCATCAGTACTCACTCACGTTCAAACTCCTACTCACACTCATGAGTACTCACTGACGTTCATACTCACTCCTACTCACACTCACAAGCTCTCACTCATTCCGACTCACACTGATGAATACTCAGGCACGTTCATACTCACGGATACTCACACTGATGAGTACTCCCTCACGTTCAAATTCACATCTACTCACACTCATGAGTACTCACTCACGTTCATACTCACTCATACTTACACTCAAAGTACTCACTCACGTTCATACTCACTCTTACTCACACTCACAATACTCACTCACGTTCATACTCAATTCTACACACGCTCAGAATACTCACTCACATTCATACTCACTTATACTCACACTCAGAGTAGTCACTCACGTTCATACTCACTCCTATTCACACTTAGAATACTCATTCACCTTCATACTCACTCCTATTCGCACTCATGAGCCCCAACTCACGTTCATGTTCACCTCAGCTCACACTGAAAGTACTCATTCACGTCCATACTCACTCTTACTCATACTCATAAGTACTCACTCACGTTCTACTCACTCCTACTCATCAGTACTCACTCATACTCACACTCGCCACGTTCAAATGAGTATGAGTGAGTGTGAGTGAGTGTACTCATGAGTGAGTATGCCGAGCTATGCATACGAATGAATAACATTTGGGTAGGTGCTTTTACGGCTTAGCACTACTCCACAGCAGCGAAGCCACCTTTACAGGGTTTCACATGCGGATTATTATGCATTTATTTATTCGTTTCGATTCAAAATTTTAAAGAACTTAAGCTCAATTTGAAACCAATTCAAATACTGCATTATTTGAATATTTGAAGCATTCAAATATTTACAAAAGTCTAGTGTTTACAGTTTGCTGATATACCATGGCTGGGAATTGAACCAGCCTCTTTCGTACTTAGTTGGCAGCACAAGTTGTCCTGCTAAGCTGCCATTGTGAGGGAGGAGACCATTTTTCTGAGCAACACAGTGTCCAAAGACCAACCTTGAGAGCGGCAGCCCCTCCAGAGGTGCAGGCCTGGGAGACCTTCTGCAGCTGCTTGATGCGGTCCGAGAAGTCCGTCACCCACTGGATGACAGTGCAACCGGGAGAAACAGTGTACTTCTTCCAGTGGGCGGGCAGCATGCCTGCATCCACGAGTGACAACATCAGCTCTCAAGTTTCAACTAGCCAGCTTTAGAGCTTGCAAGCTTTTTCCTGGCACCGCTTTGACATTAGGGTGCTTAACTTCTTGTACATACTATGATGTTAATGCGGCTTCTTGCACTCACACGGCAGTCTCGAAATTAAACCACTTATTGGTAAACTACTTCTGCGGGAAACCGCGAGATGGCAAAACGTCCATGAAACTCCCCTGTATCATTTGCTACCTTGGAAAAGTCATACAAAATATAACGAAAATGGCAACCATTCTGCAACCATTTTCCACACCTTAAAATGAAGCTATGAGTCGATACCAGTATACTTTGCTTCAGTTCCTTAATAAAGCCAACAGCAACAACGAATAGCATAAATTTAGCAGACTAGGGCATTGAAGAGACGTGTTATCAAAGCAAAGCAACAAGGAGACAGAACTGACGTAAAAAAAAAAGAATGGGAACAATTATGCTTTCATTGCTTCCCGATATAAACAGTGAACTCCTAACATAAAAAGTGGCACCTTCTTTTAAGGATGTGCCGCCCTTACCCTTGGCCAGATCGGCAATCATGGTCCTATGATAGTTGGTTTGACGTCGTTCACCCCGACAAATGCGCACCATGTCTTCCAGGTCAGAGCGTACCACCTGAACAAGAGACGTCAAGTGTCTAAACAATAGGCAGGCCTACTTACACACGCTAAACTCATTCGAGAGTGATTTTGCGGACTACGAGTAGATTGCAAGCAAAAGACACTACCAGCCAAGGCCAGGTTGAATAGTTTGAAAAGACATTGTGGTGCATCAGTAAACGAGCAGGATGATTGCAAGGAAGATCAAGGCAACAGCCAACAGCAATTTAGGCCTTTGCCCAATACCATGATGTACCCATAACAATATAATCATAAGGAAAATTGCAGTAAATAATAGAACTGTGAACTACAATGTGCCCAGGTTCTCTACATCTAAATGTACATCATGTACAAGGTACATGAATGATATTCCATGTCACATCTAATGAAATGCAATGTCACGGCAGGGAATTAAAATTTCACTTTCATGCTGCTCAGCAGCACAATTTTAGTCGCCAAGTCAATATGGCAGATGAACTCAGCAGCAACTACTGATATATGGAATTCGAGCATGAGGAAGGAAGTGCTGCTAACATCGAACTACATCAGGTACCTTTGATTTGGCTATACATTCAGCAGTGCAGTAATGTTGTCTTTTAGGTTTTTCCTTAATATGACATACCAGAACTTGCCTCTTTACAATCTTGACCCACATAATCTAGAATCTTGATGTCACAATTGCACATCTTGGATGCTTACAAAGCCCTCACAAGCTTGTAACAGAAATCGAGCAAGGGGTCAGTCACAGCAATCAGGCATAATGAATATGTAATATCACACAAAATCTAATGGCGTAATGCATACAAATTTTCACAAACATGTCACAAGATTACGTGACTACAGACTCAACATGATTACTGTAGAGAATGGTTACTGGAGCACAGCGCTAGCTTTACGAAATGAGAGACACCCAAGTTTATTTTGTTTTTTTAACTGGTCCTGTACCTTGAGCAGCTTGGAGCCCACATTGACCTCCCGCTCGAGGCAGCGGTAGAGCGGGTCACCGATATTGTCCTTGGTGCGGCGCAGGCTCTGGAGGCTGGGCGGAAGCAGCCGCAGCCAGGTGGAGCCCGACTGCTGCAGGGTGGCCATCCAGGCAGGTCGGCCGTCGCCCGGCACAGGCCCTCTCGCCCTCCTCAGCCGCCACGTAGGCTGGCTCGTCGTCGTCCTCCAGCAGCTGCATCTTGAGCAGCTTCGCTATCAGGTCGCTCCCTGGGTTGGCAAGAGGAGGGAGGACAGAGGTCAATCAGCGTCGTGCATCATCCGTGTTGATAGGCACCCATAATCGGCGCTTCACGATAAACAGACTCCTGCTGTTAAATCTTGGTACATTCAGTCTCTGGCCACATCAGAAGACATTGCGCTTCATTTTTACCCATTAAAGGTCCTACGAAAACTGAAACACTCACTGTTTTACATATTTTTAAAAATAACATTTAAGGGAGAAATCGCTCCCCACCCCCTTTTTCTTTATAGTAGTGCTCGAATAAATTCTGGTGTCATTTGACCACTGTGCACCAGAAAAAAAAGGAGTGAGGCCATTTTGGCACTTCTGTTGCGAACAGGTGAATGCCGCACACCACAGATGAAGGATTACGTGCGCACTACTGCAGTATAAGGGTGCAGAATTATTCAGTCTCGGCTTGGCCGTGCTGCTGAATACAAAATCAATGCAAAAGAATACACGAAAGTGAACAAGAATATGCCGGTAGTGCGCCATCTCATTTCAGTACAAAGCAAGTGAAATGGCGTGAGTGCGATTAGTACAGCTATTAACTTTCTCTGAAAACTTTCCACGAACAGCTACATCGTTTATCTGAAACCTGCCAACACCGATGCCCACTACCACATAACTACTCACTGAGACTTAATAGGCCATCCACAGAAGATAGACCCGATTGGTTTCTGCATTCTGCAAAAATGACGTGAAAATGTGTAGCAAACTACCAACAGGACCTTAAGCCATTAAAACAAGTTAGTGGCCGTCGGCAGTCACATGTGTTGAAGTTAATGCTAGCGTAAACTTAGGCGACCAGTGCGATGACTGGACATTACCGATGTACTCTGGAGTGTCGCACTCGAATAGTGGCTGTCCCTCTATATTTCTTATATAACACGACCCTTAAACTTTAATAACGAATAAGTGTACAATATTAAAAAATAATTTTTCCTATTCTCGAAGCCAGCTTTGATTGACTTTATTCCTGGTTTACCTATATACTAGCTTTCACAAAACAAACACAGCAAACTGACAATGTTCTTGCCATACCTTACGCCGAGTAAGTTTAAAGTTCTGGTGTGATATACATAAACAGTAGCTTTTTATGTTTTGCTTTTTTTTAGCCTAGCAAATTTCAGGCTTGATAGAAGCTTCCATCAAAACTTTCTGCTCCATTAAGCTCAGTTTGCGCGATTCGCGAAGTAAGCAAGCATTTTACCTCTGTTGGTGAGCAACACCTTCTCGGCATTGTTCGGCAGTCCGAGCCACGACGGTGTTTGCCGCTCAGTCAGCGACTCCACCCAGTGTAGGAATTGGTCCCGCCTGCAGAACAAGCAGATGGGGAAGTGGTTTACAAGTGTAAAGGAAAAGACAACCACCCAATGAAACCTTACAGCTTGCTTTTATCGCAAAGCGTGCTCATTCATCACAAATGCAGTAAGCATGAAAAACGAAAATTAAATTGAGACGTAAAAGGCCACGAGGTTTATTTTTACTGTGGCATGTGAAGCTGTAGTTCTGGATTATCAGGCAAGAAACTATTAGAAAATGAGCCACTTGAAATTTTAGCCAAAACGTGGTTTGCAAAAAAAAAACAAAAAAAAACACAGCTCTTACTACCAAAAAGCAACTCGGAATTACATATGACCGCGGCATCACTACAAAATTTGAGTACCAAGATTCATTAATTGATTTGATGACTTCTTTCGTGGACCTACTTGGCTGCTCCATTGGACATTGCGCAAGACACTGAGCACTTTGACATGCATGTCTTGGGTGTTCCGTTGCAACAAACACAAGTAGAATGCTTTCACTCTATGTGAACAGCCTTGACACCGTGACTCAGCCTTGACTCTCGCTTTATGCAAATACCTTCACTTTACGTGCATAGCCTTGACGCGAAGTCCTCTCAGTGACCATAACTCTGAAGCCTTGACTCCACGACTGGTCTTGGCTCTTGACATGTGTGAATAGTAGTGCCATAACCCGTTGCTAGAGAAAAAGTTTGAACAGGACCTTAAAGGGAGATGCGGGTCGAAAAACGCAGAGTTTTTTTTTTTCAAAATTACCGATCTTTTTATTTTCACTTGTTTTGATAAGATTAGTACCTCTACTGTTCTGAAAAAAATTATACCGGTCGAGACTTAACTGGAAATGCATTAA
Source organism: Rhipicephalus microplus (assembly GCF_013339725.1). Taxonomy (NCBI): domain Eukaryota; kingdom Metazoa; phylum Arthropoda; class Arachnida; order Ixodida; family Ixodidae; genus Rhipicephalus; species Rhipicephalus microplus. The sequence continues at coordinate 128,985,069 of NC_051168.1, read as the reverse complement.
AATTGCATCTAAAGAGCACGACGTACCTGTTAAAAGGTCGAAAATGTGCAGTCTTCGAGCACCTTGCCGCCGATAATGCGCCGCCGCTCGCCATTATTGATCGCATGAGTCGAAGAGGCGAGCCTCACTCTTCAAATGACAAGAATTTCTCTCGCTGATGCAGCGCAAGAAATAATAAAAATAAGCACTCTTCTGCGCGTTTTTCGAGCGCTGCGACTGGCTTATCACATGGTACGAATCGGGGACCGTCATTGGCCGCTGCGCGCCTGTATGTGCTGTGAAATCTATTTGCCGGGTCCATGTCTTGTTGAGAAGCGCAGCTGAACAATGCTTTTCTCATGTAATTATCTCCAGTTATGAATGAAAAAAAGGCATTGCTCGCAAGTGAAAGCCGTTGTGCGACGCCCTCTGTAGGAATAGGCTACGAGCAGCTGGTTCGATTTGCGGCACTTGTTGGCTTGCAAAAGCCAATGCATCAAAAGTCATTCACACCTGTCGGCCGGAAAGTTCGTGATGCGGCAATGGATGACATCAGCGCCAATCTTGAAAGGTCGAAAGAGCCCGCAGTGAGAGAAGTTAGCAGGGACGACATTGCCATTATGTACGACGGTATGTGGCACAAACATGGCTGCAAAATGGCATGACACTGGACTTAGTTTGTATTTCGCAGTCCTGTCGAAACTTCTTCCTAGCTTGCAGTTGGCACAAGCTCTGTCAGATGGAGCGGAAGTTCGGCAAGCGTTTCTGGCCCTGTCTGGGAGCGAAATGTATGTTAGGAGTGGGCTCGAAAAAGCCGAGAGGGACAAACTCATGGTGCTGGCGTATTTTAGTCGTAGTGGCCACTATAAGAGGATTGTTCTTTTTGGTGTGCAAATTTCATTCGATTTAATGATATCTTTCATAAATAAAAACTCAATTTTAACTTTAAAACTCGTTTTTCTCAAAACACAAACTTTGCCATTTTTTCCAATGTGCCCTTTCCTTTTTGGGCACTTCTAGTGCTCGGATCTGCATGAAGCTTTACTCAAATTTTTTCCAAAGTATGACAAATGCAATTATCTTGTTTAAATATCAATATTTTATTGAAAAATAAAAAAATTGTATGTATACCTTTACGAGGGTAGGTGAAATATGGACTTTATACATATATTTTTCACGCATACAGTGCAGTCCACTTATAACGATACCACATATAATGATATATCGGTTATAACGATGGGTCGACTTAACAGTCTCATTTTATGCATTGGGGCTATGGGGAAAAAAACCATATATAACGATATGTTATCCACCGCATATCGGATACAACGATGAAAAGTTTGCCGTGGACGGCATGTTTCATTCAGAATAATCGTAACATTTAGATTGATAAGTTCCTCTGAAACGAACTATGCCGAGACAAGACGAAAAGTTAGCGTAGGCGAGTACGTATCTGCCGCCACTGCAGCACAGCGCCGGCAGCGCGTCCCGGCCGTTCAAAAAGCCGAGGAGAGCATCGCGAGTTGGCGCGACGCGCTACAGATGACGCCAGCTGTGTCACGTTTTGCGCCTCGCCGCGCGTCGACCGCGGAGAGGCTGAGAGAATTAAAAAAAAAATGCGAAAAGCAAAGCGCCGCGCTCCGCGGCTCCCCGCCTTCTACAACGGCAAGCTACTCGTAGCTTGCCGAACGAAAGCGGAAAAGAGAGAGAAAATAAAAAAAGCGAAAAGCAAAGCGGCGCGGCGGCATCGGGGCGGGGCCTCGTTGGCATTCCGGCTGTGTACCTCTGGCTGTGCTTTCTTCCTCCCACTGCTCCCACCCCGCCGTCGGTCAGTCTCTCTTCCTCAGCGAACCCGTGATGCGTTCTTCGGAGTAGGAAATAAAGTCTTGTTTTTGACATCCTACTATCTACAATATTTATTAATTGGTGAAAATAGCGAAATGAAGCCTGGAGCTACAAAAGGTACGTCCGGCGACGATTTTTTGGCGGCAGTCCAGATATAACGATCACCGGTTATAACGATCATATTTTTAAGTTTTCTCGATATCGTTATAAGTGGACTGCACTGTATTACATATTTTGTATGTGCTTCCTAATTAGTTATTTGCACTCTACACTTTATTTGAAGCATTATGAACAATGAATGATAAAAAATTACAGAAGTTTAGGTATGAAAAGGGGGGGCAAAAGGACTAGGGTTTTCATTTTATCATGTTGCAGAGCTAAAAGTGTGTAACTTGCAAGAAAACTAATTATATATTTGAAATCAGCATAAAAAGTTACATAAGCAACTCAAGTTGCATTGCTCTAGGGTGAATATTAAAAAAAAGGTGTCTTCGAGTAGCATCTCCCCTTAATATTAGAAAAAAGGCTCCAGTGGCGTCTGTTTGACCACTGTTATCAAGGTCTAAGGAGTCGAAGATTGATAAAAATACAATAATACAGAGCAACAAACACACCTGATACCCTCTGGGCTGGCGATGCCCTTGTCAAGGCTGTCTCCCGCATTGGGCTCAATGAGCATGAAGTCCGGCTCGAAGCTCTTGGCTGTGAACAGCTTGCTCAGGAAAGAGTTCAGCAAACGCTGCAGTAAAAACGAGAGGCGAATCATAGTTGTAAACAAAAAACAATGTTTCTCACTGGTGTGTTGCTGCAAACTCCGGAGCTGTATACACATGCATTCATTGCTATTAGGCCAATGAAAGCATGATCATCTTCTGCCACTAAATCTGGGTCACACAAATGTTGAATTCCAATGGCAGATCGCGATCACTGGGCTGGATTGCAAACGAAGCGTGCAGATCCGAGCGGGATTGCTCTCTCCAAATCTGTGATTGGAATGCACGCTTCTTGACGAGAGCAGTTGGTGAGCGGAAATCTAGCGAAGGACCATGAGGGTATGCGAGAGAGCACGAAGCGTTTCCTTAGTCCTCCATGGACCTCCATCGGTGATAGGATGAAAGGCGGGCACACAGAATACGTCACGTAAACTTCCAGTCAAATACGCTGATTTTGGCAGAGCAAGAATTCTCGCTCCACGGAGCAATCCGTGATCTGCGGTTGCTCTCAATATACCATTAGAACACACAAATCACGCTCCCAATCCGTCATTGGAATGCGATTGCTCCGTTTAGAGCAAAAAAAACTTGATCTGGATCTGCCATTGGAATTCAAAAAAAGATGCAGTGGGTATTGATTGCACTGAGAGTCCCTTTGTAGGAAGCTTGTGGAGCAAGTCAAGAGGCCACTGCTGCAAAAAGGCTGTGTGTGGATGCAAATGTATGGCACTGAATCTTAATTCGAGACTGCCTATAAATAACTTCAAGGTGATGAACATATTTAGAATTAACAAACAGCATGGAAGATGACCAACATGGCAATAGCCCCAACGGAGGAAACTAATTTAATTGTAAGCACTGCAGAAGCAACGACACAGAAAAACTGTTTATACCATTATAGTGGGACGTTTTTGCACTTCCTCCGTACGAGCTTCACTGTAGTTCAGTGAGTAGCCATAAAATTGTTGGCTATAATTCAACCACAAAACTTTTTTTTAATACTAGAGCAGGCCTTACGCTAGTGAATATAGTGTTCCAGCCGATAGCTATTTATAATGTTATTCCTCAGCGTAACAATTCTCTGATGGATGCACACAAGCTGATTCGTAAATCAAGGAAGTCCACAAGTGCCATTCTATGCAGCACACAGAGTGCCACAGCTGAGTTGTAAGAAGGAAGTTCAACAAAGAAGAACTGGCTGTTGCTTGCACAAAAACTCAAAATGGCTCTTCACTGGCAACACACTAGAAATGAGCAATTGCTCCTGAAAAGTTAAAAGCACTTATGAAAGCTTGCCACTCACCTGATCAAAGTCATTGTCAATCTTGCCTCCATAGATGCACTGGCCAAAAAGAATACGCAGCGCATTCCAGGGCACCTTCTCTGGTGGCAGATTGGTGCGTCCCTGCGCAGAATTAACGTAATCCAGACACTTTCACGGCCTGCAACAATTTTACTGTGGGAATGGGACAGCCTGAAAGAGCACGCCTTAGAATGCTCCCGTGTTGAAGTGTCTACACAAAATATGCTGAGCAATGTCGTCATAGAACGAATAGAAATCTAAGTGCTGACCTGCAAACGATAGTTTTTTGCTGTTTACGGTTTCCACTTAGAGGGCCAGTAAACAACCCCAAGGTCCAAAAATTGTTGTAAAGAAAAATATGTGCACATTTACTTCGTGAACATGCTGCCGCAAGAATTTCGTGAATATGTGCTATATTAAGGTAGTTACAGGGGCTAGAACATCACGTTCGGCTGGTTTCAAACTTCCATGCGATCTCACCACCCTTCTCCTTCAGAGGAGGGGGAAGGCGTGGCCCATTGTTTGCCCACTTCGACAATGTGACAAGATATCAGGGATTGACATCATCGGCGAACTCCATCAGTCGCAACGCACTTGCTGCGATGCCTGGTTGTTTTCCGTTTACCCGGTGCCGATGCTCCTCTACAGCCCAGTTGCTCATCTTCAGCCAACAACGATTTGCAGCAAAACTGCGTTCCAAAACCTGGGCATGAAGTTGGCCTAATTTTTCTGGAGTTCAATTTTTTGGGGAGCAGAGTGCCGCACCCATCTGCTGTTTGCACCCACCACACTCTTGCTGTTTGCTGCCCGTAATGGGAAAAGTTCAATGAACTTGGTGAACTTGTCAATCACCACGAGAAGGTACTTGTGGCGTCGAGGCGTCAGGCAAGGGCCTAATTATGTCCACGCTGAGCTGTTCCATGGGGGCAGTGGCCCATTGACTGCTCATCAGCCCTTCTGGCTTCTGGCGGTGGGCTTTGGTGCGCTGACAAACTTGGCAGCATCGCACATACTTGGATATGTCCGAGCGCATACCCAGCCACACGAAATTTTGAGAAATGCGTTTGAGGATCTTAAAAAAGCCGGAGTGGCCGCTAATCGGGTGGTCATGGGACAGTCGCAGGACCAAGTTGCCGAGATGGTTTGGTAGCCAAGGTACTTTCCTGTTCCCTCGGTGCTGTACAAGCAACCCCCTCTCTTCCATCTCGGTCGTCGCCGCCAGATCTTTGATCAAAGTTTGATCACTGTCAGTGGGCGGAAGCTTCCCTCTTTTCATCACAGTTCGTAGTTTTGACAGTATAGCGTCCTGCTCTTGTTCCTGGGCGAGAAGCCCTGCATCATTCAAGACCGTAGTGTCGTCCACTTCAGATGCTACAGCAGCTGCCTCAAAGCTGATTTGTGGGCTGGGCTCTGGAACAGCCATAAGGAACAGTGTCTCGTGTAGACTCGGGCTTCAAACTTCCTGGTGCTGAAGGGGAGCTCTGCTCAAAACGTCGGCTGGCACATTTGCAAGACCCCGCCTGTGCTTGATCCTGCAGTTGAAACCTTGCAGCCGCAAAACCCAAGGCTTTACACGTGGTGAGGCCTGGTCTGTGGTGAACATCCAGAGCAGTGAGGAGTGATCACAGTATCTCAAACTCGGTGAACTCAAGGTATGGTCGGAACTTGTCCACGGCCCACACTACAGCCAGAGACTCCCATTCTTGCACTGTATAGCGCTGCTCTGCCTCAGTGAGGACCCTGCTAATGAAGCTTATTGGACGCAGTTGAGCATCACTCTCGGCTGCTTGCAGAAGCACCGCTGCAATGCCGACTCCACTGGCGTCTGTTTCCACCACGAATGGTCTGTTGAGGTCCGGCAAGTTTACAACAAAATCGTCGACCAGGGACTGATTAAGTGCTCTAAAGGCTTCCTCTTGCTGCAGCTCCCACTGCCAACGTTGGTCTTTCTTAAGGAGTTCTGTGAGTGGACGTGCAGTGATAGAAAACTGAGGTATGAACCCTCTGTAATAGCCTGCTAGTCCCAGGAAGGCCTGCAGCTGTCTGAGTGTTGTTGGTTGAGGATAGTCCAGCACTGCTCGCACTTTTTCCTTGTCTGGCCTACACTGACCGGGCGATATTTCATGGACAAGGAACTTCAGGTATTGACAGCACACGTGCACCTTCCCTGGGTTAATGGTCAGCTGTGCCGAACTTATCCGCTTCAACACCTCCCGAACATGCTCAAGATGATCCTCTAGGGTCTCCGATTACACCAGGACATCATTGAGAAACACCATGGAAAACTGGTGATTAATTCCCTCCAGTAGTCGGTCCATCAGGGTCTGGAACGTGGCAGGACCTCCAGCAACTCTAAAGGGCATTCTCATGAACTCGAAGGTTCCCCGATGGCAAATGAACGCTGTCTTTGGAATATCCTGCTCTTGAACAGGGATTTGAAAAAAACCCTGGGAAAGATCAAAACTTGAGAACCACCTGGCTCGTCCCAGCTGTGCCAGCAACCAATCAGTCCTCGGCATGGGGTAGACTGGCACCTTAGTGCGTGCATTCAGCTGGCGGTAATCCACAGCCATGCGGTAGCCACCAGACTTCTTCTCAACCAGGACTGGAGCACTGGCATGCTGACTTTGGCTAGGGCGGATGAGATTCTGTGCCAGCAGGTCTTGAATGCAGTTGTCCGTGATGGCCTGCTTCTTGGCATTCACTGGTCGCAGTTTTCATCGAACAGGTGGGCTGTTTCCCGTGTCTATGCGATGCTCTGCCAAGCTTGTGCAGCCCGGAGTGGTGGTGAAGATTTCGCTAAACTCTTCTAAAACGAGTTTCATGCGTGGGTCTAGGCCCGACGAGTGGCCGGGAATGATCACATTGCAGGCTGCAGTTGCCTCCGGCACAATGGCACACACACTGGCATCGCCCTCAGCAAATATGCAGCGCAGACTGTCTCGAAAATCATCCACTGCCTCTGGCTGTTCGTTAACGGCCTTGACAAAGGGCACAATTCTTTGTGGTTCTGTGCCGACAGTCCACCCACCAAGTGACACGGGCAGAGAGATGCCACTCACCGTCAGGAAATCCCTACCAAGGACAACGTCATGGCACAGGTCAGGAACGCACAAAAACTGCTGTCTGCGGCAACCGGCAGCCCACTCGATCTGGCACTTCAGAGACATGGTTGACTGCGACCAGCCTGATGCTAAACGCAGCACCCGTACGTCTGCCTTGGGTTTGGCTCCAGAAGCTTGGGCCGCCGTCGCGGCGTGCGATCCGAAGAAACTTGCACTTGAGTATGTATCTAGCAGGGCCTTGAACGTCGACGACCCGATACGGACGTCCATAAGGGGCTCTTCGCCACCGGCTGTGGTCGCCACTTGGTGCGCACTGCCGTAGGTGCCCGCCGGGGCAGCACCTACCGCCACTGGTTTCCCGGGCGCTGTGCTTGCATGTGATCCGATCGCTGGCACCGGAAGCAAACGGGTGGCCCCATTCGTCGACCCGTGGCACAGTTACGAGATATGTGGCCGAATCCACCACAGCGATGGCACTGCACACGCATTGCTCCACTCGCGGGCTCCTGCCGCGGCATCGGTCCCGGCCCGTAGGGTGAGAACGGAGGCGCTGTGTCGCACGAGTACTGCCAGTCCCGGCAGTACGACGGGTCTAGCGCAGCTGGATGCAGTGGCCAGTGATGTCGGCAGTGCCGGTGGGGCAGCAGCAAACGAAGCGAACGACGCCGTCGCCATAGTGTTCGGCTGAGGCAGTGAGCAATGGTCGGGGGCCTGGCTAGGGCGGAACGCCACATCTCTGGCTACTTGGTTGCTCGGAAGTGGTGGTGGTCTGTACTGGAGGCGACGTCAAGCCCGCTCCATTAGGCCGTCGGCTGCCTTCACCAACTCGGCGAGGTCGTTGTAGGCATGCCCCTCCGCCAAATCTTGCAACTGAGGGTGCATCTGCCTCAGTACGCGCTGCACCTTCTCAGCTTCGGAGACCTCTTCCCCGATGCGGTCGTAAAATGTAGCGATCGCATAAATAAACTCTTTCAAATTTTCTTCCGGGTGCTGCGTGCGCTGTTCGAGCTCCGCCTTCACGCGACGCTTCGCGTCAATCGACGACAACTCCGAGCGGAAGGCGGCAGTGAATTGCTCCCACGAGTCGAACCCGCGCACGAACCGCCACCACAACTTCGCGCCACCCTCGAGGGCAGCCGGTACCACGTGAGTCAGTCGCTTATCGGCGGCGACCCCTGTCACGAGGCAGAAGTTTTCTAAACGTTCAAGAAACTCCTCCGGCGACTGCAAGTCTCTAGCACCGGAGTAGCAGGGGAGGTGCGCAGCGGCGCGCAGAGTCGTCGGTGGCCCGAGGGACCGCGCCAGTGTTAGCGATCATAGTCCATGCTCCCACGTGCGGAGCCGTGGGCAGCGACGTCGCCATCACTCGATCGCGCACGACCACCGCGATTCGTTGGCGCTCCATGGCGGAGCCGTCGGTGCCCAGCGACAGCTCTTCAACGACACCTTGAAGCCTAGGCATGCCGTCCGCTGCTGCTGTCGGGCCTGAAGCCATCCCGGACGAGCCCCCACTTGTCATGCGCTAACCCTAAATCGCGCACAACACACCGCTACGTCTTGCCACTCTTCCCAGCTAGGCCAAACTGCCTCTTCCCCACACACGCAACCCCCACAACTCCAGTCCCAATGATGATGATGACGCCGTCACGTAGTGCCTTCTCTTGGCCAAGTCCCGATGATGATGATGACGCTGTCACGTAACGCCTTCTCTCAGCCACCCTCACATGCTAATGGCTCGACGATCACTTGGGACATTATTACGCTTTAGTTAGGAGCTGTAAGCGGATGCACGATCAGATTACTAGGAGTGGGCGCGCGGTCTAAGAGCGTGGCGTGTCATCAGAGTCGTCTTTAGACCAAAACTCCGCTGACGGCGAGTCTGCGGGCAAGAACGATGCACTAGCGCACTCGTGGCAGCGTGCTTCTTCGCAAGCAACGAAGCTGCAAGCATATTCACGATCAGATTACTACGAGCGGGCGCACAGTCTATGAGCGCGGCCCGTCATCGGAGTTGTCTTTAGGCCTAACTCTGCTTACGGCGTGATGAACTTTGTGAGCAAGAACGCCGCGCTAGAGCACTCATGACAACGTGCCTCTTCGCAAGCAATGAAGCACGTCACTCGCTAGCACCTAGAAACTGCGAACGCCACCCCCCCTCTCCCTTCCCCACTTACTGCCATAAATTACTTGGAACAGCGGCTAGCAGTTTCACACATGGGCACTCCAAAACATGATAGGCGCAGTGCGCACCAGTTTTTTGTCATCGTAGGTACACATTTCGCACATGGTCACCGAACACTGCCTGCAAGTGCATCATGCGCTGGCTGTGCTGTCCACGTGGCCGCACACAAGAACACAAGAAGCCATAAATGCCAGAAGCGATAACTTTTGTTGCGTGAAAGTTCCCTGCGAGGCTCAACTCTTCCGACACCACCACATTGTCGGCTTTCTTCTACGGCGCGTTCCACGGACGCCTTCGTTTGTTCGGCGATTGACGTCATCGGTGCACTTCACGGCCATATAGGAGGCCTGTCAACAAGCTTTTCTGATGCAATTTAGACGTGCTTGGAGGCTTGCTTAGTATCGCCGCGAGCGTTTATGAATGTTCTGAGACAATGCAAGGCTCGTAGATTAGCGTTTCCGCTACTGGTCGTATGATGATGTTTCACGGCTAGAGTGGCAAAAGAGCATGTATGAAGCAGGGGCACGAGTTTTTTTATGCCCGACTCATGCATTAAATAAACTGCTAAAAATTTCTGTGCCACCAGTTTTCTGCCCATAACTGTTAGTCATTTGGAAAGAAGGCATAGGCTTCAATGCAGAAACGTGCCAAAATGCCCTGCAAGACACAGCAGGCTAACTGTAACTCACGCCTACACCACTGATGATGCAATTAACAGACAGAATAGACAAACCATGGGACCTGTAACTGAGTAACTAGAAGCTTCAATGAATTAACAGTCTTTTGTGCTGTAGACTTTACTGTGAACCTCACTATCGATATAAAATAAGCATTGAATGTCTACGCACTAGGAAGTGACCCTGAAGAGAATACAGCCACAATTAGCGGCTTGTAACATCGTCAAAATTCGCCGTAGTCAATCTGCTGCAAGTGTCTCAAGCTTTACAAGAACCATATTGGAATGATGCTATATGCACTTTGACGCCAAGGGCCATTTGATGGCCAAAGAGGCAGTTGCAGATGATCAAAAATCTTGATTCAGCGTTAATCCCCCCTCAGCAGGGCCCGCAGGCATACAAGAAGCTGGTTTGTTTTTATGTTCAGCTGTCCTGCATTCAGAACAAGATTTCTGGAGTATAGAGAAAGTTCTTAAAGTTACCTACACTCCTAAACACAATGCTGTGCCAGAAGCATTTGGTGCTTGGGGCACCTGGACCTACTCACCATGGCAATGGTGTCAATCCAGGTGTCCAGGGTGTCGCATGCTACCCTCAGGTCGGACTCGTTGAACTCGTAGTGCTTGGCCCAGCCGAGTGGGACGTAGCGCAGCCGCTCTTGGATGATGGCGTGGAACCAGGCCAGGAGGAAGTAGAGACGGGCGCGCTCACCAGGTGCCTGCACAGGTACGCTTACACTCACCACATCTGTCACACAATGGTGGATCCCCACCCGACAGAAGATGTGTGTGTGTCGTGTATGTGTGTCCTATCCTGAGTCTTGTAAGTATTACCTCTGTATGACGCGATTTCGATACGGGCAGCCAATGACCAAGGTGTGGCTTAACAATGTGTAGTTTGTTTTGTGTGTGTGTATCCCACTTGCTCTGCCAGTAGTCCCTGAGATTTCGTTTGAGAGACGGCTTAAGATCAAGGGCCGGGATCGATAAAGGTGTAATGGCGGTGCTTTTGTGGGCGGATGCAGCAAGCTGATCCGCCATCATGTTGCCTTGAATCTCACGGTGCCCTGGCACCCAGCACACAACAACATGTCGGTTGAGTGTGTAGAGTGTGCATAAAATGGAGTAAAGTGAAACGAGGACAGGGTTTTTTTTGTTTTTAAGACTTTGCAGAGCCGTTACCACACTGAGGGAGTCTGTATAAATTACTGCTTTTTGTATTGTGATTGTTTTATGTGTTTAGCAATCACAAAACCACAATTGCAGGTTGTGGTGGGGAAAAGGGAAGGATAGTCAAACATTAAAGAGTGGAAAAGAGAGGCCACCTTATTGAGGTGTGAGTACCCGTAACACTGAGCACCCAACTGGAGTACACTCAAGCCTGGATTCTACAAATTGTTGGTGTAAAGAAAGAATAGCTGTCACACAGTGTTACAAATTTATGTTTATGACCAACTTTCAGATATAACGAAGTATTTTTGTAGCAGATGTGTCTTTGTTATAAGGTTTGGGTGTACCTCCTTTCTCATTGAAAAAACTGATCACGTTTCTTGCTTTCAATAGTTCATGTTTTTCAAGTAGCCCTAACGATTTGCTGTATAAACTCTAATTCACTGACGTAAACCTTCAATTGTTTGTTTGCCCTCTATGGCCCCCTGCGCAGTGTTCTTATCACAGTACATCACCAACTATCATTATTAGCTGTTCTGCGAAGTAGAGACCATAGCATAAACTTTGTCTTCGGGCAAAAGTGTATGACTCCCCTAGACTTGTTGAGCAATACCAGAAAGAAACGAGCCAGTTGCAACAAACCTTCATCATGCGCTGCGCAGGTACGGTGGAGAAGGTGCGCAGAAGGTTGGCACGGATGCCTGGCGGGGGCTCGAAGAGGAACACCCGTCCAGCTCTCAGCAGGTTCACGGGCACCTTGGGGTGCACCTCAAGGGTGAGGAAAAGGCGGAAAGCCGGGTGTGGCTGCAGCGCGTGCAGCTTCTTCTCGAGCTGCACCAGCCACTGCGGGGCCAGGTGCACGTTCTTAACATCACCCACCTGCAGATGCATTGCAAGAGCGAAGTGGCCCAGGTTAACAATGTTGCACGTTGTAGGTAAACAACCCATTCCTTTATCCCTGATCTCAAATTACCCATAACTTAATGCCTCAAGTGTTAACCGTGCTTGTTCACTCAAACCTCATTAGTCGCAAAACGATTCACCAAGTCATTGTCACGGCGTCAGTGTAAGTCACCAGATAGTGCTTTCTTGTGAGAAAGAGATGCCCGAGACATTCACCAGTGCTCCTACGGGCCCCAGTGTTCACTACGTACCGCTGTATGTGGATTCCTTCTCAGATGAACTACTCAAGCAAGCATTAGCTGAAAAGCAAGTTCAGAAAAGGCCATACATAGATCACCTGGTTTTTTTCAAGAAATGGCACTTCAAAGTTCCAGTTTAAGTAGGACACTACGAAACTGAAGTGCCTCAGCAAAGCCAGTTCTGTTTCGAATAAAATCGTTCATGCCCTCCTGTTCATTCTAATGAGTGAGAGAATGCCTCGATAACACACCGTCCGTTTTTGGAGGCGGCGTTAATGGCCTTCTCAGCCTGGCTGAAGCCCTCGGCCGAGCCCATGGCCAGAGATGTGATGTTGCGGCCCAGCTCGGCAGCCAGGTCATCCACCCGGCCACTTGCATCGTAGCCAGGCACCGAGCACATCAGGATTGGAGTGCCCGCCTTCACCTGCGCAGTCAAATAAAATGAAGTTCCGTCAGGTCCCGCCTCGTCAAGAACTTAAAAATCAAGCTGAAGCTTGCCAGCACTGTTGGCGCTTTCATTAACAAGGGACAGAGCACAGACTATCACAGAAGGTCTTTCAGTGTTTTTCTTTCTTTTCCTCTATTTCTCTCTCTCTCTGTACTCCTTCTCTCACCTATCTGTTATTACATCTCATGCCAGACAAATCGGCACGATGATGACAGTTTTCATGTCATGCCACACGGCACAATGAAAAGCTGAACAGGTTCACTATAAAGAAAGTCAACCCTTACACCTGCCTACACACAATCTAAAAGGTGCTTATTCCCACAACTGACCTCATTGTCAACAACTGCAGCCAGATCCAGCTCGGTCTCGGAGGCTGAGGTGAAATCGTTGCCCGAGCACGGAAGTCACCACCTGGTGGCCCTGGGCGATGACCCGATCCGGGCGGAAGGCCTGGATCACCAGAAGCTGGTGCATGGCCTGCCCCACCGGGGTCAGGGGCCGCGAACCCTCCTCCCACAGGACAGGCACGTCACGCTCCGGAGCAGTGCTCTCCACCCAACCCAGGAAGTCCTATAAGGGGACAACAGTGTGGGCTCTCTTGTACATAGCTAAGTTATTTTGTTTGAGAAAACACCAGACTCAACGCAAAATTTTCTGCTAAGGTGCTGTATGTTATGTGTGACATACAGGCATAACTTTAAAAAAAAGTGGGGTGAGGGCCGAAAGCAACAGTAATTACATACAATCACTAAATTAGTTCTGAACGTGCACAACAATATTTTCGACTGTTGTGTCTGATCTCACAGAGTTGCTTTAATCATTCCAGATTTTGCAAACCATGCCACCAGAGCTTGCCTTGACCCTTTCAGATAACACCTATAAAGAACTGTCTGTAAATGTGTGGAATGGCTAGAGTGTTACTTTAAGGCACCCAATACTCTATTGCAACAAGAATAACTATTGAATCTGTGTGTGTTATAGTAACTCATCCTAACTAAATTGTAATTAGGTATCTCTTCACCCAGACGTTATTGATGCTTACTTTTGGCATAAACAGAATTAAATCTCAGGCTGAGAATTTAGTGCAAACAAATTTTTCGTTATGTCCATTTCGCACAAAGCAAAATTGTGCTTTTCCCATGGCTTCCTGAAAGCAGCGCCAAAGTACGATACATCTTGCTTTTCCTTAGCCTCAACTAGATGCAAATAGCAAAATTAAGTGGTGTACACAAATGTGTACATAGCGCATCAAAGGGTTAATGCCATAATAGAGCTTTGTGGCCTTTCCATTCCTCCCTTCTTGAATATGCGTTCAGAGAGAAATGTCGAAGCCACCCTACACTGAACGAATAAGTTTTACGTTAGCATACCACACCCTAAGAAAAATCCGAAGCCATCGATGCATGCAAATGCACACACACACACACATGAACAAGTCTTACCGGATGCTCGTCCAAGCGTTGCTGGAGGCTGCGGAATGCTGGCAGTCTTGACAATGCAGTGGCACCCTCCAGCTGGTCAGGTGACAGACCGGCAACATGGATTGTTGGCTGACCTGGCAGGATGCCTTCCTTGCCACGAAGCAGATGGTTCAGCTCATGCTCGAAGTTGGTTTCCCTACACACGGTGTACACGAGTGAACGCATTTAAGGGGAGACATGAATCTTAGGGCTCTCTTATCTATTTTTGAACCAAATGAGGCAAAAGTTGGCATGCTTACTCTGTTCTCCCAATTCTAAAGATCTAGTTATTATTTATGTACTTTCATTATTACTTCATTATTATTTAACAATCTCCAGTGTTCCTACTACAGTAGAAAAATAACCACCAGTCAGAAATTTACAACTAGCATAGGGATCAACAGTAGAAAGCACAAGCTACACAACAAAGGAAGCACGTTTCTGATTGGGTCATTATTTTTTACTTTACAGTACACTAAACTTCATAGCTCTGACTGTGGCCATTGTGTGGTCACACAAAAGACTAATTTTGGAAACTTGCATCGAGAGAAACCGAAATCTGCTTCTTATGTTCTGTGCTCCAAATATATAGCTTCATGCAGCAAAAAGAGTTTTTCTGCCATCTGTAATGTTTCCGACATATAGCACGAATTTTCATGCAGGGTGTACAAAATTGCCATTCTGAGAAAAGCAAGAAATTGATTCTAACATTTTTAACCGTAAGAACGTATGTGCTTCGATTTATATAGTCATTAACATATATATGGATACTAGAAAGCCTAAGGAGTGCAACGCTGCAAGCTGATAGAAAAGTGAACAAGCACTTCTCGAATTACAACACAATTAGGTTCATCGCATGTAACCAAAAACAGACATCTTTATATATAAGAAATAAAAAATTAAGCTGCACATTAAAAATCTACTCGCAGTGTTGTTTTTTGTGATCATTATTTTACATTGTGCAAAAATAATTACAGCTCCAGCTGTCCTAAGTCCACTTTCACAGAACAAGCAAACAAGGAAAGTGGTGAAAATCTGTGCTTCGAGAAAAATACTGTTCGAACTTTATATCGCCATTTCAAATGAAAAATATCATGGCACACATACTTTTAGTCAGTTAATATGCACCGGGCATGTAATCAGACTGATTGTTTACATGAGCATGTCGTTTCTTCAAGTTTTGCTGCAAGTTGTCACTGTGTGCTCATCTGCCAACAAGGCCGCTTATCAGTTCGGTGACAGTACTGACGGCAATGTGCGACAAATGTGCACGCTTCAGTTCTGTCGCTGCAAAGAATTATATCTCTCATAGCTTCTCTTGCTTTTGCTTTTTACTACCCATCCTCTAACTGATGAGGCTGCAAAACACGGTTGCTCTCAGTGACGTTGTCGGCAACCGACGGGCTCATACGTGAGTTTGGCCTATACCGGTGACTCGGTGACTGCCACTGACTGCCACGAGTTCGTTACCCTCATTGTCCCGAGCCATAGCGGGGCTCTTTCTGAAGTTCACCGCGAATGAACGATCGCCACACCCGCTTCACACACAAATTAGTGTGGCGCAAAACTTCTTTACTGCAGAGGCAGTCGACAGCACCATGACACAATGATGCATGTCGGTGCGCGTCACGACGGTGAAGCAGATGCCGGAAACGCCACTTGACTAATCGGATGCCTAGGTTTTGTCATGTGCCCCAAGCAGCCAATAGAATCATGCGCTTGTGCTTCTCAATGACGCGTTTTTGCTGAAAAATCAATGAGCAAAACGAGCTAGCAGTGATGGAAAATACAAGATGTAGAACGACCTTTCCAAACGAGACCAAAATGACCACGGTAGGCGTGTTCTAAAGCTAACTGCATAGCCCGCACTTAGGAGCAGCTCTGTCGTCACGGACCGCTGTGCCGCTCGCTCCTCAAGCACATATTCGCCAAGCTCTTTAATTTGCGGAAACCGACCCTGCTGTGGTCCACTGAAGCCTTTGCGTGAAGCTTTGCTGTCGACAATCTTCTGCTTTTGTTTCCGCCGGTCCCGCACGCACGTTTCGGGAACGTTAAACGACCGCGATGCGGCCCGATTTCCGTCCGTTTCTGCACACACGATGACTTTTCTTTTAAAAGCGGCATCGTGGTGCACTCGAGTTTTTGGAGTCGGCCCTTCCACACCGTCGATGCTAATGACTACTAGATGATGAACTCCTCAGCACACGTACGAAGTGCCGCACATGGGAAACACATAGGCAGAAATGGCCGACGCGCCATGCCGACGCACGTAGGGGGCGGCCATTTTGGATTTGCCGATGGCAATAGATTGACCGTAATTTTTTTGTTCGTCCTCGATTCTAACGCGCATGCGATTTATGAACTCCCTTAACCGGAAAAAAGGTGCGCGTTAAGTAATTACGGTAATTGCAAAAACAGGTGCAGATTTAGAAAATGTCAGCTTTATTAAGTCGATTTTTTCGCCATTTTCGGCCTTCTAAGACCCGTTTAATCTACAACCCCTTGCTTCCTGGAGTCCTTGTCTAGTCTGCGGAGGTCAAAGGTAAGGTCGGGGTCAGGTGTGAAACGTCAATGGTCCGAGAGGCAGGAGGTTTATATAAGTCTAGTAGGGAAGGTTAGGTGTCCTTGATTTCACAATGCCAGACTCAACTGCAAGGCCTCTACGCTACGCTACGAAGTAAGGCCCACTTCTCAAAGACAAAAGGGACGGGTCAGTAAAGGCAAGGCGACATCACTGAACCAACATGCAGGACACACAATGTGTTTATGATGCATGTTGTAAAGGGGGACTCTTGAGTAATTTTGATAATGTGGGTTTCTTCGACATGCAGACAAACCTAAGCACACCTAAGCATGCAGACAAACCTAAGCTTTGGGATTTTGCCCATATCAAAATGCAGCTGTCATGGACCAGGTCTCTAACTAAGCTAATGAGGGTGGAAATTTGAGCTTGTTAGGTATGGTAGTGTGATAATACATGGTAGCGCAGACAAAGGACACGGGCAAGAGTGTTGTTTTGAATGTGCCTTCTCTTGTCCATGTCCTTGTCTGTGCTACCATATATTATCTAACCAAGCTCTTTAAACTAATCCTGCACCACCCTAGCCATTAAACTACCGCAGTTGGTCACATACATCACGGTAGAAGACAATATCACAAGAAATGTTGGGCAGAAGTCTCACTGTAAGCTCATGGAGGTTACTGCAGTTGAACCTCTATAAATGGAACCTGAAGGGACTAGAAAAGTGTGTTACATTTGAGAAGGGTTTAATTTACCGAGAGGTGTAGAGGGGCGGAGAAAGCAAGTGTGGAACCAATCATGTTAGGGGCACTTTTGCTTAAGTAGCACATTCTTTTTTAAAGATTTCAGTTTCCTGAGATTTGATTGATAACTGGGGTTAATCGTCCTGAAACCACCATTTGATTATGAGAGACGCAGTTGTGGAGGGCTCTGGAAATTTCGACCAGCTGGGGTTCTTTAACATGCGTCCAAATCTGAGCAAATGGGCCTACAGCATTTCCGCCTCCGTCGAAAATGCAGCTGCCACAGCCGAGATTCGATCCCGCGACCTGCAAGTCAGCAACAGAATAGCTTAGCCACTAGACCACCACTGCAGGGCACAGTTTCCTGAGAGTCTATTGTAATT
Source organism: Rhipicephalus microplus (assembly GCF_013339725.1). Lineage (NCBI taxonomy): Eukaryota > Metazoa > Arthropoda > Arachnida > Ixodida > Ixodidae > Rhipicephalus > Rhipicephalus microplus. The sequence continues at coordinate 128,967,439 of NC_051168.1, read as the reverse complement.
ATGACCAGTGAATATCAATCATTTCTTATTCTCAAATTCACTAAAATCCCCCTCTTTTTGCATCATTTCGGTGTGAATGTGGTATTCGTGTGATCCAAGTGATACCAAGCAGGAGAAAAAAAAAAGGAATATTTTTCAATGCAAATGCAAGTAGAATACACAATTCGAACCTTCTTCCGAATGCTAACGTTGGTAGGCTCACTATTGCGCAGACTATTGCAAATATAGTGCAGCGGACTATTGTGCATAATACACTCGCAGGAAACACTACCGCATATCCAGTATTTCAATGTGCAGCGCAGGTAGAGTACTGAAGGACACTCACTGAGAGAACCCTCGTAGATGGATTCGACAGAGGAGCAGGGCGAAAACTAACTTGTCTTCGTGAAGCATGCCCCGAGTTACCCTGGTGTACACCACCTGCGACAGGGCATGAATGTTCAAGAGTGTGAGGGTTACATCCACATATAGTAGCAACTGCCCAAAAGGCATAAGTACACCTCAATGAACTACACTCAAACCTCATGTAACAAAGTTACACCTTAGACGAAAATACCTTCGTTATAACCGAAGAATCGTTACAGAGATGTATTTCTAGCATTATACCTATTGAAAGACTATTTCTAACTTACTTTGTTATATCCAATATTTTGTTATATCCAGGTTTGTTATATCGAGGTCTAAGTTACATGAAGCCAAAATATGCATAGCTCCTGCAGGTGGTCTATCCTTTTGAAGTAATGTCAAACTGTACTTGACAAGAAAATTAATGCATTTGAGAAAATGATGCCAGTTTGAATGCCTGAATACAGACAAAGGGTAGACAATACTTCAGTGCAGTAGTTCACGAATCTTGATCCCAATAAAAAAGAAGATACATCAGACTGTGAGACAACACGTTAACCAAACGAACTTCTCTTTCTCCAACGTCAAGCCCACCTGGAAAAGGTCCTTGGTTATGATGCCCAGCCGTGCGGTGTGGTCCACTATTCCAGTCAGATGGCTGTTGTTGGTCAGCACGTCGTTGTAGATCTCCAAGAAGAAGTGGAGCGAGTACTGGTACAGGAAGTGGGCCTGTACCGACACACGGAATGTATAGCGGGACTCAATATTAATTCTTACAGGGAGGAGAGCATGCAAATGCTCTCCTCCCTGTAATAAATCTTTAAAACTAAACTGCAGTGCAGTTCTTGATTCCTTCTTTGCAAACTTGGTAACTGCCATGTTCCTGCCAAACTGCTTTATGAACTAGAGCCATTATACTGCTGTTTGAACTCCCTAAAGACTTGAAATTGGTTGAAGAAATAAATGCCTGCCTAAAAGATCAAAAGAGCCAGACTCGCGTTTTAAACAACTCATAAGGCACATGAGTACTCTAACCACGTGGTTGTAATACTGCACAGAAGGTAGTAAATGCAAACATGCGCAATTAAGGAACACAGACATTTAGTGGTCGTATTCCCTTTTCACACTGCGTGCTTCACCACAATAATTTGGCATAGTTTGATTACGCAACACTTAAAAACTGCACTAAAACTGAACTTTGAGAAATTCAACAGCTACATCTGGATCAGCGCACAAGCACTCGTTTGAGGCTGCAAGATAATCAACACGGCATCACTGGCGCCTCCGAGTGATGTAGTTTCAGACATGCCGTCAGAGCCGAAGTTGGCGGAATTCGATGCTGAAACTCTTATGCATTTCGATATTACAGCTGTCCCTAAAGAATGGCGTTACGAGCATGGTGGTGCCGCACAAGTGTACAAATCATCGGGCATGTCCGAAATGGTTGTAGCTGGCTGTGGTTCTACGTTACGTATTAATAAGTTAAGCGAACACAGTTATGCTGCTCGTCGTGGCATTGTTGAGAACACGGGTCGTCGCACCTGGTGGAGTCCCTCGAGCGTGAAGAAGATGGAGGAGCAGGCCTGTGCCAGGGGCTGGTACTGGAGGGAGACGGCCTCCACCTCGGCCATCACCTTGTCCGTCTCTTCCACCTTGCGCGAAATTTCGGCAGCCTCGTTCTTGAGCTTCTCGAGCGTGCTTATCACACTGCACCATTGGGTATGAAACAGTGCCACAATAACCATTGGACATTTAAGACCACATGACAAACACTCGACATTCTCGGGTGCATGTGACCACTAGAAATGGTGCGGACAAACCTGTCGTCATCCAGAATCCTGCCTTTCGAGTCATTCAAGGCCTGGAGGAGAGACTTCTCCAGCTGCCGCAGCCGCACATGGAACTCTCCTGCATGGGAAATGAGCATCGGCCCAGGATGAGTTGTCGTCTGTACTGAAATAACTCGCAGGCAGTGTCAAGGTAAACCTCCACATACAGTACATATACGGCATCGTCCTAACAGGCACAAAAAGAATTTTCAGCATACACGTATAGGCGAAAATCCTTTTAACGATACAAACACCCGCTGAACAATAAGAAACCACAATTGCAGATATTTGAGGTTTCGAGAAAATGCTGTTGCCATCATTCTGGTAACCCTGTGCAATATACTAAAGCCATTAGATATACTACTGGAATGCCAGACATGCTAGAACTCCCTAATGACGTTGCAGAAACAGTGCTCCTCACCCTGAAGTTTCAGGAGATCTGAGCGCTTTTCGTCAATGTCCTCTCGCTCCGCCTTCAAGACCTGCGCCCAACATTTGCAAGGCAAGGAGAAAAATCAAACTTTGTTTATATTCTGGCTACTTCACAATGAAGTACATGCTGCTTTCTTCATGACATATTCCCTAAATACCTTCGGGAGGCAGCGACACTTTCTACAGGTCAGACAAACCCACCTGATTCAGGCACTGGCTCTGCAAACTGCTCCGGGTCACCGTGAAGTTGACGAAGGTTACCCTAGAACAAAGGTCAGGTGGGAACTCCACCTGGAGGAAGGATTTCACAGAGATTAACCTGCTACAGACGAGGCATTGATGACGCAGGTGTCTCGCCAAAAGCTAACACCCCAATACAGGGCAAAAGGTGCAAGCCTAGCAACACCAGAGGTAATACACTCAAGCCACATCATAACGAAGTTGCATCTTGCATAAAAATAAGTTCGTTATAACCAAAAATTCGTTATAAGGGTAATTTTTAACACATAGTTTAAAATATACAGTTGAACCCTTTTATAAGAGACATGCACAGGGCAGCAATTCTTGTGTTTTATGCATAGGGTGTCTTTTATAAGCAGGGTACCACTCATGCATTTTTTTCATCAACCCTGATTTCAACATAGGCACACTGGTGTCTTTTATACCCATTCGTCTCTTACATCAGTTCCTTTAATAAAGGAGTTTGACTGTATGTTATCATAGCAGAAACACCTGAAAGGTGGAACTTACGGTAGGGTCACGGGTAGATAAGAAAATGCAGAATGTAGGAGACAAGTCGATGTCCTGGTCACCGAGTGTGATCAGGACACGGCCACCCGTCTTGCGAACCTCTCTGTTCAACACCGGATTCAGGATCGGGTCGTAGCTCTCCACATCCTGGACAAATTCAGAGTTGGCCAACGGTTAGGAAACAGCATGGCCCATGCGAAATGTGTAAAATTCCTAATAGAAGCACACCAACTAATCTATCAATTATATTTGCAAATGCATTTGTTAATTAGAGGACTGAAATAAGTGATTCAAGCACGCTGCAAATGTTGATCGACTGAGCTGCAGGTGGTATGCTAAGACAACAAGGTGGTTGAGCCTTCGAGAATTCACAGAGTCAGGTGTTAAACCTTCCATAAATTCCATTAACGAAAAGATATCCTTAAGACAGAAACGACAAGCAGTTGAAATATGTCCGGCCAGCTGCACCACATATTTTTCAACATCGGCACAACACGCCAACTGATCTAAATGCTTATGTGTGAAATTTAGCAATACAATATGTCACACAAAAATTTATTTTCAAGATACGAAAAATTGAGCTAATGTTTACAACTTCATGCAGTGAATATTGACGATGAGCCATATCCTACCTGAACAAGCAATGGGTTGCCGAAACGCAACGCACTCTCCAAGTTCTTCCGGAAGGAGTCATCTAGGAAGCTGAAAATGATGCAATATTTCAGTGCGTACCAGAGCGAGAAAATATCAGACGCAGGAAAAGCATGACCAGAATGCAGTGAACATTAACAGCTCCAGTCATTTTCACAAGCGACATAAGCCTGCGTTTCTCTTACCTGGTCTTGGTAATCTTGCGCTCTCGGAACTCATTGAGGATGTACTTGGTGGCCTGACCAGATGGATCGATAATGAGGGGATAGCGGTTGAAACGCTTCAGCATGATGGCATTCTCGGTGCACAGGTCGTCGGTTGGCAATGCGTTGGCTTGCCAGCGGAGGCGTTCGTCTGCCGTCGATAGATACTGCAATGTAATAGAAAAATGGATACAAATTTCGACACAGCCTGACTGGTTTAACGATAGCCGTCACTAAATCGAAAAGTGATCAACTAAGTTACCTTGGAGAGCTTCGTTACTGAAAAATGAAGTCCTCTTTTTCTAATCTGAAAATAGTGACATGTAGCAGAAAAAAGCACCATTGTACCCTAATGGAAACACGAGCCTGCAGAATACATCCCATCATGCCTTCCTGCCTGTGCACCAGAATGCATGTTACGAGTCTGTTCCAAAGGCATACATTGAAACCTCCACGGTACACCATTGTGAAAAAATAAGGACCACAAGTAATGTTTCATCAGGTATCCTCATCATTGTATCCTCATCTGCTGAGTAGATGCTGTGGTGAAGCCATACCACAACGAAGTCTGCCTAGCTTATTGTAACCCTTGCAATCCATTTTCGGGCCCCTCTAAACAGCACAACACGGTCACAGTAGTCTGTTGCACCATTGTCACAATTTGACAAGTTTTTTTTCATGGTAAATTCATGCGAGGTTTCTCACTACATTATGCGCCATCTATAAGAGTAACTAGACTTTCATGAGCTTAGCTTTTTTTTAGTCAAGGACCTTAATGGACGAAAGAACGGTAGGTAAAGGTTGTGGATCACAATGGGTTAACCCTTCAGCAAACATTACAACGCAGCATGTTGGACACCTAAAATCATTGGCACTGAAGAGCCAAGAGAGAGATCCCACTGCTTATTGTGTCCACACGCATTGGCCCCACTTCTACGTGGTAACCAAGAGGCCACAGCAAGAAATGCAGGGCTCACCTCGGTGCGTGCCAGATCGAGGCGGAAGTGGATGCCCGCCTGCTGCAGATGGGCGCACCAGTTGTTGAAGAGGTTCTGTCGGTACTGCTGGTCAAAGTAGCCTGCGTACGCCAGGAACGCCGAGCCCAGGAGGACGTCACCGGATATGGTGGACATCTGGTTCTTGAAGGTCTCGCTCGTGTCCTCCCAGCGCTGCTTCTCAGAGCTCAAGCTGCTCAGCAGGGCAATGCTGCGGTCCACCTGAACGAAAATATTGAGATTTGAGCATAAGCGAAGTGAACACACAAGCGATGGTTGCTAAGGCAATCTGGTTGACTGGAAGGAAGTTGGGCAAGGGCGCTACACTCGAATGATTTCAAGGCAATGAAATCCATAACGAAACTAGAAACACTCAACTATCGTGTGAAAATCATGTGACCATGCACGATAGACAGCGTGTACAGTACAAATTTAAAAGCACAGTCACGATGTTGCTGCAGTGAACCATCAGCTACATGATCAGTAACAGACTTAGCAGGAAAAGTTACTGGCAGTGCCAATCAATCAGAATCCCAAAATAGAAAAAGGGTTCATTAGCTATTTGCGTTTCATCATCCCCCCCCCCCTCCCGCACAATGACGCTCTACGAAGCCTCAATTACTACAGCATGCAGCCAATTCTTGATACTGACTGGCCAACACAGTTCTTATTTAGTTCTGCGCTGCATGAGGTCAATGAAATGAAGCTAGTTCAAACCTGGCGAAGGTGTCAAACAGAACTTGTCAAAGGCATAAGCAACTTCGATATAAAATATTCTGATTTCTTGGATGCTCAATGTTACATTTAATGTCCACCTAAATGTAGGAACGGGAGCATTTTCATTTCCGACCCTCATATAAGTGCTACATTTCCGCCCTTGCCAGTTAAATGCCTTATTTTCAAGCAACCATAACACCTCAAGCTTAAAGAAATATTGTAAAAGAGAAGCCCGGGGTCCTTCCCGTGTCCCCTAACACTTTAGCAAGCTCACCTTCGCCTGGACGTTGGCAAGGTCGGTCTTGATGGCCTGCGCCTGCGAGACGAGGTTGGCGTACTCCTCTTTGTAAGAGGCAATGCTCTTCTCCAGCTGCACGATGACCGAGTCGATTTCTTCGGCGTTGTGCTTGTTGCTGTCTGCCTCTGCTTCCAGGCTGGCCAGTTCATTACGTAGGGGCTCCACACGTTTCAGCATGTCCGCAAAGTTGATCTGCAGGACAGGCACACACAGGTTGCTTTTTTCAGCGAAACGCCGATCGAGGGTAGAGGAAAATGCGGAGCAAACGTCTGTTCCAAAGCGTAGCAACAACCTTGCAAGAAACCTGCCCCATGCTTTACTGATAAACAAATCAACAGTTTGAAGCAGGTGTCCCCGTGAAAGTGCAATAGCAGAGCCTCATTTCTTTTGATGGCGATTCCTTCTCGGCTTCCAATATTTCTAATAACGGCAGGAAAGATTGCTTTTTATTTTTGGCATACGTCCTCGGAGAAATATTCCCAAAGCCCAGTTTTGTATTTAATATATTGCTGGAGGTGAAATCTATGATGTTCTATTCAGAAAGCCAAACAACAATGTTTTTTCCAACGTGCAGCAGGTGCACTCTTGCAGTGAGTGCATCACGAAAACCTGAAGTCACTCGCTGTAGGTTAACAAATCTTTCATATGTGCGCCACTAACAAGTTTTACTAACAAAATTTTGTAAGCAAACTGTGGTGAAAGTCAGACGCTTCCAAAACAGTAGGGCTTTTTCTGTACAAGAGCTAGCTTGATTAGTTAACCATTAACATCTAATCCAAATTTTCACATTGCTTGCAGACAACTCAGTTGGCAAACAACCTGAAATTTGACCTCTAGGGGTGAAATTGCCGAAGTATAAAATAGCTCTGAAGGCCTGCCAGCCCACACAATAAAATATCCTAGAGCTCATACTGGGACAACAAATGGCAGTTTGTGGCAAAAACGGTGATTCCCTTTTATGTCTGGTCAGCTGGCAGCAAAGCTGGGTTTTGAAAACTGCTAATACTGCAAACATATCGACAAGCGAGAGCGTCAATTTCATGCTAAGAAATAATAAAAAAAAAATGGCAGCATATCCACGGAGTGAATGATGGAGAGTGGGGCGAAGCATTCGTCCGTCCATGCGACCATCTGTGCGACTGTCCATGCGTCTGTTCGTGCGCCCGTCCCTGCGTTCGTTAATGCATCCGCCCCTGCGTCCGTTCATGCGTCCATCCATGCATCTGTCTGTGTGTCCGTTCGTCCATCTATTCAACACTCCAAGTCGCACCATCTCGCATCTTTTTACCATATATTCCCCATATAGAAGCACCGTCATTCAGTGGACATTCCAAGGACTAAACGAGAGGTGGCACACGCACACTTTCTTACGGCTTGCGCTTCGGGTCTACTTCCCACCTTCAACCACCTTGAGTTCATGGTATATACTAGTTCACTGTATTCATGGCACTGCGGCCCAATGCTCGCTAAACCTTTCTAAAACCAAGGAGGTTACGCCCAGCTAGTATAACGTAGCAACCTTTTCCTGTCAGATAGTGCTCAATGTACATGCCAGTGGCTGCTAATGTGAAATGAGAGACAGGAGGATTCAGCTTTTAATTTCTTACGGCTTGCGCTTCGTATCTGCTTTCGCCCTTTAACCACCTCGAATTCATTCATGGTATATACTAGTTCATTGTATTCATGGCCCTGCGGCTCAACGCTCGCTAAATTTTTCTAAAACTAAGGAGGTTACACCCAGCGAGTATAATGTAGCAACCCTTTCTTGTCTGATAGTGCTCAATGTACATGCCAATGGCTGCTAATGGGGATTTCAGCGTGCGCGTTGACTAAAAGCCGAATGCTCCTGTCTCTCATTCCGTATTAGCAGCCATTGGCATGTACATTGAGCCCTATTTTTTATTGTTAAACAACGCACAGAAGAAATCTCTCACCGGCACCACCTTGGAGGTCAAATGTTATACCTATTTCGGGTATGTGCCACTGGTGGTTACGTACTACGAGGGACGCACAAGCCACGCCATAAGAAGCTTCGCCCCTAAAAAAAGTGGCGGTGGTGAACTTCAATCAATGTCATTCTGAACTGAAATCACTACACAAATGTAAAGAAAAGCAATAATAAACAAACAAAAATGCAAAGAATTTCAGCTTCCAAAATTTATGAAGTTATTTTACACTGGCAGTGACACAAATGTCTACACATAATGAAAAAATTCGCCAACTGTTTCCAATTAAGGATGGCTTTGTTCGAACGCCCTTATACATTAGATGGATGGAGTGTGTTAGCGCAGCCGAAGAGAGGTCCCGATTACCACGTGTCCAAACACTTGATTGTTGACGGCGCAAAACTGAACACTGCGCTGTGCACAGCTTGACCATCGTCAGAACTGCATTTGACGAGAAAACGGCAACACTCACCTGAGCAATGGCCCACTTGACCATGGGCCCACAGGCAAGGCTGGCACGGTTGACCTTCTCAAAGTTGAACTCAGGGTTGTTCAGGTATTTGGTCTTCATCTTGTTCCGGATGTCATCGCTACGCGTACAAAGTAATGTTCGAACAACTCAGCGGGTAATGCCAGCAAAAAAAAAAAGAGTGCTTCCACTCACACATTTCGATAGCATTTCAATATAGCAGCCTCTTATTGCTTTAAGATGTCATTTTATAGTTACATTGTGGGCTAGAAGAGGGGAACTTTGAGAAAAATTGATGTAGCTAAGTTTAGACTATGTAGCTACTTTTCATTACCGAGACAATTAGTATATACTTATCTTCAACACGTGCTGCTAATTATTTTCAGTTCATGATAATGCGTTTATTGCTAGCTGTACGTGCAGAAGCACTCTACTACAATGAACTGCCAAATGCACATGCACCAACTGCACCAATTCAAAAGACACGATTGAGGCGGCAAAATGCAGTACTTTCCAAATTCATTGACCACAAATACTGTTGCAATGCGCCAAGAGCAGGACGTTTACAATAACTATATCACCATTATCAAGCAATATTCTAGACCATAATTACAAGTAGACTCGTCCAGAAGAGTGCATCTGCTAAAGCCACAAGTATTTGTATTTAAAACTTTAATGTTACACAAAAGACAACAACCAAACAAAACAAATAGACTGATTTAGTATAGAAAAGCTCATCAGGGCCATACTGATAGGCTGCGAAATTACTGCTGTTGATGTTTTTTTTTTTTTTGCAGGCTTTTTTTTTTGCATTGGTACTCCTAAAACAAGCGTACATCAATTTGACAAGACGTTTTGTAAAAGCCACGTATAAACTAAAACATTAAGAGCCACCTGTACTTTAGAGTGAAATCTTCATACTAAAGAAATAATTTAATACTTCTCGTTTTTACCATGTAAAACTGCTGAGCTATTAATTTTTGTGACCTAAGTACCAGCTTCTACATTCCTAGGCAACTAAAAAATCTTTCCATCTTCAGCTTCACGAACACTTCACCTGTTTATGACTACCATGACAAAACTTTGCTGAGATAACAGAGCAAACGTAACATCTCACCGCCCCACACAGGGTTCGCAGCAGCCCTTGCTGACAAAATTTGAAGAATTTTCTAGGTGCTCACAAGACATTTTCTGGTATGGGACTCCGTTCAAACAATTAGCACAAATTTTTCCTTTATCAAAAATAAAATGCTACTGCTGTGCCTTTTGAGCTTGCAAGGGCATAAAACTCTGCTCCCTGCAATAAAAATATGGGCCACGTTGTATTGGCCAGACTATTGGCCGGCATGAAACTCACGGCCAGAGATGCAAATGAAATTTAATATGTTCAATCGAAATCAAGGCCGTGTTTTAAGAAGTCCTAAGAACTCTGTGAAGCTTTGAAGGCCTTCATATAGCAATTAGTGTGCATTTAAGAATTTCTCAGGGACTACTCTGCCCACAAGAACGCTAACAGCTGCATTCTCACACGAGACTGACGGTTCACATAAATAAAGACGGCACATCCCGGCGAACAAATAAACAGATGTGCATAAATGGCAGCGTAGGAAAATGGAAGTGGGATAGCACGACAGCATCCTTTTCATTCCAACTTCTTTTCTTCTGAGTGGTTGCTCTAGGCAAAATGGTTTTGCTTCATAAGTCAGCACATTATATCCAACAAAAGTGCTGAAAAAGTGCCTGACATTGGTCGTCTTGCATTTTTTATCTTGTGGTCTGCGCCATTTTAACAGTGCTGCGCTGCATTCCATTTTCCATGTTGCCTTCACGGTCGCACATGCTCGCGCCAAAGGTTTATCCCCGTGGCAACCAGAGAGAAAAATGGCAGCAGTGGATACGTGAGAGAGAGGGGATGCAATTATCCGGTTTTTGCTATTAAGAATATATCTTCTATTAAGAATTAGAAAAAGAAAGGAACCTTGCAGAGCCGATCCATAAAGAACAGAACAAAAGCAAGAAATTCCTGCATGTGCGAAAGTGTGCATAGAGTTCTGTGCGATTGCCTGTGTGCAGTGTAAGACAGAATGCTGGCCCAGGAAATGTCAGAAGAGTACCAAAACATTTTCAGAATGCTGTCCTTTTAAGGTGCAACACTTTTAGGAGACACATACGAGATTATACTCTGACCCGACGCAGATGAAGTTGGTTTCAAAACCACTAGTTGTTAAAGTCACCGACGTTTACATGACGCCAATACACGTTTGTGGGTATCAAATCATCATAATGATAGTTATGATGATGTTGATCATTACAAATAACTGGGAGCAATTTGCCTATCTTTCTTGCGTTATCCTGAACGGAAACCAGCGTGGCAGCAAGCACGACTTGGTGCGCAATGGCATGATTTGCACTCATTCTACCAAGCTTGCACTTAAACTTGGTTAATTGAAATGAGTTATGGAAAATTATTCAAGGTGCCCTGGTGTTCTTGCTTGAAGCCATTTAGATATTATCGTTTAACAATTTAAAAAGGCAAATATTTTAGTCTGTCATGCCGGAAGAGACTTTTGGTACTGTGCAAGTAGAACAGTTATCTGCTGACTGAGCAACAAGACCTCAGGGTGCAATCAAAAAATCTGGAACACGTCTATTCGAGTCGATTCTGCATTCTTTTTTTTTTTTTTACTATCCCTGATGTGCACGAAAAAAGAAGCCTCTGTGCAGATAGTGCGACTCGTTCCCACGGCTCTCCGCAGCTTACGTGATGTTGTCCGTGCTGAAGTTGACGATGGTGTTGACGAACGTGTCGCCCAAGAGCACCGAGCGAATGGCGCGCCAGTCGTGCGCCGGTTCACCGAGCAGGAGGCAGATGGCCTCGAGCGTCGTCTTAACGGGTAGCGGCGGATTAGCCATGCTCCGCACTTCCACCAGATGCTGGCGCTTAATGCCCTGCACCGCTATGTGCCGAACGCGCAACGTGAATATTGCAGCTAACTGCATTAACCCCTGCCTTTCGTTCAAAACATTAAACTCGTACCTGACACAGTATAGTGTATCGGGCGGATCTCCACAAGAAATTGAAGGACAGTGGCATGATACCGTTCTTCACACAAGGTTACTTGAATCGGCAGAATATACTTCTCAGATTAACTTAACTGCACCACTGAGAACTTATATAAAATGCTTTGAGCGCATAGTAAAATTTGCAAGTTTGAGCTAGCGAAATTGGGAAATATTAACCTTGCATTTAAAAAGCGTTAGATGATGTAAAGGAGCAGTAGACACAACACCACACTTTAGTTCAAGTCTAACATTCCGGACTAAAGTCTAGATCCCCAGGTGAGTTGTATCCAGCAAAACATTACATAAAAAGCATAAGCTACAAAGTGTTACGACACATTTCTGTACTCAGTGTCGCGGCTATGCTAAAGGGGCTTCTAAGCCATTCGCTTTGAAAGGCTGAGAGTTCTGTACCAAGTTCTGTAACAAACTGAAATGTATAGAAGTGCTGCAAAAAATGGTTTAGAGTGAACAGGAAAACGTTACTAGCAGTGAACATTAGATTATCAAGTGCAGACCACTTATAGCGTAACCACTTATAGCGCAGAACCGGTTACAACGCGATCTTTTTCGACTCCAGTTTACTCACCCATAAGACTCCATGTATTCGCATGCCGCTTAGTGTGCAGTCCCCCAAACCAAGATGAAAGACCGGTTTACAATGCAGTTGCTGAAAAATCATTGTGACAAAGGCGGTAGTATGTGCGCATCTGAAAGGAGGCACGGTGGGTGATCCGCTGGGGAGCAGCCGACAAGGTCGTTACAAAGGAGGAGGGGACGTGGAGTGAATGAATGAAGGGCAAAGTGAAGAGGAAAAAAAGGGAAAAAAAGATCGCAGCATGCTGCGCGGGCTCGCTGAGTAGAAGGGCAGTTGCCTTGACACCGATAAGCCATTGTACCAGCGCCGATTATAGCGTCGCTAGCATGGCTCTGGCCGCGCACGGCTCGACATGGCACCTGCGACCTCGTCCTTATCAACTCCGCTTAACAGTTTCCTGTTGGGAGAAGCGTCGTCGTCATCGAGCTTGCTACAGATATCGCGTTTGCTACAAGTATCGCGTTTCGCCTTTGCTGCCAGTGCGCTGTCATACTTAAGCTTGGCGGGTTCTCATCATTGTTGACCGCCTGGCCGCGAAAGCGAACTTCGTATCACGCACACAGTTTTTGGTTCATCTTTTCAACACCGGATCTCCATGTCTTGGACAAACTTCCCGTAACAACATATTCAACGGCAGGCTGGGCCTGATAAGCGTTGGTTGCGTTTTGGTAGCAGTCGCGTGCTAAGTTGCGGTTTGGTACAGAATCAACGGAACTCTTTGCGGATGGCTTCACTTCGACGGGAAGAGATACATATCGTTAACGAAAACGAGGGAGGCAGGTGTAGTGCTCGAATGGTCCTTTCGCGATTCGATTACAATGTCTTCAAATCGGGTGTAAGCCTGTGAAATCAAACGATTGGAGTCTTTCAGCGAGTGAAATTCCTGACGTTATTCGACATAATCGAGGGGGTTCGAGAAGTAGTCGACGAATTTCCGAGATGGTGCTTTTTGTTAGATCCCTGCCTCCTTTTCGCGTCCATTTCTGGCAACACGTGCCTTTCGATATTACTTTTTTTATTTAACACGAAAAATTTATACGGTTGTAAACACCACGCACCGCATGCTTCGATTCTCGGACAAGTGAGGCTGCATGCTTAACACGTTTGGTGCAACTGTGACCTTTGAAAAAGGCCGTTTTGGTTATAATGCAGTACTGCTTATAGGGCGGATACTTGTGACTTCTGCGACTTTAGTTAAAAGCGGTCCATACTGTATAGCTCTACAACTAAACCTGTTACTAGACACATTTAGTACCTTCATGATCCTTGTTGCAAGCTAAGACAGCCGACCCCATTGATCATAAGACACCAGCTACATTTTTTATTTTATTTTTTCACAGCAGAAACCACATCTGAATGGCTGAAATTTACATATTTCTACCTTCAGATTATTAATATTTCTCCTACAATGATGTACATGTATGCCGGAAACATGTTCCAAATAGAGTTGCCTCATTATTAGAGCGTTATGAATTAGAAGTCAAATCTAGGCAATTGCATAAAAATCGCACTCAAAGTTTTTCATGAGCACCATGAATTGTAAAAGTTGGAGTCTTGTGAGACGAGAACAAATGCCTGCTATGGAATGGCACTCAATGTCCCGTGGGTTCAAAATTATGGCAAGCCTCAGCGTTGCTGGGGAGAAGAACCTGAAAGCTGTGTGTGAAGTGAACTGTCAAAGCAAACCGGAAGGACTGTGAAGAAGAGCTCAGGGGTGCTATTCTGGACACTGTCTAATTCTGCCATATTGTCAAATTTTGTAATGAAAGAATTTTAAGCCAATCATAGAGGTCGCAGTGGCTCACTTGGCCAATTAGTATCGATCAATGGCGGAATCTGACAACATGACGGAATTCGATAATGTGCAGAATAGCACCCCAGAAGAAGCAAGTCACGAGAGACATTTTAGCAGCAGACATGTGGGCTTCAAGTGTTTGTAATGGATTGGCTGCACAGGAAGAGGAAAAGAAATAAGTGAACAGAACGAAGAAAGCATTTCAACATTCTGGTAGAGGCAACCCTGCTTCTCTCCGGCCTTCCACTGCTGCCGTGTTTCTCTGTCAAAGAAAGGTGACACTCGTCCATTTCGATGCCACGTGGATGTTGTACAACTGGCGGGCCAGATCCTCTGACATACGTGATATCATCCGTGCTGAAGTTGACGATGGTGTTGATGAAGTTTTCACGGATGATGACCGAACGGATGGCCTTCCAGTCGGTCGTCGACTCTCCGAGCAGCAGGCAGATGGACTCGAGGGCCATCTTGACCGCAAATGGGGGGTTGCCCATCGAACGAACCTCCACCAGGTGCTGCTTCTTGATAGATTTCACCGCTGGAGGCGGCATTACAAAAAATAAGAACTGCGTCGTCGCAAGCTGAAGCCCGACACTCCTCTGAGAATCGATGCCTTTTTATTAATTACTGCTCGCTTTCCACGAGTGTACTGCAGACGTGTGTAGACACTCGCCGTGCATTTCATGCTCTACCATGCTTGAATAAAACAGAGGCTTCCACAGGATTGATTTGGCACATTCAAGAGTCCCTGTGTTTCAAACTGGCAATTAATTCTCCATCATGCTACCGTCTGCTAGCTTCCTGGATAGCTTAGATGGCAGAGCAACTGTTCTAAAAAAACACAGGCCCCAAGTTCAAATATCGGACAAGAACAGAAGTTTTCCACAACTGGGAATCACTCTTTGAGAAACCTGCGCAAATTTACTCATAGCTTTGGCTACAAACAGGTGGTTGGCAACATTTTCCCTTCAGTTTCAACTACCAGGTGTTCTATGATGTGCACCTAAATCCAAGTCAATTAGGATTCCACCCCCCTCCCATCGTGATGTAGCTACCGTAGCCTAGAAATGAATTCGCAACCTTGAGCTAGGCATACCCATAGAGTTCTACACCGCTAATCTACTTCATGGACTTCCCTATAAATACACTACAGGAACTCTGGTGCTAGTGTCTATGGCTGCTGCGATGCATGGCATTTATTTCAACCAGCATCGGAATGACGTGGTAATACAGGGACTTGTCTAACCTTCAATCTTTCAAGTCCATGTGGCCCGCATTTGCAAAACAGAATTCAGCAAATGTTTAGCAGTTCCACTTCACTTTTAGGCTCACTAATTCAAATCTGATCACAAAGTTCTCAACCTCCTTTTGTTCGAAACGAACACCAAAACACAATAGCAAACAAAGCCACAAGTGAGATCAAAGCCGCGAGTACGAAGATTAAACAAATCCATGTACTACCCATGGACCGATCGCACTACAGAATTCCCTCCATTGTTAAGAAACTTAAATATTAAGAAACTATGATCTATTTGGGTGGGTGTTTGTGCACAAAATCGGGCATGTGCAACCTTACCCTGCTGTGCCTCAATGACGGCGGGCTCGACTTGTGCCAAGTCGGCCATGACACTGGCACGCTTCTCGGCGATGATTTCTTCTTGTTTCTGGAAAACGGAAGAAGCGGGAGAAGAAAAAGTCTTCAGCAAAACAAAGGACTCCAATTTAGTTGCAAACATCTGGAGCTTCCGTCAAATGCCATTCTACATAAAGCATTGGGGCCTTCAAATTACTTTGCACAGGTCACTGCAATGAAAGTAATGTTTGAAATGTTCTTCGCATTATTGAGTGCACCTAAAAAATCATTCATTCCCATGTCAATTTCTATGCAGGGGCATTCACTGCAGATACACACTACTGCATTTCAAGCAGTATCGGAAAGCTTGATGCAATATTAATTTTTCACCTTCTTCAGACATGTGAACTTAATTGTGCGGTTGTATACAGATTTCTGAACATGGCGTCAAAAGTAACACACTACGGCCCAAGAAAAAAAAAAGGAGGGGGATTATTTGAGAGTGTACTAAAGCAGGTCAACGGGATCGACAGCCAGTGCGAACAGCAATAAATTACAAAACAAATCACTCATCACCTTGTATAGCATTGCCAAGTGTTTCTCTGCAAGTGCTGCACGCTGTCGTGTAGAGGCGACAATTGCAGTCAGCAACAAGATGGCTGAACAACATTCCGTTGAAATTTAAAAAATAGAAAAGCCAGCTTTGAACACGTGAAATATGTCTTAAGCAAGAAAGCTGGTGCCATCCAGCTGACACTGCAGTAAGGCAGTAAAATAACACCGACTCACCCTGAGCTGAGCTTGGATCTCGTGCGACTGCACTTTCTTCTTCTCGGCCTCTTGTTGGTCTTTCAGCTGCATTGTGTCGTTGAAAGAAAAAATACATACAAAATATTGGTGTTTAGAAGACTGTTGTTTAAAAAGTGTCATCAGAGCTGCAAATATGCATGCGTTAAGCCATCTGCTTATATGCACATTTTAACCCTGTAAAGGTGGTTTCACTGCAGTCAAGCAGTACTAAGCTGTGAAAACGCATACAGTCGCCGACCGATCTTTCGGACCTGGCGGGGACCGAAAAAAAGTACGAAAAATCGAACAGTCCGAAAAATTCGTTTTTGCCAAAAATCTGAAGTTTATTGCATCAGGCAGGTTTAAAAAAGTCCTTGATGCTGCCTTGCCTCAAACTACGCTTGGAGGCAATTTGGTTTGCCCGTATTTGCGCCAAGGTGACATCGTCGCTGTAAATGCTCGACAAAATTGTCACCGCGTTGGCGATCTCCGACGGCTGCGGGCGGTCGTCGTTGTCATCCGACGACAACGACGACCGCCATCCGGCGTCGACCGTCATCCAGCGACATCTAGCTGCGAACATCCACTCTCTATTAGCTTGATTATGGCAGCTTTCTTCTCCATCGTCAGGGTCGTATACTTCCCACGCTTCTTCACACCACCTGGCTCCCGCGATGGCACAGGTAGCGGAGCCATGGCACCGAGAACACAAAATTCAATGCCGCAGATAGCCGCTGCGAAGCACACAACGTCTCGACGCTACGCGACACAACACGTGCAGAATGGCGACTGAAAAAAGCTGCAACGACAATAAAAGAATCCTTCTTTCGCCTCCTCCCGTGCGATGTGATGACGATAGTGCTGACCGAAGACGAAAAAACGGCATCCATCACCGCGTCTTTTGAAAAGCAAACACGGCCTCCGAAACTTAAAATATGGCGTGCGCATTCCAATCTCGGAGGCAGGAAAGGCATCTGAAGACCAAGCTTAGCCAAGCCGACGGAAAATCCAACATGGCGGCGTTCACAATGGCTTGGGGCGTGGCACAAAACGAGCGATTTAGTCCGAAAAATCGAACTTTCAGGGGCAAATTCGCCCGAAAAATCGGTCGAAACAATGCATTAGCTCTATGGGATCCCTGACGGTGCATTTATGAAGTCCGGAATATCCAACAAGTCCGAATTTTTGGAGTCCGGAAAATCGGTTGGCGACTGTATTCAAGACAAATCCGCACTGCCGCGAAGCCCACTTCAAAGTTAAGTGAGGGTATTATGGTAAAAGCTCGTATATCTAGATCTCGTTAACTCGGAAATTAGGTTAACTTGGGGATGCGGCGCGGTCATGGCAAAACCGTGTAAATTTCAATGGTGTCAAACGCTCGTTAATTCAGAGGGATTTAAATCCACACCAGTTAACTCAAAGGATTCCAGAGAGGGCTATCGGGCCTCCATGCTTTCAGTAACCGATTACGGTTACTGAAAGCATGGAGTCCTGGCTTTGCTGCCGTAACTGACGGCGGAACCGATGTTTTGGAGAAACCGAAGCCGAACGAACAGCAGCAGAATATAATCACGATTATAGTGACTGATGGGGGAAGTGGCCAGGTGGCGCTAGTCACCACCCGGCGAAAGCACTTGGGCCGCCGGTACATCCAATGTCTGCGAAATGCACCACACATGGCGCCGCATGCGCGGACAACGGGAACTTTTGCGCAGCCGCCGCTACCCCAGTTGCCTGCGACGCCTACGCTGCTGATTTCTTTGCGTTGTGACCTCCGTGCATAGCATGTGCAGCTCGGGTACATCAAAAGAGTTGACTATTGCGCGAGTTGGCGCTTTGACATAGAAACCATCGTTACGTTGTCGGGCTGTGTTTGTGCCGTTGATGATGGTGTGGCTGTTGCTAGTTTGCTGACTGATGATGACATATTATCGGAAGTGCTTGAAGGGGATCAGAATTGACTGCACCGATGATGACATTCAAGATTAGCCAACGTGACATCGCACTGTGCAGGAGGTCGCCAAAGCCCTGGCTGTCCTCGCGAAGTTTTGCATAATTTCTCGCGACAGCAAGAGTGAACAGCACCACCACATGGGGTTGAAAAAGATAGTTCTAGCGCTAATTCCAACGACGATGCAGACAAAGCTGACGCAGTTTTTCACAAAATAAAGGTTTGCCTGTGCCGAGTACATTTTCCTTTTGTTTTGATGGTTCATTCGATAATTCAGAATTCGGTTAATTCAGACATTTTCACCAGCCCCATGAGATCTGGGTTAAGGGGAGATGCTGGTCGAAAAACTAGAGTTTTCTTTAAAATCACCGATTTTTTATTTTCGATTTGTGGGGTTTAACGTCCCAAAACCACCATATGATTATGAGAGACGCCGTAGTGGAGGGCTCCGGAAATTTCGACCACCTGGGGCTCTTTAACGTGCACCCAAATCTGAGTACACGGGCCTACAACATTTCCGCCTTCAACGGAAATGCAGCCGCCACAGCCGGGATTTGATCCGACGACCTGCGAGTCAGCAAGATTTTTATTTTATTATTTTATTTGTTTTTTTTGACTGTTTTGATAAGATTAGTACCTCTACTATTCTGGAAAAAAAAAAAACATGTCGAGACTTGACTGGAAATGCTATAAAATTGCGTCTACCGAGCACAAGGTGCCTGTTAAGAGGTCCAAAGCGTGCAGTCTTCAAGCACCTTGCCGCCGATAATGCGCCGCCGCTGGCCATTGTTGATCGCATGAGTCGAAGAGTCTAGCCTCACTCTTCAAATAACGACAGTTTCCCTCGCTGATGTGGCGCAATAAATAGTAAAAATAAGCATGCTTTTGCGCGTTTTTCCAGTGCCACGACTGGCTTATCAAGTGGTACGGATCGGGGACTGCCATTGGCCGCTGCGCGCCTGTATGTGCTGTGAAGCCTACTTGATGGGTCCATGTCTTGTCGAGCAGCACAGCTGAACAATGCTTTTCTCGTGTATTTATCTCTGTTATGAATGAAAAAAGCCATTGCTCGCGCGTGAAAGCCATTGTGGCGACGCGCTCTGTAGGAATAGGCTGCGAGCAGCTGGTCTGATTTGCGGTAGTTGTTGGCTTGCAAAAGCCAAAGCACCAAAAGACATTCACAGCCATCAGCCGGAAAGTTTGTGATGCGACAGTGGATGACATCAGCGCCAATCTTGCGAGGTCGATGAGGCTCAGAGTGAGGGAACTTAGCGGGGACGACATTGCCATTATGTACGATGGTATGTGGCCCAAATGTGGCCGCAAAATGACATCGACACTGTTGTGTCCTTCCTGGACTTAGTTTAGACTTCACAGTCCTTTCGAACTTCTTCCTAGCTTGCAGTCAACACAAAGTTCTGCCAGATGGAGCGGAAGAAGTTTGACAAGCGTTTTATGGCCGTGTCTGTGAGCGAAATGTCTGTGAGCAGTCGGCTCGGAAAAGCTAAGAAAGACAAACTCATGATGATGCTGGCGTATTTTAGTGGCAGTGGCCACTACAAGAAGGATTGTTCTTTTTGCAACTTGGCTAGTGCATTGCTATGCATGATAGGCCCATCCTAACAGTGATTACATCGGTATTACTTTTAAAAAAGGCAATTACTATGGACTGGTATTTGCATTATTTCTGCATGGTAGTTGCATTATTTCTGCATTTGTGTAAGAGGTGCAAGCTAAGACATGCCCTAGCATACGATAATGATTGCAGGTACAAGTTCAGCCCACGCTGGCAGATTTCTTTATTCTGTTTGGTCCTTGACACAAGCCAAACTACCTGCAAAACATGCGGTTGTGTTTCCCTCACCATCTCTTTGAGCTTGGCATTGGCAGCCTGGTTCTTGGCCTCCAGCTCACGAGACTTGAGTGCCAGCGATTTCTGCAGCTCCTCAACCTGCTCGACTGTCTCGCGAATCTTTTGCAGGCCCACATTGAGGTGGAGCTGCTGCTCCTCCAGCTCGGAGCGCTTCTCGTTGAACAGCTTCACCTGGAAGGCAATGTTTGCAGTCCATTGAATTCACAAAGACACACACAAAAGATTCGTTATCGGATTTGTTGTTTATAAAGTGTCATCAGAGCTGCAAATATGAATGCATTTAGCCATCTGCATATGTGCATGTTTTAAAACCCTATAGAGGTGGTTTCACTGCAGTCAAGCAGTGCTAAGCCGTGAAAACGCAAATCCAGATGAAATCTACACTGCAGCGAAGCCCATTTCAAGGTTAAGTGAGGGTATTATAGTAAAAGCTCGTATATCCGGATCTCGTTAACTCGGAAATTCGGTCAACTTGAAGACGCGGCGCGGTACTGGCAAAACTGTGTATATTTTAATGGTGTCAAATACTGGTTAATTCAGAGGGATTTAGACGCACACTGGTTAACTCAAACGATTTCAGAGAGGGCTATCGGGGCTCCATGCTTTTAGTAACAGATTTTGGTTACTGAAAGCATGAAGCCTTGGCTTCGCCTCCGTAACCGACAGTGGAATCGAAGTTTTGGAGAAACCGAAGCTGAACGAACAGCAGCTGAATATAGTCATAATTATAGTGACTGAGGGGGAAGTGGCCAGGTGGCTCTAGTCCCTACCCGGCGGACTAGCACTTGGGCCGCCGGTATGTTCAGTGTCTGCGAAATGCACCACACATGGCGCCGCATGCGTGAACGACGGGACAGTTTGCGCAGTGGCCGCTACCCCAGTTGCCTGCAAGGCCTACGCTGCTAATTTCTTTGCGATGTGACTTCCGCGCATAGCGTGTGCAGCTCGGGTACATCAATAGAGTTGACTGTTGGGCGAGTTGGCGCTTTGACATAGAAACCATCGTTACATTGTCGGGCTGTGTTTGTGCCGTTGATGATGGTGTGGCCGTTGCTGGTTTGCCAACTGATGATGACATATCTGAAGTGCTTGAAGGGGATCAGAATGACTGCACTGATGATGACATACAAGATGAGTCCACGAGACGTCGCACTGTGCAGGAGGCCACCGAAGCCATCGCTGCCCTCGCGGAGTTCTGCATCAGTTCTCGCGACAGCGAAAGTGCACACCACCACCACATGGGGTTGAAGAAGATTGTTCAAGCACTCATTCCGATGACGAGGCAGACAAAGTTGACGCAATTTTTCATGAAATAAAGGTTTGTCTGTGCTGAGTACATTTTCCTTTTGTTTTGATGGTTCATTCAATAATTCAGAATTTGGTTAACTCAAACATTTTGACCGGTCCCGTGAGATTCGGGTTAACGAGCTTTTACTGTAGCCTCACATCAATTAATTTTTTACGTTTAAAAGCTTACTATACACACTTACATGCTCAAAGTATAACAAATTATAGAAAGTAACATGTTTCACAAGCTATCGCTTGCACTTTACCGAAAGTAAAATTCTGCTACTATTCAAAGTTGTTGCTGCTTTCTCTAAAGCAAAAAAAAATGGGGAGGGGGGGGGATTTGCGCTGGCCTTGTCTTAATTTTTTTTAAATGTTGTGCAGGTTTGTTAGGCCATGAGAAATATGTCCATTTTTTCATATAATGTGCGATATACATCTTATTTGAATTCGATTTAAAATGAATCATTCGACTAAAGTGAGTTTTTTTTTTTTTTGCTTCGAATTCATTCGAACCTAAAATTCACTATTTGCACACGCTGGATTATTAGGAAAGCTGCCTCCCCTGCAACTTAGCTAGTGCAATGCTATGCATGATAGACCCATGCTAACAGCGATTATATCACTATTACTTTCAAAAAGGCAATTACAATGGACTGGTATACACAGCAGCTGCATTAATTTTGCATTTGTGTAAGAGGTGCAAACTAAGACATGCTCTAGCATATGATAATGATTGTAGGTACAAGTTCAGCCCATGCTGGCAGATTTCTTCATTCTGCTTGGTCCTTGACACAAGCCAAACGACACGCAAAACATGCGATTGTGTTTCCCTCACCATCTCTTTGAGCTTGGCATTGGCAGCCTGGTTCTTGGCTTCCAGCTCACGAGACTTGAGTGCCAGCGATTTTTGCAGCTCCTCAACCTGCTCGACTGTCTCGCGAATCTTTTGCAGGCCCACGTTGAGGTGGAGCTGCTGCTCCTCCAGCTCGGAGCGCTTCTCGTTGAACAGCTTTACCTGGAAGGCAATGTTTGCAGTTCCGTTGAATTCACAAACACACACACACAAAAAAAAGAAAAATCGCAGCATATCCACGGTGTAAATGAGTGGGGCAAAGCGCTGGAGGGTTTCATCGCTAAACCATGAACCATCTGCGAATATCACCCACTACATCATCAAAGACGTGACAAACGCTGCATAGTAAACTCTCAGTAAACGGAAATTCAAGGGACCGAAAAATTAGTTCCGTTTGACAGGAGTTTTGTTTACTGAGAGAGATGTGAAAAAGTGCCATTTCATGTGTGCAAACTCTTTAAATACCATTTTATGGATGCCTAAGCACTGTCAAGAGAATGTAGCTGAGATAGGTTATTAGAAAGCAGGGAAACAACACAAGGTTTTGACATGGCATTCACAAGTTTACTGGTCTACAATCAGTCACTGTGCACTAAAAAATCGATCAATATTTTTTTGTTAGAGCCCTTGCATGCACATCTTTAGGATTTTTTTTTTATTCATACCACTTAAGCTTTGGACGAACAATTCTGACCCAGCTTCCGTCTGGAAAAAAAAATTCTCAAATACAGGACAGCTGACTCAGCTCCCTGAAGTGTGGTAACTACTGCGCTGCTTTCCTTTTCAGAGTCCAGCTCATCCTCCTCTTCGCCACACACCTCTTCAACAATGCCTTGCAATGTGTTGTCAGGGCAAGTTGCAACATCGCTGTCAACATGCATGTACTTGTCAAAGTCCAGTGGGATATTCCTTAGAGCACACTGCTTCATCACCTGCTGCCTGGTCGCTTAAATATTCTGCAGGCCTGAAGCAATTTGCTACAGCACAATTGAGCTAGCTGCCTCCAGGCATCGGCAATAAGGTTAACGGCGCCAAGAATGTCCACTTTGTATTCCTTCTCCTGGCTCATGCATAACAGCATTCTCTGTAGAATACCCTTGCGGAAGTGGGCCTTAAAGGCTTGAATAACTCCTTGATTCATGGGCTGTAACAGTGCTGTGGTGTTGGCTGGGAGGAATTCCAACTTAATAGACTTCAGTCCTGTCACAGTCCCATGTGCAGGGCAGTTATCAACAATAAAGAGAACTTTCCCATTCTGTCGCGAAAATTGCGCATCTTCTGTGTGCAGCCATTTGCTGAAGAGGGCCTGTGCCATCGAAGCTTTCAAGTTCGACTCGTAAGTGACGGGCAGAGTAGTGATGCCCTTGAAACAGTGAAGATTTTTTTGATTTCCCGATAACAAGCAGCTTCAATTTGTCGCTGCCGGACATGTTGGCTCCTAATAAGACAGTTAATCGTTCTTTGCTAAGCTTGCCCCCTGTTGCACAGCTCCCCTTTGAAGGCAATTGATTTCGACGGCAGGAGCTTATAAAAGAGCGCTGTTTCATCTACGTTAGAGATATCGTCAAATTCGAATTGGCGCATGATCTTCGACAGCCGTCCGGCCGGCCAGTGGCGACATGCAGTCGCGTCAGCTGCTGCAGCTTCTGCAATGGTACAGAAAACAAGGCCATTTTCTCTCTTCAAACCTCATCAGCCAGCCTTCATTGCACAAAAAGTCCACTATGCCGAGCAGAAGCCTTGGCACAGATTAGAGGACCGTTGACAGAAATCTTCTGGCTCCTGGCTCTCCTAACCTACAACATGAGACACTTCTCCAGCCTTTCGTAGTCGCCATGTCGCAGACGCTTCTGTTGAGGCCCGAATCGCGATGTTTCGAAGGCATTCCACAGCTTCTTCTCCTTGTCGTGCAGAATCCTGTGAAGCTGCTCTTCTGGACGCCGTGCTTCGTCGCGAGCACCAACTTTGAGTAGGAGCCGCTATCGAAATCGAGAATGATTTTCATCTTCTTTTTTAACATCAGCACATGGTGTGCTGCCATTATACAGCAAAGGCAAGGCTTCAACTTCGCGAGCGCCTACGAGTTACCGAAGTCGGACGACACCGTTGCGGCAATGAAGCATGAATGGTACCACAACGGCTGGAAAACGCGGCCATGACCTCAGCGACTGGAACGGAGACTCAACAATGAGATGAAGAGCAATGGAGCATTCGCTGTGCAGCCTACCAACGAGACAAGGCCTACAGGCACCTACGAGGCTGGCTGAAAAAACAAAACAGCCAAAACCAGAAAAGGTCGATGCTCATGGCGATGGGTCTGCCAGAAGTTCCATTTTTGGTTCCGTTTACACGGTGGCATGGAAATTTTGGTTACAATTACCGAAACTTTTTTTTTTACATTGTGTGAATACAAAACCAACCAACTTACAGGCTAGTGTTCCGTTTAAGTGGCAATTCCGTTTAAGCAATTTCCGTTCATCGAGATTCTACCGTATATATTTATACAAGCAATTTTTATTATTCGCAAGTTCCGGCTATACGTTGCTTCCATTCCCCCTACATTATAACGGTTTTATGGTCGATGAAGTGGTGGATGTTTGCAAGTACAAAGTAGAGGGCATGAAGTTGGCAAAAGTCACGTACAAACAAGGTATAGACAAACTTACGCCCTTAGGAGCTTCACCCCCAAAAAAAGACATGCAACGTCTTTACACCGCCCGTACAAGCTTATACCCCAGGTGAAGTCTGCAAATATATTTGACTTCATGGAAGAGAAATATGTTTTAGCTAGTGCCTGTAGCAAAGAAGGTCTTTCTTTCAACTCTCCCTAATCTGCTATAGAGACGTTACTGAAGAGTGTTATGCAATTTACTGCCTAATGCAAAGAATGAACTGCTTGTAAGTTGCTAACTTATTGGGTTAAGGAGCATCTAAAAGGGTCCTGCAACACATTTGCGAGTAATAATTGAATGGTTTATTGCTGCACAAGTTAACTGCCTTAGAAATTTTTATAATCTGTGAGGTACACGCACAGTTATGGGAATTCGTCACATGTTTTCAGCGCTTTCTCTCTCCGTTCGTACCTGCTAGCATGCTGAAAACCATGCAGAGGGAAAGGGCATGACAAGGGGGTCAAGGAGCTATGTCAATATGTCGGTGTGCATCATAGACTTGAACACTTTCTCTTTTCTTTTTCTTTCTTAAAATGTGCTGCTTACTATCAGTGCAATAGCACACGCATGTCACAGCAACTCGCACTGGCCACGTTAACTATACCGCTCACAATGCCCTAATCAACCAATGGCAGTGGACTTTGGGGTTTATGGCATGGTCATCTGAGGTCATGACATCATTTGTCAAAAGATGAGTGAGCGATTTCTAGCCAACTTTGAGCAATCCGAATTTCAGGCGGCGTGCTGCTCTGTAATGTTTGGCTGACATTTTCTCTTCCTTGACTACCGATCAGCAGCGTTTTTGGACCGTGCTGAATAAAAAGTGTTGCACGGCTCCTCTAAGAAGAGTGATAAGAGAATCTGCCTCGTACTGTTTTCAGCATTTCTTTATTTTTTTAAACACTTTACCAAAGGTCTTGCAAAGCACCTCTAATAGTCTGGCCTATTTTTTTACCTGATGCAGAATCCTGCCAAAAACAGTGCAGCCAATTGATTGCAGGTAACGACTCAAATGGTATACAGTAGACTCTCGTTGAACAGAACCTGAAAGGACCACGACAATATTTTTTTTTTTGACGGGAGTTTGCTGAACCGAGACATGAACAAGGACACAGAATGCAAGTAAGAAACCAATCAAGTTGGAAGTGCTTGTTCCATTTACCAAATCCGTTCAGGAGTTCAGTGGGCATCTCATGACAGCCCTGAACTAGGGATGCCTAGTAGCAGTTCAAAAATCTACATGCAAAAGCCAGTCTCACAAGAGATGCAAAAGATAATTTTTCTATTCGATAGATTATTGAACACTGTAACTGCAAAGTGGTACTAATACTCTGAAGAGCCTGTTGACACAACATTGAAAGAGGCATTCTAAAAGATTTTGTCAAGTCGATGCTTTGTCCGGAAAAACGTTTGTGTACACTACTCAGATACGGCATGAGCATCTGAGAAGCCAGTTTCCAAGCTACTACTCACATAGTGGTTGATGAAATCTAGGTAGTGGCGGGGAGTGATGGTGATGGACCGGGCGCCACGCTTGGCGAGCCGGCTGCTCGCCCTGTGCAGCGTCTGGTGCACGTACACAAAGGCATTGACAATGGCGCTCCGGTGGTCAGGGGGCAGCCTCAGGCCGGGCACTGCCACTGGGAAGTGCTCCGCAGGCACCGAATACTGAAAGAGATGAATGTCCGGATTCCAATCAAAGTGGTACAACATGTCCACGTGCCGCTCGTTTGCACTTCCCGTCTCACTGGTGTTACGAAGGGCAACAGCAATACACACAATTCTCAAAGGTCGCCCTAGTTCAGAACACCAAATTATGCAAGACATTCAATGAGAACAATCGAACAGGCCAGAGCACATCCCGCTTGCTAGATTCAATGCAAGCTACCGTTTTTGCTTGAACTAGGCTACAGCAGGTTGAAACTCTGGTATCCCTGATGAATTCTTTGTTTTGTGGTGTAGTCATCAGAAAGACCAGTAGAATCAGGCACGTATGCATTAAAGTGAGATGTGCAAATTTTGCAGTATAAGGGCCTATATCATGATCAAAATAACAAAAAACTTTATTTTATAACAATGCATAGGCACTAGCAGAGATATTCAGTTTGCTTCAAGTTACACAAAGTATTGAATTAATGGGCCAAATGAACAGATATTAACAAAAGAGCGAGACATTTACAGGTACGAAAAGTGTCTAACACTGAAAAAGTTACTTTCGTTGTTTCAAGTGAACTCACTTCAGTAGTTCTGTAGCAAGTGCTATTAACAAAAGTGCAGCATGGTGGACTTACATTGGTTCGGTCAATGTCCAGCTTGGAAGTGAACTCTTTGCCCACTTGGAAGAGGGCATCATCCGACCAGTCACCAAACCAGTTCAGGACACACCTGCGCAAAAGTAAGATCATTATTGTACTGCTGGCTACACAGCTGAGGGGGGAAGTCACTCACTGCGGGATCAGTTGCGTACATTAAATACGGCAATTGCATATAAATTACAGTAAACTCTCGATAAACGGAACCTGAAGGAACAAAGAAAATGTGTTTCATTTAACAGGAGTTTGGTTTATTGAGAAATGAGTAAGAGTGCAGAATTCAGGTACGAAACCGATTCTACTAGAGGCAGCAGTTCCGTTTAAGCAGCAGTTTCGTTCCACAAATTTCTCTTTCCTGAGAGTGCATTGCATTTAAAAAAAAAGTTGCTCTTATAGCATCAATCAAAAAGTCGAATCCCATTACAATTAAATTGAAGAGATACTGAAGAAAGTTAAAGCGAGCGAAATTTTGTTGCAGAGAAACCTCACACATCTTTTTTGACCATTGGTCTCATCAGATTGCACACCCATCATCATCATCATCAGCCTGACTACCCTAATTATTCGAATCTAACGCGCACCTTTTTTTTGGTTAAGTGAATTCTTAAATCGCATGTGCGTTAGAATCGAGTACGAAAAAAAAAATGAATACGGTCATTCTATTGCCATCGGCATATTTAAAGTGGCCGCCACCTAGAGGCGTCAGCAATTTCTGCCTATGTGTTTCCCATGTGCTGCACTTCGTACGTGTGCTGAGGAGTTCGTCATCTTGGTGAGCATTAGCATCGACGACATGGAAGGGCTGACTCCAAAAACTCGACGAGTGCACCACGATGCCGCTTTTAAAAGAATAGTCATCGCGTGTGCCGAAACGGACGGAAATCGCGCCGCATCATGGTCGTTCGGAGTTCCCAAAACGTGCATGCGGGACTGGCGGAAACAAAAGCAGAAGATTGTCGACAGCAAAGATTCACGCAAAGGCTTCATTGGACCACAGCACGGTCGGTTTCCGCAAATTGAACAGCTGCTCGGCGAGTATGTGATTGAGCAGTGGCACAGCGGCCCGTGACGACAGAACTGCTCCAAGTGCAGGCTATGCAGTTAGCCTTAAAAAAAGGGCTAATGCGGAGCCATTTTAAAGCGAGCAGGTGCTGGTTAACTAACTTTATGAAGAGGGAAAGGCTTTTTCCTCCGAAGGCGAACGGGCATTTGCGAAAAGTTTCTGGAAGAGTACAATGAAAAGCTTCACAGTTTTCAGAGGTGCGTCCTAAACTTGCGGCACAACAACGGCTACCTGCTTGGGCAAATCGGGAATGCTGATCAGACGCCTCTTTGCTTCGACATGCCTGGCACCGCAACCATCGAGAAAAAGGGGGCGAAGCAAGTTCGCGTGCTGACATCGGGCCACGGTAAAACTAGAGTGACGGCAATGCTCCGTTGCATGTCAGATAGGCACAAGCTTCCCCCGTACCTCATATTTAAACGGAAGACGCTCCCGAAAGGAGTCGCTTTTCTGAGTCGTGTGATCGTGCGGGCCAACGAGAAAAATGGGTGTGCGTTGCAATTGATGTCTTACCTTTTTTTTTTTTTCGTTGTCGTGAAAACCGGGTGCGCGTTACAATTGAGGGCGCGATAAAATCGAGTAAATACAGTACGTTCACTGCAGGACAAAGGCCTCTCCCATGTTCCACCAGTTTCGCACACCCAACAAAAATTAACTTCGCAACCTTGAGAACTAGCAAAGCCTGATTATTTAAAGAATCTGCGATATCAGTCAGACCAAGTAAACAAAACCGAATGTTTTCACTAGTCATTCTACTTTGCCTTAGCATCTCATAACTCAACTACAAATCTCTGTAGTATTTCTGTAACTCAGCATCTACAGAATTCAGCACATACGATACTCGGCATCTATGAAATCCGGCATCTCTAATTTGACGTAGTTCAAACTTTTGGGACACTTGCACAATTTCAATTATTGAACACTTGCTTAGTGCAGAAATGAGGAGGAGTTCTCTGTTACAATATTTCTCAACGGCATGGCGCATAATATTTCAAAGTTCGAACTGCAACTTTCATAGCAAGAACCAGTTTACTCTTCAGTCCACCGAAAACTGCCCCCAGTATAACATCAACGACCAGACTTTCTCACTTAAGTTGCACATCCCCTCTGCAACACAGGTGCAGCACCCCACCTGTTGAAGAGTGCTGGAGATGTGGCTGCCCTGTCCTTGAGTCCCTCGGAGGACGGGTTCATGGTGAACACGACGTGCAGGTTGCGCATCACCTGCCCCGTGAACCACTTGTACAGCTCCTCGCTCGAGTCCAGCATGAGTCCCTCGCGCTGCGAGCCCTCCTTGCACTGGGTCATGAGGGCCGCGTACTCGTCCCCTTCAAACAGGCCAGGCACCTCGCCGTTGGCCAGCAGGGTGTTCATGCGCTCCAGGAAGGACGAGTCCAGCACGTTGCCCTCGTCCAGGATAAAGCAGATCTTCTCGCCCTTACAGCCGGACCGGCGCAGCACCGACCGCAGGTCCTCGTCAAAGTCCGCCGCGGTGTACTTGTTGTGGACCTTGATCTGGAAGACGCTCAGGCCGTTCATCCAGGCCACGAAACGCGACAGCGTCGTCTTGCCCGCGCCGCTCACACCGATCAGCAGAAGGTGACCCTGTTGAGGTGAACAAGGTGCGTGGGGATGTCATGCCTCGTTATGTTCATGTATTCTGTTGGCAGCCGTAAGCCATAGTATGCCACTTCTGGCCTCGTAATGTCTACGGAAAGGCACTGTTTAAGAGCCAACATTCTGCCAAGAGTAAGCTATCTGCAAATTCAGGTCCTATTTTAACTACCTACAGTTTGTTGATCTCATCAGAAGATCTTCCCACAGCAAGGCTGATTAAAGCTATTTGTCACGGCTCTGGGACTAAATTCTTCAAGTTAGTAATCTGCCTCCAGTATAACATGCACTTGTGGTAACGTATCTTAGGACACAGCAAGAGACTGCTTTCTCACCTGTGGCTGCCGGAAGATGCGGATCAATGCGGAGCACGTGATCGAAGGACCTCGTTGAACAGGACCAGCTGCACATCCAGCTCCTCTTCGTAGAAAATCTTAAAATTGGGACGGTTTCAAAATTGCAGAATAAACAATGCAGGAACATGCTACATGGATGCAAGTTCAGCTTGAATAAACAGGATTTTGCAAGATGTCAGTTCGTTGAACACTTTGCGTTAACTACAAAAAAACTGCCACTACTGAAGCTAGTATCCACTCTCATCTCGTTTTGTGAAAAGAATATTTTTTACTGGATAATATATCAAACCACCCAGCAAAAGTGAATGCCTCCAAGGCACAGAGAAATGCAGAACATTTTTAATATTAAAAATGAGCTGTGTCAGCCAATACAAGCCCTCTTCCCACGACAAAATAGAGAGGGCAGTACCTTGAGCCTGGCCTTGACGTAGTTCCGTAGCTCGTCTCGCTTCACGGGAACGTAGTCCTTGGAGAGCCAGTTGCTGTAGAGGATGGGCCGCCCCAGTGCCTCATCCTGGTTGATGTTGGGGAAGTGCTTCAGGGCCACCACATCCACGTTCTCATCCGTCCAGGCGCGCTCCTCGTCCTCCACCAGTCTAAAGCATACAGATGCAATGGCGAGCTAATTACGACAAACGAAACAAGACTCACTTTGATAGCACACACTATGATGTCACTAAGCGAAGGATAATAAAGCTACATGGCTTTATGCTTGTGCCTCATACGTGTGTATTGACTACGGTGGCAGTGCATGCGTCATGATTCACTGGGTCACAACCTCAGTCGTGTGCTCAAACTTCCGCTAGTGTCTTGCACACCACCACGCAGCCGCGTTAGAAGTACTGTTTGCGTATTGCAACAGTGCAGAAAGTTTGATCTTTTGTCATTGCAGTTGCGGCCTAACGTGCCAGCTCAGCTACAGTCTGACCGAAGCTATGACGAGATACCTGAGGCGTTGGGTGCAAAACACTTTAGCCCAGTACTCCTTGTCTTCTACTGCTTTCGTACCTCTACCTTGTCAATAGGCAAGACGTCATCAGAAGGTCCAACTAAAGTTAAATGCTGATTGGTGAAGCATGAAGAGGACAAGATAGACTGGAGCGCATGCACACGCACACACACATTTTCCTGAATGTCTTGTCTGCTTCTTTTTGCACTTATGGTCCAGAATAAACAACAAGCGGACCATTCCCGCATTAATGCATCATTGAAATAGATACTGTTCATATACAATCACCAACCTATAACACTGCTAGCTGTTGTGCATATTAAGGACAAGACCAATCACCTATTTATATAGTGCTTTAGAAAGACGTGGGATGTTCAGCTATGTTCCAATGAATTGAGTGCACCGGTGTTGAGGCTACGGTGTTCATACCAGGGAGTTGCTGTTAGTGTTGGTTAAACCCCACAACGCTGCACCATTAAAGTGCAGGTGGCATGGCAATAATCGTATCTACACTCCCACATGAAGTTTGTGACATCTTCAAAACGAGAACGCTATGATGATGCCCGTTTTGACCCCATACCTGTCCTGAAACAGTCTCAGGCCCTCATGAGCCCAGATGCGCACCAGGCCCTCGACAGGCAACGTCTCGAGTGGCCGCAGGGCCTCGCAGATGCCCCGCACCCAACGGGTCAGCTCACGCGGGCTGTACACATAATGCGGCTGCATGTCTTGGGTGAAGCGCTCCTACAGACAGAGACGGCACATATACGATTCCTGGTTACTCACAGTGGCAGAAGGAGACAGCTATGATTGATATGTGGGGTTTAACGAAGGAGACAGCACGAACACCAGAATCAAAGGCAATACAAAAACTAAGCATAGTAAAACCAAAGAGTATTATGCAATATGAAAAAGGAAAACAATCGGTAGCATTGCTCAGACATTTACTTGGAGCACATCAACTGCACATTGAAGTTTAAATTGTAATTTCAGGCTATAGGTTTTATTAGGCTTGTGTGAATATTTCAATGCTTCAAACATTCAAACAAACAATGCAGTATACAAATTTGCTTAGAATCAAACTTAAAACATTGAAAATTTCGAGTTATTTGAGACGAACGAATAAATGCATATTAGTACACGTGCGACATTTTGTAAAGGTAGTTTCACTGCAGCAGAGAGGTGCTAATCCGTGAGTGGTTTCACTGCAGTGATGCAGTGCCGAGTCGCGAAAAAAACGTAACCAGGAGAAATCCACCCTGCTGCGAAGCCCCACTTCAAGGCTGAGCACACTGCCCAAGATAGCACAAATACTACTCGATCCTTGCGCTTGCTGGCCCAAGAGAGGCACAACACCTTGTAGCAAATGAAGGTTGCGTCGTACGCTCACCTGCGACAGGAGATAGAACTCCACCATGGCAGCAGTGAGCGGCTCCGCGTAGGCTCTCAGCGAGGGCACCATGCGCAGCATGGCACGGTTGAAGGTGCCGTAGATCTGCTTGAGTGACGTCTCACCCGGGTAGTCGACGTAAACTACAGGCACGTGTCGCAGGAACCTGGTTGCGAGCAGGAGGCACAAGTGTCATTTTATGGTGAGACTTGGGCAGATGACAAAGTTTAAATGCTGAATGCATGAACATTTGTTTATCCGGTGCTTCTGCCACGACTTCAAAAAGCATCAGGCAAATGTGTGCTCTCCTCTACACTATTCTTCCCTGACGAACCGCTGAAGCTATAACATTTGCTTAGAAGTGAATGTTTCTAGACTAAGGAATGACACTGTCTACAGAAGTAAGTGGATCGTACTTGTTGGAAACTGAAAATAACTAAAAACAAGTATAGTGATGGAAGTGACATTTTAGAGCAGATTCTGGAGCAGAAAAAATTGTGCTTTGGAGCTGCCATAAGTGTTCTTGGAGCAGAAAAATAATGCTAGTTTGAAAAAATATTGACATTTTAGGAGCAGATAGCAAAATATTCTAAACGATGCCTGGAGTTTAAAGCGTCATTTGAACTTCTATTAAATATCAACACTTATCAAACATATTGCACGCCCTGCCTTGGTGGTCAGTGGCTAAGGTGCTCAGCTGCTGAACCGCAGGTCGCGGGATCGAATCCCGGCTGCGGCGGCTGCATTTCAGATGGAAGCGGAAATGTTGTAGGCTCGTGTACTCAGATTTGGGTGCACGTTAAAAAACCCCAAGTGGTCGAAATTTCCGAAGCCGTCCACTACGGCGTTTCTCATAATCATATAGTGGTTTTGGAACGTTAAACCCCACATATCAATCAAACATATTGCACATACAATAATCACTTGAAGTAGCATGAAACAAATAATAAAATAAGACTAAGATGAGCTACCTATATTTGAAACACCAATACTTGTGGTACAAATCATATAAAAGCAATAAAGCTGAGCAATAAATAAAAAGTGATCAAGCTGAGCCATTGCCACATGTAACTATTGCAGAAGCAGCAGTCTATAATCAGTACGAATACTGTATGTTTTCTTATTTCACCATAACAGGCAGCCTAAAAATTTTCAAAAGTACCGTGAAATGATCTACCGTAATTACTCAAATCTAACGCACACCTTTTTTCCGGTTAAGCGAGTTCATAAATCACATGCGCGTTAGAATCGAGTACGAAAAAAAAAATGAATACGGTCATTCTATTGCCATCGGCATTCCAAAATGGCCGCCCCCTACGTGCGTCGGCATGGCGCGTCGGCCATTTCTGCCTATGTGTTTCCCATGTGCTGCAGCACTTCGTACATGTGCTGAGGAGTTCGTCATCTTGGTGTGCATAAGCATCGACAGCATGGAAGGGTCGACTCCAAAAACTCGACAAGTGCACCACGATGCCGCTTTTAAAAAAAAAGTCATCGCGTGTGCCGAAACGGACGTAAATCTGGCTGCATCGCGGTGGTTCAGAGTTCCCGAAACAAAGCGTGCGGGACTGGCAGAAACAAAAGCAGAAGATTGTCGACAACAAAGATTCACGCAAAGGCTTCAGCGGACCACAGCAGGGTCGGTTTCCGAAAATTGAAGAGCTGCTCGGCGAGTACGTGATTGAGCAGTGAGCGGCACAGTGGCCCGTGACGACAGAACTGCTCAAGTGCAGGCTATGCAGTTAGCCCTAGAAAAAGGGCTAATGCGGAGCCAGTTTAAAGCGAGCAAGTGCTGGCTAAATAACTTTATGAAGAGGAAAGGCTTTTCCCTCTGAAGGCGAACGGGCATATGCCAAAAGTTGCCGGAGGAGTACGAAGAAAACCTTCTGTTTTCAGAGGTTCGTGAATGCCGATCAGACGCCTCTTTACTTCGACATGCCTGGCACCACAACCGTCGAGAAGAAAGGGGCGAAGCAAGTTCGCGTGCTGACATCGGGTCACGGTAAAACTAGAGTGACGGCAATGCTCCGTTGCACGTCAGATAGGCACAAGCTTCCCACGTACCTCACATTTAAACGGAAGACGCTCTTGAAAGGAGTCTTTTTCCCGAGTGGTGTGATCGTGTGGGCCAACGAGAAAAATGGGTGCGAGTTGCAATCGATGTCTTGCTCTTTTTTTTTTTTCGTCGTGGAAACCGGGTGCACGTTACAATCGAGGGCGCGGTAGAATGCCAGTAAATACGGTAAATGAGCTTTACACTTAAATGCCACTTCTTGTGACATAAATGAGCTCAAAGCTGCTAAAGTGGGGAATGTAATCAGTCACATATCAAAGTCATCATAGGAGCAGTTAGTAAACACTATGATGCTGAATTAACTACACACACATTTCATAAAAATAGTCTGCTTGTAAGATATAGAAGTCCACAATGTTAGTACACATAGCACGGTCAATATGCTAGTATACAGCCAATTTTTGGTTTTGTTTACTCATTGGATGGTGACGTGATTGAACTTCACTGTTTTTAGTTTTCCCGATTCCATTTTAGAGCAGAATGGAACAGCATTTCTTTTTTGAAGCAGTTTGGATCAATTGGAGCTGTGAAGCCCCACTTCAAGCCTTGTGACTTCCATCACTGCAAGTCACAAGGATCATTTGAAAAATCGTAGATCATTAATGAAGACATCTTTGGAATTAAGCTACATTAATTATTTTGGTTTAAAGGGGCCCTGAAATACTTTATCAAATAACCATGGATGAATTCACTGGAAGAGTGATTGCGTCACGAATCCAATGCCGCAAAAATTTTAAGAACCCGTCCAGAGCTAGATGAGTTACGAAGGTTTGTCGCATGCTGCAACTGCATTCTCTCTTCTCTCGTCCCGGCTGAAAGTGCGTGAAGCTAAGCAGGGAGGAATTGGCAGGGCCACAGAAAAACATCACGCGAGCTTCGCGACCTTGAGCAATTGTTTTTCTTCGAATGCGCAGGTTTTCTCAGTGCGATCAGCGCGTGCACACGTGGACAAGTAGCGGCCTCCCACGGCGATCTCTGTAACGAAGGGCGTGCCATGTTCAAATCAGCCGATGGCTGGTAAATGGGTCACTGAAGTGATTTTAGGGCATATAATGAGACTTGTCGAGAGAAGAGAAAGCAATTTTCAGCTGACTTTGATCATTTATTGTGAATTCCAAGCTGCGTGCCATACTATAATATTTGGCTCGCGTGTTGTCAGGAGCCTCTACTACTGATCGGCAGCGTTTTCTGACCATCCTTAAAAACTGTTACAGGGCCCATTTAAGCGCACAAACTAAATTTGTGCCTTTAGCACAGTGCAATCTTTCTTTACCTTTTTACAGCGTGCTTTAGTTACACACGATATTGCCACCTTTGAAGATACGTCAAACATCGATAACGAAACATTGCATTACCACCTACAACGACGCGCACCCCAATACGGCAGCAGCCTTATTGTGTTTTGCCAACCAAACAGCACATAATTCAAACGCAGGTCAAGGAAATGCTTCAGGATGGTGTGATACAGCCTTCAAGCAGCCCCTGATAGTCACCAATCGTTTTCGTGAAAAAGAAAGACGGCACGCTTCGCTTTTGTGTCGACTACAGGAGGTTGAACAATGTCACAAAGGAAGAAGTGTATCTGTTGTCCAGAGTCAATGATTCTCTAGACAGACTGCGGCGCGTGAAGTATTTTTCATCCAGCGACTTGAAGACTGGTTATTGACAAATACAGGTCGACGAACGTGACCCGGAAAAGACAGCTTCTGTAACTGCGGATAGCTTTTATGAATTCGGAGTGCAGCCTTTTGGCCTCTGCTCCAGCTCCAGCCACATTCCAGTGAATGATGGATACCGTCTTGGCTGACCTTAAGCGGAAAAACTGACTCATCTACTTCGATGATGTCGTTGTGCTTTTGGAAACATTTGACGAGCATTTTCGTCGCCTTCAGAATATACTCGAAGCCATTCGATCGGCTGATCTCACACTCCGACCTGAGAAATGTCATTTCAGCTACAAAGAACTAAAGTTTCTTGGTCACGTCATGAAGCACCTCTGGTGTTCAGCTCGATCCTGAGAAGACTGCTGCCATTGCCGCTTTTCCAGCTTTAAGTGACAAAAAAAAGTCTTCGACGGTTTCTGCGTCTGTGCGCGTATTACCAGCGCTTTATTGAAAATTTCTCCAACATTGCAGAGCCACTACTACGCATCACGCGTGACGACACACAATATATTGTTGCTTTTTTAATAACGTGCCTGTGTGAGAGTGGCTTTCGGCCAGGGTCCGTAGGTGGGTTGCACGCGCCCACGAACTGGATGCGCTCCAGACGGACCCAGGTGTGGTCCGTGGTTCGGTAGAAGCCTCCATGTTCCACCAGCTGCCGCAGGAAGGAGATCACTCGCTGTGTCCCTAAAGAGATGAGAGATTATCGTTGACTGACGGCTATGATGAACAGCGCACTCTGAGAACTATTTCGATAGACTGCTCTGTAATAACAGAAGTGTGCTAGCATTGATTCACATGAGTATACTAATGTATGGACAACAAGCAGTGCTGCTAGCGACATCTTGACAGACTGCGCTTTACCAAATCATGGGGAAATATTAGCAATATGGCCAACAGTACCTTATTTATCTACTTAAATACTAAATCAGTAAACCTTTAAAGTCATTACATTTTTCTTTAACAATGAGAAAAGGCATGAAATGCAAGGAAGTTTTTATTATGCAATGATTTAGCAAAGAGCTTAAAGATGGCATTGTCAGTGATGCTTAAGATACATTATTAAGTGCATTGGTGCATCGGTGCTGGTACATTTCTGCTATGGCAACGATACAAGCTTTACAAATACACAGCAGCACGTATGCATAAACTCAAAAAACAGTTTGAAAGTTCTCGACTGGACATAACACTGTCAATTTGTACATGTTCTTTTTCATTTCCAAAGCTGGTGAGATTACACCTCCTCACTGGTGCACCCAACTTAATAAAGTGACGAGTTCCAATAAGATGTACAAGAGCAGATCGCACTAACACTGGTACAATGTAACCCTTACCCTGAGCTCAAAGGGGCCCTGAAACACATTTTAAGTAACCATGGAATGAATTCACTGGAAGAGCTTATTGCCTCACAAATTCAACGCCGCAAAAATTTTAAGAATCCGTCCAGTACGAGCCGAGTTACAAAGATTTGTCACATGCTGCAATCACATTCTCTCTTCTCTCGTCCCGACAAAAGCACTGGAAGCTAAGCAGGGAGG
This sequence comes from Rhipicephalus microplus, assembly GCF_013339725.1. Classification (NCBI taxonomy): domain Eukaryota; kingdom Metazoa; phylum Arthropoda; class Arachnida; order Ixodida; family Ixodidae; genus Rhipicephalus; species Rhipicephalus microplus. The sequence goes on along the minus strand of NC_051168.1, from coordinate 128,929,390 downwards.
GATGCCAAGGACAAAGAAAATATGTCACATGCGCCTCGTGACCTTAGCACTTTTTTTTTTTTTCGAATGCGCGGCTTTTTCAGTGTGATCACGCACAGCGTGGACAAGTCACGGCGATCTCTGTAACGATCGAACGTGCCATGTTCAAATCAATCAATGGCTGATAGATGGCCTTCTACAAATGATTTTTAACATCTTCCATCATTTGTTGAGAGAAAAGAAAGCAATCTTTAGCTGAATTTGATCATTTAGTGTGAAGTACAGGCCGCGTCCTGTACTATACCATTGGACTCCCGTGCTCTCGAGAGCCTCTACTACCGATCGGCAGCGTTTTCTGACCATGCTAAAAAAAAAGCTTTGCACGGCCTCTTTAAGTGCACGGCACTCACCATACTTGTCCATGTCGGGCAGGTTGATCTCGTCGCAGAAGAGCACCAGCCACTTGCCCAACTGGATCGGGGAGAGCACCACGCCGTTCGGGGTGCGCCGGTACTCGCAGTAGTGGTCGAAGGTCTTCAGCAGCAGCTCGGGGGTGGTGGCACTGGAGAAGTTCAGGCCCACCACCTCCATGTCGGGCAGCGAGCGCAGCGCTGAGAAGAGGGTCATGGTCTTGCCGGAGCCCGGCGGACCGCACAGTACCAGGGGCCGGTGCTCAGCCAGCCACGTGTAGAGCAGGGCCTCGTGGCGCACCGTGTCCACCGTCGGCACCACAACGTCCGGCGCGGCCACCTTGTGCGTCTCTACTTCCACCTGGGGCACTTTGCTCTGCCAAGGAGTCCACTCGCCCGTTGACAGAGACACCTGCGAAGTGAGGCACCGTTATTCCGTCACTGTCGAGCGAGATTGTTGACACGAAACGGTAGAATGGGCTACAGCACTGCTTTACTTTTAGGGTGTAGGATTTGACTATAACAAAGGGCACCTTGGCTGATGACGTCAATGAAGCCTACGTCAACAATGACAAAAATGAGCGGCCACAGTTATAACGAGTACTTGGGCCAATAACGATACTAATAAATCAATTTGGCAATAACATAACCAGAAGTGCCTCTGTTAACAACAAAAACAACGATTAGTGCCCATATTAACAATACAATGACTGCCTTGTCTCGTGTTATTCCTAACCGCTGCATTGCTAACAGCTTTCTTCTCTTGCTTCGAGACTTTTTCTCTTGCTTCGAGACATCTAGTTGCACAAAGCTTGCCTGCAGAATTATCCAGATGGGTGCTCACTGTCAACGAATGACTCAAGTGTAGAGGATTAGAAGATGCTCTCATTAATAGGTGCAAAAAGCGGCTTTAGTTTCCATTCACAGAAGATAAGAAGGTAAAAAAAAAAAGGCCCACTCACCTCGTAGTCAATGATGGGCATGCCCGTGTTGGCCGGCAGGGACACTGTGGCCACGCTGCGGATGAAGTCGCCCAGCTCAGAGCGCACCTTAAGACGTCCATCGCCAGCGAACGACCACAGAAGGGCATACACGAGGCACTTGGGAATGTACTTCTCCAGCTGGTCTTGCTGTGTAGACAATGTATTGAATTCCTCACAATCGTACAAAGGCAGACAAGTTTGGTTCAGTTATGAAAGAACTACGACACTAGCTACAACAAAAGATGTGTTGGAGGGCAGTGAATATTAGAATGTATAGTATAGTGTTCGAACTAACTTAAAACACGAATCAGCAATTTCCAGAATTTCAGATGATTAAAAACGAACAGACACATTTTAAAGCATGTTAGCAGCCTGAATAGATAGTTCACTGCAGCGTGGTGCTACTATGCCGCACAACCACCCATTCGAGGGAAACTTGCTCTGCTGTGAAGCCACACTAAGTGTGCACGTAAGCTTTTTGGAAGCTAAAAGCGTGTTGTACAGACTTACATAGGCTAGGTATAGTAAATATTTTAAATCAAAAAATGTTTTACCCCTTATAACTTGCACAATGCCATGATTGAAGTACTGCTTTATTTGAATTTGCTTCGAAATTATTTGGTACCAATTACAATTTGCTACAACCCGTAAATGTGATATTCGAACAAGCCTAGCAAAGTTGAACCCATTTATAAGAGACACTGACGTAAGAGACAAATAGGTGTGAGAAACACCCGTGTGCTGCACTGAAATAGGGAGTTGAAAAGAAAATGCCACCGTGGTACCCTACTTGTGAAAGTCCACCTCATATTGTCACGTGCTTGTCAAAAAGAAAGACAATGAAAGTTGTGCATGTTCCATGAAGTACAATGAAATGGATGAAAAAGAAGAACTCTCTTGCGCGTTCTATTAAAAAACCTACCTGCTTCTGGTGTCTCAGTTTCTGCGGCAAGACCTCTGTTTTGACGTCGTGACACTGGTGGAGGTGGTGCTGCAGCCTACAACCTGATGCAGGACAGTCTTGCTCGGACCCGTTCACCTAGTCCAGAGACTCAGCCTCTCGTCACGATTCCAATGCACCGATTCAGTCGGCGCCTACTAGGCCTAAGCCCAGAGTCCGCACCTGTTCCGCCTCTTTCCACCATGGCAGCTCCTACGACATCCATGGTTATCCCGCCATCGCAGACCACTCTTCCCTCGCAGGTAACTCTTGAACATCCTCGCGTTCGTGAAGTTTTCCGTGGGGAAGAGTACGAGGATGTCAAGGACTGGCTCGAACAGTTCGAACGGGTCGCTGTATCCAACCACTGGAGCGAACAGCACAAACTTGGCCGTGCATATTTCGCACTGGAAGATAGCGCTCGCACGTGGTATGAGAACCGCGAGGCTACATTCCAATCTTGGGAAGACTTCCGTCGAAAGCTCCTCGCTACATTTTTGAACTCGAACCGACGGGATCGCGTACAGCAAGTGATTGAGGCACGCGTGCAAAAACCCAATAAAACAGCCGCCATGAACGCAGAGGGTATGATTCGTCTGTTTCGACGAGCTGACCCTGATTGATTGATATGTGGGGTTTAACGCCCCAAAACCACTATATGATTATGAGAGACGCCGTAGTGGAGAGCTCCGGAAATTTAGACCACCTGGGGTTCTTTAACGTGCACCCAAATCTGAGCACACGGGCCTACAACATGTCCGCCTCCATCGGAAATGCAGCCGCCGCAGCCGGGATTCGAACCCGCGCCCTGCGGGTCAGCAGCCGAGTACCTTAGCCACTAGACCACCGCGGCGGGGCTCGACGAGCTGACCCTGACATGCCCGAGGCGAAGAAGGTGCGTCACCTAATGCAGGGTGTTAATAAGGAACAAGTGTTTGCGGGCCTCGTACGAAATCCACCTACAACAGTAGATGAATTCATAAGAGAGGCGACAGTCATCAAGCGCGCACTGCAACAACGACGCCGACACTTTGACCGCCTGCAGAACCACACGGCAGTAAGTGCTGCAGCTCAGAACACTCCCGTATGCGAAAGTTCCCTGCGACAAATGATTAGGGAAATACTGCGTGAGGAACTTCGGGCCCTTTGCGTTCCCCCTGCCCAACCGCCAGTCGCATCTGTTGCCGAAATCGTCCGCCAGGAATTGAGGCAAGCCATTACACCACCCGCGCCAAGTCCTGAGCCACATCCAGCGAGCTACGCTGATGTGGTCCGTCGCCCTCCACCGACATTTGTGGCGACGCCCTTCCAGCCACGACCCGCTGCCGTACCTTGGTGGCAACGGGATTCTACGAGACGATCACCAGTTCGTCGAACTGACTTGTAGCGCATGGCCGACCGTCGACCTATTTGCTACCGCTGCGGAGAACCCGGTCACATTGCCCGCTATTGCCGTCACGGCGATTCTGGGTTCGGGAACTTTTCTCGTCCCGCTTCTTTGCGCTCCAAAGACCGTCGTGCCCACGATGCCGATCAACTATCGCCTGCCCAAGCAACCCCACCACGTCGCTGGCGATCTCCATCACCTGCACGTCACCGTGACTTCCCTCAGAGCTACGCATACGTCACCAGAGGCCGTTCGCCTAGCCCGCTCCAGGGAAAGTAACTGATGCGACGTCGGGGGGCAAGGTTGCCAATCGTCGAGACACTGAAAAGTTCCCCCAATCATCGCAAGAAGGTATGACGACAACGATGATGAATACGACGACGAATAATAATGCTGATGAAGTTGTACGTGCCGATCTGAGCGTTCTCATTGATGGACATCATGTTACAGCACTGGTCGACACTGGCGCCGACTTCTCAATCATGCGACAAGAGCTCGCCGACCACCTAAGAAAGGTCAAGACACCGTGGACAGGGCCGCACATAAGGAGTGCTGGTGGTCAGCTGATGACACCCACGGGTAAATGCACCACTAGACTTCGCATCGGGAATTCTAGCTTCGTGGCCACTTTCGTCCTGTTGCCAGACTGCTGTAAATAGTTAATTTTGGGCATGGATTTTCTTCAAGATCATGGTGCTGTTATCAACATCCCTCAATGTATGATGACGTTTTGCGCACATCCTTATGCTGACAACAGCAGCGAAGAACCACACGGCCGTTTGCGAATAGCCGACGATGTGACACTCTTACCGAGATCCTGCTGCCTTGTGTCGGTGTCCAGTGGGTGTCCTTGCTATAAAGATGCGATAGCGGAGCACATAGTCGCTCTTTTGTTCACGCAGGGCATTTCCATCGCGAGGGGCATCCTGGCGCTTACTGGTGGACAGGCAGAAGTGCTCCTCACAAACTTCAGCAACGAGCGCCGTCAAATCCAGAAGTGTACCCCAATTGCTTACTACGACGATGTAGACCAAGCCGGGGATTGTTTTACTTTGCAACCAGATGACGCGGGTGTCCCCGCCTCGACAACTTTGTCGGTGGACATCTGCTCTACGCTACCGCCCTCTGATAGGAAGTGCCTGCTTGAACTTATACACCAATTCGAAGACTGCTTTTCGCGTACGTCAAAGGTCCAGCAAACACCATTGACCAAGCACCGCATCAATACTGAAGACAACACGCGACCGATTCGGCAAAACCCCTACCGTGTGTCTCCGAAAGAGCGCGAGGAGATTCAGAAGCAAGTACACAAGATGCTCGCGGATGACGTCATACAACCTTCGAAAAGTCCCTAGGCGTCCCCCGTGGTTTTGGTAAAGAAAAAAGACGGCAGCTTGCGCTTCTGTATTAATTATCGCAAGTTGAACCAAGTCACGAAGAAAGACGTCTATCCACTGCCCCGCATAGACGATTCACTCGATCGGCTGCGTCATGCGCGCTATTTCTCTTCAATGGACCTCCGAAGCGGCTACTGGCAGATAGAAGTCGACGAGAGAGATCGTGAAAAAACGGCCTTCGTGACGCCCGACGGCCTATACGAATTTAAGGTGCTTCCTTTTGGGTCTTGCTCGGCGCCAGCCACTTTTCAGCGTCTCATGGACACCGTACTATCAGGCCTGAAAGTGGCAAACATGCTTGGTCTATCTGGACAATGTTATTGTATTTTCAGCAACATTCGAGGAACATCTCAGCCGTTTATTCACCGTCCTCCAAGCCATACGTTCGGCAGGCCTTACCTTAAAACCAGAAAAATGTCATTTTGGTTTTAACGAACTCAGCTTCCTAGGCCACGTCGTCAGTCACGAGGGTGTTCGACCTGACCCGGCCAAAATAGACGCCGTAGCGCAATTTCCTACACCACGCGACAAAAAGGCCGTGAGAGGCTTTTTAGGGTTGTGTGCCTATTACCGGCGATTTATCGAGGACTTTTCATCTATTGCGGCGCCATTGACACGAATCACACGTGAGGACGTCCCCTTCTTTTGGGGTGAACAACAGCAAATGGTGTTCTATGAACTACGACAACGCCTGCAAACACCTCCAGTCCTCGCGCACTTCGACCAGGAGGCCCCTACAGTACTTCACACTGACGGCAGCAATGTAGGTCTGGGTGCCGTTCTGGTGCAGTGGCAAGACGGCTGTGAAAGAGTAATAGCCTACGCCAGCAGAACTCTCTCTCGCACGGAGGAGAACTACTCGACTACCGAGAAGGAGTGTCTCGCCGTGGTGTGGGCGGTCATCAAATTTCGTCCATATTTGTACGGCCGCTCCTTCAAGGTTGTTAGCGACCATCACTCTTTGTGCTGGCTTACCAACCTTAAAGATCCATCTGGCCGTTTGGCGCGCTGGAGCCTAAAGCTTCAAGAGTTCGACATGAGCATTGTCTATAAATCTGGGAAGCGGCACACCGACGCCGACTGTCTCTCCCGGTCGCCAATGGATACTGTCGCTTGTGATGACGAAAACATTGACGCAGCATTCTTGGGAGTTGTCAACACGGCCACTATTGCACGGGAGCAGCGCAGTGACCCCGAGCTGTTACCACTCATTGAATATTTAGAAAGACGACGTAAGGACGTGCCACGGTTATTTGCCAGAGGACTGCCATCTTTTTGCTTGCGAAACGATGTTCTCTATAAGAAAAACTTCTCACCAACCGGCAACCCACACTTTGCTCGTCGTGCCTGCCTCTCTTCGAAAAGAAATTATGGAAGCGTGCCATGATGAAGCAACTTCTGGTCATCTAGGCTACACCCGAACATTGTGCCGACTACGATGCGAGTACTACTGGCCAAAGTTACCCGTTGCTGTTAACCATCACGTGCGAACTTGCACCGACTGCCAAAGACGCAAAGCACCTCCCAGCAAGCCAGCCGGTCTTTTACATCCAGTCGAAGCACCAGCGAAGCCGTTCACCCAAATTGGAATGGATTTTCTGGGCCCCTTTCCAACGTCCACAACAGGGAACAGATGGATAATCGTGGCCACCGATTACCTCTCCCGTTACGCGGAGACTAAAGCTATGCAGTGCCGCACAGCAGCAGAGGCCGCTCAGTTCTTCATCGAAAACATCGTCCTTCAGCATGGCGCTCCGACAGCAGTGATCACAGACAGAGGACCTGCCTTCACCGCAGAGCTTTTGAAGTCTGTTCTCAGACTCAGCGGTACAGCTCACCGGAGAACAACTGCTTACCATCCGCAGACAAACGGACTGATGAAGCGCCTCAGTAGGACCCTCACAGACATGATCAGCATTTACGTTGACACAGAACATAAAAACTGGGATCAGATATTGCCGTACGTGACCTTTGCCTATAATACCGCTCGACAAGAAACCATTGGAAGGACGCCGTTCAGTCTGATCTATGGTCGCGAAGTCATGACAACGTTGGACGCCATGTTGCCGCATGAGTGTGACGACATCCATGTGGACGCCGAAGAGTTCACTCAGCGCGCCGAGGAAGACAGACAGCTCGCGCGTGTGCGCATCTGTCATCAACAGCATCAAGATGCACAACGTTACGACCCCCGACACAAGTTTATTAGCTACACACCAGGCGACAAGGTCTGGGTCTCGATTCCGATACGTCGACAAGGACTGTCGGAAAAACTGCTAAGACGGTACTTTGGCCCATACAGCGTCACGCGACGCTTGAACGACGTGAACTATGAAGTTGTTCCCGACACTGACTGTAGTTCTAAGCGTCAAAATCATTTACCCGAAGTCGTACACGTCGTGCGTATGAAACCGTATTTATCCAGTTGACGCGACCACTTCATACGCCTGGTAGAGCGCATAAGTTGCGCATCGGGACGATGCCTCTTTCGGAGGGAGGCAAATGTCACGTGCTTGTCAAAAAGAGGGACAATGACAGTTGTGCATGTGCCATGAAGTACAATGAAATGAATTAAAAAGAAGAACTCTCTTGCGTGTTCTATTAAAAGAACCTACCTGCTTCTGGTGTCTCAGTTTCTGCGGCAAGACCTCTGTTTTGACGTCGTGACAATATGAAAGACAAAAATTGCTCCCCAGTACAAGTCTCTTACGAAGGGATTCAACTGTATCAAAAAAACACGGCCACTGCTCGTCACACCAACCTGCATCATGAAGTCCGAGTGGGAGTGGTTGTAGGCGAGCACATTGTGTGTGGCCTGGTTCAACATGGAGAAGAGAGAGCCCAGGGCTCGGAAGCGAGTGAAGTCCATGACGTGCTCCTGACGTGAGGCCCACTCCAGGGCTCGTACCACCAGGCCTTCACTTCCAAAGTAAGGCTGCAGGATCATCGCGACGTCTCGCTGGGTCTGCACACACGAAAGAGATGAGAATAATGAGTGACAATGTCATGATGCAGTGTAGTACAATAGTTGGAAGCACCATAGATAGTGGCGGTTAGTAATACTCAACAGAAAAGGGTTACAGTGAAAAAGAATAACACAGGAAAAAGGCGACAAGTAACAGTGTCAATGACTAGCGCTGCTTCATTCATTGAGCAGTGCTAGTCCTAGTCGTTCATTGAGGATTTCTAGGACATCTATTGGGGATAAACTAGGTCATCAACTTAGGATTATTCATCGAGGAACAGCAAAAATATCACTAACCTTGTGTCCTGTTCGCATGCTGCAACTTTAGCAGAACTGAATGAAAGACAACTGTCCTGACCAGAAGAAATGCAGGGCTTTACAGAAGACATCCTATAAGACACCCTGATGTGCTACTAATCAATTTTCCATTATTTAAATGTGCACAGTGTTACAACATGTGGCACGCCTTGCTCAGGCTAAGCGACACAGGCATATACGACCGCTCTCATGCCTTCGTTCCTTGTCATATAGCAACAAATCTGCAATATGGTTATGAGGCATGCCAAGTGGGTGTCTACAGATTAAATCTGGACATCTGGGATTCCTTATGTGTGCCTAAATATAAGCGCATGGGTGTTGCATTTTTGAGCAAGAGAGTAACAACATGAACAGGCAATCACAAGAGATATGACATGGACACACACGGACTCTCTTGACTCTCTTGTGGCTGTGTGCTTGCATTGTTACTCCCTTGCTCAACAATGAGCCAACTCGCCCAGAAAAGAAGTTTTGATGATGTTGCATTTTGCTGCTAACAATGCAGCCGCTAACAAGAACCAAACCTTAGAGCACAACAGCTTCCTCAAAAGGCTGCCAAGGCAGATTTGCTCTTTAATGATACAGTAAAACCTCGCTAATTCAAACTCAGATAATTCAAATTTCGGTTAATTAGAATAACTTCTGCAGTTCCGTGTTTTTCAATGCAAATTTTACCAAATTATTTGAACAGCCCGCGGGGTTTCACCTGGATAATTCGCAATTCCCGCTGGCAGCAACGAACGTAAAACGGCAGCATCGGACGTGAAACGGCAATATGGCGACGCTTACCTCGGAGGTCATAGTAGATGAAGTACTGGAAAGGAGTTAAAATGCATTTTCCGTTTCTTGTTTTCCTACGTTCGTGCTTTCTACGTTCACGCTCTCTACGTTTTCCAATTTATCAGGCATTCAGTTTCACATTTTTCACGTAGCTCGCGTGCTTCGACTATTTGCCGTCTTGCATTAGTCTTGTTTACTTCACCGCCCACGCCTGCTTTTGTCGCATGCGAAGTCCTGCCTGCTTGTTGAACTCACGATGCCGAAGTACAAGGTGCTGACGCTGCATAAGAAGTTCTCCTTATGGAGGGACGTGGCAATGAGAATTGTAAATTTGGTCAAAAAGTTCAGTTTTTCAGGTAATATTTTTTGGAATCCTGAAACCATGTTTTACATCATAGTGTGATTTTAGACCAAAATAAGTAGTAGAGGTTGAGAAACAAGCATTTTACTGGTGGGCTGTCATCAAAAGCTATGTGAAAATTGGGCATAGCAGAATGCAAGTTTGCAGTTTTCCCTTGGCACAGTGCCACCATATTGGCATCATCATAGAGAGGACAAATCGGAACTTAAGATAGCCACAAAGATGCATTTCTCCAATGAAAAGTAAAACCAGCTTTCTTCCGAGTACCGTTTTATCTGCTTCTAGCTCCAATTTCTTTGAGCTCCATTTTCTCAGCTTTCATTTTTTGAGCAGTTGGTGTCAGTCATCCCTGAGCCATTTCACAACAAATTAAGCTATAGCCGTTCCGTTTCCTGGACTTGGATTTTGAGACATTGGTGAGTGCCAAAAGCTGCCCGTATTTGTGTGCATATCGTACAGACTTTTGCAACTGGCTTTTTGCAAAAGTTGTTGGCAAGACAATATGTCCAAGACATTTCAAGAAAATTTTTGTGAACTTACTGAAATATTAAAAATAAACCATTAGCATTACGGCATAAAATGAACTCTTGTGAATATCCTGTGAACATTTTGACAAACTCGTGTCTAATTAGCTAATTAATATTGGGGTGGCAATGAGAGTCTATCAAGTGTTCAAACTCAAAAGCATGTTAGCTTAAAAGCTATTTCAGTTATGATATCAACGCGACAAATGACATCTGCATACTGAATTTCATTCCTTTAACTTCATAAATAACAAAGATCATTTTCATTGCCACGTCCCCCCTTAATCGAGGAAGCTGAAAGTCGACGTGCACGAAGAACCAACTCGCCGAAAAGCACAAGATTCCCTTGTCGACGCTCTCGACCATCTTGAAAAACAAAGAAAAGTTGCTCGAGGCATACGAGAAAACACATTCGTCAAAGCGAACAAAATTCGCTTCCCAGCATGCCCGGACGTTGAGGTCGCTTTGATGAAGTAGCTGCTGCACGCAACCACAGCTCATCTTCCTGTGAACGGCACCATCCTTCGGGAGAAGGCCGATGGCCTGGCACTGCGCCTTGGCCATGAAGGCTTTGTGTACAGTAATGAATGGTTCACCCGATTTAAAAAGCGAAGGAACCTTACATACTTGACCGTGTGCGGCGAAAGCTGCAGCGCCAACACAAACATTGTTGACGGCTGGCAGATGCGTACGCTGGCACCGCTGCTTCAGCAGCTTGGTGAGGACGATGTCTACAACTTGGATGAGGTAGCCTTGTTCTACAAGATGCTACAAGACGAAAACATTTGCTGCCAGGAACATCACTGTTTCGGGAAGAAAGCAGCCCAAGGAGAGGTTCGGCGCAAACATGTCTGGAAGCAACAAGCTTCCACTGCTCGTAATCGGCCAAGCGGGTAAGCCTAGGTGCTTTAAGAATGTGCGCCTTCCTCTGAGGAATGCTGTCACGCACAGACATAACAAGAAGGCCTGGATGACGGCGGCGATATTTGAGTAACACATGCGGTTCCTCGACCAGAAATTTGCCGCTTAAGGGCGGAAAGTGCTCTTTGTTATCGATAATTGTCCGGCCCACGGGTACATCACAAACCTGGAAGCCGTCAAGATCATTTTCCTCCCAGCAAATACTACAGCCATATCGCAGCCGATGGACCATAGGGTGATTCTGCAAACGAAGAATATTTACCGCTTCCCCCTATTGAAGCAGGTTCTACTTTACTACGACACTGGAAAGCAATACCACATCGATTTGCTTGGTGCGATATGTTTAATTATTTATTTTTATTTATTTATTTATTTATTTATTTATTTATTTATTTATTTATTTATTTATTTATTTATACATACTGCAGCCCCTATTAGGGCTATTGCAGGAGTGGACATACAAATGATCAGGTGATAACAAGCAGAAACAAAAACATGAGCATATGGCACAAATTTGTGGTTCATAGTACTACACAAGGTACAGAATGAACAGAGCAAGAGCACAGAAAGCAAAAGAACATGGAAATATCTACTTAACACGCATGTGATATTGCACTCAGAAACTGCTCCAAAGGGAGCCCGCGGGTATCGCCGGGTAGCAAGTTCCAGAGCTCAATAGTGAAGGGAAAAAAACTATACTTAAACAAATCAGTTTTGGGGTGAAGTGGCGTAATATTTAGCGCATGTTGACTCCTGGTGTGAACAGAGGGTGGTGTGGCAAACTGCAGATACCTATGGAGCGAGGGCAAGCACGGCGAATTAATCAAGGTGTACAGGAACTTTAAGCATTCTGAATGACGCCTGGCAGATAAAGGAGTTAAACCCAAAGGTGCTAAGTTGGACATAGGCGAAAAATCCCGGTCATATCTTCGGCAGATAAAACGGACGGCTTTTTTTTGTATGGATTCTAGTTTTGCAATGTCGGACGCTTTGTGTGGATTCCACACGACACAACCGTATTCGAGTAATGGCCGTACTAACGTTTTAAATGTTAAGAGCTTGGTTTCTTTTGGTGCTACACGGAGAACGCGCTGTAATCTCTTCAGGGCTTTATTATACGTAATATCAATGTGTTTGGACCATGACATGTTGTGAGTGAAATGAAGGCCGAGGTACTTATATTCCATTTTTCTTGTTAAATGACAACCATCGAATGAGTAAGGACATAGATGAGCGGATGACCGAGTAGAAAATGTCATGCACACAGTTTTTTGGAAATTTACATTCATTTGCCAGGTTTGGCACCAAGTGCAAAAACTGGAAAATGAGTTGTTCAGTTTCTCGTGATCCTCAGCAGAAGTGATTTTTTGATAAATCGCGCAGTCATCGGCGTATAGCCTAATCTGAGACGTTATGTTACCGGATATGTCATTAATAAATAATAAGAAAAGAAGGGGTCCAAGTACTGAGCCCTGCGGAACACCTGAAGTAACATCAGCGGTACTGGATGCCGTTGAGTTAAAAAATACATACTGCGAGCGATGCGAGAGAAAACTAGATATCCAACCTACGAGCAGCGGGTTTTTTAATATGAAATTAAGTTTAAGTAAAAGTTTGGAATGGAGAACTGTATCGAAAGCTTTCGATAAGTCAATAAAAATAGCATCTACCTGATAACCCGAGTCAATGGCTTCAATAACATCATGACTAAATTCGGTAAGTTGAGTGATTGTACTGAAACCGCGTCTAAAGCCGTGTTGAAACTGGTTTAGAATATTATTAGCTTCCAGGAATTCTACTATGTGTTTGTATATGACGTGCTCCAATATTTCGCATGAGTGAGATGTCAAGGAAATAGGCCTGTAATTAGCCGGCGAGGATTTGCATCCAGCTTTAAAAAAGGGGAGCACTTTAGCAAGCTTCCATGATAATGGAACTGTTGCTGTTGCTAGGGATTTTTTGTATATTATCATAAGGTAGCGGCTTGTACATGAAGCATATCGTACTAAAAAGTTGTGGGGAATATTATCTGGGCCAGGGCTTTTTTTAGTGTCTAAGTTAAGTATCAAATTTAGAATGCCTTCTTCAGATAAACATACGTCACCAATTGAGGTTGCAGGGTTGGCCAGTGAAAAGATAGGTGTTTGAAAATTATCAATGGTGAAAACAGATTTAAAATAAGAATTAAATGCATTGGCTATTGTGACAGGATCGCTTGTGGAAGCTCCATGAATGTCCATTGTGTTTGGTTCCGTTGAACTCGGCAAGATGGAGCTCCAAAATTTTCTTGGATTTGTTACCATCAGGTTTTTCATTGTCACTTGGTAATAGAAATCTTTGGCGGCTTTAGTTTTGGCTCTTAATTCCTCTTTAAGTTTATTGAACTCATTTAGTGATGGGGAAGTCTGACGTCTAATCGAACAATGTAACCTTTTTACGCGACGTGTCAGTTGTAACAACTCCCTCGTCATCCATGGCAACCGGACATTTTTTTTCTTAGTTTTTATTGGAATAAAGCGGGTGATACAAGAATGCACAAGACTTTCAAAGAAAGAAACCAAATCGTTGACGTCGCTAGATTCACTAAGCCGTTCAAAATTTTCAAATGAATCCTCTAGAACTGTTAGGATACTGACGTCATCTGCACGGTTAAAGTCATGATAAGTTGAATACACAATATTCGGTGTGGGTACACGACATGAGAGCGAGACGAAAACGGCTTTATGATCGGAAATTCCTTCAGTGACAAGGCAGTTAAACGTGCTTTCTAAGAGAGTAGGGCTAACAAAGACTAAATCGAGAACTGCAGACTCTCTTGTTAATTCTCGAACAACTTGGGTTAGGCCGAGAAACAGAAAATTTCAGCAGCAAAACAGTGCCAGTGGCTCCAACTCCTTTGCATGAAAGGAGTTGGAGCCACTGGCACTGTTTTGAACATGCCAGGTTCCGCAAACAAGGTGGCGAAGATCTTGATGAAGATTGCAGCTCGTCCAGCCTAGACAGCAAGGATTGATATGTGGGGTTTAACGTCCCAAAACCACCATATGATTATGAGAGATGCCATAGTCGAGGGCTCCAGAAATTTAGACCACCTGGGGTTCTGTAACGTGCACCCAAATCTGAGCACACGGGCCTACAGCCTTTCCGCCTCCGTCGGAAATGCAGCCGCCACAGCCAGGATTCGATCCTGCGGGTCAGCAGCCGAGTACCTTAGCCACTAGACCACCGCGGCGGGGTAGACGACAAGGAAGACTATGTGCGCCCGGATCACCGACTCCGGCGAAGGACTAGGTTTCGTGGAGTATTCCAGTGTTGAGGCAGGTGTACAAACAATATAACCCGGTGTGCATGAGGACGTCGCCGACAGTGGGCTAATCGGCAATGACTGCGATGATGGTGACGATAACGAGTCCGTTCGGGCCTGCTTTGGCTTTAGTTGTCAATGCTAAGAACACGTTCAGCAGCTTTGTTGAGTGCAGTGGTGCTGACAGTGAAATGCTGACTATTATGAGCAGGTTTGAGAACATGGCACTTGGGGCGCCAAACTACCACAACAAGCAATCCAATATAACTAATTATTTCAAATAACCTTTTCTTGCAAAGAAAATAAATGTGATTTCCTCTTGTAGCACTTGCTTGCTTTTTTTCTTCTTCATTTTGATTAATTTGAAAATCCGCTCAATTCTAAAAATTTTCGCGGCCCAGCGGCTTTAGAATTATCGAGGTTTAACTGTATCTCTTTAATCGAAGACGAACCTGACCAGGTGATCATGTAACAACACTATTCATGGGATAAGCTTTCAGCACAATCAAGTAACACTATAGTTGTATGACGTAAAATCACATCACAATGATCTTGTGACATATCCCCTACGAAGTCCCCTACGATCGCGAAAAATTTCAACGACTATTTTCATAGTGTTTTTTCAACTTCTACCCTGTCTGTCTCAATTAGCATTGACGCTTCTGATTCAGATCCTAACCTTATTTCATTCGATGGTGTCATAAATTTACTGCTGCGATTAAAAGTTAAATCAACCCCTGGACCAGACAACATACCCAATGCATTTCTCCGGCGATATGCCGAAATACTGGCCAAGTACATTGTTGTGATCTTCCGAGCCTCAACAAGTTCAGCAACTTTACCCATCGATTGGAAATCGGCACGTGTTCTGCCCTTTGTGAAAAAGGGGGACCCAGAGTGCATACCAAACTACCGTCCAATTTCTATGACTTCCACATGTTGCAAAATGCTAGAACATATAATTGCCACTCGTATAAACAGCTTCTTAGATGATAACCACATTTTATCTCCCTTTCAGCATGGATTTAGAAAACGGTTTTCCACAGTCACCCAGTTGATCTCAGTTATTCATCACATTGCTTCTATTTTAGACAAAGCTGGTCAGGTCGATGTACTGTTTTTAGATTTCAGTAAAGCCTTCGACCGTGTTCCCCATAACAAGCTCATCGAGAAATTGCAGACTATAGGGCTTCCAAACCACCTAGTATCCTGGGTGTCTGCTTACCTGAACGGCCGGAAACAGTATGTCGACGTCTGTGGACAGACATCACCTCATCTCCCAGTAGATTCCGGCGTACCGCAGGGTAGTGTTCTAGGTCCGCTGCTGTTTATAATTTATTGCAATGATATTGTTAATGCTATTACTGATCCGGTTAAAATAAGACTTTTTGCAGACGACTGCATTATTTTCACAGATGTACACTCGCCAGATGACCAGGTCGCTCTCGACACTGCCCTTAACAATATTCTTTTGTGGTGTAACAAATGGGGCATGGTGCTCAATTTCGATAAATTTTTTGCCTTCGAATTCTAACAGAAAAATCCCCTGTTTGCCTTCGAATTTCTAACAAGAAAAATCCCCTTCAGTTTTCCTATTCCTCCAAAAGCCAACCCTTAAAAGAAGTCAGTCAATACAAATACCTAGGTATAACGTTAACGAATAAGTTGTCCTGGAATGCACACATTGCCGATGTTTCGTCATCAGCTTTCCGTAAACTGTGTCTTTTAAGGCACAAACTCAGAGACGCCCCGTCGCAAGTGAAACTAGGGTATTAGCTTATAACACTTTAATACGTCCAAAGCTTGAATACGCTTGTATTGTATGGGATCCGCATACTAAGTCTAACATATATTTCCTCGAAAAGATTCAAAGACGAGCAGTGCGTTTTATTTACTCGAAGTATGGTCGTGGTACATCAGTTACTTAACTAATGCGAGATAACGAATTCCAGACGCTACAATCGCGGCGCCAGCTTCTCCGTCTAAAATTCTTGGACTCACTAATTAACAATAAACTTGGGCTAGACCCATCACATTACGTTACACCAGTTTCGACCAGGCAAACTCGTCATTCTCATGTCCGATTTTTAACTCCGTATTTTGCGCGGACAGATTTATTTAAGTTTTCCTTTTCCGAGAACTGTAACAGAATGGAATAACTTGCCTTCTGATTTCCTCCAAACCTTCGATCTTGATGAACCCAATGTTTAATTCTGTGAATCTTGACCCCCCCTCCCAATATCGCTTGATTTTTTTGTTTTGATGTTTCTCTTCTACTCGCTCTTCTCCTACACAGATGTATTTTAGTCAAGCTGTGTTACTCATCTACTGATCGCGTGCTTTCTTTGTTTTGATGTTTCTCTTCTACTCGCTCTCCTCTTACACAGATGTATTTTAGTGAAGCTGTGTCACTCATATACTGATCTTGTGGTTGTGTTTGTGCCCCTCCTGCTTGGGCCTTTTTGGCCTGCAGTATTCCACAAATGAATAAAATAATAATAAATAAGTCACTTAATCCTAGTAGCTTGAAATGTCTCCGCAAAGGAAACCACGCAACATTTGTCACATGACATGTTTTTACCAAAGACACGTATACAGAGAAGGGACAAGGACTCGGGAAGGGCATGTCCTTCCTCAGAAGTCTGAACACTAGCCTTGCTATTAATTCCAGCATTGCACCAGTAGCGCAAGCTGCGCCAATTTTTTCATCTTTGTTGGCCTATGACTGAACCTTTTCTTAACAGTTTTCTCAGCCTTTCATTGAACCTTTAACTTCTACGCAATCAACTTTAAAGAATGGTGGCCACATCGTCACTCACCTGCAAGGTGGGTGACAGGGCGTCCTCCTTGGCCGAGTCCTTCTTGCTGCTGCTGCGGTAGGCCGTGTTGTCGTCTTCGGCCTCCTCCAAGGGAATGTGGCGCAGCCGCAGCAGGAAGTGCTCAAAGATCATTTCGGTGCTCAACACGTCCTCGCTGAACCAGATCATGCCACAGCGGGAGACTGTCGCCAGCGTCGCAAACCGAAGGTCCTGCACCTCAAACATCACCCGCACCTGCCAACAAAGGGAGAAGCGGGCCAGTGGTTAATGCGTGTTGGTTGAAGTGTACTGGTTATGTGAAGATGATGGCAGAATAACGAGCTGTGCTTTGAGGCATGTGCTAAATACCATGTTTGGTGTTAACGACAAAGCTTCAAGCAAACGTGAACTTTGCATCTTGTTGCAAAGGGCAAGCAAATAAATTAACAAGGCTGTCTCAACAATTAGGGGCAAGTTTAATGAAAAGGAAGAACCTCTACCATGCATTTCATACATGACTGGTAAATTCATATGAGCCTGCCCCATTCAGTCACTGTTTGGGGACAGTTCCCGGCCTTTGTTAGCAAAGACATTGCACTTTTTAGGACTATACAAATACAGTTGAATTCCTTTATTAGAGACACGGTCCGGGCAGCAATTCTCATATTTTGTACGAGATGTTTCTTAAAAGCAGGGTACTATGTGCATTTTCTTATCATTGCCTGTTTAAATGCAGACACACTAGTGTCTCTCATACCCAACTGTTTGTTACATCAGTGTTTATAATGAAGGAGTTCAAGCATATCATACATACTAAGAAAGTGTTGCAAGGTGGATCAACATATTGAATAAACGAAGCAACTGCGCATGTTATGCGAGCCTAAGTATGTCACTGGAAGCAAGACGAAGAAAATAACGCAATGATATTTTCATTTTTTAAGAACTCTGTCAAATAAACAATACAACACATAAATTTAATACCGACTAAATGCGTAGCACAACACTCACGTTGGGAGGAAGGCTGAGCCGCTCTCCGTTGGGCAGAGTCAGTAGCTTGTTGTCGTCCAGCACACTGTTCAGGTTCTCGACCCACTCGGGGTCAACGTCGCCGTCGAAGATGATCCACTGACGCTTGTTGATCTCCCCCCTCACGTTGTCAATGATCCTGAGAAAAAAAAAAAGATTGTCTTGTTGTAACCTACCTTTTGAGTACTCATATGCCACCGACCAACAAAAAAAACTAAAGGCCGCCAAATATTACCAGGCCCCGGCCATTAGACGAACACCCAACTGCACAATCTAAATGAATGTCGAGTGCAAGCATGCGTAGTTCCCGACTTCTCGCAGATGATTCATGCATACCTGGGCAGGCCCATGATATCCTCTGGTAACAAAGTCTCAAAACAGTAGCGTGTTAGTATTTCACACACAAGCTACGAAAGCAGCCACAGATGATCTAACACAGAGGTTGTCAAGCATGCTAGTGCGAAGAAACCCTGCTAAGCTACAATGAGTGAAAGTGAGAGGTGCAACGCATGCAGAACACCTGATTTCAAATTTCAACCCTGCATGTTGCCAACGTTCTTGGGTAAGAGTTTACAAGAACACAATACACTCAATTAGGTGCCAAGCAACAACCTTCCACCCCCCCTCGCCCCGCGAGGTTTTTTCATTTTTATTTTCAATAAAATTGAAATGTGCTTATTAGCGCTTGAGCGTGAATAATGGAGGTACCCTAGATCGATCACATATCGGGATTGCCATCAAATTGAGCTGAGCGGGCAAGTGCAGAACCCTTACGCACCGCGGAACACACTTTGAGGACACCTGTGTGAGGGTGGCCGAGAGAGGGCGTTACGTGACGGCGTCATCATCATCGGGACTTGGCCGAGAGAGGGCACTACGTGACGGCGTCATCATCATCATTGGGACTGACTGGAGTGGTGGGGGTTTGCGTGTGTGGGGAAGGGTGGTTCGGGCTGGTTGGAAGGAGTGGCAAGACGTAGCGGTGTGTGGTGGGCGAGTAGGGTTAGCGCGTGACAAGTGGGGGCTCGTCCGGGATGGCTTCAGGCCCGACAACAGCTGCGGACGACATGCCTAGGCTCCAAGGTCTCGTTGAAGAGCTGTTGCTGGGCACCGACGGCTCCGCCATGGAGCGCGAACGAATCGCGGCGGTCGTGCGCGATCGAGTGATGGCGACGCCGCTGCCCACGGCTCCGCACGTGGGAGCATGGACTGGGGCCGCTAACACTGGCGCGGTCCCTCGGGCCACCGACGACTCTGCGCCTCGGCTCGCCGCTGCGCACCTCCCCCGCTACTCCGGTGCTAGAGACTTGCAGTCGCCGGAGGAGTTTCTTGAACGTTTGGAGAACTTCTGCCTCATGACGGGGGTCGCCGCCGATAAGCGACTGACACACGTGGTACCGGCTGCCCTCGAGGGTGGCGCGAAGCTGTGGTGGCGGTTCGTGCGCGGGTTCGACTCGTGGGAGCAATTCACCGCCGCCTTCCGCTCCGAGTTCTCGTCGATTCACGCGAAGCGTCGCCTGAAGGCGGAGCTCGAACAGCGCACGCAGCACCCGGAAGAGAATTTGAAAGAGTTTATATATGCGATCGCTACGTTTTACGACCGCATCGGGGAAGAGGTCTCCAAAGCCGAGAAGGTGCAGCGCGTACTGAGGCAGATGCACCCTCAGTTGCAAGATTTGGCGGAGGGGCATGCCTACAACGACCTCGCCGAGTTGGTGAAGGCAGCCGACGGCCTAATGGAGCGGGCTTGGCGTCGCCTCCAGTACAGACCACCGCCACTTCCGAGCAACCAAGTAGCCAGAGATCTGGCGTTCCGCCCTAGCCAGGCCCCCGACCATCGCTCACTGCCGCAGCCGAACACTATGGCGACGGCGTCGTTCGCTTCGTTTGCTGCTGCCCCACCGGCACCGCCGACTTATCACTGGCCACTGCATCCAGCTGCGCTAGACCCGTCGTACTGCCGGGACCGACAGTACTCGTGCGACACAGCGCCTCCGTTCTCACCCTACGGGCCGGGACCGATGCCGCGGCAGGAGCCCGCGAGTGGAGCAATGCGTGTGCAGTGCCATCGCTGTGGTGGATTCGGCCACATATCTCGTAACTGTGCCACGGGTCGACGAATGGGGCCACCCGTTTGCTTCCGGTGCCAGCGATCGGGTCACCTGCAAGCACAGTGCCCGGGAAACCAGTGGCGGTAGGTGCTGCCCCGGCGGGCACCTACGGCAGTGCGCACCAAGTAGCGACCACAGCCGGTGGCAAAGAGCCCCTTATGGACGTCCGTATCGGGTCGTCGACTTTCAAGGCCCTGCTAGATACAGGCTCAAGTGTAAGATTCTTCGGACCGCACGCCGCGGCGGCGGCCCAAGCTTCTGGAGCCAAACCCAAGGCAGACGTACGCGTGCTGCGTTTGGCATCAGGCTGGTCGCAGTCAACCATGTCTCTGAAGTGCCAGATCGAGTGGGCTGCCGGTTGCCGCAGACAGCAGTTTTTGTGCGTTCCTGACCTGTGCCGTGATGTTGTCCTTGGTAGGGATTTCCTGACGGTGAGTGGTGAGTGAGTCACTTGATGGGTGGACTGTCGGCACACAACCACAAAGAATTGTGCCCTTTGTCAAGGCCGTTAAGGAACAGCCAGAGGCAGTGGATGATTTTGGAGACAGTCTGCGCTGCATTTTTGCTGAGAGCGATGCCACTGTGTGTGCCAGTGTGCCGGAGGCGACTGCAGCCTGCAATGTGATCATTTCCGGCCACTCGTCGGACCTAGACCCGCGCATGAAACACATTTTAGAAGAGTTCAGCGAAATCTTCACCACAACTCCGGGCTGCACAACCCTGGCAGAGCATCGTATAGACACGGGAGACAACCCACCTGTTCGATGCAAACTGCGACCAGTGAATTCCAAGAAGCAGGCCATCATGGACAACTGCATTCAAGACCTGCTGGCACAGAACCTCATCCGCCCTAGCCAAAGTCAGCATGCCAGTGCTCCAGTCCTGGTTGAGAAGAAGTCCGGTGGCTACCGCATGGCTGTGGATTACCGCCAGCTAAATGCACGCACTAAGGTGCCAGTCTACCCCATGCCGAGGACTGATTGGTTGCTGGCACAGCTGGGACGAGCCAGGTGGTTCTCAAGTTTTGATCTTTCACAGGGTTTTTTTCAAATCCCTGTTCAAGAGCAAGATATTCCAAAGACAGCGTTCATTTGCCATCGGGGAACCTTCGAGTTCATGAGAATGCCCTTTGGAGTTGCCGGAGGTCCTGCCACGTTTCAGACCCTGATGGACCGACTACTGGAGGGAATTAATCACCAGTTTCCCATGGCGTTTCACGATGATGTCCTGGTGTATTCGGAGACCCTAGAGGATCATCTTCAGCATGTTCGAGAGGTGTTGAAGCGGATAAGTTCGGCACAGCTGACCATTAACCCAGAGAAGGTGCACGTGTGCTGTCAATACCTTAAGTTCCTTGGCCATGAAATATCGCCCGGGCAGTGTAGGCCGGACAAGGAAAAAGTGCGAGCGGTGCTGGACTATCCTCAACCAACAACACTCAAACAGCTGCAGGCCTTCCTGAAACTAGCAGGCTATTACAGAGGGTTCATACCTCAGTTTTCTATCACTGCACGTCCACTCACAGAACTCCTTAAGAAAAAGCAACGTTGGCGGTGGGAGCTGCAGCAAGAGGAAGCCTTTAGAGCACTTAAGCAGTCCCTGGCCGACGATGTTGTTGTAAACTTGCCGGACCTCAACAGACCATTCGTGGTGGAAACAGACGCCAGTGGAGTCGGCATTGCAGCAGTGCTTCTGCAGGCAGCCGAGAGTGATGCTCAACTGCGTCCAATAAGCTTCATTAGCAGGGTCCTCACTGAGGCAGAGCAGCGCTATACAGTGCAAGAATGGGAGTGTCTGGCTGTGGTGTGGGCAGTGGACAAGTTCCGACCATACCTTGAGTTCACCGAGTTTGAGGTATACTGTGATCACTCCTCACTATCCTGGATGTTCACCACAGACCAGGCCTCACCACGTGTAAAGCGTTGGGTTTTGCGGCTGCAAGGTTTCAACTGCAGAATCAAGCACAGGCGGGGTCTTGCAAATGTGCCAGCCGACGCCTTGAGCAGAGCTCCCCTTCAGCACCAGGAAGTTACAAGCCCGAGTCTACACGAGACGCTGTTCCCTATGGCTGTTCCAGAGCCCAGCCCACAAATCAGCTTTGAGGCAGCTGCTGTAGCATCTGAAGTGGACGACACTACTGTCTTGAATGATGCAGGGCTCCTCGCCCAGGAACAAGAGCAGGACCCCATACTGTCAAAACTACGAACTGTGATGAAAGGAGGAAAGCTTCCGCCCACTGACAGTGATCAACCTTTGATAAAAGACCTGGCGGAGACGACCGAGATGGAAGAGAGTGGGTTGCTTGTACAGCACCGAGGGAACAGGAAAGTACCTTGGCTACCAAACCATCTCTGCAACTTGGTCCTGCGCCTGTCCCATGACCACCCGATTAGCGGCCACTCCGGCTTTTTTAAGACCCTCAAACGCGTTTCTCAGAATTTCGTGTGGCTGGGTATGCGCTCGGACATATCCAAGTATGTGCGATGCTGCCAGGTTTGTCAGCGCACCAAAGCTCACCGGCAGAAGCCAGAAGGGCTGATGAGCAGTTAATGGGCCACTGCCCCTATGGAACAGCTCAGCGTGGACATAATTGGGCCCTTGCCTATGACGCCTCGACGCCACAAGTACCTTCTCGTGGTGATTGACAAGTTCACCAAGTTCATTGAACTTTTTCCATTGCGGGCAGCAAACAGCAAGAGTGTGGTGGCCTGCATGATCCAGGTTTTTTGCAGACATGGCACACCTGTCTCCATTTCAAGTGATAATGGAAAGCCCTTTGTAAGCAGGTTGTGGAAGGGCCTCCTTGAGCATTGGGGCATACAAGACCGACACACTGTTCCGTACCGCCCTGCGGGGCAAATGGTGGAGCGCCACAACGGCATTATCAAGCAGTGCCTTAGGGCTTATTGTTCCAACCACAAAGACTGGGACCAGCACATCCCTGAAATCGCCCTGGCCATGCGCACGGCTGAAAGCGTTGTCACGGGCTACACGCCTGCCTTCCTCTGTTATGGCCGGGAGCTGAGAATCCCATGGACACAGGCTGAGGCCAAAGACGACGCGGAGCCTCCTGCGACAGCATACCGTGCATTTGCTACTGAGGTCTCCAAGTGTCTGCAGGAGGTGCTTGACTTCTCCAGGACACACCAAAACCACATGTGGCGCGCTCAGAAGACTCGCTACGACCAGCACAGGCGGCCACTGACAATACAGGAGGGTGATCTTGTTCTGCTCGAAAGCCACTCCCTCAGCGATGCCACCAAGGGCTTCTCCTCGAAGCTTGCACCCCGGCGTTCTGGTCCCTTTCGGGCAGTGAGACGTGTAGGACAGAATGACTTTGTTCTAGTGGACCCCAAAACGGGTCGTCGCCACGGTGTGAGACACGCAGATCAGCTGACACTGTACCATGACGCTGCAGGCGATGTGTAGTGGTGGCTTCACATTTTGAGGGGGGGAGACCTGTGAGGGTGGCCGAGAGAGGGCGTTACGTGACGGCGTCATCATCATCATTGGGACTGGAGTGGTGGGGGTTTGCGTGTGTGGGGAAGGGTGGTTCGGGCTGGTTGGAAGGAGTGGCAAGACGTAGCAGTGTGTGGTGGGCGAGTAGGGGTAGAGCGTGACGCCTGATCTGACAGGACCTGCCATCTTATACTAAATAGGAGAATGCCTCACTCTTTAACAGTAGAAAAAGTTCAAAGTAACAGTTAACAACACGTCTGAGAGTTAAACTAGAGAAGCTTAGAAGCGTGCATGCACTCATTAGACAAACTTGCAATGATGAAAAATTAGTAAAAGTAGAACTCACTTTCTCAGAATGTGTGTGAACAGCCCGTCAGTCCACTCACGGGTGTTTGGATCCAGCACACCGTAGAGTGCCTCCTTAGAGATGGCCTGCGAATCAGAGAAGTACAAGTTGGCTCCGTGCCCACGCTGAACACAACCTGGCCTGTAAATACAGTATTTTCTTGTGTACAAGCCGCCCTTGCATATAAACTGCAGCCACACTCGCTCGAGCAGTGCAAAAATAATAATTAAAAAAGTTCCTGTACATTGCCGTAAAGTTCTCTTCTTTTGCATTATTGTAACGCGTTGCAGCGAAGCAATCTCATGTACCAAACTAGAGTATAACCTGCGGCTCGATTCCATCTCCATTTTTGCTGTATATTCTTTGTGCAGGTTATACAGGACAATATACGGCACAACATAGACCCTATGTTACGGTGTAGCGATACGCATGCAAGTTGCTTGCTTGCTACTATTGACAGAACTTGCTGTCAATAGTAGCAAAAGAAACGAAACTTCCAAATTCATGTTAAGCAATATCTTTTACTTTTAACTCACTCAAGCATGCTGATTATAGATACAAGTGAACACTTTGGCCCAAGCACTGCTGCATTGATGCAATTATTTACATTCCATTATTAATAGCTTACTCTTATTTTCCCTGCACAATCTAAGTCTCCTTAGAAGGAACATATCCATAAACTCAACATGACACACAGAAGAAAAAAAACATCTTAGCAGCGAGCAAACCGACAAATTAATAATTATAGTAGTTTAATGTCGGAAAACTATATAATCATGAGAGATGCCGTAGTAGAGGGCTCCAAAAATTTCTACCACATGTGGTTATTTCAAGTGCACCTAAACCTAAGCCCACGGGCCTCAAGCATTTTCGCCTTCACAAAAATGCGGCCCCCACTACTGTTTTTCAATCCCGCAACCAGCGGTTCAGCAGCCATGTGCCTTTGTCACTAAACTACTGTGACAGGTGTGAACTGACACAAGAAGCATCCTAGTCACCTTGGGGTCGATGACGTGTGCTACTCCCTCGATGCCTTCCAGACGCTCGAGGGCCTTGAGCAGCACCTTCCAGGCGGTCGACTTGCCACTACCACTGGGGCCGACCATCATAAGGCCATGGTTCAGCTGGGAGATCTGGTACAGCTGAAGAACCTGCAGGCCACAACAAAGACAGCGGGTGAGCTTGCAGTGAATCTGACACGCTGGCAGTCAACGAACTTAGGATTATGGCTGCCCATAAGCATTGCCCATGATTCAGTCTTGTCATTACTGTACTAGTGGCACAACAAACTAACTCTCTAGCTACTCATGCACAAGATATGTCGTGTCATTCAGTCACAATATATAATTCAGTCATGTACAAAATATTCTCAGTTGAATGCTGAAGTGTGCAGGCCATGTGATCTGCCAGTTGCCAGCAACTTCAACTAAACATGTCTTTGGCGCAAGTTCAAAAATGCTGCTGCTGTGCTGCTCAACTGATGCTTTCTCTGTTTGGCAGTATAATCCATTATAATGAACTTCAAGGTTCATGAAGTACACTCTATAAACACCGATAGCATTGGAAATCCTCTAGTGAATTATCGTCTGTTGGCATAACATATCGATGTTGGCATAACACATGCATTGTATCATAATCTAGCATCGCAACAGTGCCGCAGCAATCTTGCTCTAACACCACCCAGTTGGACTTTTCACGTAGAATACCGCAAACTGGCACAGAGTGCAAAAAGCAAGCAACAGTGGGCCTACCTTCTCCATCCATGCGCCACCCTGTTCCTCTCCCTCGCCGGCCACCAGGAACATCTCCTGGCAGACCTTGACGATGTGCTCCTTGAGGGAGCGCATCTCGGCTCGAGTGTATGACACACCAGGGAACACATCAGACAGCAGTGAGAAGAGCAGCGGGATGTCCTCGGCCACCAGCTTGGGCACCATGGTCTCGCACACACTCTGGATCAGGATCTGAACACGACACAAGAAACACAACGCAGCACTGTGATACAGCTCATATGCTATCTTCAGACAAACAACGCAGCACCTGCACTCTTGCATATGGTTGGCAAGCAGCCTGACAATCACAAATGGGCTCTGTCTACAGTCAAATGCTACCTATATCACCCTGACGTACCCCTAACTATGTTTGTTCATTTACACAACATCAAGCTTTTTGGCATGTTCAAGATGGCGTAACGAGAGTAGAGACAGCAGTACCATTCACTGGGATGGCTCTTCTATTCTGACTCTTCGTCCAATGAGCCTGCCAAATGAGCCTGCGTGAGCCCCGCTGCTGCTCTTCAGCTTTAGATTGGTTTGATTACCGTATTTACTCGAATGTAACAAGCATCTTTTTTCTGATTTTTGCAACTTGATGGGGTTCAACTGACTTGGTTACAGTTGAACACCTGAATTTAAATTGGCCAAAGAGTGAAATGATGCACGCAGTTATTCTATTTTATTTTTTTCTCCTGGAAGTCCCCCCTTGCATTGCAATTGTGGTTCGCGTTAGAATCGAGTGAATATGGTAATCTTACAGATCCATGCGCCTTCTATTTTAGGATAAAACTTGAGCACACTGGATAATTTTATAGGAGATCCTGATATCGATGTTAAGTCAAATACAACACTCGAGCTAAAGCAAAAAGACAGCCTAGCATTGATATTAGCACAGTAAGCACACTAGATGAGAGATAAAACTAGCAGGCTCTAATCTGAGAATGGAAGAGCACGCTTATTGTAGCTTTTAAGGTAAAGCTCGCACAGATGCTAACGTCACCACAGGGTAGAGAAATAGACAAACAGCAACATTGCCCCAGCAGAAATACAGTCGAATCTCTATAATTCGAACTCGAAGGGGCCCGAAAATTTGTTTGAATTAAAAGGAGTTCGAATTAATGAAAGTTAAATAAATGGAGGGCTCTCCATGCAGTGGCGCATGTGCATTGAGCTAACACACGAGGGGGAAGTTTAAGAAGACTTACATTTATTCACAAATCACAGGACATCCGTTATTAATTGAAGTAATCGGTAATTCGCATCTGCACACGTTTGCCTTGCACTGAGTCAATCAATTTCGCACGCAGCTTGCAAAGCATTTCTACTTCAGCTTCAGCATTCTCCTGACAAGAGAAGTTGCGCACGAAAATATCCAGCGCCGATGACGACAACGATTGCTGCATAGCGGAGCCTCCCGCTCTCCGCCACGCAGCCGCAGCATGGCCAGCACGTGAAGAGAAAGGAGGAGCGTCTCCACGCGGAGAGAAGCAGTTCGGTATTTGAGAGAAAACCAACACTCCACAGCAGCTTTCTTTTTTTTTTTTTTTTTGCACTCTTTGCGCACGTCGTTAAATGAAGAATGGTTACGTGGCAGGAAAGGAAAAGAGGAAGCGTGGCACTGGCGCGTGAGAGGACCCCCCCCCCCCCCCAAGGCGCAAAGCCGTGCTCTCGCAAGGGGCAAGGGCTACAGAAGATAGTGCCTTTTTCCTTTCCTGCAACGACACATTCATTTAACCCAGCGATAGCTTTCTTTTTTTTTTCTCACTCTCTTGTTGGAAGGAGATGGGTCTTTACGTGGCAGGGACGGAAAAGGGAGAAGCGCGACACAAGCGCGTCGCAAATCGGCATTTGAGAGAGAGCAAATATTCCACCGCAGCCTTTTCTTTCCTTATCGTTTCCTTCACGGGCAGCGTTTAGGTGTCGCAGGTGCCGCCGCGGGGTTGGCCGGGGTGCTGAGAGCATTTTCGGAGCACGGTATGTTCGAATTAACCGTCGGAAGTGCTTGGGCGTTCGAATTACCGGCCGTTCTCGCCCATTGGAATACACATAGCTTTGATGGGACCTCATCGTGAGTTCGAATTAACCGAAGTTCGAATTAGGCGTGTTCGAAATAAAGAGATTTGACTGTAGTAACACTGCACTTTTAGTAATCTGTTGACCAACTAAAGGGCAAATGGCTCTTACTGCTACAATTGGTGGTGAAATAGTACGAAGTTGTGCAGAGAGTTTTTGTCCTTATTCAAAAGGCGGCTTTTCAAGCAGAATACCGGCGTCACAAGTGTAACTCAAACTTCGATATCTTGGCCATGGATGTTAAGAATTGTCGGTTAACAGTGCTATGAGTATAAGTATATAATGAATTTTCGTGTACACTCAAACATCGATGTAACGAAGCCGGATATAACAAAGTAAATTAATAATAGTCTTGTACCAATATATAGTGTTAGGAATATATCTTTATAACAAATTTTCAGATATAACAAACTTGTTTTGCTGCAACATGTAACTTTGTTTTGACTGTATAACAAAGTATTTTTGTGGCAGTTGTGACATTGTTATAATAAGGTTTGAATATGTCTCAGACGGTCAGTAAGAAAAATGTTATATAGAGATTGCTATTGTGGTACCACTTGCATGAAAGTTGCAAAAGTTTTTGTTTAGTGAGATAAAGTGTTTTTTTTATAATTATTATTATTATTACCAGAATACAGCACCAAATAATTAGGAGACGGCTATTTCATCTACCGTATTTACTCGATTCTACCGCACCCTCGATTGTAACGTGCACTCGGTTTTCACGACGAAAAAAAAAAAGTAAGACATCGATTGCAACGTGCACCAATTTTTCTAGTTGGCCCGCACGATCACACTACTCGAGAAAACGACTCCTTTCAGGAGCGTCTTCGTTTAAATATGAGGTACAGGGGAAGCATGTGCTTATCTGACGTGCAACGGAGCATTGCCGTCACTCTTGTTTTACCGTGGCCCGATGTCAGCAGGCGAACTTGCTTCGCCCCCTTCTTCTCGACGGTTGTGGTGCCAGGCATGTCGAAGCAAAGAGGCGTCTGATCGGCATTCCCGATTTGCCCAAGCAGGTAGCCGTTGTTGTGCCGCAAGTTAAGGACGAACCTCTGAAAACTGTGAAGCTTTTCTTCGTACTCCTCCAGCAACTTTTGACATATGCCCGTTTGCCTTCGGAGGGAAAAGCCTTTCCTCTTCATAAAGTTAGTTAGCCAGCACCTGCTCGCTTTGAACTGGCTCCGCGTTAGCCCTTTATCTAAAGCTAACTGCATAGCCCGCACTTAGAGCAGTTCTGTCATCACGGGCCGCTGTGCTGCTCGCTGCTCAAGCACATACTTGGCGAGCAGCTCTTCAATTTGCGGAAACCGACCCTGCTGTGGTCCAATGAAGCCTTTCCGTGAATCTTTGCTATCGACAATCTTCTGCTTTTGTTTCCGCCAGTCCCTGCACGCACGTTTCGGGAACTCCGAACGACCACGATGCGGCCCGATTTCCGTCTGTTTCGGCACACGCGATGACTTTTCTTTTAAAAGCGGCATCGTGGTGCACTCGTAGAGTTTTTGGAGTCGGCCCTTCCATGCCGTCGATGCTAATGAACTGGAAGATGACGAACTCCTCAGCACACGTACGAAGTGCCGCACATGGGAAACACATAGGCAGAAATGGCCGACGCGCCATGCCGAAGCACGTAGGAGGCGGCCATTTCGGAAATGCCGATGGCAATAGAACGACCGTATTCATTTTTTTTTTTCGCACTCGATTGTAACGCGCATGCGATTTATGAACTCGCTTAACCGGAAAAAAGGCGCGCGTTAGATTCGAGTAATTACGGTAAGCACTTCTTATTGACTGACAATCTGCAGTAACTCCATTGAATCAGATTATATAATACACTGTGCAAGGTTAAGTCTAAAACTTTTACTAGGACAGACAAAAGATGAGACTCGCTTCTTGCTCGGGAAGGTGTTCGGCGATGGAGTTCTCCTCTATGGCTCCCTCGCCTTTCTCTCGCAGCTCATCCCGGATGCGCTGGATGCGGTCCCGCTTGATGTTGCCTGCGCTCACAAGCACACTCTTCAACGCCCGCAGGCCGAAGTCGTAATGGGACTGGTTGGACAGCTGTTCATTGCACAGCCTGCAAGAGAAAGCAGAGGACTCAAAATGCATGAAACGACAAGCAGAAAAGGGCGATTCACGCACATGTGAGTACACATTTAGCGGAACTCATTTTCAGTAGGATGCAGTAGAACATTGTAAGCTCGGGAAAAAAAAAAAAGGAAATCTCAGGAAAGAATGCACTATCCTGAAAAATGTACGAATCACTGTTGCTAGAAAGACATATGCTGCTGCGACACAGACAAGTTCACACGATCGAAGCGTTGGATCCAGAGAAATTCCCTATTTGCCGATTCACTAACGACAAAAAAAAAAGAGCAGCAGTACTGTTTGAAAGGTAAGCATTGCTAGAGATAGTAAAGTGCCTCCTCACTATTGCTAGTGCAGGACTGCCAGGAAATGTCAGCATATAACTAAATTATTTTACTGTAAAACCAAGGTCCATAAATCTGAATGGGGTCAGCAAACACATCGATATATTGGCAATTCGATCTAAGATATACATATAGGCATCACGGTGTATACATCCCTGTAAGATAGCCAATTTCTTTCAATTTGCATCTTCATTATTTCTATTTGCATCTCATCCCATTACATACATTTGATGCAGCTGAAGCGCACTATTAGCCCCGAGAACGAACACTGGCGTTGCTGCAATCACGGCAATGTGACGTCACGGCACGCACTTCGCCTGCTCTGCCGGCTCTTGTCGCCTTTTTCTGCGCCCGCAGTGTACATGCTCTTTAGCGATACGTTGGTGATTATTCCTCAATTTCGTGACGCAAATTTCTCAACATACATAGTGCAAGGTTTCACAACAAGTGAAAGTTTTGAGAGCTGTAGAAATTTCGATAATTTAGCTTAGGATAGGTAGACTCCCGTTCGAACGGAAGATTTATTGCGAACATGATGATCCAGGAGAAGACGTTCGTCGTTTTTATCGCGTACATCACAGGAATGGGTGCTAAGAAAATATGCTTAGTGGTACTATGTTACTTCAACTAGGCCTAGACTTCGGGATTAGAGCATGTCTGTGCCGAAGTATGAGAAATGAAATTGGGGCGTTTTCAATTAACTAAATGCATTGCACTTTACCATGCAAGTTATGCCTGCATCAGCGAATGATCTAAATGGTTTGACAGAACTGAGCTCTCTCCAGGAAACATTACACGAATATTTGTTATAAGCACTCACTTAACATATTCGTCAAACAACTGAAATAATGCTGTCACACACACAACGATTTCTGAAATTATGAGGTATTTCAGTTCACTGGGATCATATGTACAGGTTTCTTCTCCTTAGGCGCCAGGGATTATGTAGTCCTATACCCTGACTTGCGTGAAATGCTGGAGTTCTCAACCGCTGTCACAAAACGAGCGCTCAAAAAAGGGCGCGCCGCCAAATTCTCGCGACGAAACGCCGGAGTGACGCCGCGAGGTCAACAATAAAAAAAAGAAAACAAGCATCCAAAGACTCCCCGGGCGCGCATCCCTCTCCCCTCGGAAACGTGGGTTCGCTGACAGGCCTCCTCGCGTCGGCGGCCGAGCAGGCCCTAGAAGATTCTCGATGGAAAGGGGCATGGTGATGCCGGGTTGCGTCATCCGTCGCGGATGGCCCTCGTACCGTCTCGCCCTTTCCCCCAGCCTTCGCTGCGCATCGCACCGACGAAAGGATGAGAACTTTCTGGAATCTCGCACGGAAGGTATTTAATCGAGCAGCCGAAATGAGAGATCAGGAGAAGACGGAAGTTAGCGCCAGAGCGCGTAGGGTATCCCGCCGTGTAGTCGGCGAAGGTTTTGTCCGTAGTGACAAAGCAGGAGAAGAAGAGGATTTCCACCTGAGGGGTGAAGGCTCGAGCTACTGGCAAGAGCGTGTGTCTACTGCTATCGAGCAAAGACGCGTGGCAACAGCTGCGTGTGTGAAGCCGACGTGTTTCCGGCGAAGAAGGTTGAAGCTTGGAGAGTGGCCAAGTGAAGACGCGAAGTTTCCTAGAAGAGAAACTTCGGGGGCAGCGGAATGACAACAACGCTGGACTTTGAGTGAGTGATTCTCGGAAGAGTATCATCCAGACTTTTGTTCCAAGAACTTTGAATTGAATAGGTTTTTCTATCTCTTTAGTCTTGTAGTGTCTTGGTTGTTCAATGCATGCGACTGCATTGTAGTGCGTATTGTTGTCTGTGTCCGTTGTTTCGAGTGTGGCTGATTGTACTGTGTAGTACGTTGTTTGATTGGTGACATATTGTGCTCAACTTTTGTGGAGTGTGCATACTTGTGTATTGTTTTGATCTGCCATTATTGAGAATAGAATTTTGTTTTGTTTATCAACTCTCGGCTCTGACTTGTTCTTTGGGCCACAGCCGGCGTCCGCTGGTGCGCCAAATAGGACCACTTCTAAATTGTCCACGCTTTCGTGGTGCAGTTCGGGGGGCCGATACTTCGGTCCTTGGAATCAGCCCGGCGATCGCCTCCCTAATTAACGGGACCAGTGACAACCGCTCCATCACAAATGCTAATGGGAGCTTCACGTGGGAGCACTGTTGATAGCAAGGATTTCAACAGAAACGTCAGAAAGTTGAAATGAACTCTTTCTATGGCACACTTACAGATGTGGCCCAAGCCGTGGCGTAACCAGGGGATGGCTCATCCGGCCTGTCCCTTACCCCCCAAAATTTTTCCCCATGCAGAGAGAAAAATTACCATTTTAAGTAAGTGCCCTCCCCCAACCACGAAAAAAATATCAACTTATAGCCTTCTGGACCCATGTAATAACTAAACTACCTTCGCCTCAATGAGGCCATCACTGGTCTCGCACATTGTGTCCACCAACAGGTAATCAACTGCAAGGAAATTTACCATATAAGGTGGCTATCTAAACTGGTAGTTCGAAGCGCCACCGCTCCGTTGCTACGATTCTTCACCAAGACAGAACCTGACTGCCATAGGAATTGCCACACCTAACCTCAACCTTACTTAACCTCAATAATTTCAGTCAATTAAAGCTTCAAAATTATTGTGAGAGAAACATGAAACTAAACGTGTTGCGTGAGCAAGTACATGAGAAAAAACAAAAGAAACAACTGCGGTATTCTAGGGCGAGCATCTTCCGGTATACGTTGCGATACTCGTTGCTGCACCTGAGCGCGGGACTTGATATACTTGTGAAAGCACTGTCCGTAGATACGTAGACTCCTCCGGTAAAAATTATTCTAGAGGAGGAGAAGCCCTGATATCCCCGAAAGGAACAACCTATGCCCATCTCAACCTTATAATGTAAATATGGTGTCTCAACTCCTTCTCAAAATCACATGGTAATGTGTCAATGAGTTCGTTGTAGGCTTGTGCAAATAGTGAATTTTAGTTTCGAAGCAAATTCGAAGCGAATAGTGATTTTGGTTAAATAATTTCGAAATCCGAATTCGAATAATATGTATGACATATAAAAAAAAGGAATACTTATGAAGACCAAACTAACCTGCACAATATTTCTTTTAAATTGAAATATGGGCTCTATGCAAATGCCATTTTTTTTTCGTTCAAAGAAAGTCGAGACAACCTTGAGTGGTAGTTTTTGTAGGATGCGAGTTGTAACCTGTAAGATACTTAACATTTTAAAATTTATTATACTTAGAGCATATAAGCCGTCATAACAAGCTTAATGAAATAAAAAATTGATTTGAGGGTAACATGTTCCTTTAAAGGGGCCCTGGAGCACATTTTCAAGTAGCCATGGAGCCAGTAAACATGCTTGTTACCTTGACAAATTTATCGCCACAAAGTTTCTAGAATCAGTCCAGTATGAGCGGAGTTTCAAAAATTTGTTGCACGCTGCAATTGCATTTTCTCTTCTCATCTTGACAAAGTAGCTGGAAGCTCAGCAGGGAGAAATGGTACAGCGAAAGAAAATACGTCACACGCACCCAGTGACCTTGAGCACGTCTTTTTTTTTTCCCTTCCAATACGCGGCTTTTCAGTGCGATCGCGCACATACTCGTCGACAAGTGGCGGCCCAGGTAACAAGGAACGCGCCATGCTCTTATCAGCCAATGGCTGTGACCAGAACCGCATATTCCTTCTTGGCTGTGACAAGCGATTTTTGAGCTTGTTTAGTGTCATTTGCCGAGGAAAGAAAGCAATATTTAGCTTTGAAAACTTATTGTGAATTACAGGCCACATGCTGCGCTATAATATTTGCCTCGCGTGTCCTCAGTAGCCTCCACTACCGATCGGCAGCGTTTTCTGACCAAGCTCAGTAAGTGTTGCAGAGCCCCTTTAAATTTTAAGGGGAACTTCACGACATAGCGAACTTTAACTGGAGAAATGCTTTCACGGCTTAGCACCACTACTATGCAGTGAAACCACCTTTACAAGTGGACTAATATACATTTATTTGTTTATTGCAAATACTTTGAAAATATTCGATAATTTAAATTCGGATCGAAGCGAATTCAAATACTCAATTATTCGTTCAAATATTCGAAGCATTTGAATATTCATGCAAGCTTAGTTTGTTGTATCCAAGCAGAAGCATGTTCCTGATTTTCGCACCCGTCAGAATTCAGTTGTCGTCGCCACGAATGCAATCCATCTTCGAAATTAGCAGCGCGGCACAGACCTTTTCACTCATCTCTTATTGCCATACGATCCAGCACCGATTGTGCAGTAGCAAAAGTAAACTTTTTATCGTTTTACCTGAAAAATTACTTAATCTGTTTTTTTCATTCATCTTCAGCTTGAAACAAGCAAAAAGCGAACGCTAACATTGGAACAGTGCACAAAGCGAGTGCATCATTAAGTAGGCGCGCCGCGGCTCGCATCAAAGAGTTCGTGCTGTGACGTCATTTGCCAGGCGGCGCCACTCCAACTTCTCGGGGCTAATTGCTAACTGTAGCACCGTGTAGCCATCTGTACTTTTAGACCCTCGTCTTGCTCATTATTCCTTGATGGC
The DNA here is from genome assembly GCF_013339725.1 of Rhipicephalus microplus. Classification (NCBI taxonomy): domain Eukaryota; kingdom Metazoa; phylum Arthropoda; class Arachnida; order Ixodida; family Ixodidae; genus Rhipicephalus; species Rhipicephalus microplus. The sequence goes on along the minus strand of NC_051168.1, from coordinate 128,894,521 downwards.
ACATATTAGCTTCGTACTACACACCTTTCCCCGAACTTTCCCACAACGTTTCCTGCACACATTGCCCGGCCTAGTAACTTCTCTAAAAAAGGTCCGCAGAAAGCACGTACACCTTATGGTGACCCCGCTACTAACTGCAGCGGACGATCACCGCGGGTTCACGCTTAGCCAGCCACAGGGCCGCTACTCCGTTTACTCACGTGCGTGCGCTCAACTAATAAGGCGTTTTGCGCGGCGCGGCAAACAGACAGTGTTCTAATGCAAAAATACACAACACTTTATTGCCTCTGGCGGCACCCCGAACAACAGTACAACGTCCGCTCCCGGGACGCGGGTAGCAAAGGCACCCGCACGCGGACGTTCACAATAAGGGGAAAACCGCGGGCACGTCTCAGCTGGCAATGGCGAGCTTTGACACGCCGGTCGGGAAAAGGTCCCTCGTGGCTGATCTGCGCACTCTCACGATGGCCAATGGGCCTGGTCGCGAGTGTTAGGTGGCAAACCGTCGTACGCAGTAGGCCTACGGCAAGTGCGGCTCGTTGTGATACGACCACTTCAAGCACTAGGCACCGCTGTGGCTTAGCGTACCCTACCGAAGCTAGCACTCAAGTAAACACGCCTGCCGAGGTGCCCAAGGCCACCGAGTGGTAGTTTTTGTAGGATGCGAGTGTACCTGTAAGATACTTAACATTTTAAAATTTATTATACTTAGAGCATATAAGCCGTCACAACAAGCTTAATGAAATAAAAAATTGATTTGAGGGTAACACGTTCCTTTAAAGGGGCCCGGAGCACATTTTCAAGTAGCCATGGAGCCAGTAAACATGCTTGTTACCTGACAAATTTATCGGCACAAAGTTTCTAGAATCAAACCAGTATGAGCGGAGTTCCAAAAATTTGTTGCACGCTGCAATTGCATTCTCTCTTCTCATCCTGACAAAGTAGCTGGAAGCTCAGCAGGAAGAAATGGTACAGCGAAAGAAAATACGTCACACGCACCCAGTGACCTTGAGCATGTCTTTTTTTTTTTTTTTTCCTTCCAATACGTGGCTTTTCAGTGCGATCGCGCACATACTCGTGGACAAGTGGCGGCCCAGGTAACAACGAACGCGCCATGCTCTTATAAACCGATGGCTGTGACCAGAACCGTATATTCCTTCTTGGCTGTGACAAGTGATTTTTGAGCTTGTTTAGTGTAATTTGCCGAGGGAAGAAAGCAATATTTAGCTTTGACAACTTATTATGAATTACAGGCCACATGCTGCGCGATATTATTTGCCTCGCGTGTCCTCAGTAGCCTCGACTACCAATCGGCAGCGTTTTCTGACCAAGCTCAGTAAGTGTTGCAGAGCCCCTTTAAATTTTAAGGGGGACTTCACGACATAGCGAACTTTAACTGGAGAAATGCTTTCACGGCTTAGCACCACTACTATGCAGTGAAACCGCCTTTACAAGTGGACTAATATACATTTATTTGTTCATTGCGAATACTTTGAAAATATTCGATAATTTAAATTCGAATTGAAGCGAATTCGAATACTCAATTATTAGATTAAATATTCGAAGCATTTGAATATTCGCGCAAGCTTAGTTTGTTGTATCCAAGCAGAAGCATGTTCTTGATTTTCGCACCCGCCAGAATTCAGTCGTCGTCGCCACGAATGAAATCCATCTTCGGAATTAGCAGCGCGGCACAGACCTTTTCACTCATCTCACATTTCCATACGATCCAGCACGTGATTGTGCAGTAGCAAAAGTAAACTTTTTATCGTTTTACCTGAAAAATTACTTAATCTGTTTTTTTCATTCATCTGCAGCTTGAAACAAGCAAAAAGCGAACGCTAACATTGGAACAGTGCACAAAGTGAGTGCATCATTAAGTAGGCGCGCCGCGGCTCGCATCAAAGAGTTCGTGCTGTGACGTCATTTGGCAGGCGGCGCCACTCCAACTTCTCGGGGCTAACTGCTAACTGTAGCGCCATGTAGCCATCTGTACTTTTAGACCCTCGTCTTGCTCATTATTCCTTGATGGCACATATTAGCTTCGTACTACACACCTTTCCCCGAACTTTCCCACGTTTCCTGCACACATTGCCCTGCCTAGTAACTTCTCTGAAAAAGGTCAGTAGAAAGCACGTACACCTGTAGTGTTTTCTTCACCCTCTTCCAAGGGTATTGCTGGACACCAACAACTGGCCTTATCTTGCTAACGGAATTGACTTTTTTTAATGCACCACTGTAGAACAAGCACATGAATTAATGCAAATCTTTTAAAAAAACTTATGGTTTTGTTACAGTCACACTGCATCCTGTTGCTACCGCTCGCATGTGCTTCCCTGATGCTGCCAACACAAATTTTCTATGCAGCCAGACAGTTTTCAATGCATTAACCATGCCTGAATGCTGTTTGACTTTGTGCAAGCAGGGGGGTTGTGCGGATGGCTACGGAAACAAGGTTTTATCACACTCTGCCCAAGAGCTCCCGCCACAGAAAGCTATGGCTCGCAGCTCTTGAAAGAAGTTGTCTTCAAACTGGACCAAAGCGCGGATCTGCTCTGGGCTTTTCAAAGATGAGGACTTCGTGCCTACAGTTCAGAATGGCCGCACACTTCTCCCAACGGCGGTACCCTGTGTGTGCCTTTACAATTAACACGGTGATGGTGCGACTAAGTGCTACCTTGATGAACCGATGTCGCCCAGTCCGGTTCAAAGGCACCTGAGCAGAGAGAAGAGACGGAGGCTCCTTGTTCCAAGGATTAGGAGATCGCGTGACTCAAAGACCAACTGCAGGCTTCTGACATGATCATCGAGAACCTTCAGCAGCAGTATCACCTAGAGCACAAGTGTTTCGAACTGAAGGCAATGTCCAAGACATTCTGCGAGGAAACACTTAATACTTTAAAGAAGTTGTGCACATATACTGAAGCAAGTTTTAAGTGAGAAAACGAGCTTACTTGAAGAAGGGCACAATCTTGGAGGCGAGCTTCTCGGCCGTGCGGAAGCCCTGTGAGAAGAGCATGACCTGGGCAATAAGCTGCCGGTCTGGGCTGGTCATTGCCAATGAACGGAACAGCTTCTTCAGGTTGTCAGGCAGGTTGGAGCGGCCAGCATAGCCAGGGTTCATTGTGATGAAAATGGCCATGTCCGGGTTCACCCGAACCTGCTTCCCAATCAGCTCTACAGACAGTGGCTGGTCTGTGCCTGCAGAGAAGAACATGAACAAAAAAACAACAATTTGTTTAAAAATGACACCTCGCTTGTGAAAGGCTTGAATAGGCGATTGAATCTTTTTGCTGCAAAAACAAAGTAGGGGAACCTCAGCAGGGAATGATAAGGTGTAATCAAGGACTTTACCTGAAATTATGTACTTGATAAACAAATAATTGGGTACTAGCCACAGATAAAATGCTTTCATGCTTCGTTCATAAAAGCTATGCCTCACACAGTATTCATGTGGCCCATGTGACATTCAGGAGAACCACATTTCTTCAAGAATGACAGTGCAATGTTACCAGCAAATGTAATTCATTTACCCATTGTCTGTTTCCTTTCTTATTTATACCGTCAGCCAGAGGGTGGCACACCAGGCACATGCCCCCCCCCCCCCCCATAAATTTTTTTTTTTTTTTCGCCATGGCACAGAGAGCGGAAAATGGCCATGTTAACAGGGTGCCCCTCTCGAAATCAATGTGGTGACCCCCCACCAAAAAAAACAAAAAAATTTCTGGCTGCGTGCCTGCCGTCAGCCAAAGGAAGGCTTTACAGAAGTGGAGAAAGAAAATACACTTAGAAGGAAAGATAGAAAGTTTTGCCACACAACTGAACAAAAAGGGACAAGATATACAGAGGCAGAATCGTTTAAAAACCTACACAGGTGCACTTATACTGTGCACGTCATGAACAAAAACCAATTAAACCATATTAGCCTCAACCACCCATAAAACGAATATTAAAAAATGCATATGATCCCTAAGACCAATCTTGCAGGCAATGCACTCGGTGAGACAGCTGAAGCTAGTGAAGGAACTGTTTTGTTAGGTACTCGAACCTCATCATAACAACCTCACATTTGCCACGAAAATACTTCATTATATCCGATAAATACAAACATATATTTAAACACTCTACCTTCTTCATTTACTTTGTTATAATCAATAATTTGTTATATAATTGTTCGCTATATATAGATTGACACAAAAATTACTTGCAATTTTAATACCTGGTTCGTAAGTTGCTAGCATGCTCTCAACGGCTCTAAACAAAAAGCAGTGAAGTGTTCAAGAGCAGCAATCAGGATCAGCGCTCACGATCAGCTGTTGCAATCAGTGGTCAATAGCAGCAAGCTGCAGTCAACAGCAGCATTAAAGAGCACAGCTTACAAGAGCATAAAATCAGTGCTTACCCTTCCCTCCTTCACGGCTGCGCAGGGTCTCCTGGATCATTTGGATCTGCTGCGAGACAGCCGAGAGCATGCGCTCCTCGAGCCGGTTGAACTCATCAAAGCAGCCCCACGCGCCCACTTGGCACAGGCCCACAAAGATGCGGCCCATAGCCTGCACGTGCAAGAGTGGAGAAGTAGTGGTTGGGGTCATGGAGCTTTCTTGATTGGTTTCCCGTTCAATACACATATAGAACTCCAGGCCCCTTAGCATTTGCCCAAATGTTTAGAAAAGTCACCCACAATGCATGAGAGTTGAGAGTCGACTAGTTGGAACAAATTCTTCATAACAGTGCTGAAGCAAAACTCTAAACTAGGCACAGTCTTTGATCTCTTGTCCCCTGTCTACTGTTATTGAAAAACAAAAAAGACTTTTCTACCATGCTTGCCCATATCAATTTTCATTAACTTGCTCTTTGTTAGCTTTGTTATTTTTTTTGAAGAGCACACAATACTGTGTACGTGCAAGAGTCCCCAAGTGAGCTTCTCTGCACATATCGAATTACTGAAAAATAGTAGACGCTGCTCAAGAAATAGAAATGAAATACCAGCAACATTATCTTTTCCCCACATGATTGCACTTTACAAGAGCAGTCAGCTTCAATAGTGCCGTGAGTGGGAGTTTCGGCCTTCCACACAGCGCTTCTAATATTGCGGCAAAGCTTAGAGTATTTCGCAGCTACCTTAGAGCTACTGCTAATCTCGGGGAGACATTTAAGGGGGGAAGCTGCACTTGAAAAGTGACTTTTTTATTTATGGATAGATCTGAACCAAATTTTCATAGTTTGTGTAGTACTTTGATGTGCAGATTCCAAAAATGTAATTACTTTTGTGATAGGGCTAGTAGTTCCCAATATACTGTGCTATCATTGCATAAGCTGGGTCCTTTGTTTGGAGCAAAATTAGCGTCTAATCAGAAAACCCAAAAATGATGGTTACAGTATCGAAACAATGTAGAATGTTCAAGGGTAGCAAGATGCTATAAATCAATTTACTAGGCGAATTTTAACAAGAGTTAGAGGTCATCAATGTTTACAGAAAAAAAAAAGCCATTGTCACATACTATACATGTGACCCATTTAAAAAATTTTGTGAAATGTATATTGCCCTGAAAATAGCCATATTGCTTCCTGCATGCATTTATCTTTCTGGCAAAAAATAGTTATGCTGATAGCTCACATAGAACAGAAGCTGTTTATCCTCAATTGTGACAAATGTGTCAAAATTGCTGTTTTGAGAAAACAAGGAAAAATGTTGCAAAACATTTTTATTGGAAAAATACCTCTAAAAGCTTAAGAAAATGCACCAGGGGCATAATTTGGATGCATCCCATCCTTATTCCTCCTCCTTATTCTGCCTCGCGCACTTCACTAGTACCGATCACATCAGCGTCTACCCTAACATGGCCGTAGTCGACATCGCGCACGCTGTTAGGGAGGCGTGTGTCTATGCCCTCTTCTCCGTTCCCGATAGCATCGGCGCGGTCATATTCTACAGAGCGTATGCTATCCGGGGAACTCGTCTCGTGCACTCCTCTGTTGACGATAACATCAGTACTCGTGCAGGCAGCGTCTATGCCGCGCACGCACGAGGAATCGTCTACAGCCACGTCGACGTTATCAGACGATGTCGGAGCTTGCTCCCGCGATGCAGTAGCAGCACCATTGGGCTTTCTACCCCTGCCTTTCTTCCGTGAACGGCCAAAATGATGCTTCGACCGTAAGTTTTTCGCACCGCCGGGCATAGCGAACCACACCAAAATATTCTAGCACACTGACCGCACCAACACGTTAGCGATAAAACACGATCGCAAGAACGATACCTTTTCAAAATGGCGTCTGACACTGCCACCAAGTTTTCCTGGACAATCGAGAAACGCCATTTTGGTCACGTGCGTCAGGCAACCAATGAAGTCGTGCACAGCGCGTGGTTTTGCTTTGCCTTTTTATTGCTTCCGCCGGGGCACATGGTTGCTTACTGAAAACAAGAGAAAAGCTGGAAACGCGACCTTTCAAACAAGACCAAAATGGCGCTGGTGGAGCGCGTAGTTCGCGTGGTGTCGGCGGTTGAAGTAAGGCTAGTTTAGACTTGAATTTAAAGGTCCACTTGCGCGTAGTTGCTCTTTTTATCTCTTATAACTGTGGAAATAAATAGAATTTCGAAGCCAAAATTTGCTGATAGATGCAGAAGGGCCTCGGGAACGCGAAAATGATGAGAGAGAAAATGCGATATTTTGGCAGATTTTCGACCTTTAAGTGCCGCGTCTCCCCTTAACCATGTAATTACGCTACAGTGTAAACACTAAGAACAAGAAGGCGAAGGAAGACCGCACAGGTAGCACACATCTTGATGCCTTCCTTTGTCCATGTGTTTGTTGCACTTTAATTGCAGTGTAGATGAATTGAGCAAGCTGCCCCTTGAAGACTTTAGAATAACATTGGGTGGCACGAAAAAAAAAAAAGAATGGGTTGAAAGAAGAGCACACATACACCAGTGATGACAACTAAAGGAAAGTCTCCACAGTTAGCTGGACATGAATTTCTGATGATTCAAACTAAATCCTGGGGTCCCTTCATCCCCCTCACCTGGAAGTCAAAGGTCTCGTCGCAGTTGAATACCAGCACAAAACGGCCCAACTGATGTCCAAGGGCCTTCACCGATTCTGTCTTTCCGGTACCAGCCGGTCCTGTGAAGAAGAGACAACAGAAATTACGGGCTGTAAGAATGAGTAGGCCGATTTAACGTGGGTTCAGTCAACAAGTGGAAAATAGACACATGAACCTTGAGGACAATGGACATAGAAACTGAACAATGTAAAAAAAGACTGCACACAAACTAACATGCAAACACAGATTATAGCTGGGCAAGTTGGAACAGACTCTTTGTGTACAATTCATAGTGCCCAAAAGTTCTGTGCTAAATTAGTTGCAGTAGAAACAAGCACATTATATTGTCTTGCAACCCACCCCTGCTTATGACCTGCACCCCAAACTAGAACCTTGAAAAGAACTTTAGATTCCCTCATATTTCCTTGAAGCCAATGTGTCTCTGAATTGTGTGAAGCATTGCCATACAGCTGCCTTGAACACAGAAATTCGCATATAACCCAAAATCGAATTTTACCCCTAAGTTATCTTTATTTTATACATAAGTTACATGCGAGAAAGTACAGTATCTATCTTACCGAAGGGCGATCCTCCGAGACGTGCCTCCAGGGCCTGCGTCATGGTCAGGTAGCAGCGGTCTGTGAGGGGTGTCTGCACCAGTTTGTCTTGGACGCCCAAGTACTCGAAGCCATAGCTGAACCGAGCGTTGGCCATGTGAATCGACAGCTGGCGCAGCACCTCGGGCTGTCGCGGGTCAAAGTAGAAGCGCATCTGGCTCAGCCACTGGAAGTCCCGAGGACCCTTGACCCCACTCTTCAGCAGAGAGCGAGTCACGTCACGCTTGTGCACAAACTCCGTGATCTGTAGTGTGGAGGAGAGTGGGAAAAAAAAAATTGGAGGACGCTTGAGCTTCGCCATCAAGTTTCTTCTGCGACAGCATAGGAGGGCCTTATGCTTGTTTTCTTCTGAACTGCTAACCTGCCTCGGTTCTTGGTGCATGCCTATATGATGCCGTAAGAAAACAAATGAATGTGCGAGTGACGTTGGATGCTTCAAAGTACCATTGAATGCCTATTACAACAGTCACAGTACGTAAGTTCCCACTATGCCATAATTATTTTATTTTTTTTTTGCAAATCAGTGAACCCATTACACTTCCACAGGGCAGCATGTGAGCCTAAGCAGCTGTTCACTTTGTTGATGGCTCTTCTATTGATGATTAGACATGCCTGAGCCCTTTTCACTGGCTGGGTCCACCCACTCGGTAAGTTCACACCTTTTGATGCCTGGCACAATTCTATGCTTTTGTCATGCAATATGTGATGCATGAAAAAAATTCCCTCCACTACAGCACCATGTGCATTGTTTATTCTTAGTAGCTCTTTCGCCTTCACGTTGAATATTGATCCACAATCTGAGATTTGGTTGTGACGCTGGCCAGCCGCTTGGCCAGCGTCACCACCAAATCTCAGATTGTCACTCTAAGGGATTGATTGATTGATATGTCGGGCTTAACGTCCCAAAACCATCATATGATATGACAACACCATAGTGGAGGGCTCTGGAAATTTAGACCACCTGGGGTTCTTTAACGTGCACCCAAATCTGAGTACACGGGCCTACAACATTTCCGCCTCCATCGGAAATGCAGCCGGGATTCGATCCCGCGACCTGCGGGTCAGCAGCCGAGTACTTTAGCCACTAGACCACCGTGGCGGGCAATTGTCATTCTAAGGGAGAAGGACGGAAATAGTTGCTTGGAATTTTATAGTAGATGCAAGTTTAATCAGTGCTGACTACTCCACGTGTATACCCCAACAGCAGCCAGCACGATGAAGAGCCACCACATTTGAAATAAATGCCATTGCCAATATGATGTCCCTTGGCAATAAATGACGAGAGTTGACATCCCCTTTTATGGAGCTTCATTCTTCATTGTTATGCATTGCTACAAATGAGCTGATGCCCAGACACTACCGACGCAGAAGCTTTGCGGCAGCACTCACCAGGTGCTCGAGCTTCTTGCGCCGGAGGGGTGGCTGCTCCTGGAGCACAGAGTCGGCTAGCACATTAAGCGTCTGCTCCACGGACTGCAGCACTGCCTCCAGGGGCTGGCTGCTGGCATCCGGACCGGCCTTTTCCATCGTCTGCAGGGCCGCCTCTACGTCCTCCGACCAGGAGATCTGGGCTGCTAGCACCACAATCTGGCTCTGTGTGGAAGAGCAACATTTAAAGGTGAGCACAGCGAAAGTTAAATACAAGAAGCTGGTTCTTTCAGTGGAGACGCTTAGTCCCTGCTATGCCATGCAAATCAAAACAGTGCTGTATAACCTCTCTAACATATTTTTCGTCGGATCGCAGGAACAGAAAAATGCAGTAGCCAGAGAATGCAGACTGTGAACATGCAGTGAAAAAGGAAAACAGTACTGCTCAATAATGAGACTAATTAGACACCATTCCGCTTTAGACACCATTCCGCATCAATTTCGGGCCTAAAGAAGCCCTAATAAAGCTAGCATTCCTTTCATGCCTCAGCCAGAATGATACCCTCTTGGAGCAATTGGATGGCCTGGTTACAAAGATTGCTAATTCCAAAAGCATGTCACTAGAAAGGTTGCAAATGCCAGCAGCACACCACTGAAGCCCGCTTCTAAAAAGATTGCTAATGTCAGAAGCTTGTCACCGAAAAGATTTATAATGGTGGAAGCACGTTATCAAAAAGTATGGAAATGTTGAAAGCATGTAACAGTAGCGAGATTTATTTTTAGTGATGGTTTTATGGAACCCAGCTTCTATAACTCACCTGGTACCGGTCGGTCCAGGCCATGTACTCCTGCTGGTTAATGGTGCCCTGCTTAAAGGGTGCACTCTCGGCCACGGCTGAGGCCAGCCGCTTGGCCAGCGTCACACGCATCTCCTTCTCCACCAGGGTGAGCCACTCGTTGATCTTCGGGTTCTCCGCAATGGACACTGGTGTGCTGAACACCATCTGTACACAAAAGAAAAGTTCAATTTGGGTACGCCCTATGAAAGAGTGACAAGTACGACCACAACTGCCCGATGATTCTGACCTCGTCCTATCCCACACTGCAGTTCGAAACGCAAATCAGAAGATTCATCGTCAAAGCTGGTGAGATTAGCACACATGGAACCAAGCTCAGCGAGAAAATAAAATGCGAGGCTAACCTGCAAACCCTGCAGAGCATCTGACCCTTACTATTCCACATGTACCAACTTGCATTTCAAAAAATAACAATGAGGAGCGATTGAAGAAGAATAAAAGCAGAGTACTATGACAAATCCCACACCTAAATGGTAGTTACAGATCCATTACATAAACAATACGAAAAGCAGTTCAAATTAAAAGGCAGGTAGATCAAGAACATATAAATAGTAAATACACAAGACAAACACTTCTTACAAGTTGAAGTTATAAAATCACCATAGAGGATAGGTTACACATGTGAACACCGACAAAGCATCCACAGTACCCAGAAAAAATAGATGTTTTAGGAATTAGTTAACCTCTGCCACGAAATCAGCCTGCTACACTCGAGCCTCATTGCAACAAAGTTGCAGCTTACACGAAAATAAGTTTGTTATACCCAAATATTCGTTATAAAGGTATATTCTTAACGGTGTCTATTGCAAAACTATTCTTCATTTACTTCGTTATAACTAATATTTCATTACATCCAGGTTTTTGATATCTAGGTTTGAGCGCAGCCAGATTTGAAAACACATCTATACCAAATGTTAGCTAGGGCACGCTTCTTTTTCCATAGTGCTGAAGTTATCACCAGCTTCAGCAAAGGTACGACTTTAGGTACTGGAGCAAGGACACACCTCTTCGCCTTCCTTAGAGGACAGCCCGGTGACCAGGGTGTTCTCCTCGTTGAGGACAATGGAGGCCACACCAGCAAACATCTTCTTGAAGTGCTTCTGCAGCCGCGGGATGTTCTTGCTGTTACCGATGATCTCCAGCAAGTCCTCGTCACCGACAAAGTAGAACCTGCCCGTATAGAGCAGGGTCAGGATTAGCATAGGACTGTCAGCTTCTCTCCAATAATTATGGCCGAGAGACCACATGATCAACAGAAGAGTCACTGCTGCGTTAATATGGACAACTGATCCATGAATCAATCAATCAATCGAAAATCAGACAGTCAATCATTATGCCACTCAATTCATCAATCATTTAGTTTTTACTACTGTATATTAGGTTACCTACATCTTAAACAGATGAGGGTCTCAGTGTAGAAGAAAACTCTCGTGCCAACACTGTCAGCAAGTCTAAATTACTGTATTTACTCGCGTAATAAACCCACTCGCATAATACCCCCCCCCCCCCCTTGATGCTTGAAAAAAGAAAAAAAAAACTTTTTTAATGTATCTGTTCATTTTATTTCGGTAAATACCCAGTGCCGTTAACGTTCGAAACAATGTTAAATCAAGCCATTATATCACAAAATAACAACGCAATGAAAGCCAAAGATAGTTTAGCAACCATGCTAAACACAAGCAGCGCGAGCGCGGACATCAAAATTTGAAAGTCGCGCCTTTTTATTTTATTTATTTAACAATACTGTCAATCCCGTCAGGGATTTTTACAGGAGTGGGTTGGAAAGTGTCAACAAACATTCTATATTCACATACTTATACAGTTGTATGGGTACAAAAAAATCATGGTATAAAATGATAACAATTATGGACCTACGTTATTAACGAGGCACATGTCTCAGTCACATGTGCACACACTAAAAAAAAAAAAGAAAGAAAAAGGTAAGCACACAACATACAAAGTTGGCACCGACTTCCACCTTTTTAAACCACAAATGTACTGGCAGGGAGGACAATAATCAGTACAATCCTGATAGCGTCGCTATCATGTAGCTGATAGAACGGCTTGGCCAGCAAGTTCGTAAAATTTGTTGACAGTGGGCTGCACAACCACCGTCTCGGGTAAAGCATTCCACTCTCGCGCTGCCCACGGGAAAAACAAAGAACTAGAAGTATTGTTGGTGCATAAATATTTTTGCAGTGTAAGGTGATGCTTGTGACGGGTTTCTCGAGAAGTGTTGAAAGAAATGTAGGTGTTCGAATCTACTTTAAGTTTGTTGTGTAGGACATAAATTTGAGTCGGTACATAAATTTGAGTCGGGATAGCATCGCACGGCTGGCTAGTGTGTGAAGGCCATTATCTGTCAGCATTTGCGTAGGCGAGTCGGTGCGCCTATATCTGTTACAGATAAAACGCGCGGCTTTGCGCTGAATGGCCTCAATAGTGGCTATGTGTTTTTGGGTAGACGGGAACCATGCCACCGTATAATCGTCGCATAGGCCAAGAGCTTGGCTTATCTTGTCGAGTATCGCAAGGCCCACTTTAAAAACATTAGCTTCCGCATCGCTTTGCCAGTCACGTGATCTACATGCGCCGACCATCCGAGATCTGACGATATGACGACGCCCAAGTACTTGTACTGAGTGACTGTTTTAAGGATGATGCTATCATAGCCATACGGGAAAGTAAGTTTGGATTTCTTTTTTGTTACTGTCATTGCAACTGTTTTATTGAAGTTGATGACGATTTGCCAACTTTCACACCATTGTGCTAACAAGGCGAAATCATTGTTCAAACTTATTTGATCTTGCTGGCTTTGTATTTCTTTATACAGGACGCAGTCATCTGCAAATAACCTAATTTTAGATTGAACCCTACAAGTTATGTCGTTTATAAACAAAAGAAACAGAATAGAAGCCAAAACTGAACCCTGAGGTACTCCAGAAAGCACCGGCATAACTTCAGAAGTGCTGGCGCCTAACTGGACAAATTGGCGGCGGTCAGTTAAATAGCACTTAATCCAGCGGAAGATTGGTCCATCCCCTAGAATATGTCTGAGTTTTTGAAGAAGCTTGGCATGGCAGACACGGTCAAATGCCTATGAAAAGTCTAGTAGAATTATGTCTATTTGTGTCTGATCGTTTATTCCTTTAGCGAGATCATGCAGGATTTCTACAATTTGGGTAACGGTAGAGAGACCAGCCCTGAAGCCATGTTGATGGGGATGGAGAACATTGTTTTCCTCAACAAACTGGGTAATAGATTTTAGTATAATATGCTCTAAAATTTTGCAGCAAGTACATGTGAGAGACACAGGCCTATAATTAGACGGAGAAGTATGATTACCAGATTTGTAGACAGGCACTATTTTTGCCATTTTCCATTCGGCTGGCAGGCATTGTTCTGAAACTGACTTCTAGTAAAGAAGACATAAGTATTTGCTTACGGGTTCGGCGTAGCGTTTCAGGAAGCAGTTCGGGATTCTGTCTGGGCCGGTGGACTTCTTATCGTCTAACTTCAATAGGAGTGAAAGCACGCCTGCTTCGGTTATGACTGGTGCACTTAGCGTTTCGTTTCTCTCTATATTTTCTGGCCTGTAGGCCATCTGCCGAATACAGGAGCCTTGTATGCAGCAGATGGCGCTTTGCCTTGTATGGCCAAGCGCCATCGGCGGAATGCAGGAGAAACCTTTTTGCTGATAGTGCCACACAAGCACAGCGGCACAAAAACAAAGCGTGTGGCATCTAAAATTGTGCTTGCACTGAATTACTGAACTCGCCGCGTGCTCGCCACCGCGAACCTATGCAAAGCGCAAGCGCACCCCCTGCGCCGACGACGCGTTGTGCACCCGCAACATCTACCACGTTTGTGCGCTGCCATCCAACGCTGTGTTTTTGTTGTTGGGTTTGTCATTGTGAACTTAGTTGGGACACCTGCTGCGCAGGGTGCGTTCGGACGGCATGCTAGCCACACGGCTGGTTACTAACAGCATGCGCTGGAGCATTGGAAACGAGAGACTAAACGACACTTTGGCGTTGATCCATGCACTTTCGTTATAGGACGAAACAGTATGAGTTTCGGGCTACAAAAAATAATTTTTCATGCAATTCAAGGTTCAAAAAAAGCAAGGTAGTCCCCCGAAACTATCACTGTTATAACTACCGTGACTTGTTTCTCCCGCGCAATGAACGCTCCCTCTAAATTGGCATCAACTTTTCGAAAAAAAAAAAGGTGGGTTCATTACAAGAGTAAATATGGTATTAAATTCATCAAAGCGTTCAGTAATATTATAAAACAAGGAATGGAAATCAACCTTACATAGATAACAGTTTAAGGGGAGACGCGGGTCTTAGAACGGTCAAAAATGATTTAAAAAATCTAATTTTTGCAAAGCTTACTTTTGGTGCATTTGTACTTTTGAGCACCTGCTCTCAAACAGCTAACGCTGAATTCGGTCACGAAATACGGTAAAATCGGCCTTCAATCGAACTTCCTGCGCATGCCATTACCGTTGCGGCGGAACGAGCGCCACCATCTTGGGCTTGATTTGAAACTGTTTTCTTTGTGCACATTTTGTGCCATCTCAAAATGGCGTTGTTCAAGCAGAATGGCTGCCGTGGCGGGTTTTCTGAAGGTCGTTTTCAGGTTGCCGATTAACCCTCAAGCGGGGCGCTTTTCAAGCACGCCTTTCAGAGTCTCCCATTGGCTGGGGTGACCGACACGTCATCTCTTTTTTTCTTTGTGTTGCATTTGCCGCCGTGGCTGTCCGTTTGTGTGCGTCTGCTCTTGCAATCATGCGTGTTTCTCGACGCACCATGTTTCCACTTTGTACCTGTACTTTTTCACCGCGATCGAGATGCCTGAAGACTCTCGTCTGAAACGACAAACGCAACGAGCTTTCGGAAGCCGTAAATACGGCCTTGGAACATGATTGATTGATATGTGGGGTTTAACGTCCCAAAACCACTATGTGATTATGAGAGACGCTGTAGTGGAGGGCTCCGGAAATTTAGACCACCTGGGGTTCTTTAACGTGCACCCAAATCTGAGCACACGGGCCTACAACATTTCCACCTCCATCGGAAATGCAGCTGCCGCAGCCGGGATTCGAACCCGCGCCCTGCGGGTCAGCAGCCGAGTACCTTAGCCACTAGACCACCGCGGCGGGGCACGGCCTTGGAACAAGAAGGCGCCGGCCACAAGTGCCCTTTGGCAGCTAGTTGCGGTCGCAGCCAGATTCGTTGGATCCGCCGGAAACTTTAACGACGCTGTCTGCTAACGGCGTCGTGAGACCAAGTTCAAGGAGCAATACACTTCGGATTGATGCTGCATACTACTCAACGGCGGAGCAGGCCCATAGAGTTGAGAAATCGGCGCAAACGAAGACCGTTTTGTCGGAAAAGCCGGCTACCCAAAAGTTGGACCTCCTTGGAGTCAGCGCTTATAGCCTTCACCATCCGATTTTCGGCTGTGCCTACACAACCAACAAGCTTGGAGTTCACGCGAGCACTGATAACACTGTCATCGAAGAACAGTGACAGCATGACGTGTAGGTGAAATTGAGGCAGACATCTTTGCGGCCAAGCGGAATGCCGTGTAAAAAAAAAAGGAGACTTTTTTTGGCCCAAGTGTTGACTACTGAGATAGAACGGCCACATAATTTTTTTTTTGATAAACGGCTCTTTTCAGAGCCACCTAAACATTGCATCTACAAGATTACAACAAGGATTTTGTATTACAGCTGTGACCCTCTGCGACAGCAAAAAATACCCATAAAAAAGGGGCATTTTCGCGGGCATTAATTTTCCTGGACGAATGCCTGATTTTACGAATATTTTCATGGTCCCTTGAGGGTCCGGAACACAGCAACTTATTACCCAGGGCAGCATGCTGCCTAACAGCTAGTCATTTAAGCCTCATACCCCCCAGCTTTTCCAGAACCACTCAACAGCTCGTCATGGTGGGGTTCCGATAATGTTTCCCACATTGAAAAAATTTTTTAGAAATGATTCCAAGGTAGGAATAAGGCACACATTGTTTTGTTTTGCAGGGGAATAGATAGGGAACATGTGTATAAAATTTGTGGTAAAAGTTCCTCAGAGCAAACTTTGCAGTGCATATAGAAACTTCAAATATGATTTTCTCAGCTTCACATTTTTTGCCAACCTGACCAGCCTTACAAAACTTTTTATCATATTTTTGTGAAGAAATTTTTTTCAAATTTTATACCGTTGATTTTAAGAAACAAGACTTTGAAGCTATGCTAATTTTTGTGGCTAAAAGGGACATATGAAAGTGTTATGAATGATAATGTGAGCTAATTAAATTTCAATATTGCAGAGGATCAATGCAAACGAGAATTTTCATATGATGATGTATCTCAGTGACAATATAAATAGCATAGCTCCACATGGCAGGTCTCTGGCTACAGCTGCATCCTAAACAAAACCTATAACTATTGATGGAAAGTGCCTTAACGACCCATAAGAAATTACACAATTAGAGTTCACTTTTACTATCACAATTTGATAACTAGTTGGTATACATTAAATCTAATTATATTTTTGAAGAGAGGAGGAAAAAATACATATACACAGCCTAATTTCATTACAGTATCTCCAATAATAAAAAATATATTTCAAGACCAGCATCTCCCCTTAATGAACATCCTTGCTGACACCGATCAAAACTAATTAGCTATTCTCTACAGAAGAAGGGGCATGCTTACACACGCTTGCACTAGATATGCAGAGATATGCATTTACTTAGAACTAAGCCTGCCTTCACCATACAATACCTGAGTGACATTACCACGGCTTAATGACAACATGCAGATTGCGATTCCTATGTCAGCGGTACAGGATTATGTGCTCCCACCAGTATATAGTTGCCAATGAAAGACACTGAAATCATGATATAACGAACATGAATATAACAAATTATTTGTTATAACAAAGTAAATTAGGAATAGTCTTGCAGTAGATATAGTGTTAAGAATATACCTTTATAACGAATTTTCAGATATAACAAAGTTATATTGCTGCAAGATACAACTGCAAATGAGGTTTGAGGTGTACATTATTCACCTAAAACAAATGTGCAGCCCAGAAATTCGAGTAGTTTCCTTGAAGCAGCTCAAGCTTGTGATTTGTATAGCTATACTAATTACATATCAGTGTACACAGTGATTAGCAATATGTAAAGTGTACGGGGATTATAGACTCATTTCTCACATTTTCACTCTTTTTGTCACTGCTCTGCATAAAGAAAGGGGGCAATAGTCACATAGACTCAGTTGGCAACAATGCTGAAGGAAAATGAAAAACAAACGTTACAAGACGAAAACAATTCAGCCATATTTTGTCCACTTTTTGTATTGCCTGTTGCCAGTGCCATCAATGTTCACAAAAACAGTGAAAAATTGATGCACCAAATAAGTTAAATTTTCATGCACCAGGTACAGTTAAACCTTGATATAACGAATTTGATGAAGTCTTGGAAAAATTCGTTATAAAGAGGATTTCGTTATATGCAGGTTTGGTACGAAAATTCGGAAAATACATGCGCAAATTAAACAAGAGAGGTACTGAAGGAGAGCTAACCCAAAACACTTATTTTACAGAAAAAAAAACTACGTTAGTACTGCGATAACAATCACATGGATACATTCGGCATTTTTTTTTTGTCGTCGCCATGTTCCGTAACAAGTCCAAATGGATAAGATGCCCCCGTGCATTGTAACTTTCACGAGGAGGTAAAAGTGCGGGAGCGCTGCTGAAGCAGAGATCAAATCAGTACAGCCCATTCCTATCACCTGAAATGTGCATAAGATGACATCTCCGTGTGTTAGAACTGCCGTCGAATGCTCAAACAGAGTAAACCACCTGTCTTGAACAGCATGAAACAATGCAGGGAGGGGGATCGCTTGAGTAGCAATAATGAACTTTGATTTTAAGGGTGGTCCGCGATCACTGGGGTGCTTGCTATCTAAGACTACAGCATTGCCGTTTCAACGTGAAGGGACTGTGTGAAAAGAGCACTTATTCCTGGAGAGGCCGTATTTGCTCACACCAGCATTTTCTAGGAGTTTCGCGATATCTTAAAGAGTTGGCAGCAGCCTTACTTCATATACCATTACAATTTCCTGCTATCGCGTTCATTCGCATTGCATTCAACTGCGCCGTCATGTTGCCAGAACTAATGCAGCTAATCGCGAAAGCTATCAGCCTGCAAACACGGCAGCGTGGTGCAAGACAGAAGCACGTGACGAGTTGACCTCCGGAAAATCGTCACCGTGGTCTCAAAGAGTCTCCATCAACGCCTCATCCGACATCCCCACGGTGACGACGACACAGTTGTCCGAAAGTAAAAAAAGTCACAGTTGCGCCGCAAGGGCGAAGCAATTAATGAATTCAATAGCAACAACTTTGAATGTAACGCTAAGAACGGCAAGCAGATCGAAACGTGCAACGCGCTGCTCACGCACAAATGACAAATGAAAACAATTCACAGGACGAGTGCAAAATAGCAACGTTTACTGCTAAACACTTAACGCGCTGTTTAAACAAAAACGAGGCACGAAACGTAATCACAGGTATAGATATGAGTGCAAACTAACAAGTGCCGCAGTTGTTACTTCACTGTATTTGAAAAGCGCACTTTTTTCGCAATGACGCCTGTCCAGCGAGCGAAGTATTCTTTGTGCGCCTGGCAACTTAACGCAATCATTTCGGTCTAGTCGAAGGCGCTATATTTCCCATCGAAGGATAAGCGCGTGCACACAGGCATCTAATCTGCCCCTCCCCTCTATTTGCTGGGCAAAGTACGCGTGGGAGATAAGCGCGCATTGGCGCATCATGACGAGCTAGGTGCCGAGCGCGGGCGGCTTTTTTTTTTTTTTTTGAGTTTTCATATTGGATACATACACATACGATGAATGACACCTGCAGCGGCGACGGAAATAAACCAGCCGAGACTCTCCGCTCAAATGCTATGGTAATAAAAAAAAGCAAAGCTGAACGTCGTCAGGGGCCTCACCATGCACGCGCAGTGAAACTATGCACGTGCGCACGGCGTCAAAAACGAAGAGCAAACGACACAGACAAAGACATGGATACCGCGAAAAACTATTCGGTAAAGTGTCCTCCATATGCAGCGTGACCCCACATATGCGACGCTAACTAAAGCGCGGCAGTGCCAACGCGCAAAAGTAGCTTTCTTTCTTTTTTATATTTGTTTCGAGTGGGTGGGAGGGGACACACTCGTGCCTGCGCCCGCAGCGGCGAGAACGGCAGCAACGCCAGCTCGTGGGGTGCAGGCCCACTCGCCTCGCACTCACCCGTGCGCAATAACGAGCGCTTGCTCTCGCCTGGTGCGCCGTGCGCTATCCGCGCCGCTTCGCGCATTGTTGGCGGCTGGGCAGCCGCGAACGATGCATGCTCGTAACAAAATGCGGAACAAAATTCCTGGATTGTCTGTGGAGAAAATTCGTTATATCAAGGTTGTCTCTTGCTGTTACTTTGTTACATAGAGGTCGCAAATACATGTGCTTCTATGGAGCAACGGCAGGAAATAGAAAAACTTTGTTATATCGAGGAATTCGTTATAAGCAGGTTTAACTGTATCGTCTAATGTACCGATCATTCTAAAAGATCGGGTGTGCAAACAGGGACACAAGGAGGATGTCAATATCCTATAATAAATAACCATATATGGCGTTTTACACTCCACAACCCTCCCATAATTATGAGAGACATTGTAGTGGAGGACTCTGGAAATTTTGATCATCTGCTGTTCGTTAACATGCACCGACATCACAGAATACAAAGGCCATCGAAATGCGGCCGCTGCGGCCAGAATCGAAAAAGCGACCAGCGGGTAAGCAAGCAGCCGAGCAGCGCAACTACTACGCCACCGCGACGGACAAGTCAATATCCCACAAGCGTTGTTTGTGGAGTTCGGACTTCCTTCGTGTGCTCATTCTTGCATGCCCCATTTTAAAATGAATACTTACCAACTAGCTCAGCTAAATTACACCCTAACCTAATTAAATGTTAGTTGCAGCTTAGAAGAAAATAAGTTGGTTATATTAAAAAATCACTATAAGGGTTATTCTTAACACTGTATCTACTGCAAGACTTTTTCATTTGCTTCGTTATAACCGATAATTAGTTCCGAGTTTGTTATTTATGAGTTGTGGGATCTCGTAATTGAGAGCGCCACGCTTTTGGAATGAACAGACAGCAGAAGTGGTTGCAACAAACCAAACACCACAGATTTAACTACCTTTAGGACGACGGTGTTGTGAGTCGAATTAATATAAATTGTGATTCACACGCTACAACCTTATACAATATTACACAAGACTCAACATAACAAACACCAGAATACACACAAGGCGGCTTCACTAATGCTTGACTTGCCCCAAAGGCCCTCCGCAGACAACCCGTGGTGCCATACTGCGCGAGCCCACGTGAGAGACAACTGTTCACACCAATCGCCACCCGCCAAAAAGACCCGCTGATCTCTCCCGTGCAGTCCCCAAGGCTTGCCGCCAGGCGTCACTATCGACACCACCATTCTAACCATGATGATGATGGTGGTGGTGGTAAATGCTCGCGAGAACGCCTGTTACAGCTCGATAGTTGTGACCTCTGAATGCGGCCTATGTGTGAGACATGTGCGCATGGAGGCGGAAGCAACTTTACAAAGTGTGCTAGCATCCCCACTGAGTTTGTTAGATCGAGGTTTGAGTGAATTCTAAAGCGTTGTTGCTTTCGCATTAGTGATGAAACAGCAATTATATTCCTTTTTCGTACCTGGGGAATGATGAACGCTCCCGTTCCAGGTACTCTCCGAGAGCCTTCTGAATCTTGCCCAGCAGGTCGGCAAGCCGCTCAAGTGAGCGCTGAACGCCCTGGATGTTGAGTACGTCCAACACTAGGGGGCTCTTGCTCACCTTCTTCATAAGGGTCAGAAACTCTGAGCTGATGCTGCAAGGCAGATGGGAGAGCGAAAAAAGGTTCACACAGCAATCCATTATTAACAGAAGACATCCTGCCAGCAGTGGCCTACCCATTGTTTAATAGTGCATCCGTCAGATAAGTGCAAAAACTCAGTAATGTAAATATTGCGACGATAATTACTAGGTTTGTGTTATAGTGAATTTTAGGTTTGAAGTAAATTCAAAGCGAATAGCAGTTTTATTCAAACATCTTCAAACAAATTCGAATGGTATATATATCGTACATTTTGACGAGAAAAGGGTACAATTGTCATGACCAAACTAACTTGCACAATATTTTAAGAAAAATTGAAACAAGGCTTGTGCAAATACCATTTTTTTATACTTCAAGGGAAGTGAAAATCTCGTATTAGAGATTAGAGCTTCAGTAGAATGCAAGTGATACCTTCTAAATATTTAACATTTTAGAATTTGCTGTACTTGGAGCATATAAGTCAGTATAACTGGCTTATAGACTTTAAAAAATGAATTGATGTCAGCGTATATCTTCATTTGTTCTTAAAGCGTGGCGGCTTTGCGAATTTCCTTTGAGTACGTGCTTTCACGGCTTAGCATTACTTTACTGCAGTGAAACCACCTTTACAAGAAGTTGCATGTGAACTAATATACGTTTGCATAGGTTGTTAAGAGTGTGCTGGCGTTCCTTTTGCAGAGACACTGATAGCGTCCGTTCGGGACACTGGGCGCGTCCTTCACAGACACCGGAGGCGTCCGACAGAGACGCTGAACGCGTCTCAACAGCGGTAATGCAGCCTCCTCTACGAGGGTCTCGGTGCCTATAAAAAGGACAGCGCATCTAGCGTCGGATGCTTCCTCGTCCACGTTCTGTACATACATTGTAAATATAACCGTTTTGTTTCCTTCTGGCTGCCTTTAGCCTCGCCATTGCCTGGATGCTCCCTGTTCGGTGTTGGCTCTCGCGACACGCTACACAAGAAGACCCGTTGGAGCCTCTCTCTCGTAACAACTGGTGGCAGCGGCGGGATGGTAGTGGACCGTGCAACTTGCGCCAGCTGAAACGTTGACAACAGAACGGAACTCGCAACTGCAGCAACGTGAGTGTGTGGGGATCTGAGGCGCGCCTGCAACCAATTCGCGGGCATTCCGCCGCACAGCCACACCCTTTTGCTTTCCCTGCTCTGATAACGACGCGTGGCGATAGATGGCGCCACGTGCGGGTACGGCACGCGGTACGTGCGCGCCGAGGGAGCGCTCTTTTCTCCGTGGTCGGCGCCAGGTAAGCACGTGTCTTCCTTCGTCCACGTCCCCTTTGGGAATCGCCGGACTGTAGCCTGCCTGGGGTGGCCTTGGGCACCTCGGCAGGCGTGTTTACTTGAGTGCTAGCTTCGGTAGCGTACGCTAAGCCCACAGCGGTGCCTAGTGCTTGAAGTAGTCGTACCGCAACAAGCCGCACTTGCCGTAGGCCTACGCGTACGAGGTTTGCCCTAACACTCGCGACCAGGCCCATTGGCCATCGTGAGAGTGCGCAGCATAGCCGCGAGGGACCTTTTCCCGACCGGCGTGTCAAAGCTCGCCATTGCCAGCTGCGACGTGCTCGCGGTTTTCCCCTTATTGTGAACGTCCGCGTGCGGGTGCCTTTGCTACCCGCACGTCCCGGGAGCGGACGTTGTACTGTTGTGCGGGGTGCCGCCAGAGGCAATAAAGTGTTGTGTATTTTTGCATTAGAACACTGTCTATTTGCCGCGCCGCGCTAAACGCCTTATCAGTTGAGCGCGCGCGGAGCGGTGCGCTACACGCGAGTAAACGGAGTAGCGGCCCTGTGGCTCGCTAAGCGTGAACCCGCGGTGATCGTCCGCTGCATTTAGTAGCGGGGTCACCATACTGGCGCCCAACGCGATATCAAAGGCTCATTAAGCCTTTGATTAGTCTTAGCAGAGTCAGCCCGCCTTTGCGAATAAGACTCGCCGCGTTTACCCGCATTATGTCTGCTCCGCGTGAGTTCTGTCCGCTGACGCTTTTAGCAGATACCGCATTGCTCGAGAACAGGGCCAGTGCCCCCCTTGAGCATCACAATCACACACCCTCACTTGTCACAAGCCCCAGTCGGGATGACACGAGGCGCTACGTATCAGCTCCCACTGGAGAGGTAGTGTGTTTTGGGTCCGGGGCCATAGCCCAACCCGAACAGTGCACAAGGGCAAATCGGACTACTACTGCTCCCTTTGGAATGCATGGCAGTTCCATGTCACAGCGCTCCGAAACGGCTCTCAGTGGAGCTTCCGGGGCGCAGATCGGCACCGCGGCCTCAGCCGTTGCCGAATTTTGCCCGCTGGCTGCTACACAACCTAGCAGCCAAGCTTATTTCGAGCACGCACCTGCACCACTAGCCGCAAGCGGCCTAGCATTTTCACGTGAAGCTGCCCCAAGAGTCGGCTGTGAAAAACAGGCGCTCCCCAAAGTCGTGACGGCCGGTATGCATTTTGAAACCGCGCCGCTTATCGAGCTCGGAGACAGTTCCCCATCGCTCGCCCGCGCCGCTAATGCACCGACAGCTTCCTTTGAAGCGGGCGCACAGACGCTGCTGCAAAATGCCGCCCAAATGATTCAAACACTCACGGGGGCAGTCCAAACGCTTTCGGCCGTTCCAAAACGCCCTCATCCCGCTGTCATGTTGGCCGTTCCGACCTACAGCGGGTATGGTGATCTGCAAAGTGCAAGAGATTACTTGGACTCCCTCACACGTTATCAGAGAACCATGGGTCTAGACGACCAGGAAGTGCTCGGACGCGTCGTCCCGGCTGCACTGACTGACACGGCGGCCAGGTGGCATCGGCTTTCCGGCCACCGAGCAGCTACCCTCGATGAGTTCCGCGCGGCCTTAATGCGCGAATTCTTACCCGCTGACTACGAGAGTAGGATGCGGCGCGAGCTCGAGCTCCGCACACAAGCTCCTGATGAGTCGCTTCAGGAGTACGTACACGCGATGAAAGACCTTTTTTCTATCGCTGAGCCCAGAGCCTCGAACGAGGAGCGCGTCGAACGGGTGATTAGGCAGGCACACAAGACTTTCTCGGCGTACCTGCGCGGCAGTCGCTTCCGTGATTTGGAGGAATTGGCCGTCGAGGCAAAGCGCATCTAAGGAGACATTCTCGCCGCGCGTTCCTATCACCCGCCACCGCCAGCCAGCGAGGCCCTCGAACTGCGCTGCGCGTGGGGAGAGGCCATGACCCTTCCTCAGCGGCAACAGCCCGCCGGAGCTGCCTTTGCGGCTACCGCTACAGGTGGGCGCGCGTGGGAGATAAGCGATCGAGCTTTAGATCCCTACACGTACGGGAGGCGTGCAGCCGGTGCTGCATCGCAACTTAACGCGCGCGAGCAGGGACGAAATCCGACCCAGCGCATCACCAGTGGCAACGGTCGTCAGAGCGGTTCCTTTGATCACGCGGCGAACCGACCCCTGCAGCTCGAAGCTGCTCCGTCGCGGGAAAGGGACCGCGATGGGGTGCGCTGCTTCCGCTGCCGTCAACGAGGGCACATAGCGAGGGAGTGCTCCGCGTTTGTGCCTCCTGTGAGGCAGGGAAACGGGAGCGCGGGCCGTTCGTGAAGGCACGAGCGGCCGAACCCTTGCTTCTCCCCTCTGCGTATCGGGCAAGCAGTCTTTCTGGTGCGCACGCGCCGTTTATTTCGGTCACCATTGTCGGTCGCGAATTCTCGGCGTTGCTGGACACGGGCGCAAGCGCTTTGTTGTTTGGCGAACAGGTGTTGTCCCACTTGCAGAAGCGCTCGGTGCGCTTGCGGGACAGCCGAACGACATTCACCCTCGCGAAAGGCGTGGCCCAGTCGGCGGGCGCCGCGAGGTTGACTGTCAGATGGGGAGGCCGAATGAGATGCGCGCGTTTTGTTCATCTTCCAGGGCTCAGTGTTCCTGTGATTCTCGGTCGGGACTTTCTCCGAAAAACCGGTATCGTAGTGGACATTGCGAATGGAGGCTATCGCGACGGACCTTTTTCCGAGCTAAAGCCGTTCATCAGCCCACCGGCGCTTTCTGTTGTCAGTGCAGTTGAAGCGTCGAAACCGTGTCACGTGCAAACTTCGGGGGCAGGCCCCTGCGCTATGCACTCGTCGGCTCACAATCCCCATCGGGATCGAGCGGCACGACACGAAGAGGCTCCGCATCCTTTGATCGCCTGTGCGACTCGAATGATACACAGAAGGCTCGTCTGTCGGCATTGTTACGCGAATACGATGAGCTCTTCACCGATCAACCCGGCTGTACCGAATTGGTGAGCCATTCGATCGAAACTGGCAACGCGCTTCCTTTGAAGTGCAACCCCAGGCCCGTCAGCCAGGCCAAAAGGCAGGTAATTGACGGCTTGCTGGACGAGATGCTTTCAGCTGGCATTGTTCGCCGTTCGTCCAGCGCCTGGGCGTCTCCAATTGTGTTGGTGCCTAAGAAAGATGGCAGTCATCGCCTGTGTGTAGACTACCGCCGTCTGAACGGAGTGACTCGTAAGGATGCCTATCCGCTCCCCACGATTAGCTCCATTGTAGGAAACCTCGGCACTGCGCGGTATTTTACCACATTAGATGCCTCCAAAGGTTACCTACAGGTCCGGATGGATGAGCGTGACCGGTGCAAGACCGCGTTCACGTCCCACAGAGGGTTATTTGAGTTCACTCGTATGCCCTTTGGTCTTTGCTATGCTCCTGCGACTTTTCAGAGACTCATGGACCGCATCCTCGGGGAACCAAAGTGGTCTTACTGCATGTGCTACCTCAACGACATCGTGATTTATTCACGAACCTTCGAAGCACATTTGGCCCACATTGCCGATGTGCTCGAGAGGGTGAGAGCCGCCGGGATGACGTTAAATCCCGCAAAGGCCCAACTAACGCAAACCCGAGTTCAGTTACTTGGCTTCACGCTGGGCGAAGGCTCCATTGAGCCAGATCGGGAGAAACTTCGAGCAATCCTCGATTTCCCCGCGCCCAAGGACGTACGCGGCCTGCGCCGTTTTCTCGAAATGGCCACTTTTTACCGGTCTTTCATTCCGTCCTGTGCCCGAGTGCAGGCGCCCTTGACCAAGCTCTTGGGTAAGTCAGCTGAGTGGCGATGGGGACCTGAGCAGCAAGAGGCGTTTTGCCTTCTGTCTAGCGCCATTGCAGAGACGGCGCAGCTCAAGCTCCCCGACCTGACCAAACGATTTGTTGTCCAGACTGACGCAAGCGATCTGGAATTAGGAGCAGTTCTCCTACAGGAATACGATGGTGTGTTGCAGCCGCTGGCCTTTGCCAGCCGCTCGTTGATACCCGCGGAAAGGAATTATTCCGTGACCGAGAGGGAGTGTCTCGCCATCGTGTTTGCACTGCGGAAGTTTGATGTCTACCTCGATGGGACAAAATTTGTGGTGCAAACAGATCACAGCGCGCTTAGCTGGCTGATGCGGCTCCGTGAGCCTGCAGGCAGGCTAGCGCGCTGGGCTCTCCTAATACAGCATTATGACTTTTCAGTGCAGTATCGGAAGGGGAGCAGTAACGTGGTAGCTGACGCGCTATCTCGTGCCCCAGTGTCTACCAGGAGCCTGGATCCCGGTGCGACAACCGCTAGCGGTTCCTTTGCGCAAGCGAGCGTAACGCTGTAACGAAATGTTTTTTAACAGCGATCCCGCATTAACGAATTTTCTACCACGGTGCGGGCCTTATTTTACCCTCCCGCCAAAGGTTAACTGTCGAAAATATGCTCGTATGGGTGTTATGCGCACTCAAAATTTGTAAACGCCTGCTTTTGCCGTGCTAGCGTAGGTTCCGCCATTTTTGTTTACTTAAGGGGGGATGCGGCTTTGGGATCGCAAAAAATGGCAAAAAAAATCTATTTTTTGATAATCAAGCTTTCAGTTTCTGGAACCCTTTTTCTATCCGATTCCAAAATATCTACACTGAAAACCGCGCAGAAGTGCTTCGGAAAATTCATTTCACCCACCTAGGTAGCAAAACTTTTTCTGGAAATCGCGAGAAAACAGCGATTTTCAAAAAATTATGGCTTCGCGATGGCGGGGCCGGGAGCCGGCTTCTTGAACTCATCAGAAAGAGCGTTTCTCCGTGTTTAACTTTCCCGCCTCAGCTGGCTCCTCCCTTTAAGGGGGGAGGTGGCTTTGAAAAAAAACTTTTTTATTTGTTGACCTACAGCAATGAAATTTGGCATGCATACTCATAAGTGTTTAGAATAGGGAAATATGCAGTTTCATCATGATAGCTTCAGTAGTTCTCAAGTTACATAATGCTACACGATCCAATTACATGGTCTGCTCGTGGAAAGCCTAGCGCTGCAACAAAACATGCCAGGAAGCTGCGAATGGCATTGATCTTTACTCAAAAGAAAGCTACAGGGTATGACACTCTCGGAATTTTTTAATAAGTTCTCTTTTTTTTTAGAGATCATAATGGTTGCCGACACACATTGTCAGAAACAATGGCACGGACAAATCATCGTCTAGAAAAATAACAGGGCCACAAAACAGAAATTGAAGATTGCTGTACCCACAAGCAGTGTTCAGGGATTCAGGGAAAAAAAACAGAATCAAAATCGGTCCGGTCATTCTCGTGCTACTCTTTCCACGAGCAATGCACAATGTCCAAAACACACTTGTGAGAAAAATCCTGTCGAAGTTTTCGACAGGCTTTTTTCAATGAACTTTTTTGTTTCTCGTTGGATATTGATGAATATTGGCACAGACACTAAGAATAACCTCACAGTGCTTCCATAAAAATTTTGAAGCGATACCACGAATACTTCACGAGAAACAAACTATTTATTCATTGAACCATGTGGAGGGGCTGAGCATAATGTCAAAAAAAAAAAACAGTATTGAGAAAGCTGCGTTTAAAGTTTCAACTTTTCTTTACGTCTCTAAGACACCTAAAAATTGTGATTTCAGGTTTGTCTTGTGATATTTGACTTCTTTTCATGATTTACTCTTTTTCATGAGTTACAAAGAACAAGTATGGATTTCAAACCAAGTTCTTTGTATGAAGGAGTGGTGTGATAGGTATGACAGAAAAGATTGTAATTGAATAAAACCATATACTGAAATTATTACACATACTTTTTTGTGCTGAAGTTGTAATTAGCGTAATTAAGTACTGGATTACAAATATTCACTGAACTTTTTTTTATTTGGAGAGAAGTTTATTGTATCAGAAAAATGGATCACACCATGATGGCCTATGCCTTCTTTCTAAATAACAAAGTTATGGGCAGAAGACTGGTGGCACGGGAATTTCTAGCAGTATAATTGATGACACGAAACGGGCATATAAAAATTCGTGCCCCTGATTCACACATGCTCTTTCGCCGCTCTAGCCGTGAAACGCATCATCTTACAGCCGGTCGCGGAAACTCTAATTTACAGCAATTCATTAGCCTCGGAACATTCATAGATGTTCGCGGCGATATCAAGCACGGCTCCAAGCACGTCTGAATCGCATCGCAAAAGCTTACTGACAGCACTCCATATGACCGTGGGGTGCGCGGCCGCGTGGACAGTGCAGCCGGCGCGTAATGCACTTGCGGGCGGCGTTCGATGACGATGCGCGAAATGTGTAACTACGAAGACAAAAAATCGGCACGCACTGCACTTGGCATCGCATTTTCGAATGACGACGCGCGAAACTGCTAGCCGCTGTTCCGAGCGATCCTTGGCAGTGAGGGGGGGGGGGGGGGGGGGGGGTGTGACGAGCTTGACTGTGTTGTCCGCTGCCGATGCGTAAAATGCCCGTACAATATTCAGAGGAGCTAGCGAGTGATGTGGTACATTCCTTGCGAAGAAGCACGTCACCAAGAGTGCGCTTGCGCGTCGTTCCTGCCTGCAGTCTCGCTGTCAGCGGAGTTAGGCCTAAAGCCGACTTCGATGACCCGCCGCACTCGTAGACCGCCGCGCGCCCGCTCGTAGTAATCTGATCGTGCATCCGGTGCGGCCACTCGTAGTAATCAGATCGTGCCGCCGCTTACAGCTTCATTGCTTGCGAAGAAGCACGTCGCCACGAATGCGCTAGCGCGTCGTTCCTGCCCGCAGTCGGCGGAGTTAGGGCTAAAGACGACTCCAATGACGCGCGCTCGTAGTAACCTGATCGCGCATCCGCTTACTGCTCGTAACTAAAGCGTAGTTATATCTTAAGTGATTATCAAGCCGTGAACACGTCACGAAGTGGCGATTTTCGAGAGCCATGTCCTCGCGACGCACAAGCAGCAGGCGACAATCTCCAGGAGCGAGCATCGGGCCAATGGCGAGGCGAGCTGAGGCAACATGGCGGCCACGGCCAATCAAGGGCCTCAAAACGACCTTCAAACATTTGCTTTTTGCTCGCTTGTTGTTAAAGGGAAGAGCCAGCTGAGGCGGGTTAAACACGGAGAAATGCTCTTTCCGATGAGCCCAAGAAGCCGGCTCCCGGCCCAAGCATCGTGAAGCTATAATTTTTTGAAAAACGCCGTTTTCTCGCCATTTCCAGAAAAATTTTTGCTACCTAGGTGGGTGAAACAAATTTTCTGAAGCACTTCTGCGCGGTTTTCAGTGTAGATATTTTGGAACCAGATAGAAAAAGGGTTCCAGAAACGGAAAACTTGAGTTTCAAAAAATCGATTTTTTTGCCATTTTTCGCTATCCCAAAGCCGCGTCCCCCCTTAAAAACAAGCACACAAAAAGCAAATGTTTGAAGGTCATTTCAAGGCTCATGAATGGCTGTGGTCGCCATGTTGCCTCAGCTCGCCTCACCATTGGCCCGATGCTCGCTTCGAGAGCTCGTCGTCTGCTGCTTGTGCGTCGCGAGGTTCACGGCTCGATGATCACTTAAGATAAAATTACGCTTTAGTTATGAGCAGTAGGCAGATGCGCGATCAGGTTACTACGAGCGCGGCGTATCATCGGAGTCGTCTTTAGCCCTCACTCCGCCGACAACGAGACTGCGGGCAGGAACGACGCGCTAGCACACTCGTGGCGACGTGCTTCGTCTCAAGCAACGAAGCTGTAAGCGGCGGCACAGTCAGATTACTACGAGCGACCGCACCGTATGCACGATCAGGTTGCTACGAGCGGGCGCGCAGTCTACGAGCGCGGCGCGTCATCAGAGTCGGCTTTAGCCCTAAGTTTGCTGACAGCGAAACTGCGGGCAGAAACGACGCGCTAGCGCATCCAAAACAACCCGCAGGCAGGAACAACACGCTAGCGCATCCAAAACAACCCGCGGGTTGTTTTGGATGCGCTGGACACCTTTCGCTCCTTCTTAGGCGCACATGACGATGACGTAGCAATGAACCACTTTTTCCAGTGCGAAGGAAGAGCTTTGAAGTTGTTGCATGGCAAGGGTCAGCAAAGTAAGTTGACCGACTTCTGGCAATAAATTTTCGTTCTGCTGGCCATATCACTGTTTTTATGTCTCATACTCGTAACAATGAAATTCTCGAGAAAACGAAATTTTTCGGTTTCCCCGGCGATTTCATTATTGCGGGTTTCGACTGTACTTCAGTTTGTTACAATCTACAATTTGGTATATTCATCTTCGTTAATGCAAGATTCGACTGCTTGCACGAGCCTAGCCAACATGCAATTTCATCAGCAAAAGCACCACACCAGTCTGCCTGCATTGGGCTCTCAAGGCATAGTCCTGATTAGGCATTGCAATTAAATGGTCTTGCCAGCATACCTCGTGAAGCGAGAGGTCTCCATGGGCAGCAGCGTCTGGATGTCGGCGCTGCCCGAGAAGATGCCCTCGAGGTAGACCCAGCGTCGCTGGACGTCGATCCACACGTCGAATAGGGCATTGATGCGGTTCAGCTTTTCCTCCCAGGCAAGAGCATCTTCCTCAAACTCCTGCAATGTCAATTAAACGTAGATGCTTCAACATACAAATGAGAAATAAGTCAGAGGCGTTGCCAACATTTTAGAAAGAGACCAGCATACCTTAAGGGGGGACACGGGTCTTGAAAGCGAAAAAATAGCGAAAAAAAACGATTTTTCAATGTTGTTGTTGTTGCATTCAGGACATCTTCCTGCACGTTCTCGCAAAACTCTAGGCCTGTAAACAGTATAGTTTTCCCGGACGATCATATTTACTACGCGAACTTTCTAGTTTCGCTCGCGGTAAACGCCATAAAACGATCAGTTTCGCGCCGCCGCCGATTTGCAACCGTGCCACGGAGCGCAGCCATCTTGGCCTCCTTTGAAACTGCATCCTTCGCCCTTTTTTTTTTCCGCCAAACGCGAGTTTTCAGTGATACGCTGTAACTGAATCATCAAACAAAAAAGAAAACGAAACCTAGCTATCTCATTGGCCCACAGCCGCCACGTGACAAAAGTGCGCCTCCTCATTGGTCCGTGGTTGTTTCCGGCTGCTTGCAGCGAAAACGAACTGCCGTCATTTTGAAAGAGACCATTGTCGTCTGTCGTCGTGCGCCATGCCTAACGGTTATCGGAAATTCCGCACCGTGCACAAGTTCGGCAAATCGCGACGGAAGCGTGTTGCGAAGCGAAGAAATGCATCGCTGCCTTCGACGGAGCCCGCTGTGCACCTTGGACCGGCATCAGATAACACGACAACGGCGGAACGCGAGCCGGCGACTGACGCGCACGCCCTGGACTTCGCCCCGACGGTTGCGGCAGCGGCCGTGCAGGACACCGGAGCTGCGCGGCCTGAGCGCACAAGATTGGACTCGACTTTTTTAACAAGTGCAGATTGTGCTTTGCGCGAGCAACAAACGCAGCAGAGACTTTCCCAGCTAGCGTCAGTATCGGCGACGGAAAGGAAAATGAAGTGCGTCGCGAGTGATGACCTGGACCTTGTAAATAACCTGTTCGAGGTTGGTAGTTGCCGTGTGTGCCGTGGTGATCTAACTATTGAGAGGGACACGCGTGAGTACGGCATCGCCGTGAAACTGACAGTGTCGTGCAGCAATTGCGGTGAACTGCGATCGCAGTGGAGCTCGCGGCGAGTTGCTGGCTCGGCGACGTGCAATCCCTTCGAAATAAATATTCTCGCTGCACGGGCGGTGCAAAGCACGGGGAATGGGCAGACTGCCCTAAATGACATTTTTTCTACCATTGGAGTTTCTCACAGAGGTCTTCACAATAAGACCTACCAGCATTATTTGAAGACCAAGCTGAACCCAGCTACGGCAAAAGCATGCTCTGAGAACTTGGCAAAGTGTGCTGCCGAAGTGAAACAGCTGTACAGTGACCTGAATTTTGGAAATCCGGGTAACATTGCTGTTTGTTTTGATGGCTCATGGCACACACGTGGACACTCTTCTCACATTGGTGTGGCCACCGTGATTGAGCTATTTACAGGATATGTGCTAGATTACGTGGTTCTCTCCAATTTCTGCCTCGGCTGTGAGTGTGGGCCGCAGCCAGATAGCCCAGATTATGCTGCATGGAAGGCACAGCACTTATGCCAAAAAAACATAAGCTGCAAGGCAGGCCAAATGGAAGTTGAGGCAGCAAAGATTCTGTTTCAACGTTCACTCTCTCTGCATGGCCTCAGGTATACAACCATGCTCTGTGATGGTGATAGCCGCTCATTCATTGCCATTGATGAAGCCAAAGTTTATGGCTTTATTCCTGTGGTAAAAGAAGAGTGCACCAACCACATTCAGAAGCGAATGGGCACAGCGCTTCGCACCCTTGTGCAAAAGCACAAGTCAGGTGATGCGCAGCGCATTAGTGGTAAAGGACGGCTGACCGCAGACCTGATCACCAAGATCTCCAGCTATTATGGATGGGCTATCAAGTCTTTTGCTGGAGACTTAGATAAAATGCACAACGCAGTGTGGGCCACATTCTATCACATTACGTCGACAGATGAGAAGCCCAATCATAACTTCTGTCCGGATGGTCCTGACTCATGGTGTAAATATAACTCGGCCATGACAAAAAAACGAACCACCACCAAAAAGCAGGTACAACTTGCCAGAAGCGGTCAGCAGTGCACTGCGGCCCATTTTTGAGCGTCTGGCTGACAAGAAGTTGCTGCAGCGGTGCCTGAGAGGACAAACTCAGAACGCTAATGAGGCACTGCATTCAGTCATTTGGAGCCTCGCGCCCAAAGACAAAAATGCCTCACTATATGCAGTCGAGGCAGCAGTTGGAGAGGCTGTGATGAGGTTCAACCTTGGCACTCACAATGCCAGCTCAAGCATATTGCGAGAGCTCCAAGTAGAGCAAACCGCCAAGGGTAGCCGAAGGGCTAATGAAAAGGACTCCCAACGCACTATCAATGCAGAAAGGAAGAGAGGGTCATCAGCAGCCTTTCAGGCAGCTGCAAAGCGGAGGCAAAGAGGAAAACCCCACCCAGATTATTCTCCAGGAGCCTTCTGAGCCACTGGCTGTTGTAATTTCGCCCATCCAGGAGAATAAAAGGCTTTTTTCACATGTCTATTAGTTTTTCCCACTTTTCTCAAAACACTTTTATTGGCCGTCTCCAATTTTCTGGGTGGCTGTTGTTACCCTTCTAATCATCCAATTTTAATGGGGTTTTTTTTGTCTTATAGCTAGACTTCCAAAGAGTGCAATATGCCTATAATACAATGTTTCTTCACCCTGAAACATTTTGAAATTTTGGGCAAACAACAGACAAAGAATTCATGTCTCAATAAAAATTTTTGAACTTTTATAACTTGGGATAAAATAAATGTAGAAACACGAAATTATGCTTCTTGCACTCATTGAGCATTCAGGAATATATAAATATAATTTTTAGCTTGCTTATTGTAAAATATTTTTTGCCAGTCATCCCAGAAGTGTAAAACAGAAAAAGTTGTATAAATTTTTTTTTTCGTGAGATACAGAAAAACTAGTTGCATATTTGAAATCAGCACATTAAATTACATATTACCTGCAAGTTTCATTACTCTAGTAGCAGTAGCAATAAATGTTTTGCCCAAGGCCCATGTCCCCCCTTAAGCTCTAAAGAAACAGAGGGAATACAGAAAAGGCAGGGACGTTAACGAGACTACAGTGAAACTTCGATTATACATCTTCCGGTTTCAGGACGGCCTGCATTTTACGACGAATCGGTTTGGTCCCGGCAAAATCCCCATAGAAACAATGTATAAAAACCTTGGTTATACGACGCAGTTTTACACCGACCCCTTATCTTACGACTTTCAGATTCTGTCGAAAAGAAAACACCTTTACTCAAACCACATGTCGACCAAATATTTGCGAGTGCAAAATATGAACTTGCTGCGGAGGACTACAGGAAAAGCAGTCATTTTCTTCGAATAAAAAATATATTGTTCTGGAAGTTCATGGACTTCTACATACGCCTCAATCACGTGCATACGTATCCGGGGTCGTTACCTAGTCAAGCTCTATCCACATAGATTAGGTTCAGCTGACCAAAAAGCTCATATTTTCACACTTTCGGTCCATGAAAACTTTTCCTGGTCAACATATGGCTCATTTCCTGCCTCTGTCACACTCGCAGTTACTGGTGTGCGCACGCACAAGGGCACGACGCCGCTGCTTTCGCCGTGCAAAATTACTTTCACTTGACGTCAACGTTAATAACACCAGCAGGACACCAATAGTCGCACTTCACAAGGCAACAAATTGCTACACGCACAGCTCAGTTCCGCACGAACACATCGTAAGTAAACTTATTCTTCGTCGCCATTATGCAATAGTGATGACACTGCATCCGACTCTTCTGACTCTTCTGGTTTCGGTTTCGTTTTCACGCTTCAGGCATTTTTCGGACTTTATCGATAAAAAGATGCGCGTTGGATTTGATTGCATTTAAGGCCACGAATAAAGATTCGCTCCGACCTCCTTCAACTCATTATTGCTGCCATTTGCTACTACCGGCAACAATAACTTCATCTACCCTCACTGCAGAGGCAGAAAGGTCGTGCCATGAGCTGATTCAGGCAGTTTGTACCCGTCTTTCGAGCAAGGTTAAGTGTTGCGGTCTATAATCTTAGCTTTTCGATTATATGATGCCCAGGTTATACAACGGTTTTGCGTGGTCCCCTAAAAGTTGTATAATCGGGGTTCGACTGTATGTGCAGTTTGATACCCTACACAAGTAGACGGGAATAAGGAAGTGGAAGAGAGAGAAAGAAGACATGGATGTAGGCAAGCCACAACACACATGTACAGTTGGATGCCTACAGTCTATCACAAAATTCTGTTGCCTCCAAAAACTGCAAGAGGGCTCGTGTGACTTTCTGGGTTGATGAGATGCAAGTCGAAGCTCCAAAAATTTTTTCTCGTGTAATAGCCATCTCTTCTACCTTTCAAAGAGTCTCTTCTACCTCCCACACGAAATACTATGTTTTATGCATGAACATAAAATGCTACAAGAAAAAGTTATTGGCAGCGCTTTACATTGTAAACGCTAACGCATATTTGCTGCTAGAAGTAACCAAGCCCCGAAGTTTAAAGGGTAGCCTTTCTCATTAAAAACTTGACTAGACGTTGACAACGAATGCAAAGACACTGTTCAATAATCGAACACTGAGGGGAAATACACTCGCTGAAGACTTGCCTTGTAGTAGGGTGAGAGCTTCATGGCGGCAACCGAGTTGATGTGCTCCTTGACCTTGTTGAAGAGGTCGTCCCAGCCGCGGATGAGCCTGCACTTGTTCTGGTAGTTGACCAGGTCCAGCTCATAGTTCTGCCAGGCTTCACGCACCTGTGAGAGTGGTGCAGCAAATATGCCTTTAGTTTAATTACACCCTCACAGATAAAACTACCAGCAAAAGTGTAAAAGGATTTTCTATGTGTCGCAGTCAGAAGTTACCAAACCTAAAAAAATTGAGTGCCACAAAAAAAAGTTTACAAAAATGTAAAAAAATAGAATATCATTTTTCGTTTACTTCAAGGATACCAAGACCTTCAGATAAAATGCAGGCGGGAAGAAATGATGCTGGCCCAGATAAAATTCAGAGAGCTTGACAGAGTTGAAACAAAACTTTTAAAAGCCTTATAATTATAGCTGAGCCTTAAATGTTCCGTGTATCGTTGTACTTATTTCAGGTATAGATAAAATCTGAAGAAGGTGTTCAGTAAAAGTGTCAGGTGGTACACCACCCTTTCAGGGTGTCTCTACCGTAATTTACTTGCGTAATCCTCGCACTCACATGAATTCTCGCACACTTACAAATCGTCAACAAAAATACGAATTTCTTTTTAGCGAGTAACTATCACACTTCCCAAAATTGCTGCAGTAATCTGTGGACGATTTCATATTAAATGGCTATCAGCCCGAGGTTGCTGTCGTACGCTGCCCTTTTGCGGGCTCCCAATGAGTGACCAACGCTAAAGCTCTGCTCGCAATGCCCACAAGCTTTGCGTATGGTATTCAAATTCTCTGCTGTTTGCTTGCGGCTTTTGTGTCTCAAACAAATTTTGCCTTGTGTTGAACCTGTGATTTTATTGTTGAGGTAAGCCTTAATTAGTACTTCTGAAAGCTTGCAGTTGGTTGCTGGCGTGAGAATCCTAATTTGCGGTCACTTCGTTTTTTTTTTTTTAATTCTGTACATTCTCACAGAAAAATTTTTTACTACCATAATTCCAGCACCCCCCCCCCCCCCAAATTTTCATTGGTTTTCTGCCAAAAAAAAAAAAGAGCGAGGATTATGCAAGTAAATACGGTAGATATAAGAGATTCCAGCAAGACTTTAAACTGCATAAAAAAAGAAAGAACATAAACAGGAACACATGCACACAACAGTGTGCATGTGTGTTCCTGTTTATGTCCTGTTTATTTGCTCTAGAACCTTGCTGAAACCTTGAATCATCTAGCCCAACAACACACTTAGCTTCGCATCTCATAAATTAGTGAGCAGATGTCGATCGTCAGCGTGGTATCCATGAGCTGTCCAATCAGTGCCCTATAAAATGGACAGCCCACTTGATTTATTCTTGCAACACATCTCCTGCTTGGTGAGACCTCTTACTCTTTACAAAACAGATTCAGGTCCTTTTCTTACAGCTTTTGGTTTCACCAGACTGCAAATGGGATTGTGACCAGCATTTCCCACTTATAAATCTATACATGAAAGTGAGATAGGGGTATGTGTGTGCAGATGCACACACAGACACGCCAAGCCCATACCTGTTTGAGGAACTCCTCGAGGGCCATCTCTCCCTGTGCCACCAGGATGACGTCCTTGACGATAGCCTCGTTGCGCTGCAGGTCAATGTCCCACACAAGGCCCAGGGTCAGCTCAGAGAGGACCCAGTTGACCCGCAGCTGACGCTTCAGCTGCTTCCAGTGGCGCTCTTTTAGGGCGTCCGACTTAAGCTCCACAATGAGCAGGTTCACCTGCGACGGGTGGAGTACATGCGTCGAGCCTACGGCAGACAAGACTGCAACTATGAACAACAATGACTGCTAATCATATGACTGGTGGTGCCTCGCTGAAACTTAATGGTATGGTTCATCAGTATAGAGAGCATCAGTTTGTGACATCTCGAAGCTACTAGAGATGCGGTAGCTACCGTATTTACACGATTGTAAGACGACCCTTTTTTTTCAAATTTGACAATCCAATGTTGGGGGGTCGTCTTAGAATCGAAATCGAACCATGTATTGTCATCTCGAATAGTTTCCCGCTCAACCCAAAGCGCATAGTTTTCCGCGTGCTTATACAAAAGCTTTTCTTTTTTTAGCATCTACTGCGCGCATTACGAGTGCCTTTATGACGAGCGCACGGCTCTTGAGGGAGCACCGGTAATTGATGGAAGAGCCGCCGTAGGGGGGGTATTGGTAGTTGACGGAAGAGCTCATCTTTGTGATACAATTTTCTAAGCGGGCACGTCGCCGCGTGCTCCTGTCGCTTGTGTCCACGACCGGCTCTCTCGAGGATTTCGCTCGCAGAATTTCAAGCTGGACGGTTGTGCCCTCGCGATCTCCGGCATCAGCGTAGCTCCCGCCGACTGGTTCGCCCTCCGCGGTCTCCTGACGCCGTGCAGCTCTCGCATTGCGGCACCCCCGCCCTTGGACTGCTTCGACCGGATCGCCACTTTCCTATCTCCTTTTTTCTCTCGCTTGGCTGTCTTCTTCTCCGTCTATTTTCCTTCTATTCTTTTTATCCCTCCTTCCCCCCACCCCTATAAGGCACTGCGCTGTGTCGCCTGAAGGCAGACAGAAATTAGGTGCCTTTTTCCTCTTCTTTCTAACCACTACCACCACCTCTCGAGTCACTTCTGTCTGACATGAGTGCCGTGACATGAGGACGAAAGTTTGGAATCGGTGAATGTGTGGTGCGGAAGTGGAAATTTTCTCGTGCGACTCCAAGCGCCGTGGCTTTCGCGGGCTGAAGTCTGGCCGCTTTCCGGAACTAGAGGCGAAGCTTGCGGCCTACGTGACTGACCTACGCGATCGATCGTTGTTGGTCGCGTAGGTTTTTTTTTTTTTTTTTTTTTTTTTGAGATGCGATTTTGGGGGGGGGTCGTCTTACATTCGAGTCGTCTTACAATCGTGTAAATACGGTATATGGCCCTGCCAAGCTTACAAAATCACCTTGTGCAATGTCATCATGGAGGAACTAAACACTTCACCCTTCTTGCACCCAAGTGTTGGTTCCAGCAGTCCGCACTAGCACATGAGCTACCGCCCTATTGGGCTACTCTGAAAATGCTTTGACTTCCCAATTGAAGTGTTCTGTGTGTCATTCCAATGACTCGATAGATTCCTGTATGATTTTATGGAACAAACGTGCATTCCACATTAATTCCACAACAGTTACATGAATACTGTGGACAACACATTAAATTATTAGAATGCACATACAATGTTTAAAGTCCCGTGCAGAATGTGTCATTTGTAGAAGCTGAGTTGCAAGAGACTGAAGAGCAACATGGGAAAGCAACATCGTGGGACAAAAGAGAGAGGAGCATGCACACTAAGTTCCTAAATGGTGCTGGTCTTCCAACACGATAGATAAGTTTCTGTCAATAAAAAGTCCCCTACTAGATGGCAAACTGTCCACCAAAACCAAATCACAAGGTTACACATCTAAGGTTTGTACAAACCTTCGTGTATCCCATGAGCACCTTCTTGACGTACTCGTACGAGGCGTACTGCCGCAGGCGTGCCGGCAGTTCCTTGAGCTGGTTGAGCAGGCCATCCAGTTGTTGGCGCAGCTGAAGAGAAGACAGGACAATGCTCTTTCACAAAACACATTTCACGGATACACAGTAATATTTCATAAACTCGAACTCGCATATCTCGAAAAATCGGCTAAGTCGAAATTTTCTGCAGCACGGAACCTTCTCCGTTACGTCTCATGTATTTTTTCCCTTTATCTCGAAGTATTTCTGTATCGAATTGCAGATAGTATCTCGAAATCTTGAGTGGGAGTGGAACGAAAATTCTGCCACCTACCAGGTTATTACACAAGTTTCACGCGACGATGCTGCGCCTGAAATGCGTCAAAATTTTACTTTTTATTTTTTATTTAGCCACGCCTGCGGCTAAATAAGAAATAGTACTTTCTGCAAACGTGAAGTCTTAGCCTAGTGGCATATCAACTTTATCCACCAACCCTGTGGCACGTCGTGTGACTCCCAAGCAGCAGGCCTCGCTCTATGCCCCACGCTTGGCGCAGTCGAGTATTCGTGTCGTTTGTGCTAGTTATTTTTCTAAAGTGTGATTTCCGTTCAGTATATTTCTGCACAACGCACGCGGTACAAATTTAACGCTGACTTTGAGGAGCGGCGACTTAGCATGAGTGTGGCAAGCATGGCGTCACAAAAGCAGTGCAAGTCGCTAACGCTAGAAAGGAAGGTTGCCCTAATTAAGGAAGTGGAAAAAGGAAACCAAACAAAATCGACCATCGCGCAGGAGTTTGGCATCTCTTTGTCTACGCTTTCGACAGTGCAGAAGAACAAGCTGAAGGTGCTTGATGGATATCAGCAAAGCTTCTCCAGCCAGCGGAAGCGGATTTGAGGCTCGAAGTTTCCGGACATTGAAGCGGCGTTGATAGTGTGGCTGCGAAATGCCAGAGCAGCTAACCTTCCCGCCACCACAGCATTAATGATGGGGAAGGCAGACGAAATAAGGTGGAGTGCACCAGCGCGGAAGATCATCTGATGCGATGCGTGAAGCAGCTGGAGGACGCCTCCCTAGGCCCGGGCACGACCGCAAAGCAGACAAGCATTAGGGAGTTTTTCTCCGCTAAATAAAATGGCAGTGCTGCAAAATCCAGCTAGTTAATTAGTAACATTAAAAAGGGTTAGTAAGTAGTAGTGATTTTGCTAGAAAGCGCTCGATTTTTCCCGGCGATTTGCACAACTTCGCTTATCTTGAAAATCCGCTTATCTTAAAGCTTTCCTTGGTTTTTACAACTTCAAGTTAACGAGGTATTACTGTATTACTGGTTTCCAGTTCTAACAGACAAACAAAAAAAAGTAGAGAAATTAGAGCCACTCAGGTTATCACACCGCAAGAGTTCACAACCTTTGGCCCCTCTATCCCAAAGTTGAGTCAGTAGCACTTTTGAGGACGTGAAAGCTCACAGCTTATGCCGAGCACTCTCAACACCAAAAAAAAAAAAAAAAGATAGGAGTTGCAAGTGCTACCTTTCGTGCTTGCACCGACAGCCAGGGCTGCTCCTTCATTTGGTCAATCTGGTCCCAGATCTTGGCCAGCTCAGACCAGACACCCTTGAGGTCTTGCAGCTCTTCCAGGGCCACATGCAGCCGCTCGTCGCCAGGAGAGACGACACCTGGGGCATGAAAAAGAGAGGGGGCATGTGGGGAAGAGACGCAAGAACGGAAGTGGCATAGTACCATACAACTGCCGACGTTAGTATCACGTTTAATGAAAACACGCTCGGTTCACACAAGCCACTGGTGCAAAGCAGAAAAGACGTGTGTACATTATCGGACAATTTCAGCTAAGGATTAACAGTCTGCTACGCCAGCTGGCTGCTTAAGAAAAATATTAAGAAACTACTCTGCATTTAGATGGCCACGCTAAACTAGAAGAGTTTTTAAAGCCTAGTGGATGCAATATGGGCAAGTTATTTATGAGGCAGGGTCACGGGCTATTATAAGGACCGTGAATGAGTCAAGCATTTCAAGAGAGCAAGAGAAATCACTACGTGAGGATGCAATGAAGGAGAAAGGTACTTTGGCCTGGCACATGGTGATGCGAGTGGTG
This sequence comes from Rhipicephalus microplus, assembly GCF_013339725.1. Taxonomy (NCBI): domain Eukaryota; kingdom Metazoa; phylum Arthropoda; class Arachnida; order Ixodida; family Ixodidae; genus Rhipicephalus; species Rhipicephalus microplus. Next base: position 128,853,488 of record NC_051168.1, on the reverse strand, counting down.
TATAGAGAAGCTGGCTCCTTTAACACTCTAGCATCTTTCACTTCACAACTTCAGTGTGACATTCCCCATGCTCTACAGCGCTCCCTTGTAGGGTTGCAGGAACAACCGTCTTTCTCCCGTATTACAGAGTGTGGCAACGCCAGGGAGACTAATACAGGGGCAAGAAGCATATCTCACCAGGCTCCTGCAGTTCTAGGGCCTCCTTGGCCTTGACCAAGTTCTCGCGATCCTCCTTCAGTCTGCTGAACTTGGACTCAAAAATGGCCAGCTGGCTGGTGGCCTCTGAGGGCTTCAGCGACCCCTGGACAGGCTTGCTCTTCTCCCAGTCGGCCAGGAAGTCGGCCGTGCGGGCCTCGACCGCCCGGTCCTCGGCCACCACCTTCATCTGCAGACTGGCCACCTGGGAGGAGATGGCGGTATCCTTGCGGCGCATCATCTCAGTGAAGGCCGACCACTCGCCCTCCACGTTGTCCACGTGCAGCCACCAGTTGGGGAACTGGAAGCGCTGACGCTCCAGGATGCGCTGGCCTTCTTTGTACAACTGAAACAAACAAGAAGAGGGTTTAAATAAGGGTGGTGTGCAGCCTTTGCATAATCATGCCCCTCTGACCCCATTACAGTCTCCAACCTTGGGATCACCATTTGTACATTACAGTCAACCACAGATTTTTCGGGTGAGCTTGAAAATTTGAACAGTTTGGTGATATCACTGGAATCTTCATAGCTTCAATATATAAGAAAGCACGATACTTTGGAAGCTAAGGCCTTTTGGCATCCAACTGTTCCGTTATAGCTGTTATGGCCAAGGTTTGCTTGGTGCTGTAGATGTAAAATAATGGTGATCATGAACAGGCTCACGCTTAATGACCACCCAAGCATTCTGCACAGATTGTCAACAACAGAAGCTGAAATGTGCCCCCTAGTGCAGCTGTGACCAAGCCTCGCGTGACTTCTGTAAGCTGCGCCACCTTTTTGCACAAAAGATAGGTGCGAAACAGCATTATTTCAACCCCCCCCTCGCTTCCATGTCAACCATCTCACACGCTCGAACCTGTTCTTTCTACGAGTCGAACCGTTTGTAGCCACACAGGATTTCAAAACTCAGTTTGGCACAATGGCATGTCGTCGAAGCCACTTCTGGCGTGGCTGCGTTGATTTGAATACTTGAGCGAAGTGAAAATAGAGGAATTCATTTCATGGACTGTTTAATTTTTCGGGTCCCGAGAGAGTGCAAAAATACTTATGCCGATTGTATTTTCATCTCGTTTGTGTCATAAAAAAATAATAAATTGAATGCCAAATAATGAGCTAAGACGAACAGGACACACTGTCACAAACGACTCACCTCAACTTGCTGTTCCCATGACTTCATCTTGCGCTTGAGCGACTGCACGTAGGTGATGAAGGACACCGCATCTGAGGTGCTTGCCGTGTCTATGGACTGCTGCTCCAGCTCGCTCCGTGACTGCGGGACATTCAAGAGTAAGCATTATCAATGTTCAATAGCTTAAACAAGCTTCCCAAACATTCCAGCGTGGTCTGAACTGAGCATGGATATAACGTTTTTTTGTGGGTGACACACAAGCACGTCTAAATCACAGAATAAATGTACATGTTAGTATTATTCACCATGCAGGTATCTTCGAGTAGTGATCAGCCTTCAAACTGGTCAATCGCTGCTAGCTTTTCAAGTGTCTCTGTATTGATGAGGATCCCGCCATAGATACGTCCAACAGACATCTGCTAATCTAGTACACATAACGTAAAATAAATATGGGCGAGTTTTAGCTTGTTCGCAAGTTACAGTTCTCAGTAAGCTGGGGATGTAAACGTGACCAGCCCTGATGATGGCACAGAGTCACACCATAGAGACACAGAGGTGCTAAGTTGTTATGCGCAGCGCTGGTATGGATTTCCAGCAGTGGACTGTGGACTCATCAAATTTTTCTATGTATTTTTGAAGACGAATGCCTGTACAAGAGGAAAACACGTCTATGAAACATTGTGATAATAAGAATACGGTAGTTGTGAGATGTCAATGGCGAGCAGGTGTTTAACACTAACACTGCTGCATGTACCAAAACATTGGCAAGAGTGATTGAAACTCTAAATAGTCATGCTCGTAATCAGCATGTGTTACAGCAGAAAGTACAGGAAATACAGTCGAGCCCACATATAACGGCCCCACTTAAAACGAACTTTCGCTTAAAACGAACAATATCCGCGTGACCATGAAAATATACATTAATTCAATGGCACAAAATCGCACTTACAACGAACGTCTCCGAGCGCCGCTGATCGGTTACAGCGAACGGAGTCAGCGGTCTGCCGACTTCCCGGGAAACCCATTTCGACCACCGATCAGACATCGGCGAGGTGCCCATACATTCTTATTGTTAAACGCCGACCCTGCCTTCGCGGCCCCCTAGTTGCCGCTCTCCCCAACCCATGGAGGAAGGAAAGTTGTTTCCTTCCTCCATGCCCCGACTGCTTTCTGTTTGTTACGCACCCCTCCGTTCTTTGTCCCCCCACCTGCTACTCTGAGCACCCCGCATCACCAGACGAGGCCCGTATTTTCACACTACCACCGATCTTTCAAAGACCGGTCGGCCATCTCCCCTGTTTTTGATTGCTGGTACTGTCGTTGGCGTCGCCGGCCTGGAGTGACCAGACCATTTGTCAACATCGTCGGCCACCGACTGTATTTGATAGTCTGTGTCTAGTGCCTGCGCACACGCTACCCCACCGATACAGCGAACGGATGCAGTGTCACGCTCAGGTTCGTTATAAGCGGGCTCGATTGTATGAATTTTACGAATGTTTTTCGCAACTAGTTCCTATTCACAAGTTACCTTGACAGCATCTTTTACATCGGATGTCCCTCAGAAGCATAGACTACCAAGAAAGGCAAGCAAAGCTCACCTTGGAGACTGTGGTGTGGAACTGGGCCATGTCGTTGCCAAGGAGTGTGCCAAACTTCCCTAGCACTTCCTTGTGCCAAGAATCGTACTTTAGAGTGACCTTGGACTGTACCTGAATTGTCAAAAGCAGCAGCAGAGCGAGTCAGAAAACCCCAAAGAAACACTTAGGGGGTGTTTTCACGGCACTGTATTATGAATTCTTTTGGAAGTGCACTTCAAACAAACAGAACAAAAATGTTTACCGCAAGCATAGTTATGCTGGCTTAAAGGCAAATTTGCTCCATTTTTACAGTGCAGCAACTTTTGTAATCCAGTTATTGGTCGTCTCGTTGATCTAGTAAACAATACAGGACAGTCAAAGCGTTGCATGAATTAGCTTCAGACAACCGACGTTAGCAGCCTGGCCTTTAACTCGGCCCAGCACACTGAGCACCTGCTCTCATGTTATTTCATATCCGTAGCCTTCTAATCAAGCTTGCTTGAGGCTGACATTTTTTATCCTTAAAATTCAGGTAAGCTAAATGAAAAATTTCAAGCAGAGAAACAAAAAGCATGACTAACTGTAACAGTGCTTGACCTGTCGATACAAAGAAAAACAAGCTGAGAAATGCAATTTTAAAGAGGCCACAATCAAGAGACAGGCTGACGGACCTTGGCATAGTCGATAATGATGGGTCCAAACTTCTTGCGCACATCGCTTGTGTCAAAGGTGGTGCGTGATTTCCTGCGACAAAGAGCAAAACAAGCATTTGTTGATTCTTATCAGCATATGGAACACACATTCGAAACACACAAAGCTTCGCACGGAAATGGAATCAGAGAGAGAAAGAACTCAAATAGATTATGAGAGGGAGCCAATGTCCGCAGAGAAACTTGCATGCAAGCAAAACCTACAGCAGAGTGCACAGAAAGATCAAGATTACAGCTCCTGTTTGGAGGGGTTGTGACTGACCATAAGCCTCAAATTCTAAAGATAAGCAGCAAGAGGTAGCACAGCAGGAGAATGAAGGAACCAGATTTTCAATAACTAGCTTGTGGCAGGCAAAACGTCACTGAACTCAGGAGGGTGGCACTTTGCTTATGCAATGTCACCGTGCGGTGCATGCACTAGGCGTAGTATGTAAGTGCTCTATGGCAATGCTCTACAGCGATGTAAGAAAGGTCGCTCTTTGGCGATACGTGGGTATCTTTAAAAATATTTTCCAAGGGTTCCGATCGTCAATGTGGATGACGTGTGTGAAAGTACGGCATCTGTGTCTGCAATAGCTCTAGGCGATTCATTGAAGGGCTAGAACAAACAGGATAGCCGTGGCAGTCAACATGGCAAGCCGAAGCCAACAGACCCCATTCCACATTCACCATAGCTTTAATTAGAGCAACGCCTCATCTCCACATTGATACAGACATCAAAACTCATCAGTCGTCTCCCTGCCACATTTCTCTTGCAGTACACCTAATTGATAATTTCAAAGCCTGCTTGCAATGTTTCAAGAGCTTTAACTAAGCCTTGTTACGATTCCCCAGAGTGATCATGAAGCTAAAACAATTAGGTCAGGTCTCTAGTACTGCTTCAACGTCATCTTCGCAAGACCATCAAAACCTGAATCATAACTTGTCTAGAGCAGTTGAATGCGAGCCTCTGGACGCCTGTGCTATTAACAGCTGCTAACCTGCATTAGTTGCAAGCATCCGTTCGCACTTGCATTATAGCGTGAGGTCCCAGCATTCAGTACGAATGATACGATTACAGCTATGTCTCTGCAATTTTTTGCAAAAACGGTGCCTCAAGCAGCCAACTGGTCAATCTAGACAAGTGTGATTCAAACTGTATCCCAACTGTCCCCTCCCAACGCCGCTGCACCTCAAGTCTAACTGCAGTTATTTCATCGCAACAAAGTTGTGCGCTCATTTCAGCTTGCACTCACTTGATTTCGACAAGGGTCCTCATCCAGAGGCCAATGTCGTCGCCGAGCCGGTTGTACAGCATGTCCTGCTGCAGGTCCCACAGGGCCTGGTATCGCAGCCACTCACTCACATACACGTTCACCTGCTTGACGATGGCCTCGATGCTGCCATAGCACTTCTCCAGCACGTTGGTGCCGTCCATCATTGTGCGCAGCAGGCCCCGATATGTCGGAATAACCTGACGCTCCAGCCCGACCTTGGGAAAAGTTGCACCGCAGATGAGGCGGGAAGAGAAGTTATGAACGACATTCCATGCACGCTAAAGGTGCGATAAAAGTCTGGCCAGAATCGTAAGTCTATGCTGACAGCTTAGAAGAAAGCATCGAGCTAGTGTTCCGAGTAAAGGAACACGTTTGTATGATGTCTGTGACACGCTGCCACCTTGTGTTTATACGAAGTTAAGGTAAATAAATAGAACTTTGTTTGCTTAACATCCTTCATATATGAAAGAATGAGGAAGCTATGCACTAGTGATGCAAGGGCTGAGAAAACCGCGAAGCTAATCCCCTCCTCCTCCTTTCCCACCCCTTGCTATATTACACAAGACTACGCTATGATTTACCCTCGCTCCTCCTACTTACCTTTGCATTTCTCACTTATCCTAATTGAGCTTGACATAACTAAAATTAGAATCAGACAATGAATACTTAGGTCTAAATTAACTAGACAATTAAGCATAGTATCATCGGATTTACTATAATTAAATTTTATGTACAAGTAGCTCAATTAAGGGGGAGACGTAGCCATAGAAACTATTTTTGTTATTTATGAAGATAAAGTGATGAAGCTTGGCATACAGATGTAATTTGTTGTGCTCATATCATAACTGAAGTCTGTTTTGAGCTCTCTAACGTAGTTTCTGAGTAGAACACTAGCTAAACTTGTTGTCATGCCAAACTTAATTACTTATACATAAATATGTAAAGATTATTGCATAAGAATATTCGCAAGGACTCATTCTGTGCCATATAATATTGGTGTTTTTTTAATAATCAAGCAAAAAAAATTGTAGTCCTGGGCATACTACCAATTTTACAAAAAGCGAATTATAAAAAGTCTGTATGATGTGCGCACAAATATGAAGAACTTTACGGCACTCACTTATGTCTTACGATCTAAGTACACACAAAGGAATGGCTACAGTATCTCAAGGGGATCACTGACAGCAACTGCTCAGAAAATAAAAGCTGAAAGGAAATGAAGCTATTCCCAATTGGAGCTAGAAGATGCGAAAACAAAACTTGGAAGGGAGCTGGCTTTATTTTTTATTGAAGAAATGCAGCATTGTGCCCATCTTGAGCTCCCACCTATCCTCTTTACGACAATGCCAATATGGTGGCACTGTGCCAAAGGAAAGCTTCAAATTTGCATTTTCTAAAGCACAATTTTTTCATAGGTTTTGATGACAGCCAACTAGTAAAATGCTTTTTTTCTCAACTTCTACAGCTTATAATGGTCTAATATTTGACCATGTTTTAAAGCATGGTCTCAGGATTACAGAAAAAAATTAATAAAAAAAATTGACATTTTGCCCAAATTTACCATTCTCATTGCCATGCACCCCCCCCCCTAACTTAAGCTCATTTATTATTAGAACTAACAGTAGCCTAGCTATACTTATTTGACCTCACATCTAATTAGGCCTAGTCTTACCTTGATTTGACTAAATTACACTTGGCATGATTCAACTTGAACTATGCTTATTTTGCCCCAACCAGGAATCTCGTGCACTAGGTGCTAGCAGATGCCACATAACTTAGACTGCCATTCATAATGATAGTTCATGTTCGCATTGGACTAACTAGGCTGCAGCTTTCACAGCTCCACTGTTAAAACAGAGTGTAGCTTACATTAGGTGCTTAAAAAAGCCTACTTGGTGGCACACAACCGTACCAACAAGATTCAAGCACTCTGCTAAGCCACCACCACCTTCATAAGAGACGACACGCGAATCCATCAAGCGAGATGGTAGCGTTTGCAAACACAGACAAAGGCGAAAACAGAAGTTTGTATTGCCTTGCTCTCTAGTTTTGCTTGTGTGTTTATCGACCTCACCATCTCTTTTGATGAGTAAATGCACGAACATAGCAAAAGAAGCAACCAATGATCTTGCTCACTTGGTACCGGGTGCTCTGGATGCGTATCTGAGAGAGCACAATGTTCTGCCAGGCGAAGAGCTGCTGGAGCAGGCTGAAACGGGACTCCTCCAGGCTGGGGCTCAGGTACATGACCTGGTTGGTGATGCGCACCTCGTGCACCAGAGTGTGCACCTGGGGCTCCCCACCCAGTGGATGGTGTACCGTGGCTCCCCCTTCCTTGTCACCGGGCGTCGTGGCATCTGGATCAGTCTCGTTTGTCACACCTTCCTTCTTGCCCTCCAAGGCCAGCGTCCAGGCTTGGATGCCGGCTTCAAGACGGCCAGCCAGCTTGGCTTCCACCTGCACTCGTTAGAGGAAAACCCCAGTTTACCATGCCTCCTCTGTGAAGGTGGATGGGTTTCGAAAGCATGATTGGTACTTGCCACAGTTACTGCAATTGTAACGTTTCGGTTTCACCAAGACCATTGACACGAAAATTTTCTGCCTACCATGTGAATGATTCAGATGCTGTAGTTGTTCACAGCATCTGTCAGTGGGGAGGAGGAGCGGCTTCATTTAAAAGAAAGTTAATTTGCATCTTTTAAGAGCCAGTACCACAATGTGATTAAGAGGCATACGGTAGTTGCAACTCAACAGACTAATTTAGGACCCCTGGGGTTCTCAGAACATGCACCGAACACCAGTGTCATGCACATATCACAGTTGAGACCTACTGGTGTCTAGGTTTATAACCTAGACACCACGCTGGCCTGACGTTTATTACACTTCTTGGCTGTGATTGGCTCCTTTATGCAGCAGAGGGAAGCCAATGACTCTTTATAAGAGTCATTGGCTTCCCTCTGCTGCATAAAGGAGCCAATCACAGCCAAGAAGTGTAATAAACGTCAGGCATAATCATAATCAAAAGTGACCACTGACCCTGGTATAAGCATATAAGCAAAACACTTTCGCGCGCCCACTCCTCAGAATGCCAACACCACAGCCGTAAATCGAACTTGTACCTCTGTGGTGAGTGGCGAAATGTCCTAGCCAATAAACAATCAAAGATAGTAATTGACCCCTGGATCACCTTCCATTAATGTAGGCTTGCAGCAGTGCATCCTGCCACACTCACCTGCTCGTCGAGCTTGCTGACCCAGTGGTGCAAGTTGGAGTACTGGTGAAGGCTGAGGTCGTCGACGGCCTTCTGGATCTTGTTGAGGATCTCGGCAAATGTGGAGGCGCTGTAGGGGCACGTCTCGAGCGAGCGAACATCGATGTCAATCTGCTCTTCGATGGTTATCAGGTCATCCACCTGCGTGAGCCCATTTAAGCAATGAACGAAACGCCACAATTCCTTCTTTAATGACTTCTCATGATATCCAATGATGTGTAATACAGATGAACTCCTTTATGAGAGGCACTGATGTAAGAGACAAAAAGTGTGAGACATCTGTGCATCTACATAAAAGTAGCAGTTCATAAGAAAATGCATACGTAGTACCCCGCTTAATAAGAGACATATTATATAAAAGACAAGAATTGCTTTCGGGCACACATCTCTCATAAAGGGATTCAGTTGTACAAGCACAACATAAAAAAAAGCATGTATGTGCCTTGCAGGCTTGCATGCACAACACTTCTTCAATATGAATCTAAGTCAAAGTGAGTGTTAATCAGTACCAAACAATTTCAGAGAAAATTCAAATAGAAGCAAGAGTTGAGTACTAGTAAGGTGCGCGTAATGAGCGATACTATGGATTATTTTCCAAGATTGCTACGCAAAGTTACCGTATTTACTCGATTCTACCGCGCCCTCGATTGTAACGCGCACCCGATTTCCACCGCGAAAAAAAAAAGAAAACGTAAGACATCGATTGCAACGCGCACCCATTTTTTCTCGCTGGCCCGCACGATCATACCACTCGAAAAAACTACTCCTTTCGGGAGCGTCTTCCATTTAAATATGAGGTACGAGCGAAGCTTGTGCCCATCTGACGTGTAACAGAGCATTGCCGTCACTGTAGTTTTACCGTGGACCGATGTCAGCACGCGAACTTGCTTCGCCCCCTTCTTCTCGACGGTTGTGGTGCCAGGCATGTCGAAGTAAAGAGGCGTCTGATCGGCATTCCCGATTTGCCCAAGCAGGTAGTCGTTGTTGCGCCGCAAGTTTAGGACGAACCTCTGAAAACTGTGAAGCTTTTCATCGTACTCCTCCGCAAAACTTTTCGCATATGCATGTTCCCCTTCGGAGGGAAAAGCCTTTCCTCTTCATAAAGTTAGTTAGCCAGCACCTGCTCGCTTTAAACTGGCTCCGCATTAGACCTTTCTCTAAGACTAATTGCATAGCCCGCACTTGGAGCAGTTCTGCCGTCACGGGCCGCTGTGCTGCTCGCTGCTAAAGCACATACTCGCCGAGCAGCTCTTTAATTTGCGGAAACCGACCCTGCTGTGGTCCACTGAAGCCTTTGCGTAAAGCTTTGCTGTCGAAAATCTTCTGCTTTTGTTTCCGCCGGTCCCGCACGCACGTTTCGGGAACTCTGAACGACCGCGATGCGGCCCAATTTCCGTCCGTTTCTGCACACGCGATGACTTTTCTTTTAAAAGCGGCATCGTGGTGCACTCGAGTTTTTGGAGTCGGCCATTCCACGCCGTCGATGCTAATGCACTACTAGATGACGAACTCCTCAGCACACGTACGAAGTGCCGCACATGAGAAACACATAGGCAGAAATGGACGACGCGCCATGCCGACGCACGTAGGGGGCGGCCATTTTATATTTGCCGATGGCAATAGATTGGCCGTAATTTTTTTGTTCGTGCTCGATTCTAACGCGCATGCGATTTATGAACTCGCTTATCCGGAAAAGAGGTGCGCGTTAGATTCGAGTAATTACGGTAGTAAGAGGCCCATATTATGTGCTTTTATTATTTAAAAAAAATAGTTGGGGTCTATATGCCCACTGAATCATGAAGTGTGGCTTTGAAACAATGCGGGTTACGCTGAGTCTACAATTTCACGACGTGGGTCCACTATTGTTGCACCATTGCAATAGACAGATTGCAATGACACTGCTTGCAATTTTGCAACTGATACCAAGTTTCCGCAGGTAAAGGAACGAATATGCGCCCTATAAGTAGTACCGCACCAAAAACAAAAGGCTTCGTAAGGTTTCAAAGGCTGCAGCTGTGAGAAAAGCCTTGAACATGCAGCCTCGCGTGCCCCAAAACCGAGACATGCAATGCGTGGCGCTTACCATTTCAATTTCCACATGTTAAAATATTGATGTCCAAACAACCACATTACCAACGTAGTGAACTTCAAGTGAGGGGTATGGGGGCTAACGAAAGAGCACCCATCTCGAAAATTCGCCGACTATCTCAGACCCTCTCTATTATGCGAATTACACAAAAGCTTTGTTGAAACACAACTGAAATTTCACGCCTTGTATCGTACTGACTTTTCAATGATCGTGCAATATAACGACATGCACGATCACCACATTTCCAAACATTGCAATCAAATCACGAACCACCCCTTGAATGTTACATGTGCCAAATATAGCATCGTTATAATTACCAATTTGTATCCCTTCTCTTCAAGTGCAGCTGCCATAGAGTTTAGCTTATTCCCTACCAAAGCACAACTCTGATAGCTCGCAATTACTACCAAAGTGCAATTAATGCTGATTAAGCCTATTGTGGCAATCAGCACATTGTCGCAGGAAGTTTGTCCAAGACAACACAGAAGGTTGGGCGTCGAAAAAATTGCACTCAAGTACTGAATCAACAGCAGAGCATGTAGTACAACGTTTGCTTTCGCAGCCGGGAGACCAACGATAGCAAAATCCCACCAGGCTTATGCAAGTCCGCTCACTGGTAGCAAAGGCGAAAGCTTGGGCATAAAGCCTTAAAACTAACACTTACAAATGAGGCAACAAGCGGGGTAACGACCACGCTTCTACCGCCAGGAAGATCAAAGTGCATTCATGAGGGCCAGCTCACATGCTACGTGGAGTGCACACTGCCGATAAGCGGCTGGAACCATGCTGGCGCAAGGTTTCTTTGTCATCTATGCAATCACCCTCCTTCCGCACTCGACAAACCCACGCAACAAGGCCGCTTTTCTTTATATCAGGGGTGTGGGAATATAGATCGTTTGCACTGTAGCTGATATTCGTTATTAACACACCACAGATGTTACAGTAACAGACTACATATTCAGGCGCCCTCGACCAAGATGTTTCCTACAGACAACACAAAGTTTTTGAAACAGCCTGGAGACGGTTTCTGCACACAATGGGAGCTGAAAAGATGCAAAGCAGCAATCACTATTAAAATCGTGAAGATGAACTTCAATGCAACATTTGCATGCAGCTTGAACACTGCTCAATTACACTCCAACACGCTCAAATTATACTTTCTCAATTTAAACTTTATTAAAACTCAGATTTAGACCCCTGAAGACTCACACTCTCTTCTTTGTTCATGCTTTTACAAGTGCTTCGATTTGAATTGACGATGTGGGCAATAAACACAGAAATGCATCTAACTTGACAACCGATTCGTCAACCAATAAGCTACACAGTGACCCAAAAGCACGAAATTTTTCCTTACCTTTTCCTGAAAGTTGAAGACTGTTTCTGCGAGCTTCTGAACATATGGATCCAGTTTGTAGGACTCCCAGACCAGTCCAATGCCCTTCAATGCAAAAAGCAAAATCGGAAGCACGCAGCTGGCAGTATAAAACAAGGACCTTTAAGAAAATGCAAGTATGACTTCTACTTGTCTTAACATTTCTCTACTTTAATATCCCCCAATTCGCGTACAATCTGCAAACCAACTACCGCTATTCTGGCCCTTTATATGACAGCTCGGTATGTTTCAAGATAGCTTATCTGCAACACAGCTACACAATCTGAGAAAACTGTGCACTTTGGTGAAGAGGGGACAAGAAGTTACATAAGGGCCAAATGCAATAAGTGATTTTTTAGTGTGTTTTTATGGTGCTCTTTGACATCAAATGCACACTGGTGACATAAGCTGGAACCAGGACTGGGCATTGGATTACATGCTGAACAAGTCCTTGGTGCCCATACCACCTGTAAACACCCCTTGTGAACCGCACATTGCATTCTTCAATGGCCCTCGTCCATGGACTGGCTACTGACAACCTTGAATCAGCTAACAGCACCCACCCACAGACTCTACCTGATTGGGCCACTAGCCCTAATGAACAGCCTTGGCCGGTGGACCAAGCCTACCTCGACTCTGGTGGCCAAATTTTTGGGGACACAAGCGCTTATCTCTAAAAATTTCACATACCAGTTGTACCAGAACTTTGATGTCGGGGTGCATATTGTGACCTGAGTACATACCTGTGATGCCTCAAGCCTTACAAATCACATATGTCTACCTCAACTATGCACATGCAATGAATGCTTGCTCCTTCTGAGCAATCATCAATCGCATTCGCACACCTTCTCACTCGACCACTCACCTCGGCTATGAGATTCTGCACTTCCCGCTTCTGGCCGGCAATCAGCAGGGTGATGGAGGGCCGTTCCTCCACCTGGCGAAGTTCAACACAAAACGTCAAAAAGCCTGCCCCAATCACTAAAACTGGGGTACACACGCTGACCCTAGGGTGTAAGAGGAAACACTGAAAAAATCTACATGCGCACTGGGAATAGCAGCTTCAGCAAGAGGGTGTTTACTTACTGGTGAATATTTTATCTGATGAGAGAAAGATAAAACCGCAGCAGATTACGAGAAGCAGTAACGACATTCAGGCATCACAGAGGCAGCTCAGCTAATCAAAGAACTTGTGCAGCAAACCAATATATGTGAACAAAGATGCAAATCGCGCACCTTCTCGCAGGTGCGCTCGTAGGTGCGCACACTCTCGATGAGCGAGATGGCAAAAGGGTAGAGCTGGTTGGCCTGGTGAGCCTTGTTGACAATGGCAAGAGGGACACGGAAGCCCATCCACTTGAGATTGCGAACCTGCACGAAAGATTGAACAATGCGGACAGAGATGAAAACGTGCAACGAAGGACAGTGACACAGAGTACGTGAGGAGAAACGACACTACGTACGTCATACTATGGACAAAGATGAGAAGCCCTTAAAATAACGAGTTAAAAAATATGCGACAATGCAGGCTCTGGGTTGATTTTCTGCGAGTTCAGTTTGTTAATGCGCACCTTAATGGAAGTATACAAAATGCAGTTATGTTTCCTCCTTGTCAGAACACAGCAGAAACAGCCAGGAATTGACCCCGTGACCTCGCACTCGCAACACCACGAACATTCTTGCACTCAAAGCTCCAGAGTTCAAAAGAATGAACTCAAACCTAATTACAGCAAAGTTGCATCTTTAAAAAAATCAAGTTTGTTATATCCGAAAAATTCGTTATAAAGGTTGTTCCTAACACTGTATTTATTGCAAGACTATTTTTCATTTCCTTCATTATAACCAATAGCTCGTTATATGAGTGTTTGTTATATTAAGTATGAGTGTAGTTGCTCAGTCCTTTGTTGAAAAACCCAGCTTTTGCAAATTGTTACTGCCGGTTTCAACAGGCAAGTTTCGATGATGAACTCTTAAGCATTTCATGGGAAGTGCCAGCTAGAATGACATTGGGTTCTGAAGCTACTCTTCGCCCATGTAATGTGACACTCCCGCGGCCACTGACCTCCTTTGCCAGGGTGATGATCTCGGGGAGGAAAGTTGACCTTGAGGCGCAGAAGGTTGCCCGTGCGTGAGCGCTGGTTGTCGATGGCAAAGATGCGACCCGTGACGCCGAGCTGCCGCTGCTGCACCAGCCGGGACCACTCGTCGAAGATGGGCTGCGTCGAGAGCTTGGCGCGGAAGCTGTCCGCGTCACTCTTGAGCTTCTGCCCCTCGACATGGTTCTCCCAGCCCTTGCCCAGCACGTCCTCCACGCGCTTCATGTACACTGACAGCTGCCGGTCAATCTGCATGACCATAGCAAGGCAGTGCAAAGAATGCGCTATACAAATGCAAGCGTTGAAACAGCTTACGCACTCGTGAAAACTCTCAAATCTGGACTTAGGACCAGCAGTACAAAAAGGACTTTAAACATGTCTGAAACAACTTTTCCAAATTCCAATTGCCCAGGAAGACATTCTGATCTGTTGTTTAATGAACTACATGCTTTTATGCACGATTTTATCTGGCACAATTGAAAATAAATAAATATGCTCAAGCTGGCTTTCGATGAGCTCAGTTTGCCCCTAACCAAGATGGCCAAGCATCACCTACGAGCAGTTGCGAACACAATGTTCTTTGCACTTGGCTTTTACTTCAATGCAGTTGCACACACAGGAGTCAGGTTATAGAATTTTGGATGCCGAGTAAGCAGTGATGGATGGTGGCACCAAATGACACACATAAAGATTTTTTTAGTTGCAGCACGTCTTTCCTATTCGTTACGTCGAGTAAGACGTATGTGAACGTTCTGTTTTGAACCTTTACTGGAGTGTGGCTAAGTGCAGAGACAAGCTGAGTGACCGAGATAAGTTTGTCTAATAGTAACCGTGCATTTGTAAAATTCCCATCCTATTCTAAGCGACTGCCTTGACCAACCTGCTTGGCCCAGATGATAGATCCAGCGACAGGGGGCAGGTCTCGCTCCTTGCTCATGAGGCAAGGCCTTACTCTGGGTGTACTGCACCTTGAACTTCTCGTGCAAGGGCCTCGATGTCGTCCTTGACGCGCTGCATGAGCTGCGTCTGGTACTCGCGGATGGCTCCACGAATGTGCGGCCGCACAAACAGCGCGTTGAAGCGCGAGAAGATGCGGAACATCTCGTTGGCGTTCTTGGCCGTACCCAGCTGGTCCCGCAGGCGTCCCGTGATACGGGCCTCCACCCGGTCGATGCGCTCTTCATATCTGCACGTGGAGGATGCAGACGGCAAACGTCAGCACATTGGAAAAGAAAAAAAAAAGGCTCTTCAGTTAATTGCATGTCTTATATTTGAGCCCCCGAGAGCAAGCCTAGATATACAGTACACAGGGATTTAATGATCACGTTTGCTCTAATGTAAGCGTATGAGTCAAAATCACGAAAATATTAGATAATCTGAAGATGCTATAAACAGAAGTACAAGCATTACTTAGCCCCAAATCTTCGCGTTTTAGTCGTGCAAGTATCGTATTGACCATCCTTGACAAGTTGAGTGTTCATGTGCCCGCACAACACTGAAAGTGGCCCTTCTAAGCAAGAAAGTTCTAACAATTAGAAGGTTCACCTCTTGACGGCTGCATCCCAAGCTTCCGTGCCTTCCTTGGAGATGTCCAGGCCGTCAACTTCCTTGACGTTCTCGTAAGCTAGGTTCACCTCCTGGATGGAGTAAAATTGTGTCACTGTATCAATGCACTCCCTTCAAATCACCTTTATGGCTGCATGCATATGGAGTTAAAATAAAATTTAATAAAACCCAATTTTACGATACTTCTAATTTAACAATATTTACATTCCCCAGCAAATACCCATAAAATTCAGTGTTGTAATCAATCCTTAGTGAACTAATTTGGCCCTCAAACTCAATTTAACAAAGTTTTTCCTGAAATAACAAACTGAAAAAGCTGTGAAATTACAGTCTAACTTTGACCAATAGTTTTTTTTGTTTTTTTTTTTTTCAGAAATGCGATCTAACACTACCAGGTTCAAACATCTAGATGCCCTATTAGGCAGTCCCTATCGCTCTTTCATAAAATGAGTGACACTATAAGTGGAAATGGCTGCTTTAATTATTTCTTAGCTTAAGCAAAAGGTAGCACTCATCATATTGAATCTTTCTCACTAGGCCTCTCATAGAATTGCTGCATTCATTCTCAGTGTCATCGCATATCGGTGGCCTGTGATGAAATTCCCTATTTGTTCTATGAAATTCTCTAACTAAATGACTATAGCATGGCCATCATTTCACTAAATAAAGTTTCAGCTCTATTACATACACACGTACACATGCATGCTCAAATTACGCTATGGGGAACGTGCATTGAGCCGGTGGCGCCACTGCGCGGGAGGGAACGAAACGAAGTGGCGCGATACGTGCAGCAGCCGCTCCACGAGCCGAGCCGTGTCACGCTGGTCAAGGAGCTTTGCAATGTCGCGCATGAATTGCTGCGTCGTCAACTGCGCTAATAGCTACGAGAAATGCCCTCCTGGAACAAAGTTCTTCCGTTTTCCGGGGCGACAATGCCTCGTAGCCCAGCGGGAACAGTGGATTCGCAGCGTACGCCGTGTGAAGTAAGTGATCCTGTGCATGGTTATGGAGTACGTGTTGTTGCTAGTTCGATTTGAATTTACGCCCCACGCTAGCGAACCGGTGTTTTTACAGTGCAAACGGAACCGAGTGGCAGCCGGCAAAGTGGTCTCGGGTCTGCAGTGCACATTTTGTTGGCGGAAAGTCATCGACGGATCCAGCTTCTCCTTCGTACGCTCCTGCTATTTTTCGGTCAACGTACCACAAAACTTCGATACCGTAGGGCGGTGCTGCAACGTATCGCCCTACGTATAAGGAAACAGCGTAGTTCGTAAACAGCAATGATAAAGAAGAAGAGCCGGATGTGTGGCACAATGCACAGGGGACCGCGCAAATCTTTTAAGGGGGGACATGGGTCTTTAAAATTTTTTTTCTGTTTTTGGCTCAATCTTGACCAAACCTCACCATCTTGGACAGTTTTTCATGCTGATTTCAAATATGTAATTGTTTCTGAAATCGCTTCAGTGGATAAAAAGATATTAACATCTGTAATTTAATTAATTATGCACTTCATTGGGGGCTTTTTGGCAACTTAATCAAGCCAGATCCAAAAAATAAATGCATAGCCCCGATGCCGAGGGCTTTCTTTATGGGGTGATGCTATTTTTATTAATTTTTAGGCATTATATAGATAAGAAAACAGACCAGCACTTACAATGGATATTCTGTTCAATTTTTGCTCATTACAGTTTGCTTCTAGAGTAATCAAAATAGCATCACCCCATAGATAATGTTATACAAATAAAATGATATCAAGTTTGTCATTCTCAATCAACAGTAACATATAAGAAAAACCCCTAAGGTTTAGTGTGGTGCACAAAAACATCGAACTGAGAAAAACGCATTTAAAGTTTCTAATAACTGTAACTTTTGCTAAAGTGAAGCTAGAGCAATAAAAATGGCACCGTTGTATAGCTCTACATTATGTGAGTATGGCTGTACCAAATGTGTCAATGCACCTTCCCAAAATATTTGCCACAGCTCATTTAAAAACTGTGTACTGGCCGTTGAATCAGTATAAGGAACCCAGTCTACAACTTTGTGGCTGTTCTAGTGCACTGAAAACCAAAGAAAGACACATGTTATATATAAAAACATCGCCCTTTTATACATAAAACACTATTTCAAGTAAAACACACATTTTTGTCCCAGACATCCTTACAATTCTACAGCATGCAAAGGCTGTATGCAGTGTCTCTTGCAGGCTTATGTCGCTTTGCAAGTGTTGCCTTTGTTGAACTGCTCTGCAGGTGCTCCCTCCGCGATTTGTGAAGCCTGGTTTTATCCTTTTCAAGGCTACGACGCATGAAGACATTTCCTGCACTGTAGCCTAGCTTCTAAGCAATTGCTTCATTGCTCTTCGTGGCCCCCTGATTAAAGCGGCTGATGGCTTCAGCCACTGCTCTTTCTACGCTGCGCAGTGAGGCATGGGTGGTCTTGGGGACTTGTTGCCAAATTGTAGCGTGTAAGCTCTCACTAGGATTCTGGGTGATCCCATCACTGCACCTTTCCAACAATGCTTTGTCGCTAAGCTTCCTAAACACAGGCTCTAGTGCCTCACAGACGAAATCGGGCAGGCTGTTCTTGTGCGGTGGAGGCACCTCACTATTGGCTATGGCCCTGTTGAACTTGCACCATGAATCTGTTCCCTCAGGGCAGAGGTCATGTTTGGGTGCCTCGTCTGTTGATGACATGTGCCTTAGTGTGGCCAGCACAGCCTTTTTCATGCCTGGCACATCACTCTTGTGGCTCCTCAAGGCATAGCCATAGTAAGAGGTAATTTTCTTTATTTTGTCTTGAGTGAGCCTACCTTTTCCGCCAAGTGACCCACCTTGAGCTTTTTTCTTTTCGATGAGCGTTCGTAAGGCAGCCCCCATTAGTTTGTGCACATGGTTGATGCAGTCTTTTTTTTTTTCAACTTTTATGTATCCGTAAACTTCATCTTCAGTGAGGGCATGAAAGGTTCGGCTATCAACATCTGAAAGCATTGTTGTGTACCGAAGCTTATGCTTTTCTAAGGAGCGTCGGAAGAGGCGTAGGGCTGCTTCTACTTCCATCTGGCCAGCCTTGCAGTCAACATTTTTCTGGCACACAGGGGCGTGCTGGACGAGCCAAGCAGCGTGTCCCTCCTCATCTTCCTTTGGTCCAGTGGCGCAGCCCAGGCAAAAGTTTGAAAGTACAACGTGATCAATAACTAAACCAGTGTACATTTCAATTATACAACCAACACAGATATGGGAGCTGTGTCCACGGGTAAGCCACGTGCCATCATAAATGACGTCGACGTTGCCCAGTGGACTGCCAAACTCCGCATAGAGTTCTTTGACGCGGGCAACGCTAGTGGATTCGCATTCGGCAGCAGTCGCACCGCAGGCTTCCCGCATGATTTTCATGTGGCTTTGATATGTTTTCTGGTGAAGCCCTCGATGCGAAATATTTATCGCGGCAAAAAAGTCCGTCAGAGCTGTTGCCCCTTTGCCGATAGTATTCATCGCTTTCATGGCACGCAAATTCACTTCAAAAGGCCTTACTTTGGCCTGGCTATTTTCGGCAACTCTCGGTGAAGAAAACCGTTCTTCGCGAAAGTCGCAACTGCTGCATGCGAGCACGAGTTTTGAGCACAGCCCATAGTCTCTTTTTCCCTTGGAGAAAGTCATACTTTTTGAGCCGCACTCGGGGAAGGGGAGAAGTCCAAATAGCGAGTCTATCGCTTCTATATCAACAAAGGCAAATTGCGTGCCGTTTTCTTTGTCGTCGCCCTCCAGCTGAATGTCCAGCAGCTCAAACTTTCGTGCTGTCGCACACTGCGATGCCAGGGACTCTTTTAAATTCGCCGCACGTATGGAGCACTCGGCGAACTCGTCCGCAGAGTAAAACGTCGTGTCGACACGACCTTGAATGGTTCCAGTAGTGCCGGATGACGATCCGCTGACGTGATGATCCGACGAAGTGCTGCAGCTGGGCCGAATAGAGTGCACCGCTTCGGCAGGCATTCGCGCCCGCGAATCGTCGTCTGAATGTGCTGCCTCGGCAATAACAGGCACTTGCGCCAGCGAGTCGTCGTCTGAATGTGCTGCCTCCGCAATAACAGGCATTTCCGACAGCCCGTTGTCGTCAGAATGCGCTGCCTCGGCCATCTCCGGCGTTCTCGGCGGCGTGCAAGCCGCTCCCTTCTGCCGCGCATTCCACGCTCACTTTCGTTTCCTGCCGAAAGCTTGACGAGTGTTCTTCAGGCGAGCTTCCCAAGCCATGCCGGCGAAATGCAGAAAGACGTATACGTCGGCGACGTCGGTACACGAGCGGGTAGCAGACGAGATAACACGCACGAGAGCAGGCGCCGACGGAGCAAAACCAAACAAAAAAAAAAACGAGCAACCGTGGCCGCGCCACCGCGCCAGCCAATGGTAAGCGCGAGACGGGGGGGCTCGCCGGCGCGCGCGCGCTCTAGCCAATCAGCGGTCCGGCAGACGGCTTTGCAAAACGGGGGAGGGCAGTCGTTGTGTTGGAGCTACGCCATTTTGAGAGCCCGCAAAACGCGCACAAAAGAACCAGCTTCAAAACAAGCCCAAGATGGCGCCGATCCGCCGGCTGCTTCGCTGGCGGCGCGCGCGGGAAGTTCGAACAAATTTTCTGTTTTGCGGGTTGTTTTGCGACTCCCGTGATGGTTTGAAAATAGATTTTAACCTATTTTTTTATCGAACTCAGCGTTAATAATTTGAGGAGAGGTGCTTATAGGTTCAAAGATTCGAAAAATGCGTTTTTCTCAAAATCGATTTTTTGGCCATTTTTTACTTTTCTAAGACCCGCATCCCCCCCTAATGCACCTGTATTTCATTTGCGCCTTGACAGCGCTGCGCATGCAAGCGGTGCCACGCCACGCTGTTTTTATTTATGCTACGCGACGGCCAAGATATCACTTGCAAAGATGACACGTAACAGATTTACTCAATCACTCATGCAGCCCGGGCAACGTCCACAAACAGAACTGCAGCATAGTAAGGTTCGAACAATTGTTACGGCATCACTAAATGCGAAACGGAAGGCGATTGTACGTACTAGTGCCGATCGCACTCGGTTGCCCTCAAGACAACATCACGCTACAGCGCACGTCTCACGTTAATGTCATCGTTTGCTCGGTAATGAGCAGGTAAAATGATGAAAAAGTGTTCGCACAAACCTCGATGATGACGGCATATGCTTCCTGGTTCACGTTGGCTTGTCGCACACACCGCCCTTTCAATATACTCTGTCCAACTGTGGTCTCTTCAGTCACATCGAAAACGTGCCTGCTGCGGCATAATTTGCCTCCTTTCTCTTCGTTCGAGGCTCTGAAAAACCCTGCGCTCTTTACTTTCTTGAAGCCGGCGCGCTTTATAATATCAGTAGCCATCGCGCGCACGCACGTCCGCAGAATGCGGGCGCAGCAGAAGGGGAGACGAGAATGCATATCACGTCAGTTAACAACTCAGTGGCCACTCGTGGCGCTGACGGCGCGCTGCATTAGCGCGCCACCTGTAGGTGCCGCAAGTTTCCTATTGTAACACCCCCTATTCTTTAAAAGTGAACTACACTCAAACCATTATAACCAAGTAAAAACTTACATAAAAATATGTTTGTGAAAATTCGTTAAAAGAGTATGTTACAATGCTGTATCTATTGCAAGAATATCCTTCATTTATTTTATTATAACCGATACTTTGTTATATCGGGGTTGGTTATATCGAGGCTTGAGTGTAATGGCAACGCCCCTGCTGCCTTCTAACCTCGATGGCACTGCTGTCAGCCGAGTCTAACACTGCAGCTTCCGGCAGCTCTGGCTGATCAGTGTCAGGTGTGGTGGTGGCACTGCCCTGCACCGTACGTGGCACAGCCACAGGTCGCAGCACACGCACGATGACAGTGCGCAATTGCTCGTGCTGTCGTCGGAACCTGCAACGCAAAGGAAGGAGATTTAACAGCGAGCTCCCACAACACTTATTAAAAATATCTAGGGTTTTAAATCCCAAAACCAAGCTATGATTATGAAAGCCACCATAGTGGAGAACTCCGATAATTTTGGCCATCATGCACTGACATCACATAGCACACGGGCTATGTCAGTGCATGGGCGATGTCAGTGCATGGTGTCATTTCGCCTGTTAGAGGCCCGTCTACTGTGCACAACCAACTGGTCCTGAAGGGTAAGAAAAAAAGTGGGAACAGCTTAAACTGTGTCAAAGTAATGCAAAGAATACTGAAGTTCATGGAAGCAAGAACTACAACAATGATAGTGAAAGTTGGGCTAGTTTTGGTGGTTCATACTTGGGAAGTAAAAACAGCGCAAAACTATAGACAAGGACAGAGGAAGAGACGACACCGTGCTGTCTATATTTTTGTGCTGTTTTTACTTCCCAACTACAGCAATGAGACAAAAGAAAGGAACCAAAGAAGGCAGCGCGAAAGAAAGCTAGTGAAGGTGGAACTGAATGAGGAAATAATGAAGTAAGCAAGCAACGAAGAAAAGAAGGAAGGAAAATAAAAAAAAACTGGAAGAAAGGAAATGATCAAACAGCCAAGTATCTAGTGCACTCACTTGCGCATCTGTTCCATACGGGCCTGCAGGCGCTTGTGGGCGGGCGTCACGCGCCACACAGTCTTGATGTGCTCGTCGCGCTTCTTCTTGACGATGTCACGCAACAGCGACTGCAGCTTGTCGTACTCCTCGTCCCAGGCATTGAAGACCTCCAGGCAGGCGCTCATGACCGCCTCGAAGTGGTCGAAGGGTGCGTGCATCAGCCGTCTCGTGCCCAGTACCTGGACGACCAAAGAGTGCTCTCTTATTATGTGCAAGCATGCAGGGCAACTCCTTATTGTGTAGAGCTGTGGGATGAGTAACAGTGTGTACAGCTGTGGGATAAGTAAGTAAGTGTGGGACGCCCAGTTCTATGCCGTGAAAACCGTGGCACAGTGGAGCAGTAAGCGCAGAAGCACATACGGTTGGCCAGTGAGACCATGTGGTGCCTTAAATCTGCCGCTACATTTGGAATACAGTTGAACCTCTTTATTAGACACACTGATGTAACAGACAGTTGAGCATAAGACACCAGTGTGCCTACATTTAAACAGACATTGATAAGAAAATGCATACCTGGTGCCCTGGTCATAAGAGACATCTCGTATCAAAGACAAGAATAGCTCTCCGGAGCATTTCTCTAAGAAAAGGGTTCAACTGTACGCGCGCTTACACGCGTTGACGCTAAGCGAGATCACGCATCCCACGACTTCCCACTAGCGCAGCCAGAATCTTGCCAAGTGTGTGCTCCCGTTATCTGCACAAACCTCTTACGTACCCAAGTGTCTTGCTTTATTACATGGATGGATGGATGGAAAAACTTTATTTCGTCAGAAAGCAACTGAGGATGATTCCGTGTTAGATGGCCATCAACCCAAGGTTGGCGGCGACCTGTGTGGCCCACTCCACGACCCTTAACTGGACGACTGGGTCTGAGCTGGTCAACACGGCCTCCCAGTGCTCAAGAGAGGGATCACGCATAATATCCACCGGCGGCGGCACTATGCTACATTCCCAAAGTATGTGATCATATGTTGCCACAGCCTGACACCATTTGCATTGCGGCTTAATCTCCTCCGGGTACATTTTGTTCAACACGTAAGGGTTGGGAAAAGAGCGCGTCTGCAGTTTTCTCCAGACGCATTCCTGCGCCTTAGTCAACCGCTTGTGCGGGGGCGGGTAAAACCTCCGCTCTAGTTTATAATGATTCGTTATGTCATGAAAAGACACCAGCCCATCTCTCGCGGACCTCCCCGGAACTGGCGGCTCACCTACCCGGCTGACGAAACCTCGAGCATTCAGGTGAGCCGCCTCGTTCCCAGGGTTCCCAGAGTGTGCTGGTACCCAGACAATTTCTATTTCTCTCATTTCTCGTCCCGTGGCCCTATGCAGAAATCGTGCAGCGGTCGCCGATATTCTGCCCCTCGCCAGATTTCGGATGGCTGTCTTTGAATCACTGAAAATCAAATCTGACTGCGAATTAGTTATAGCTAGCGCTATTGCCGCTTCCTCTGCAGTTTCCGAGGAGCGGGTTTTGACCGATCCAGAAGCGATCAAGCGCCCCCGCCTGTCCACCACCACAATCACAAAAGCGTCTTTGTCCTTATATTCCGCAACATCTGTATAGACTGCCGCTTTGTACTTGCCGTACTCAACGTGTAAAGCTCTGGCTCTTGCCTGCCTGCGCTGCGTATGGTGAATCGGATGCATATTTTTGGGCAAAGGTTTTATGTACAGGGCCTTATGTAACTCTCGCCGCACCTGAATTTTAGTGTCCCCAGTGGGAGCCTCTGCTCCAATGCCAATCCTTTCCAATATAATCCTGCCCGCTTTGGTTGTCGAAAGCCTAGCGTACTGCATCACCAGATGCGCCTCCCATAATTCATCCAGGGTGTTGTGTACCCCTAGTTTTAACAGCCTTTCTGTAGGCGCGTTGTTAGGCAACCCAAGCGCTGCCTTGTAAGCTTGCCGGATCATAGCCTCGACCTTACCTTTTTCTGCGGCATCCAACTTCATATAAGGTGTCGCGTAAGTAATCCTGCTGAGCACAAACGCCTGTACCAGCTTACAGAGTTCTTTTTCTTTAACCCCGCTTTTACGGTTAGCGATTCTTCTGATTAGCCTGACAGTAGCATTGACCGTGGTCTTAAGTTTTTCAAGGGCCACCCTATTCTTCCTGTTAGTTTGCAGATATAGGCCAAGAATTCTAATCGTTTGAGCTTCAGCTACCGGCCTACCCCCTACCTTTACCTCTAACGGCGGTGGCGGAACATAGTGTCTTGCATGTAGCCCTCTGGGTTTGTCCCGAACCACAAAGAGCTCGGACTTTGGCTGAGAACATGAAAGTCCCGCCTCCCCTGCCAACTCTTCGACAATATTAACTGCCTGTTGCAGTGTTTCTTCCAGATGCGCGTCACTACCCCTGGTTACCCATAGAGTAATATCATCTGCATAAAATGTGTGTTTGAGTCCCGGTATCTCCTCCAGCCTCGGCGGTATTTTAATTAAGGCGATGTTAAACAGGAACGGTGACAAAACTGAACCCTGCGGCGTCCCTTTGCCTCCCAACGCGAATGAGTCCGATTTGATATCTCCTATTGAAATTTCTGCGGTTCGGCCCTCCAAGAATGATCTGATGTAGCGAAATGTCCTGACCCCTGGGCCAATTTCCGATAGGTTATTCAATATTGCCTCATGCGAAACATTGTCGAAAGCTTTATTCAGGTCAAGCCCCAATACAGCTTTGGTGCCCGTGCCATGCCCGGGATTGACTACATCATGTTTTAACTGTATCATGACATCCTGTGTGGACAAATTGGCCCTGAAACCTATCATAGTTGGGGGAAAGATGGCCTTGTCCTCTGCATAATTCTGAAGCCTGTTGAGAACCACGTGCTCCATCAATTTGCCCACGCATGATGTCAGCGATATGGGGCGCAGGTTTTCCAAGCAGAGTTTCTTGCCTGGCTTCGGAATAAATATAATCCTAGCATGCTTCCATTGTGCTGGGATCTCCCCGGCCACCCAATACTCATTTATCAAGTCAGTGATCGCCCCGACCGATTTGAAATCTAGGTTTCTCAGCATTTTATTAGTAACTCCATCCGGACCTGCGGCAGACGTAGTACGCAGCTGCCCCATGGCAAACTCCACCTCCGCAATTGTGAACTCTTCATCTAGGTCGGAGTTTTCCACCCCCGAGTAGTGTGGTAAGCAACCGTCTACTCCATCAGTTATGTACCGATTCCGGAGTTCCTGTATAAACTCTCCAATTGTGCCTTTATATTGATGCATTAACCGAGTCATTTGCCCCCGTTGCGCCGATTTTGTTGCTGCCGGATCCAAAAGATGCCTTAACAGCTGCCATGTCTTTTTGCATCCAAACTGTCCATTCATGCGATCACAAATCTGGCCCCACTGCTTGGCTTGCAACTCAATTGCATAATTTTCGATTTTACGTTCTAACTTGGCAGTCCTTCTGCGAAGGACGCCATTATGTTTTTGCTTCTTCCACCTTCTCAAGAGACTCGCGTGCGCTTCCCACATGTGTAATAGTCTCGAGTCAGCGGTAAACTCCTCCTGCTCGACTGGCACTTCTACCGTGGTATTACTTACATCCTCCTTGAGCGCCTGTACCCATGCATCCAGGTCATTAATTTTCCCGTTTACAGTGTCTGCTCTGTTTTTCCTAAATCTGTCCCAATCTGTAATTCTATGCCCCCTCACTTTGTCTTTATGCTTCGCAGCGCTAAACGTCGTGGAAAGGATATAGTGATCACTTCCTAGCGCTTGTCCCGTGTTAATCCACTTTGCATTACTGATGCCTCTAAAAAACGTAAGGTCTGGGGAGGTATCCATGCTTATGCTGTTGCCTATCCTCGTATGATCTTGTGGATTGTTTAACAGCGTCCATCGCAGATCCCGGGCAACTTGCCAAAGCCGATTGCCCTTTGGGCTGGCTCGAATATAACCCCACTCCGGGTGAGGCGCATTGAAATCTCCTACCACTATAAGCGGAGCGCGAGCTGCTAACCGTTGAGTTTGAATCAGGAGTTGTGGCAAGCCCAATCCTTTATCTTTTGGAGAACTATACACATTAAGTAAAAACAGACTCTTCTCATACTTTCATTTAGGCAAAATCTCAAGCAAGACATAATCTTCCCTGCTGCTATCTACGGAATGCTGAATGGCAGTGATGTTGCGATGGACTAGCACGGCTGTGAAGACGCGTGATACGCCCCTTGAATCAGTTCCTGGCGCTGTAAATGCCTTAAATCCAGGTAATTTTACTGAACCACTAGCCTCCTGTAAGGCTATTATGTCTGGTTTACTGTCCAGATTTTGTACGTGCAACTGCAGGTTACCCCGCTTTTGACGAAAGCCCCTGCAGTTCCACTGCCAAACCTCAATTTGCTGGCGAGGCGCCATGATGAGGCACCAGGTTGACTAATGGCACTTGGCCACCCACGGGAGGCAGTCTTGCCTCCAATAGAGTATGAAGCTGCTGAAACATGCCCATGACCTGGGTTTGGGAATCCTTAAATTCAGTGGAGAGCATGCCGAGACGCTCCTCTATTGTGTCTAATCTGGCTTCGATCTTTTCGACTCGAGCCTCCAACCTATCCTGTCTTTTCCCTTGTTTGCCTACTTTATCCGCAAGTGTTGTTACATCCGACTTAAGACTAATGACCTTAAAAACAGGCTGTGGCATGTCTACTGGTGACGTTTCGGCTAATCGTTTTGCGTTAGCTACCTCATCCCCCGGCAGTGGTCTCTTCACTGTCCCCCGATTCTCCACTTCCATAGCTGCACTCTCCTGTACGCGAGCAGACGCCTCTTGCGTCGCTTTCTGTAGGCCTTGCACTGCTGGTGCCTGTGTCCCCTGCCGTTGGTCGTTTCTAAGTGCGCGTTCCATCTCTGCAATTCTGTTTTCCATTCTTTTAATCAAGTCTCCCTGTCGCTGAACCAGCGCTGCTAACTCCCTCTCTCGAGCGGTTTCGTTCTGGGAGGCCGTGCCTGACAAGCTCACCTTTTTGTTGGTGTCGCGTGCGCAGCTGTTGGTACTGGATGCTCGTCCACCATCTTGGCCGCCCCCGCGCCCTGGCAATGGCGGGAAGGAACTCGACCGGTCCCTGCTTTTGCTTCTGCCTTCTTTACCCCTCGGTGACCGCTCAGTGGCCCTCGAGGAACGCTTATCGTTGCCAGCTTCGCTATCTCTTTCGATGCTCTGCTGTCGGCCTGTCGGTGGCTTGCGAGCCAGGCGAAACTTGCAGTTACGGCTCCCTGTGTGATGCGCACCATGGCACACGATGCAGACCGGCGTGCACGTAGGTGGCTCTCCTTCTGGCGGGGCAGGATGGTCCTTCCCGCAACGGTGACATAGGTTGCTCTTCGGACGATAGCAAACGTCCGCTCGATGTCCAACTCGTCTGCAGTTGTAGCAGGTGTCGACTAAATTTCTGTACGGGATCACAGCGTACAGACAGTTCCAGTAAGTAATCTGCCGGGGTATGTGTTTTCCCCCGAACGTAATCTGAATCGCCTTTGACTTTCCCAGAGGTCTCGCGTCCAGAATGTCTATGCCTTCATTCTTCTTCAGGAATCCCGCCCGAACTTCTTCCACTGGGCATCCATCATAAGCATTATAAATCACTCCCCGCACGGAGTTCTCCAACGGCGCCACGAACGCCGAAACCGGCAGGTCACGATCACCCAGCTTGAGCGTCTTCACAGTCGCATATGCCCCACTGCGATTTATGCACGGTGTGCTCACCGTCAACGTGTTGTTTGTGCCATTAACCCGCACAATGTCTTCTTCCGCGGCAATCGCACTCGTTAGACGCGCTGCTGCTCTCAGTGCACATCCGAGTTCTCTCGCTGTCACAACACTCAAGTCCCAGTTCTGGGGCCTGTACACAATCTTGAAATCCGTGGCTGGCAACTTGAGAAACGGTCCGCGTTTCTTCCATACCGGCGCTTTCCCCCGCTTGACTTGCTGCGCTCCGTGCGTCTTGCGCCCGTCGCTGCCGGCCTGCGTCTCGCAAGGCTTACTCTTGGCGTTGTCGCCATGCCGAGTCTTCTTAAATCGGTCCTGTGCCTTCAGCACTGGAGCCCACTCTCCAGCTTCAAAATCTTCGGGTGTTATAGTCTCCCCTTCGACGTAGTACTCCATCTTCAGCCCAACAAGATCCACGGTCACCGGGCGCAAGTCAGACGCCGGGCGACGCGGCCCAGGCCAGGCTTGGCCTAGGAGATAGGCCTAGCCTTGCCACCGCGGGGTTGATAGGAAAATCTCGGAAACTCCAAAAACGGGGACAAACTTGCCTAAACGAGTGGTGTCCGTAGGTACAGGGCAACCTCCTGCAGACGAGCCCACTGACAGCAAGTCCAGAAAAAAGCGCGTCCGCCGATAGTCGGTCACCGGGCCGGAGCTCATGCGAAACACGTCCGCACAGCGTCTCACTCCAGCCGCCTCTCCTTGCTTTATTACAACTGATGTAGGTCACTAAATAATGTAATTAATGAGCGCATTAGGTTAAGGAGCTCGAACATGCTCTGGCTGGCACAGGGCGCTGTTCAAAGGGCGCTGTTCAAAACTCCACAATCAGAAAGTGACTTTCGGTGCATGATTACAAAGCATGCTCTTATGTTGAGAATGCACAGGAGAGCTCGCGCCTGCAATGGCTTCCAAAAAATTACAGTCTCCGACTCTATCTTACTGATTAAGTCCGTTCTCCTTCCGCACCCAGCTCCTACTGCTGTGTAGCAAAACATGTTCTAAGCATGATCACTAACCTAGCACGCTGGCATGGTTTGATGTTGTGTGAACGAAAAAAAGGACAGCCCAATCAATACTTGTCACATGTGCAAGTACGTGGCCTATTCCCAAACTGTTGCAGCGCAGTGACTTCCTGTTGCTGTGTATGTACAGTCAAACTCAATAGGAGTTTCAACACACTGTTTAAACTCAAAATGGTGCCAACACTGCAAATCGGCACTGACCTTGAAAAAAAAAATTGGTAAATTACACTCTCTCAGCCAGCGGTACTTTCTTACCAAATTAAACATTGGTCCGTGTAATCGTTCAAGCTTTGGGTCAATTACACTACAGCGAGCATTTTGCAACTCTTACCGAGTGCAACTGTACTTCTACAGGGCCGCATATGTTATTTGGCGACATGCTACCTCTTAGAGAAGACAGAACGTACAGCTTGTATAACATACATAAGCCAGTGCTACTGCCTCCAGTTATGCGAGCCCGTCATAGTTGAGAAAAAACATCAAAACATCAGGAGTTTGTTTACTAGAGCAAGCTACTTCAAAATGCACGCGAAGTGAGCCAGCAGATGCGTAAGAAATATACGTGACACATTCATGCCCCCGAAAGCAGCCGTCTGAAATCCAAAGGTGTTGCACTTGAGCGCACTCGGGAGAGCTCCTTGGTAGGTCGTAGCCCACTAACTTAACTTGCCCAATGAGAGTGCAAACTGATTTCTTGGTATATTTTTAGTAAGTCATGATCATCACTTTGTATATATATATTTTCTTATTCACTCCCCCTCTTGTCACACAACTTGCGTGGCGGCTACTACTACTACTACTACTAATGTGAAACTATATGCCTTTTACAAGAGACACTGATGTAAGAGACAAGAGATGCCAGTCTGCCTACAATAAAATAAGTGTTGATAAGAGAATGCATACGTGGTACCCTGCTTATAAGAGACACCTCATATAAAGACAAGAACTACTTCCTGGTGCAGGTCTCTTATAAAGGGTTCAACAATACTACTACAAATACTGCTACTAATATTACTACTACTACTATAACTACTACTCTGACGATGGCCCAAGGTTAACTAACAGCTCTCCTGTCGAACAGTTCTACCCACCTTGAGCATTTGTGACATGAGGTCGCGTGAGATAGCCTCGACGAGGCGCAGCGCCCTCTGGATGGGGTACTTGGTCGACCGGATTTTACGCAGGTGGGAGAAGATGCCGTGCAGGGCAAGCCGTATGCGGTCCAGGTCGGTGGCCGCCAGCAGGTCGTTGAGGGGAAAGTCTTTCATCAGGGGGTTGTAGTCGTTGACCGTGGCCAGCGCTTGCTTGAGCCCCGTGTCCGTGTCAAAGCTGACCGTGGCGTGGAAGCGCTTGCCCTTCTTCAGCAGGTCTAGGGTGAGGGCCACCTCAAGACTCTCGCGCTTCTCCTGGATGCGAAGCAGGGCCCGCTCCAGGTTGAGCCAGAAGCTGATCTCCTGCAAGGGCCGTGCCAGACGACGGATCTCGATCCAGCTTGGTCACCTGTTCCGCGATTAAGAAAAAAACGAGAGGATAAGAACACTCAATTGTGATTGCTCAAGTGAAGGAATAAGAACGCTCAATTCGATAAGGGATAGATGAGTGCAACAGCAAAAACTGGTTCGTAACGTATGAGCATAAATAAAAGCTACCACAGCACCCAGTACGAAGATGCAGGAATTCTAGAGAAACCAGATCCACGAAACAGGCCCAGACCAATATTTTTCAAGCCTCAGAAACAATTTCGGACAAGTAAAGTGCCTGCAAAAGAACAATGCAGGAAGAATTATTTAAAAAGTTCGTACAAGTTAAACACTTCGACAAGTTCACTTGTCAGAACACTGGCTCCAATGACATGACTTGTTCAACAGATTCTTAGTGCTATAAGTGCAGGTATTACATGCACCATGCTCTCCTTCCCCAACTGTACTAAAATGGTATAAAAAAAAGGAACATGTCACTGGCAAAACCTCGCTTACAATGTTCCATTTAATTTCTACAGAATGCCCGCAGCTGCACGTGTGCCCGCCACACCCATTTTCTGTCGTAAATGCACAGCACGTACCTTTTGGATCTCTCGTATCCATCGGTTGACACCATTCTGTAGCTGGTTGAGGAAGCTGGAATCCTCGGTGCGGTCACCGAAGTCTGCAGCCGTGGCCCGGCGCCCCTCTTCGGCGCAGCGCTTGATGGTGCTTGCAACTAGTGGGTGCACCACCAGCGTAATCTCTGGAATGTCAATGTTCTGTTGCAGGTGCAGCAGGCCCATCTCAAGCTCCGCTATCTTCTTCTCCACAGTGGGAGCCATCTTGTCTCCATCCCTGCATTACAAAACGGTGAAGGTGTGTTGAATGAACCAGTTTTCCATACGGCAGTGTATGTGCTCCTAATATGTCCGACAATGTTTACATTTTTGTTGAAGCATGTTTACACATCACATTGCCAGAAGTGTTGCACCAGATACGCTGCAGCAGAGACGTGCGAAGTCACAGGCAAGAATATAGAAAAATTGAAATGATGATAAGGTTTAATGTTTCAATAGATTATGAGTCATACTGTAATCGAGAATCTGAATGATTACTTTCGACTAGGCTTGCTGCGAACAGTGAATTTTAGGTTCGAAGCGAATAGTGATTTTGGTTGAAAGATTTCGAATCGAATTCGAATAGTATATATGACAAATAAAAAAAATCGACATATTTATTATGACCTAACTAACCTGCACAATATTTTTTAATTAAAATTTTTTATTTAAAATAAGGCCTCTATGCAAGTATTTTTTTTATATACTTAAAGCACATAAGCCCTCTTAACAAGCTTTTATGCTTAACAAAATGAGTCAATTTGAGCATAATATGTTAATTTAAAGGAGCCCTGCAACACTTTTTCAAGTAGCAATGGAATGCATTCACTAAAGAAGCTTATTGCCTCATGAATTCACTCTCCCAAAATTTTTACAATCTGTCCAGTACATGTGAAGTTGCCAAGATTCGTCGCCCGCTGCAATCGCATCCTCTCTTCTTGTCCCGACGAAAATGTTGGAAGCTAAGCAGGGAGGGATGGCATGGGGAAACGTGCATCTCTTGACCTTGAGCCCTTTTCCGCTATTTCTTTTTTTCTTCCAATACGTGGCTCTTCAGTGCGATTGCACACGTACGCATGGACAAGTGGCAGCTTTCTGTGGCGGGCATAGTAACAACGAGCGCGCCATGCTCAAATCAGCCAGTGGCTGAAACAATGGCTGTGACGCGCTATAACACTTAGTTCGCACGTTAGCCTGCACATTCTCGGTAGGCTTGATCACTGATAGGCAGCATTTTCTGACTATGCTCAAAAAGTGTTGCCGGGCCCCTTTAAAATTGAAGTGGAGCTTCGCAGCAGAGCAGATTTCTCCTAGACAGGTGCTTTCACGGCTTAGCGTCCCCACACTGCAGTGAAACCACTTTTACAGGCGATTACATGCGGATTGATATGCGCATTCGCTTATTCGTTCAGGCCTATTCACTTATTGCGAATACTACGAAATTTTCAATATCTTAAATTCGAATCGAAGTGAATTCAAATACTCTACTATTCGTTCGAATATTCGAAGCATTAGAATATTCACACAAGCTTACTTTTGAAAACCTGGAACACTTTAATGTGCCCCAAAAGCCTGGTGTTCATAAATACTAAGCTTTCACAATGCCTAAACACAACTGCAGTACCAGCAAGCAAACCCACAAGCTCGCACTGAACCATACCTAAGGCAATCATGCCATTTATTACTAACGTATCCAAACAAAGCAACATAACAGCAAATTAACTGGTACACTAAGCATGCAAGTGAAAGGCTATATACTAATACTTTGATATAACAAACATTGATATAACGAATTATCAGTTATAACAAAGTGAACGAAGAACAGTCGCAATAGAAACTAATAAACATTTATAATGACTTTTCAGATATAATGAAGTTACTTTTGTGCCAGATGCGAGATTGTTTTAATGAGATTCGAGAGTACTGTTTTACGATCCCTTGTGTTGTTGACGAAAGCAAAAGGCTGTTCCAAGAAGTCACCATCATGAGCTTCTCTGAATCTACTCCAAAAACAGATCTCTCTTAGCAAATTCCCATTACCGCTGTATTGTGCTCGTTGATATATGCTTAGGCCAAATTTACCCAATTTTGTCATGCCTTCTATTCTTCTGCAACCCCTCATTACATTTCCTCTTCTAAGCACTCATCCCAAAACTCTGAATGGAACACAGCCAAAATGAGACAATCACTACGATGCCCCAAGATATATTCTAGCAAACTAGTAACTACCGTAATTAATAATAGAAGTTCAATGTCTCAAAACCATGACATAATTATGAGACACAACAGTCAAGGGCTTTGCAGAATTCTACAGCCTGAGGTTTTTATACAGATGTTAATTCTTAGCGAAGGTGTTTTTAGAACTCTGACATCATCGAAAAGTGGCCACCATGGCCAGAATTTAGGTACGCAACGTTTGGTTAAGGAGTTAAGGTGCTATAACCCCTACACCACCGCCACATGTAACTAATAACCACAGCCAGCCTACATCAACAACCACCTCAACCGAGCTCACCTTTCAGCTCGTCCTGTCTCCTTGACGTATGACTTGAAGTAAGGTGCCACTGCACTGCTGACATACGAGTGGAGTGTCTCGTAAGGCGAGGCATCGTTCAGGTTCATCACCCGCAACTGGGAAGGAACCTTCTTGTCGGCCTCAATGACTGCATACTTCTTGATGATGACCAAGCTTAAAGAGGCAAGAAAGATACGAATTTTCACATCTAGAACTTTCCTGAATGAAGCAACGTTAACAAAGGCTAATATTATATATCTCACATACAGACTGACTGCACCTAGCCACTTTCAATAAGCATGCAATCTTCAATGCTTTATAACACCAGCCCTATACAATTTAGCCAACTCTCAGGAGTAGCTCAATTCTTCGTGCTCATAAGTGGTATACATTCGCGTAAAGCTTGGTTTTTCATGTCTACTCCATGAAAAAAATTAATATAGTTTATGTAGTTAACTAAGAAAAAGCATTTAATGCATTAAAACTTACTGAATTTCAAACTTGAATTTTACAATCCCACCTCATACTTTAGAACATTATTCCTAATTCAAATATTTCATCTCTTGTTTCTTTGGTGAATACTTCGTGAAGCCGAATTACAGAGATGTATCGCAAGGCAATTCAACATTGTGAACTGCATCTTACAAAACCTGACATCCACTTTCTGTCACAACTCCTGTTCATTACTATGCAACCAGAAGTTCGACCTATTTCAACATAGATTCCGATATCACTTTTCAGCAC
Organism: Rhipicephalus microplus; assembly: GCF_013339725.1. Taxonomy (NCBI): domain Eukaryota; kingdom Metazoa; phylum Arthropoda; class Arachnida; order Ixodida; family Ixodidae; genus Rhipicephalus; species Rhipicephalus microplus. The sequence continues at coordinate 128,819,537 of NC_051168.1, read as the reverse complement.
TGTCTAGAAGAATAAGAACATAAGAATTCACATTTTTACATGCACGCTATAGGCAACTTCTAGCATCACTGGTGACTGGCATTCTTTGACGTCGTGAGATTGTAAAATAAAACTACAGCACGCCGCTAGAGGGGTTTTTTTTTTTCCACTCTGCTTGCACAGATTCACGACATTGTAAAGTGAGGTCTTACTGGAGAGCTCAAGTCAAATTTCAAAGACGCTCCTATACCAAACGTGACCATATCGACTCACCTGTTGATTTTGGGATTCGTAAAGTGAACCTCGCTGGATATAGTGTAGGTGACAGTCTCCTCCTCAACATCACCGCCACCCTCACCAACGAGTTCCTCATCTAAAAAAATGAATTGAATGTCAGCTCTGGTCATAGAAGTGCTCCTGCATTCACTCCTGCTTATCTTTTAAAGCAAGATCATCATACATCTGACTTAATAGCATGGACCAAGAAAGAAGGAAAGTATCAAAGCTGAACAGAAACCACTAGTGATTGATGGGCTGATGTGTAACGAATGAGTCTCCGCGTATGGTTTTCAAGCTAATTTAGATGCCGGTAAGTGATGGAGCAAGGCCAAGTAAGCTTTGTGCAGTACACAATATGAAGGAAGGCTTATGAACATTCACAAGCTCTGTGCGCTTTTCCTGTTCCTTCGCGCCACAGTTCATCCGATGCAAGTTTGCTATTTACGCAAACATTCCTCATCGTTGCAGGCTTTCATTTTTCGTTTTCCTAACCGATGTGCTAAACAATAAAAAAACATCAGCTGTGAAGACATGCACACAGGTGAAGGAAAACAGACAATGCGAATGCATTTTTCTTTACCTCCACTTGTGCCGAGGCTACAGTAATATCTACAAATTAGCTCGATTTTTTTCCGATTGAAAGTGGCAACTGAGCAGATTCTGAAACCACTAAAATTTCAACAGAGAGGCTAAGCACTTTGCACTCGCACATTTTCACTCTTTGGCACATAACCACAGAAGGATTGTGCACTTGATAAAAGGCACCGTCGTAAAGCTAATACAGCACGCAGCCGGCGGTGACTACAAAAACTTCGAAGATTCTTGAGCTTGATTTTCAAGAGTTGAACGTGATAGCTTAATTGCCAGCCTGGCTGGCTTCGGTTCTCGGTGCATGCCTCAACCGTGCCCCGAGGAAATGAACATTTGTGGGCGCAACACTGGCTGTTTCAAGCTATCCTGGAATGTCTACAGCAAGTACAGATAAGTGCCCACTGCGCAACCGTCATTCCTTTGGTGAATCGGCGAAGGGTGCGCTACGCATCTGTAAGGCAACAGTCGAACCCACGCAGCTTCTCACTTCGTCGATGCTTTTGCTGCTATTGTGATGAAGCACGCCTGAGCGCTTTGCAACGGCTGGGCCTCTAAAACAGCCACTCGTTCTGCAATTTACATTTTGAAGCCCTGGCAAGATTCTACGCGTCTGCCATGCAATGTTACGTGCACTTCAGAGACACTTTTCACTACATAGTAGTAATAGTAGTAGTTGGGGTTTTATGTCCCAAAACCACAGTATGATTACGAGAGGCGGTGTAGTGGGAGGGCTCTGGAAATTCCGACACTTTGGTGTTCCTTAACAGGCACCACCATCTTCCACCACATTACATTCATATCGTGTTCCTTTCTTTTTTTTCGAAGCAGTTTCAAGCAATAGCGTGGCTCAGTGGTAGAACACCTGCTTGTTATACAGACAGCCTGGATTCTCACTCAAACAAGATATTTTTACTATTTAAGTCATTTGCAGCTTTCTTAATTTTCCACTCGACAAACGCTGAAGCCGCAATTTGCACGAATTGTGCACTCCAACACTGTTGCATCAAAAGTAATGTTGACAACAAGAAACAAAGACCCCTTCCTCATTCAAAATTATTTCAAGGGCTGTTGTAACTTTGGCCTGCATGCAGTTCTTTCTATAATTTTTAATGTCAAGGCTTTCTTGAGAAGTCAAGTGAAGTTTTCTTTCTCTTCTTGACACTACACATGTTGTTTACTTACAAAGACTCAATTTCCTACAGTTGAGCGCTTATTGTAACAACCAATCCAGTTTACATCACACTGTTATCAAATAACAAATCCGCAAACAGTTACATGAGGCATGCCACTAACTACACAGTACAGCTTGGGTAGTACGACAGTCAATTCCAAGTACGATTAAATTTCTGACCAATTTTTTGTAATCCTCTGAAGGCATTTGTATCACTGCCCAATCGTAGTTGCACGGACGAGTTCATTTCAACATTAATCTCGGAAGAACAAGCTTTAGAAGTTAACATATTCCTTATACTGTTAGTACACGTAGCCATCAGCGTAACATACCTCCAGAAAGAAAATTAAATACAAACAATTGGTTATATCAGGATTCAGGACTCGCAGATCTGCTAGCTGTCCATTCGTATGCCACAAAGAGTGCTACGACTTCTGACAATCAAAGTAGAAGCGCCAGTACTGCAATTTTAAAGCAGGCATCTACTATCGATGCGGGCTACCTTGTTCTATTGTATTGTCACACGCATTGTAAAGCACGTGAGCATTGCAATGCAACGTGTACAATGGATCGGCTAAAATGCACAGGAGAATATGGTGTTCCCTCATGTTATAAGAAAAAAATAACATATGGTCCCTAAGATGACTTTTTATAAGGCCATTGCTATTATGCAAATAACTGTTAAAACATTCAACTCTGGATTGAAACGTCCTCAATTTAATTATGAGGCATGCGGTTATGTTAAAGACTAGATTAGTATTTGCCATCACGGTATTTTTACCGCGTGCCTAAACATGTGTATTTTTTTTTTTTTTCTCATTCCGATAGCGTCGGAATAAGGTGCAGCCGCCGCTGGCGACAATCGAACATGCACCATCTTGGGCTTATTTTCTGCCGACGACAAACTTGGCATCCGCTAACCACCAAACAAAACTACTTCGCGAGTATTTTTTTTATTTTTCTGTAAGACGAGCGCGTTTATTCGTCCCTAAAACTTGCAGCGCACGGAGTCTATGCCGCGATTGCGCTTCCCAGCACAAATGCGCAGTTTCAAGCTTCACTGCAGTGCACATGACGAGTGCACACAAATTCGCTACAAACGGCGTCATAAAGGAGTTGTTGACTCCCCCAACACCCCGACAGGCTGCTTCTCAGACACCCAAATCGAAGCGGCGGGGTAGAGACGGAGAGAGAAGCAAAATCAGTTTTCTCATTCATTCATAACCGGTTCTGACGGCCTCCCTGCATAAAAGGCACGCCTACTCCGACCATGATCTTGGCATCGGAGCAAAGAGAAAAGACGAATGAATGAAAAGCGACAGCACGCAATTCGATTACGTGCCAATCAAGACACCTCGACCACGGAGCGTTCTTGTAGAGCAAAGAGCAGCGGAGACGAAACCGTTACACGTTCCACGTCGACGGGCAAGCTTTAGGCTTAACCCCACCCGAGAATCGTGTAGCCGGTCGCGCTCTCACCCTTGCTGGACGACCGCTGCACGAGCAGTGTCTTGACCTGAGGATCCGCGATGAACTTGCGCAGGACCTCGAGGTTAGCCTTGTCGCCGAGAGCCGTGTCGAGTGACGGGTGCAGGACTTCGTCCTCTTCGAGAAGCACCGGTACCACGCGACGGAGGTACTTGACGAGCGAGCCGACATCGGCCAGCTCGACGTCTTCGGAGGGGGCGACGGGCGGTGCTGCGCCTTCGGCGGTCTCTGCCGCCATTCTTACACGATTGAAAGGTCGCCGGTGTCTCGATCACGGCGATGTCGCGAGCATGATCGGATATACGGTGCACGCGACAGATGTGCCACCCACCGACCGTCGATCAACCGCGGGAAGCCAGCGAATGCGAAACCACGAACCAAACTATGCGTGGAACATAGCCTCCTATATTTTAGAACGCGCTCCATGATTGAGTGGATGGTGGGAGCGCCTCATTCGTACGTAATAAACTGCGCTCAAGAAGTCACTCGGACGCAGTAGTCTTGACGTAGAAGGCCTCACAACGGTGCTTTGCATCTGCGCTAACTGCTCTTCGCGAGTACGCCGCGGAGATCAGGATAAAATGGAAGTTTATCACAGAACGCGCTCCATGATTGAGTGGATGGTGGGAGCGCCTCATTCGTACGACATAAACTGCGCTCAAGAAGTCACTCGGACGCAGTAGTCTTGACGTAGAAGGCCTCACAACGGTGCTCTGTATGCGTGGAACATGTGGTCTCTTCGTTTTGGCTGCACCGGCTGAACCAGTTCAAAGGGTGCAGCACCTTCGTCCTCGTTTTGCCGGAGCAGCGCGCGCCCTCTGTCGCACCCTCTGCACTGGCTCCCTCGTTTTGTCTAGGTGTAAGCCTAGTTCCTGACGAGTTCTGTACCGGCGTGCACGCACTCCAAAGCAGGTGCAGAGTAGTGCAGCATGGCGGGCGTCCCCCCAAGGCCAGAGCAGACGACGTTGCAAATAGTTGTTCAGGGCGTTCAAAAGGAAGTTAAGGCACTTCACAATCCCGACGGGTCATTTATGACGGACGCCAACGGTTACGTCTATGAGGCATCAGGTAAGTCAGGCTGCATGCATTGCCAAAAAACGTGGTTAGCGGCCAGGAGTCGTAGTCGGTCAGCAAACAGCCTCGTAGCATTGCTTATGCTATGTCGGTATTTTAATCTTGGTTTTCGCCCTTGCAGACGGCAAGCGCGTTACGTTGCGGTTCATGGCAGGGAATCGTGAAAATGACCCCCCTCCGGCACAACCGCCGACGCCTTCTCCTGCCTGCGACGGCGACGTTGACAGCGATGGGGCTTTAGCCGCATTTCCAGCAGCAGCCGCGTCGGCTGAAGATGTGGAAGAGCTTTGGAGCGCCCGAAAAAACAAGGTTCTTCATCGCCAAATACTCGGAAATGAAGGACTTGGTGGGAAAAACCAGGGCACTTCGGTATGTCATCCTATGTCCAAAATTATTTGCAGCTTTTTATTATTCCGTTTCACTCTAGGCAAGCACCAACAAGATAAGGGCGCATGAAGTTCACAATGGCGATGGTTATTGTTGCCTACATTTTACTGCCAGCAATTTACATTTTACTGCCCCCCCCCACTGAAAAAAAATTTTGGCTATGCGCCTGACTGTGACATATACGTTTACATATACACACAAACAGTATGTATAGTCACGCACATATATACACAACGAAGGCATTCGTAATGTTTCATTAAGTCAAGTGATCTTCAAAAACAGCGACGGTGCTTTTGTGTTGGGCATTGCACAACCGCTGTCTTGCCGAAAAGGTGCAGCACCTCCAAGCTCAAGCCATGTTGCAAGTGTAGTGCTGCCTTGAGAATTTGCACTAGAGGGAATTGCATGTTGTTATTCTGAGGCACATCTCTAGCAAGTCTCGCCCTGCAGTCCTTGTGTCTTCACTGTCTGTCCGCATTTCTCTCGCACTGCCACTTTTCAAGATGGTGCAGCTCATTGTTAAAAGAGATATGCTTCTTGACACGTGCTACCCTATCTTTGAACCTAGACTGCGCCGTCGTGTCAGCAAACAAGGTTGCGCAGCTGCATGTTTTACAATGCAAAGACAGGTTAGAATATGGCTGTCTCCTTAGTGAAGCTTTATGATCCAAAAGAGTGATTTACACAATGTTCAACTTCTCCAACATAATGCTTCCCGCACAAAAAGAACGTTCGCAGTTATCAGAAGTGTGTGAATAGTGAATTTCGGAACCTAATCAAGTAAGAGTCAAATAGTAATGGCACCAAATAGAATACAAATAGTAATTGAATACTGTTTGAATAGTAAGTAGACCATTTTCAAAACAGCCTTAGAACAGAACATTTTATTTGAAACAAATAGTCACAAACTTTCGACAAAAACCATTACAGTCAGTTTGAATCTACTCAAAATACCACAATTACGAAAACTAAGGTAATCTCGTATGCAGCAGGAACTAGAATATTCGTAACATTTTGTAATTGTAGGTTCAACTACGGCATTGACTAGCGTTATCAACGTGAGACTTTGTCACCTCACTTTAAATAAAATTGGGACACAAAAACAAAACAATTTACAACCAAACATTGCAGATACAACTAAATATGTAACGGAGCAGATCAACCCGTCATCACAACATGGCCTGCGCACTAAAAGCGGATAACAATGGGCGTTGAAATTTACATCTGCAAGAACAATTTACGCAAACGCAAAACTTGTATCTGTTGCTAGTCGTGAAGCTGCAAGCACTCGTAGTTCCCACCTTTGGTTATTACAAGACGAAGACAGGAGCTGATAAATGCGATACAGCTAAAGTGCAGTAAAAATTGAGCAAGAATGGAGCTTTCAGAAGCGCATTCATTCGACAATCAATATAGTGTAGGTAGTCTTGCAAAAGCTTGGGCTGCGTACAGGTCACATTAGGGATTGAAAGAATGACTTGTAGCTGTTTCGTTGTTTTGGGGTTCTCCCGCCAGTGCCGATTATTAAAAGAATATTTGTTACTTAGAATATGTGCAATTCGATTCGACTTAGGAACCGAATACAGTGCTGTTTGATTCATTATCCAAAATTTTCGAATAATCGAACATCCCTAGCAATTATCCCTGAAAGCTACACATATGAAGTACTAAGGAAAGGTTCATGTGCTACTGCAAGACTTGGGTCACGTTACGTCGCTTCCTTCTTTCCTACTAACTGTGCTTTGCTTTTTTGTTTAGCACAAGAAGGCTTCTGTGGAAGAAGTTGGCTGAGGCCATCAATACGGAGTTCTTGTGCAACGTGACTGCCACACAAGTGGAAAACAAATGGAAGTCGCTGGACAGAGCATATAAAAAGTCAAAAAAAGACAACAATTCTTCAGGTCACCACCGTGTGAACTGTGAATATGAAGAGTAAGTTACGATTGTGTCTTCATATCTTCAGTGATTCTCATAGTGTCTATTACAGAGAGCTGGCAGAAGTCTTGGAAAAAGAACATAGTGTAAATCCAAGGCTGCTCTTGGAGCCTGGAAAAACAATCCTGCCTAGTGCAAGTCCAGAGTAAGTAAAAATTACTTAATTTGTGCTGTAGCCTGGAAATGACATGGCACCTGTACAATTACTTTCAACAGCACCAGCATCACTGAAGCACCTCAAGATGCAGCAGTCCCAGTCGAGTGCAACACAGCATCCAAAGTTCGGAGCAGCACAACGCCAAAAAGGAAGCGCCAGAGTAGGTCCCAAGTCACGCCGCTCTTGGAGGCATTAGAAAAAATGCAAGCTTCGAGAGCTAAGCAAGAGGAGGCAGCAGTGAAACAACTGGAGGAAAGAAAAAAATGGGAAGAGGCAAAGGCAAAGCGGCATGATGAGCGCATGCAGCGATTCGATCGGTTGATCGACGTACTCTCAAATAAGGACGGGTTATAATATGGGCAATAAACTTTTATAACACTAGCAGTGTCTACTCCATCTAATTTGTTAAAAAAAAACATTGCTTCTAGACGCGGCACCCCACTTCGCAAAACATTTGCACACTGAATAAATCGCGAAGCAAAGATGAACTTCTAGCACTGTTCCTTTGCAATGAACTCTCGCAGAGACTGACTGTAGCCTGGCAGACTGCAATCAAAATCTCCTTCACTTTCATCATTGCCCACATCTTCTTCTTGGGGAAGCGTTGCAAGTTCCTCAAGGAAGTCCCTTTCATCGTTGCACATGTTGTGTAGCACACACGCAGCCATAACTATATAGCAGCACTGTTGCACACTTTTTGCATCAACAAGGTAGAGCCTCCTAAAACGCTGTTTAAGCAGGCCGAAGGTGTTCTCAATAAGCACTCGTTGTTGACTGTGTCGTTTATTGAAGCTCTTTTTCCACGTAGGAAAAGAACTTCCATTGTCCTTGAATGGGGTCATGAGCCATGGCATCAGTGGATATGCACTGTCACCCAGTATATAATTGTCTTCACATTCCTGAATTGCGCGTGCAAAGAAGGGGCTCTCCCTCAGGACACGGGCGTCGTGAACCGAACCTGGAAACCCAATAAACACGTTCAGCAACTTGTTCCTGTCGTCGCAGATTCCTTGCAGGATTATCGAAGGCCACTTTTTCCGGTTGAAGTAAGACTGCGTAGATTCGCTTGGAGTGAGTATCCCGATGTGTGATCCATCGATACAGCCGATGGTGTTTCTTGGGCCCTTGCCTTTACTTTTGGCGAGGAAGCCGTTCTTTATGCGGGTCACTTCCGCGCTACTAGGCCAGCAAATTATCTCATCGCTAATAGCGTGTAAGAAGTGAACGACCCGTGTCACACAAACATGAACAGACGACTCGGTAACATCGAATTTGTCGCCTATGGCGTACATAGATATTTGTGAGCCTAGGTACACAAGCGCTATGAGGCATGTTTTTTCGGCACTGATTTGTTGGCGGCCTTGCACTGCCCTTGGGTAGAAGGCTGAAGTCTTGAACTTGGCCCTGAAACTATCAAAAGTCTCCCTGGACAGCCTGAAGAGGCGCTTGAATTCATACTCATGGTACCTGCCGATAATGCTTTCGTACCCGGGTACACGGTTGGCATCGTCGCGCACCAACGCGCACGCGACCAAGATGCACGCATCGTCGTACTCATCGTCGCAGTCACTGCAAACGGCACCGCTGACGGAATCGTCGTCGCTGCTCGAGTCCAGCAATTCCATCGCAGTCACAAGAAGTGCCATCACGGCCGTGTATTGATCGGACAAGGCGCGGAGGCGGCTATTTTAGGCTTACACTACAAGGTGTTCTCCGGCCTGCACTCACGTCAACTCACGCCTTCGTTTTGGCTGTAGCCGTCGCGCGCTAGTGTCGGCTAGTGCCGAGGCGTGGTTGAGGCTGCACCTGCACTTGCTCGACCGGCGCTGCACGCTCACTGCACCGCTTGGCACCGCTTTTTCTGCACCTGCACTTTTCTGAACTAGTGCAAGCCAAATCGAAGATTCCTATGAGTATGCGTCATGGTTCAGAATATGTAGCTTTTGCAGCGCCTATTACTTGCTGTGGAGAAAATATAAACAAAAACGAAATTGCATAACCTTCAAAATTACCAACGTGTAAAAAACCTCTGAGGATATGTATGTTCTATTAGGCATGCCAGTAACCAGGACAAATGTTGTACGTAATAACCGTAAAGCTTTATGGTAATAAGTTAAGGCAGCGTCTTGTGCGCCGCGCGGCGCAGCAGCCATCCCCACACAAAAATGGCTTCTGCGCCTACGAAAGTGACGTCACTTAAAAAAATATTACCTAAAGCTAGTTAAACGTGTAAATTATTCGTGCGTAACGCGTTAAACCTACAAAACATTTACTAAACATGTGTTTAGCGAGTTAATTAGCTTAGGTTTGTTATTTAAATACATATTACAAGTATTTTGAATACAGGGGGCGCCATGGGCACTGCGGCTGCGAAAGGTAAACACAGCGAGATGGTAGCCGCCTGCGATATGTTGATGGTGAAAACTCCGATGAAATCGTGGCCATGGCCTAGGCCACTCCCAAGGAGGACTGGAGTGTCGTCGCTGCTTCATGTGATTGCTGGATGCTTAGTTGAACCTGGTAGTTGGAGCTAGCGGGGCCATCCACCGCGCCACAGCTTCATCTGAGTGTGTGCGCCATAAAGTTGCTCAGTATGATGTGCGGATTACAGTCGTTAGACGTACTGCATTTTCTAGATTGCAATGCCAAGCGTGGTGTTGTCAAAGGAGAAAGTGTTCTTGCTGCCGAGTTTTGCTTGTCACGAAGGACAAGGTCGACGATGAAATAAATGCTTTCGCAGGGTTCACGTGTGACTGACCGGACGCACATGCATGAAACCCCAGTGCGTCGGCGAATTGTTCATACGATGAATGGAAACAACTTTATCGTAATGTTCTTACGAAGCCTGTGATCTCCGAAGCCCAGAGCTACTGCATTGCTGTCTGTTTTGTCAAGTGCGAACACGTACGGCCGTTCTCCTCCGTTGCTACGTGAATGCTCCCGTGCTGTCACAGGCCGCGCGTGTTATTGAGCAAGGCAGACAAGCTGTTGATGGGCTAACGCCGTCGGCACTTGCCCTTGGGCATTGTTTATCAAGTGCTGATCGCCTAGAACATTGCGGTGACACGTCAGTATTTTTAAAGAAAGCGGCCTGCCAGTTACCTCGTTAGGTGATGGTACACTGAGCGACATAAAAAAAGTTGCCCGAGACTACGTTGCAGTGCACCTTTCTGTCATAAAAACTTTGATAGACCGTGTAAATCCACATTCCTGTACCCAAGAAACCAATGCAGCCAGCTGCATTCGATTTTTTTGTGTTTTTTGCATCTCGCCGATTAAGAGCACTAATTCGCAAAACACTTTATCATAATAAATATAGTCAATCCTGCAAAAGTCATCGAAGATCCAATATTAAAGGGCTTGTGGACGGGACCACCACCACCAGCAGCAAGTCGGGCTAATGAGGAGGCGCAAATGTTAAAACAATACATGCGTGAACAAAAAAAAAAAAGAAAAAGTATCCATAACTGCAATGGGACTTGAACCACCGACTTCACCAGTTAATTTTTTTTCTTTATTGCCTTCTTGACTAGAGGTCAAGCTAATATGACAATCACTATTACACGTGTTTCATGCGAGACTACGCGTCAAACAAAGATATTACATCTTCATTACAGTCGGTAGTCTTATACACATCTCGTACTTTTATAACAGCTTCCACGAAACACTCATTAACGGATAGAACTCTCACATCACAGTGTCTGTACGATAGCATACTACGCCAAACCGAATGAAGACCAAGTACAAATATAACATCCAAATTTTTCACAGAACTATCACAAGGCAAAAAACGAATTCCATGTGAAGTAAGAGGTAAATCTTTTTTTAAAGTTCTCTGTAAAATGTCCCAAAAGAAAATAGCGTTTTTACAATCAATAAACACATGTTCAATGGTCTCAGGTTTGTTACACAGGAGACAGCTGCTTCCCCATGGTACATACATCCCTCTCTCTTCAAGCCACGTTTTTACTGGCAAGGTTCCCGTATGAAGTTTAAAAAAGAAGGTTTTCACATTGGGTGGTATACACATGTTTTTCACTCGCTTTAGTACGTCATGACCATATGATTTTTCATACCTTGAACGGTACAGGGGCACAGGAAAAACATTCTGTATTAGGTCTTTCATAAGGCGCTTTCTTTTCACAATAGTTAGGTAATCTATCGAAAACCTCGCCCTTAAGAAACGATATGAGAACACAACTTCGCGCAAGAACGGTGACAAGGTGTGTCGTTCTCGCCTGTCTGAAGATACAAAGAAGTCAGGCATGTGGTGTAACAGCGTTGTTTGAAATAAAGAACGTAAAAAATAGTCTCTCTGGTCTCTAACGAGCAGGAAACGTGATATTACTTGGTTAAGAAACAGATGGCACAGAGACAGCCCTCCTTGCTTAACTCGCCGAAACAAGTTCGTTCTAGATGTTCTCTCCCACGTATAGCTCCAGATGAACGTGGCGAATATCCTGTGGACTTTGTGAATGGTTTTACGCTTACAACTAAGTACTTGCAAAAGGTACATAATTTTAGCAGCCAGAAATACGTTGCATACAGCTGACCGAGAGAAAATGGATAAGCCACGACCGCCCCATCCTTCGGCGGTCGCGCGCAGTTCTTCAGCCTTTTCAAGCCAAAATGCTTCACTGTCTTGATACCTGTCCAATGGTACCCCAAGGTAACGACTAGGCGTCGTGAGCCACTGAATATTTCCAAAAGAACTGGGCGTAAGGTTCACCAGTTCACTTCACCAGTTCATGTGTTGCTTTAACCTACTACGCCACAGCAGCCGATCGGCTTAAGATGACAAACCAGCCGGTTTCGTATTGTTATCACGCTAAACCTAAATAATATTTTTGTTCACTTTTTTGTATCGACGTAATTTTAACGGCTTTTATCGTTATGTCTCGACGTACCGCTAGACACTCCCGACTATTCAAACAAAGCGCCTAACCAGAAAATGCACACGTCACTTCCGTGCGGCGCAGCAGTCGTTTCTGTGTGGGAGTGGCTCGTGCGCCGCTAAGTTCAAGCCCAAACTCCATAAGCGCGAAAATGCACGCGACAGCGACGAGCGACGCGACGTAGATCGGCGTCGCGCGATCAGTCGCTAGCGCAGGCAAACCTCATTCACGCGACGGCTTCGGCGAGCGAATTCCACTGTTGCTGGCATGAGGCCGTCTACTCGCACCAAAAAAACCGCGTAGCGAGCGGTTTCCAATTTAAAAATAAAATATATTGTTGTGTAATGGAACGGAAAGTGTTTATTATTGCCTTGCAGCATTTTTTATATGCGCATGCTTAATAAACATTGCGTTATTTCTTGTTGCGCATACGTGACTCGGGCAGGGTCAGTGCACCTATGTAGTCTTTGTCTTTTCCGGTATTTCGCTATTGGCTGCTTGGGCCCAGCACTTCCGGGCGATGAGCGACGGTTTCCAAATCTGGAAAACCGAGCGATCGCGCGAAAACGAGCACGCGACACGTCGCGCGAACGCCCTGTTTCGTCGCTCATAGCGTCGCTCGTCGCTGTCGCGTGCATTTTCGCGCTTATGGAGTTTGGGCTTAACCCATGCAACCCAAGGTTGCAAGGAAACGTAGCACGTACGACACTTGTGACTTAATGAAACCGAGAATATTGATTTATATTGTACGGTCTTCAAAAGTTTTAACCACGACCTACTGTACTCCTGACCTGCCCAGCAGGCGGCGATCTACGGAGCGGCCTGCGCCGGCTCGGATTCCGAACTTCACTGCATAGGGGGCGCTCGAGTTACCCCAGCTGATCATTTTACCCACGACCTGCTATATAAACTTTTTATATAAAAGGTCGTGATTTCACCCCAGTTGCCCCAGTTGATCATTTGCAACAGTACTGAGAAGTGTGAAGGGCAAATAACAAGGGAGGTAGGAACGCTACAGTCGACGATAGATTGCGCACTGATGTCACATAGGATGTACGATAAGCCCAGGGAAATGCTCATAGATGAAGGTGGCTCCAGAAGTCTGGGTAGGGATCAAAAATGTATCTAGCTAAGTTTTGGAAGAGCAGTCAAAGTGGGAAGGAAGAGAAGATGAGCAACTACACGAAAATTTTCATTCATAAAGGCAAGTAGCAATTGCTACAAAACAAATTGAGCAAGTAATCACTGAGGATAATAAAACAGTGTGGACATACAGAAATCTAATTAGACTGTTTGAGCTAGAGCTTGCTAAGGCGCGTCACAAGTCACCCCGGAAAAGAAGACACAAGCCCAAGAGTTGGTGGGATGAGGAAATTAAAAGAGCCTTAGCAAAACGTCAGGAAGCCTCTAGGAAACACAGACATGCTAAGCAGCGGGGTGAACCGACAGATGATGTTGAAAGAAAGTGGGACATCTTTCTAAGCTCTAGAAGGGAAGCATCCCTCCTGATCAATCAAAAGATTAGAAGAAAGGGTTCTCAGTGGCTGGCAGAAGTATATAAAAAGGACAAAAAGGCAGCTGTGAAATTTTGGAACCATCTAAACTCCCTAAGAAATGAAACAAGCCTAGGAGCAGAGGTTTATAACTACAGCTTAAGGTGCTAGGCTAGAAGAGGATGAAGCTATTAAATACATAAGAACAAGGTGACAGAAAAATTTCATCAAAGGAGTGCCTTATGCACCAGAATAGACAAGGATGGATCAATTGGCACAATGGCTCCATTTTCACAACGAGAGTGGGAAGGGGCTGAGAAGAGGGTTCCAAGTAGTACATCAACAGGCCCAGATGGCATTCCAATTAGTGCTGATAAAGACATTAGGGTCCGAAGTCTAAACATACTTTGAGAGAAGGCAGTAAGCAGAACAATAACCGATGGTGAAGTCTCCGTTGGATGGAAGTGTTAGCATTCTGGGTTGATGAGCATGATCTATAAAGGAAAGGTGGACAAAGCTGACATAAGCAACTACCGTCCTATAACAGTGACATCAGTAATCTACAGGTTGGCGATGCAGATTATAAAGGAAAGACTGCAGGCATGGATAGAGGATGAAGGGGTCGCTGGGAGAACTGCAGAATGGGTTTCGGAAACACATGAGGTTGGACGACAATCTGTTCTCACTGACGCAGTGCATCGAAATAGCAGAAAAGGAACACAGGCTCCTGTGGCTAGCATTTTTGGATATCAAGGGAGCGTACGATGGCGTGGTTCAAGAGGACATTAGGGAATACTGAACACACTAAATGTGAAAGGTGGAGTCACTAATCTTTTAAAGGATATCTATTTAAAGGTAACAAGGTAGTCATAAAGTGGGAAAAACAGGTATCCAAAGCCCACAGAGGTGAAACGGGGGCTTAGGCAGGTGTGTCCTTTGTCACCCTTCCTATTCATGACGTACCTACAAGGATTAGAGGCCAAATTAGAGGGAAGTGGACTGGGCTTCAACCTTTCTTTCGTCAAACAAGGAAAACTCATTGAACCGACGCTACCAGCATTGATGTACGCAGATGATATAGTGCTAATGGCCGAATACAAGGAAGATTTGCAGAGATTGGTGGACATCTGCGGTAATGAGGGAGCTAGGTTACATTTCAGATTCAGTAACAAAAAATCAACAGTCATAATTTTTAATGATAATGAAGGTTGTGAGCTTAGGATACAGGAAGTCACGTTAGTGATAACAGATAAATACAAATATCTGGGTGTATGGATAAGCAATGGGACCGAGTACCTAAGGGAACACGAAATATAGGTGAACACTAAAGGTAACAGAAATGCAGCAGTGATGAAAAGTAGGGCACTGTGGAATTGTAATATGTTGTGAGAGGAATATGGAAAGGGGTCATGGTTCCTGGCCTGACGTTCGGCAATGCGGTAGTGTGCATGAGATCAGAAGATCAAGCAAGATTAGAAATTAAGCAACGTGGAATAGGTAGGCTTGCTTTAGGAGCTCAAGAGAATACACGTACAAAATCAGGGAGTACAAGGTGATATGGGATGGACATCATTTGAGGACAGGGAAGCTAGCAGCAAGATAAAATTTGAGAAGTGATTGAGAGAAATCGGGGAGGAGCGTTGGGCTAGGACAGTTTTCAGCTACTTGTACATGCAGGATGTCGATACAAAACGGAGGAAGCGAACTAGGAAATTGACTGGTAAATACTTAAAAAACAGCAGGTGGCCAAACCATAAAGAACTATCGGTTAAGAAGAAAGTGAAGGAAACAGAGACTGACATGGGAGAATTGGCATGATTAAGAAGTCCACACTAGAGATTTTCGAACTTTGAAGCAGGAAATTGCCAAGGAAATAATCTATGATAATACTCGGGGTAGTTCTCTACTGTTTGAGGCCAGCACGGGAGTATTGCGAACCAAGACATATCGGGCCAAATACGAAGGGCCAAATCGGGCCAAATACACGGTATGTAGTGCATGTGGAGATGGAGGAGGAAACTGCCGAACACTTGATAATGTTCTGTAAAGGGCTTCACCCTATATAGTTCAGTATGATGGCGCAGAGTTTTTCAAAGGACTGGGGTTGAGGGACAGGGAGGGCAAAATAGACTTTAAGCGGGTAGCATTAACTGAAAGAAGGTTATCTGATTGGTGGCTGAAGTCAAGGCACGAGTGAAAATTAAACCCTTCACTGCGAAGTACCATTCCTAAAAGAGATAAATCCAGTGGTTAGTTCACTAAGTTTACGGCTAGATGACGCTAACCGCCGCCCGATCTAAAGGGTACAGCAGGTCTTCTGTGGACTGTGGTACAGCCACATCCATCCATTCATGAGCGCCGGTGGATGTTCGGAATGCATGGGTTGCCACCGGTTAGAGAAGAGTTTCATCACGCATTGAGTAAATGTGGCGGCTATGTTGAATCATTTTATTTCATATGACTTTGAGAATCTTCTTTTGCATTGTAGTTGACATTTCAGTGCCATATTTTTCAAATAGAATCGCAAATCAGGTACAAACACATGTATCAGCGTGCAAAACCAGAAAGAATGACGACGGAGGCAGGTTGTAAAAAGCGCTGGCCACCAAATGTTTATTTAACTCATGATACCAGCTATATGTGTATACAGTGATAGATTTGTTGCCTTTGGAGTACACTCAGCTGGCTTGCATTTACTGTCTGGGCAAGAAAGGGCAAGGACTATAATATTTGACAGTGTCCGCGGCATCCGGCGCCCATAGAAAACAACCAATTACAGATAATTTGCGCATAAATACCTTCGTCTCAAATGGCAAATGTAGATCGCATGTAGATGAATAATCAATGAAAGACACTGTGCAACTGCTTTGAAACGAAACAGCACTTAAAATCGCTTATTCAACGCTAATTCTTCACACAATGGGTGCGTTTCAAAAACTAGTTGCATAACCACATGTAGTGACATGATTTCCATAAGTGCACTCTTGTCATATTTCCTTTTTTTGGTAATAAACAGTTGTGAGTATAGCGCGTCGTCGTTTACTTTCTTGAGGTTGTCGGGTTTTTTTTTTTTTCGCTAATATGCGTTTCAGTCTGTCATGCACCACCAACCAGCCCAGCAACTCACTCATTTAGAGACACGTAGTCTTTTACAACACATTACATTTTCAGCGTGCCAGACAACCCTTAATTGAGCAGACTTACCCTTTATAGAAATGACATTGGTCCATTTTTCACGGACCTCGGTCACTGGAAACTCATGAAAAGTCACATCAAGAGTCTTCCCTTGCCTTGATTCGCAGAAAGGCACGCAGCACACCACCATCGGGATGGTTAATTTGGACAAAGAAACCTCGCTTCGCTGGTGTATAAACTGCACTACAGTGGCTGGAATATTCTAGCCACTGTAACTGCACCTACCTGCACGCTTCTGTTGCAGCTCGGCACGAGCAGACGATAGCAAAAGATCGTCCTCATACTCTTCAGTTTATTCAAAAAGAGGCTTTTATTCATTTTAATTTAACACTTTTAACAACTTCTTTAACAACTTTTTTAACAACTTTTTCTCTCCAACAATTAAAAACACAAATTCCCAAGTAGGCCCGTGCACTTTACGTCACAGTATTAGCGAATCGGCTTATCTACCTTCAATATCACATGAGGACTTATGATCTATCATTTTCAGTTTGAAGTGTAAAAAATCTGCTGGTATTTATGGTGTTTCTATAACTGACTTGCACCGTACATTTGAATACACCAATGAAGTTCTGCTAGCACTAATAAATCGCATTATTTCTAGTGGAGAAATTCCCATAAACTTGAAATCATCAATAGTTATACCTCTACACAAATGCAGTGCGCGTGATAAACTTGAAAATTATCGTCCGATATCAATTCTGCCTTCTATAGCACAAATATTATAAAAACATTTGTTGTTAACGATGACAAGCTTTCTCGATAGTCACAACATCTTATCGCCTTGCCAGTATGGTTTTCGACAGGGGAAAAGCACTCAGACGCTATAGGAAGACATCTCTGATCAGTTGAACAAGGCGTTCGATAACAACAAAGTTGTGTGTGCGCTCTTTCTTGACTGCAGCAAGGCTTTCGACAGTGTCCATCATATCTTGTTATTGGATAAACTTTTTCAGTTGGGGTTTAGGGGTGCTTTCTGGTCTTTGTTGGCAAATTTCCTCCAAGGCAGGCGTCAACTTGTATCCGTTGAACAATCTCACAGCGCGTCCTAAATAATCAAAACCGGCGTTCCTCAGGGATCAATTCTTAGTCCGCTGCTATTCAATATTTTTGTAAATGACCTTCACAGCACGATACCGGTTTCTCTATGTCAATACGCCGACGACACTGTGATCGTGACGACTGCAAACAACTTTTATGAGGCAATTACTCTTTTTCAGTCAACTGCCACTAAAGCCATGGATTGGTTTCGAGATAACCTTATTAATATAAATGTGTCTAAAACTAATCTAATATGCCTCCACAATCCATTGAAGAAAGTAACCCTTGACTATCCTTTCATTCTGCATTGTTCTGACTGTTCATCCTGCTCTTGTAGTCCATTACAATATTCATCTGTTGTGAAATACCCTGGCTTATACATTGACAGCGACCTTTCCTGGAATAGTCATCTCGCCTATGTTTGCAAAAGACTTCGCGCTGTGTCAAGTCTACTATATAACATAAGATACAACATGCCGTTTTCAGTACGTAAGATGATAGCACACGCTTTAGGTTACAGTATACTGCGTTACGGAATAACCATTTACGGACACTGCGCTGTCTGTTGGCACAATAGAATAAACAGAATATTGCGTTCGATTTTAAAAAATATATCTTACGACCTGAACATTGATTCTGAGAAAGACATTTTCAAAACGCTGTTTATGCCAAACTTCAATGATCTGTTAATTCAAACGGTTGTTTTAAAACATTTCTGGTCCAAAAAATTCCTGGTTCAGTATGTTACTTCTCGTTCTTTAAGGTCCAAAGTACGTTACTAGAGGCCGCGGTGTTCAACAAAGTATGGAACAAGAATACGAGCCCATTATGTACCAACCTATTTCAATGTACTTTCCCCCAGCATTTTTCGCACAATAACAAAATACAAATTAAAGAAAATTCTACGGCGTATCTGTCTACAATTGTAATGCATGTCGTGTGTTATTTCATATACACTCATTCGCAAGCATGATGCTGCACAATTATCCAGTGTGTTACTTTGCTTAAGAAGCATTTGCTCTAATTCTTTCTTTTTTCCTTTACACCTTTTCACTTTCAATTGCTGTAACTATTGTATAATGCTTGTAACTATTGCTTATATGCCCTGTTGTTTCTAATCTTACATGCACGTTGTTTTTTGTCCTATCATCCCTCTTAGGCCATAAAATACAATCTTGTAACGCGTCCGGTTTGTTTTGCTGTCTGCCAGGCTCTGCTACTCAAGCCACCAATTGGCTTTGGCAGGCCTATAGTCACATGTACTGTTTTATTTGAAGAAATAAAAGGAATAATAATAATAATAATAATAATAATAATAATAATAATAATAAATAATAATAATAATAATAATAATAATAATAATAATAATAATAATAATAATAATAATAATAATAATAATAATAATAATATATAATAATAATAATTGTCCAGAGTATGTGCACGTGAAAACATTGCTGCTTTTCTCCCAGCGTTGCGCGAGCAGACGACAAAAAAAAAAAAAAAAAGCGCGACAGTTCATGTTTTGGTCGCCAGCAACCGGTGCGGATGAGGTAGAGTTACTGTAAATACTACCATTAGGTATATGCTACCTAAAGGTAGCATATACAGTAACGCTAGGATGAGGTAAGTTGCAGCGCTACAGAGCGCATAGAGGCAGGCGCCAATACCAGAAAGGGCGTGCTCGCGCTTCGATCGCTGGGCAGGTCAGTCAAGGTCAGTAAAATACAGTAGGTCGTGGTATTAACGCATCAGACTTATGAAAGGCAACTTATATGCAAAACATTGTGATGCAAACAAAAGTGCGTGCGTGTCTAGAAAAATGCTAAAATTGATAAACGCCAAGGCTGCAAAAATTTGTGG
Source organism: Rhipicephalus microplus (assembly GCF_013339725.1). Classification (NCBI taxonomy): domain Eukaryota; kingdom Metazoa; phylum Arthropoda; class Arachnida; order Ixodida; family Ixodidae; genus Rhipicephalus; species Rhipicephalus microplus. The sequence continues at coordinate 128,799,992 of NC_051168.1, read as the reverse complement.
GATTGATGATGCTTACGAGTTTATCTAAACTTGAGCGGATCACATTGCATAGCCTTCAAGATTTCAAACGCACAAAAAACGTTTCTTGATTTTTGGCAGACTATTGCGAGAAGTGACAAGCGCCGAGACTTCAGCTGAGGTAAAGTGTACTAAACACTGTAGCTTAGGTGCATATGCGATGCTTTCCAACTTGCTGTGACGTCAACATGCACGATAGCTTGTATTGTATGGCCTTCAAGATTTAAAACAAATTTTGCTTCTCAGAGGCAGTGTATGTGGCTTGCGGATGTGTTAAAAAACTATATTACAAGTAATAAACATGTCAGTGTCAAAAAATGAATGTTCGGATTGTACTGTATGATTTTGAGATGTAGAATGTACTTAAGTTCTTGAATGCCGCGTGTACCCTAGCACGTGTATGCTTTCAACTTCCGGTTTTGGAGTCCTCGCTTCTGGCTTCATTGATTGATCAGTGATTGATCAAAGATGCGTTTGACGCAGCAACAGAAATTTACGTTATTTCTGCGATTCTGGCAGTAAATATTGTTGAAGGAAAATGGTAGGATGTAGCGCGGTAATGTGCAGCAGTTCGAGTGAAAAAGCGCAGAAAATGTTTCGCGTGCCCTGGGATCCTGAGCGTCGCAAGCAGTGGGCAGTGGCCATCCGCCGTCAGACTCCGAAAGGAAAACTGTTTGCCCACTGACCATAGCAGGCTGTACGCTGACCACTTTGTAAAGGGTGCGTGTACGACATCTTTTGTCGCGTGAAAACACTCGTGTTCGTCTTTCTGCAGGGTCGCCGAGCTATGACCCTGACGATATCGACTACGTGCCGACGTTGTTCTTCCACGACGAAGCGAGCAGAAAGCGTTCGCGCCGCATCAAAAACAGGTCTGTACAAACGTTGACTAATTAGCTTCGTACGCCGTTCACGTTTCCGGCCATTGACGCCATGTTGAAGAGATGGTCATTTTTTTCCCGTTAGATGGCCCCACAGCATGGGGTGGGCTAAGGTCCCTAGATGAAACAAGTTTTCAAGGTAGCGACACCTTTCCCTTTCCTCTTCGCCTATGTTTCCGAAGCGCCCCCTAGAAGGTTTAAAACTTTCATCTAAAAGCGAATGTTTGGGTTCCGTTGCTACTAGGGACCTTAGGGTGGGCCATCTGGCGGATTCGAAATTGAGCAGCGTGGCATGGGTAAGCCTGCTTTGGGAGCACGCTGGAATACATAGAATCAGTGGGACATATGGAATGTTACGTCATTTGAGGGCAAGGAAGCTAGCAGCAAGGTAGAATATGAGAAGTGATTGGGAGAAATGGGAGGAGAGCTTTGGGCTAGGAAAGTTTTCAGCTACTTGTACGGGAGGAATGTTGGTTCAAGGTAGAGGAAGCAAATCTGAAAATTGTCAAGCAGATATTTAGACCACAGTTGGAGATCAAGACAAAAATAAAATAAAACTCTGCTTAAGAAGGGAGTGAAGGAAATGGAGAGGGGCATGTTAAAAATAAGGATGCTTGTGAAATCATTACTGGAGACATACCAAACTTTTAAGCAGGAAATCGCCAAAGAGAAGACCTACGATGATTCTCAGGGTAGTTCTCTGCTGCTTTAAGCCAGGAGAAGAGTATCACGGACCAAGACATAGAGAGGCAAATACGAAAGGATAGACAGTGTGTGTGGAGAGGAGGAGGAAACAGCTGAATACTTGACACTGTTCTGTAAAGGACTTCATCCTTGGGTTCAAGATAATAACACTGAATTTTTCTGAGCATTCGTGTTTACTGACAGTGAGGGCAAAATAGACTAAGAGGGTAGAAATAAACAGGAGGAGGTTATCATATTGGTGGCTACAATCAAGGCACGAGTGAAATTCTTTTACTACAGAGTGCTAGTACTTCCCAGTGTAGGGCTAGGTGGCGAGAGCCACTGCGCGATTTAAAGGGTACAGCCTTATTCATTCATCTACTGAATGAGGGGGTATGCACCAATCAGGCAACTGTTTCCAACCTCCTCGTATGAATTGAAAAAAAATAACCAAAGGTAGTTTGCTCTTTTTGGGAAGCTTTAATTGATTCAGAATTATTATTGCTTTTTTTTTAACAGCGCTAGTGTCATTCTTCCTTTATCATAGTCCGTGTGGATATGAAGCCCTGTGTGCAGTCTCAATATAGCGAGCTGTTTGAACTGGACACACTGTGCAGAGAAGTGAAGTAAATGCATCCCTCCCTCCTTCAACCATGAGCTATCTTTCTAATAGTTTGATTTTGGTCTTCCCTGCGATATAGCATTACCTTTTGTGCTTTCTTTACAGTGGAGATAGTTTTTCTGTGGGTGTAACAGTGCTGGCACGTATAAACTTTTGTGGTGGGAGGTGTTTCGTAATGAATATAAGTTGCAAGTGAGCACCTTTTGTGTCCTGTGCATTTGCTTATGAACTGACTCTGCACTCTCCTAAGCAAGACACGGCATGCATCTAGGGGATTAAGGAGGGTGTTCACCTTCCCCTGGGATTCTTTTTATTTTGCTTGTGTATAATGTATGTATACACATACGAACACACACACACTCACTAATAAGTGGTAACCCCCCCCCCCCCCTCAATTGCAGTAAATTTTTAGCGTGTGTTATTACCAACTTGCAGATTTCGAATATATCCAAACTATATATCTGTGTTGTACCAGCATTACAATAATAATAATAAATGTGAAAGAAAAGTTTACTTTAATGAGGCCATAAAGGCCTCATTAAAGTAAATTGTGAGGACAGAATAAAAGTCCTTGCTGGGATGAGGTATACAGCTGGTGTGGAGAATATTACATAGCAGAAAAAATTTCAACTTTGTGCAAATTACATTACACTGAACATGTTTTAGCAGTCGTTCTAGCAGTCTGGGGGGCTGTTCCAGACGCTGACAATTGCTAGAGAGATGATGAAAGACTCTGTGTCAATGCTGCCTGACAACAACATTCCAGAGAAAGCTGAAATCGAAAAACAGTATAACTGCACGCTTACACAATCATAGAGTTAATGTGCCAATGACCGAGCAAGCACCTCTTCTGTCCTTCCACTTGATTTTCAATTTATTTTTTACTACGGAATCCCGCAGCAATGGTTTCTTACGACACAAGTTCTCAGTCTTTAGATATCTGCCCTACTCCTAAGTACTTTGACAGTGTGTTGCCTTAAAGTTGAATCCTGAGTTATCACATATTGTTGAAAAACTTCTAGAATATTTGTTCTCCTTGTCATAACACACAGTTTCATGGAATTATGCACTTGGTTTCAGTAAAAGGCAGTAAAAGCAATCACATTCAGTGAAGCATTCCTTTAGAAGAACAGGGGTTCATACTTTTTAGAGGCTTTCCCGCTTCCAACTCAAATTTTGTTCTGCGGCCGAGCAAGGGCATCCCCTTCAACATCTTGTTCGACTATTTTTCACTTTTGAGGGGGCAGGACAGACGAGGTGCCAATGAGCTCCACTCTGTTTTTATCCTTGCGCCACTAGTTCAAGCTACAACCCTGCTTCTTTATCTGGAAAAACCAAGTGCACAGTATGAAAAAAAGAAAGAACAGCATGCAAAATATATGGTCACTGAATGTGTTCAAGCATCTGAGGCGGTGGCATAGGTAAATTGTTCGCTTTTCTCGTAGTTGCAGTGGGGGTGGAATGGGGACATAGAGTTTCCTAAAATTTACTAGTGGGGACTCTGGTGCTATGATCATTCAGGCAACATGCGATTGAATTACACAAATTGGCCTAGTCTTCATGTTCGTGGGCTTTGACTGCACTTGTGGCTTTGTTTATTATTGTGTTTTGGTTTTGTTTGGAATAAAGTTTTGTTTTGGTTTTGTTTGGAATTAACTTAGCCCACCCGAAAACAAAGAAAAAGAAGAAAATCATTCGTGACTATAACAGAGGTGACTTTGAGGCAATCAACAATGACCTTTCTACCTTCACTGATCTTTTTCTTGACGGTTTTGACGATCGCAGTGTACAAAACTAATTGGAATATGTTTTCAGATAAAATAATTCAACTCACTGAACAGTACATCCCACACCGCAGTGTAACCAACAACTCAAATGCACCCTGGTACAACAGCCATATCCGGCGTTTGTCAAACAGAAAAAAAGCGTTTCTTTCGCGCCGCAAAACTTTCGCCTTCTAATGAACGTTGGGCTTTATATGCAACAGCGTCTACGTTGTACATTCAAGCCCTTCGAGATGCAAAAAAACATTTTCATTCCCATGTACTACCTTCCATGTTAACCACAAATGTTAAGAAATTCTGGCGAACTTTTAATCCCTCAACCGATGACGCTATCACACTGACCGATTCCTCTGGCGACCCCATTTCATCTGATATTTGTGCCTCAGTTTTTAACCGTACATTTGCTGAGAACTTTTCTGCCCATTCTGCTGTTAATAACCCCACAACAAACAGCCATACCTTTGAAAGTATGCCACCTATACTAATCAGTACACTTGGTGTTCTTGAGCTCATTGGTGGACTTAGCCTTCATTCAGCTCCCGGCTGTGATAATATTAGTAACAAGTTCTTGAAAAACACTTCGGCCTATGCTGCGTTAATCTTAACTAAACTTTTTCAACAGTCTCTTGATCAGTCCATTCTTCCAAATGAGTGGAAAATTGGGAAGGTCATTCCAATTCACAAGTCTGGAAGCAAGACATCTCCACTTAACTATCGCCCATTTCCTTAACCAGCACATGTTGTAAAATGTTTGAGCATATTATTTTCACTAACCTTGTCGGTTTTCTAGAATCCAACTCTTTTTTCTGTTCAGCACAACACGGTTTTAGAAAACATTACTCATGTGAAACTCAGCTAATAACCTTTACTCATGCGCTACATCAAGTACTAGATCGATTATCGATCATTGACTGCATATTTTAGATTTTTCTAAGGCATTCGACAAGGTTTGTCATAAATTGCTACTGCTTAAACTAAACACGCTTAATATTGGTATTAATTTACTGAAATGGATTGAGTGCTTCCTTTTAAACCGCTCACAATTTGTTTCTTTTAATGGCTTTAACTCAGAGTTTACAGATGTCTATTTGGGAGTTCCTCAAGGTTCAGTCCTTGGGCCTTTATTATTCCTAATTTATATTAATGATCTTCCTTCCGTTGTTAACTCTAATATTCTCCTATTCGCGGATGACTGTGTTGTTTTTAGAGAGATAACGAACTCTAATGATGTTGCCTCACTTCAGTCTGATCTTGGCGCAATCGCAGACTGGTGCAGTGAATGGCTAATGCAACTAAATATTAATAAATGTAAAGTCATGCGTGTTTCCAGAAAATCTTCCCGTCCACAACCATACCACATTGATAACATTCATTTAGAATCAGTAACTTCATATAAGTACCTCGGCGTTTACATTACTGCAAACCTAAACTGGTCTGCTCATATCGAGCACTTAATTAACAAAGCTAACCGCATGTTAGGCTATCTTCGTCGAAATTTTTATCACGTTCCTTCCTCCTTGAAACTCCTGCTCTATAAAACACTAATCCGATCGAAATTAGAGTATGCTACATCGGTGTGGGATCCCACCCATATCAACTTAATTACTGCTCTAGAGATGGTTCAGAACAACTCTGTACGTTTCATTCGCGCTAATTACAGTCGCACTGCCAGCATAACTTCTATGAAATCAGACCTTTCCCTCCCATCATTATCACTGCGCAGAAAAGTGTCACGCATTGCCTTGTTTCATAAAATGTATCATCATCCTGATCTGCGCAATCGACTCATCCCTCAACCATCTTATGTATCCCATCGCACTGATCATCGTCACAAAGTTGGATTCGCTTCATGTAATACTGAGTACTTTTATCAATCATTTCTACCACGAACCTCTCGCGATTGGAATGGCCTTCCCGCTGACATTGTAAACATTAATAACTGTAAACATTTTCGCAATTCTGTAGCTAATATTGTATACTCAGGCTCTTTCTAACTTATAGTGCGTCTCTATTGTACTTGCATATTTTGTTCCTTTTATTTTGTTACCTTTTTGTGCTTTTACCACTCCCCCTCTGTAATGCCTCTGGCCCTGAGGGGTATAATAAAATGAAAAATGAAATGAAAAGAACGGACCATTGTGAAGCTTGGGACCCAATTTGAATTGATAAGCGTAAAAGGTCGAGGTGGTGAATTGCAACTCCTGAACACTTGCTGACTGTTGTTTCGTGAAAAACCAGCTTCAAGCCACGCAAAGCCAAGCGGAGCCGAAAGTTTGAGTATTTGTAAATTCAGGAAGCGAAGGGGACAGCTTTTGGGTTGGAAGAGAGTGCATGAGATTTTCTTTTTCTCTTCTTTGACTTTCAGCCATGCACGTTATGAAGGCGTCACTGCAAAGCGAAGTCCTCACGTGCGAGCTTTGCAGTCGTCGCAAGTGCCGGCTGAAGACAGTTCAGAGGACATAGTGCAACTTTCGACGCCGCTTTCTGCATCACTGTCAAGTTCACGTTGTGAGTTGACCTCAGTTCTATTGCTATGTTTTTTTCAATTACTTGTGAGGATCTGCTTTGAAAACTTAAAAGGAGAGAGAGAATAAAACATTTATTTGCCACCGAGGAGACACTGAATATACATATTAAGTTCATGCTTCACATATGTAGAGTAGCGTTTGTGCAATACCTGAAGAGCCACTTTAAGTTTTTGTCTTGTTTATTTTTATTGAGTACATTACATGAGTTTATCGACACAACTGTTTTAGAAGGGCATGTTTCTTGCTTCTCTGCTAGATAAATAAATAATAAATAAATGGCTATAAACGAGAAATAAGATGTGGTGACTCTCCTGGAATGGCCTCTTTCTGTAGCTTCTGTTGGGCAGTGTGACAATTAAAAAGCAAACTTGACTTTCCTTCTTGATTTCTTTCAAGAGTAGAGTACAAATAGGGCCTAATTAGCATGCCCTTTATAGCAGAGTGATAAAACATGGTCATTCCACTAAATTTGAGCCACAACAGAGCAGCAGCGACAACAATAACCATTTTCCCAAAATTTGAAGCAAAATATGTGCAAGTTATTGCTTTTTGCTGTTAGCTGTAAACTTTTTCATTCACTGAAATATATTATAGGGCTGTTCCTAGGCCTCTATAGAGCAACTTATGGCGAGATAAGCTTCAATCTTGAGGCTCTATTTCTTTGTCTTGAAAGCTATCTCGACACGAGCGAGATAGTAATAAGGCTTTTACTATCATTTGGACTTGTCTGATGGCCAGGGTTGCGCAACACAAAGTGCTGTGTCCGCAGCTACATCAACCACACTGGCATGATACAAGATGGAGTTCTGTCCTTTCACAGGTGAGGCTTTGCTTTTGCCACAAGCGTGGAATTGTGCCCAATTTAGAATTCCCATGTCTTAATTTACTCAAACCTCAGTATAAGGAACAGGGGTATAAGAAATTGGTTATAAAAAAGTAAATGGATAGCCTAATAGGTGCAGTGGTTCTAACATATACTTATAACGAATTTTCAGACATAACGAAGTTATTGACATATCAATTGTGGCTTTGTTATAATGAGGTTGAAGTATATATGATGTAGAATTGTGATTGAAAATGAGTGGCAGCAAGAATTTCTATCAGTATACAGTCGATGACAGGGGTCTATTGAAGTACATGGCGACCGGGAGGGTAGCACCAACAGCAGGCAAGGCGTAGCCAGGAAGCGAACAGCCAAGCAAGCCAGGCGATAGCAGTGTGCTTCTGCACGTGTCTATCTTCTTCCTCACAATGGGCAAATGTTGATTTTATGAATATACGTTGGTCTTGACAAACATCAATTTGGAGCCTTGCATGTGCGCATGTTAAAATCCTGAGAAAGTGCCCCTACTTGAGCGAGCGCCCCTTTGCTCTTTTCAAAATACACTCAAATCTCGATATAACAAAACTGTATATAATGAAGTATTGGTTATAACGAAGCAAATGAAGAATACTCTGCCAATAGATGTAGTCTTAGAAACATGCTTTTACAACGAACTTTTGTATATGACGATATTCGTGTAAGATGCAACTTCTTTACAATGAGGTTTGCATGTATTTGAAATAGGTACCTCTCTCCCAAGCAAGTACCCCTCTCCCTTCCCACCAATTTTTAAGCTGTGCTCCCCAACAGAATCCTGCAGCAGCAGCAGTAGCAGCAGCACCCAAGAATCTAAGTTCTAATAGTCTTTAGATATGCACACCATTCCTTTGTACTTTTTCACTGTCATGCCTCGGTGTTACATTCAGAGCTGTCACAAGTTGTCTGAACATTTGAAGAACATCTTTGCCCCTTTTTTTTATTACACAAGATATTTTGCACAATAGCGTCCCATCGGTTCTGTAAAAACCTTAAATCCATGCATATTCAATGAAGCATTTCATTCGAAGCATACGTGTGTATTCTTAGGGGCTTCTTTTTTGGCGATTCTGAAATTTGATTTGCGACTGAGCAAGAGACCCTCCACTGCCCCCACCCCCCCAAACCCTGTCAAATCATGTTTTACTGTAGGAGGGCACTTGATTGGTATTTAATAGCATGTATGTATGTATGTGTGCATGTATATATGTATACATTTATGAGTGAGTGTGTAGATATCATACAAAGACCCTAGATTAATAAATGCTGTCGGTCGCAGTATAAGTAAGAAGATTAGATGATTTAACGTTCCAACGCCCATCATTGCTGTGTTAGCCAATAAAATTTGTCATTGCTAGAATTCCGGAAGAAATATATGCTGCAAATGTGAAGCACTTTAGTGGCCCGGGCTGTAGTATGCTCTCACAGCCTCGTGTAGCTTGGCAAAACGCTGGTAGTACTACATACAGCATAGCCATCGGTACTGTATCGAGTGTGCGGCTTGCACCTAGGAGAAGTATTCTTCCTCTCATTATTCAATTGCCTTAATGATGATATTAATTTCAAAGCACCAACTAGAGCCCCCCCCCCCCCTCCCCGAGCTGTCTTATGCGGTCGTCTATTGGCATAATGCAGTCAAGAGCATGTACTACTATAAAAATAGAAAAAAGAAGAAAACAAGCGAGAAATAGAAAGACAGTAAAAGAAAGGAAAGAAATGAGAAGAAAAGTTGAAATAAGTAGAAATAAACAGAGAGAAAAAAAGGCAGAAAATCTGGAAAAGAAAAAAAACAAAGAAAGATGAGTAAAGATATTTATAGCGACAACCACAAAGAAACAAAGAAGGCTGCCCAGCTTCACATCTAGGTAAATAAGGCTTGGCACGTCTAATGCGAAATTGCCTTAATTTTTTTTTTATTTTATGAAACCTTGCTGTGTTCCTTCAAGGTAATGTGGCAGGAGATTGAGGTCACTGGTTTAGGTCACGTGCATGTCTGGTTGGTAGAAGCATGCACATGCACACACTCACCTGTACATATGGCACTGTGTGCGCTGGGGATTGTGCAACCACTTGGCAAAATTGGAAGTGTACACACATTTTTTTAGGAATAGTAAATCAACTGAGGCAGCCATGTAGGAATACTGAAGAAAAAGAAACCATAATCCACAATGTAATCCACAATTCGAGGTTCTTGCACGAAATTCTAATACAGTAGGGGTATTCGTTTTCTCTTGTAACAATAACAGTGTGATGATGCAACAATCGATAACTAATTGATTAAATGTGAAGCATTTACACATCTAGGTTGATTTCATTGTCACTGATTTGTTTGCCATTAGTAAATAAACAGGCATATTGGGCTGTTTACCCACCACCAAGTTGCCCAGGAACAATAATATGAAGGAAAAGTGGATAAAAGTCATAGGTCGCGAACAGTGGCCGTCAAAGTGGTGGACAGTCATCTGCTCGGACCACTTTGTCTCCAAAGACTTTACCAGCGGGTGCTTGGGCTGAGGGACACTGAATTCGAAGGCCGTTTCCTCCGTTCACCTGGACAAAAGCGTTCTCAAGGTTTGTGGCGATACTGCCATATGTTAAAGGGGCACTGAAGAGAAACAGTGGCTGGGTTTAGATTGAGGCACTGCACTTTCGGAAGTCTAATGCCATATGTTTCACTATCGAAAGTTATTATTAGCTGAGAAAATCAAGGTCAATTTCATGCCAAAGTCTCTCGCGAGTGACCTCAGAAATTTTTTTAATGTATTTTTGGAATTTTTGTGACATTGACTCGATGAAATTATCTGAAACTTTGCATGCTAGGTCTATGGCACCCACTGGCTACGTTGTACTTTATTTTTAATAATTAGAAGCTGCGTAGGACCCAGTAGGCACCTTCAAAATTTATGGTGTTGTCATAAAGGGGGTGTCTTCACCTGCATTTTCTTTCACGTGTTTTTTTCACTTATTAAATACGGGGTCATAGTGAGAGTGGTGTTTTTAGGATTGTGAAGTTGTACTTTACTGATAAATGAAAAATGGTTTTGGTTTTTATAGAGCACCTTTAACGATTGCAGGTTGACCCATTTTATCTAAATTTTATAAATCCAAAAGGGGTGGGGGGGGGAGTCGACATACGATCAGAACGGTTGAAACTAGTATTGCTAATGATGGTGGTCACACATTAAATTTGTCTTCCGGCTCAACATGTAACATATTGCATATTTTCTCATGCGCAGCCTGCATTCAACCACGATTCGTTGAAAAAAAATCTCCAAAAATAATCGCCGTGTACTTTTTGGAAGCTAGCTTTTCTGTGAAGCTTCGAAGCAGCGTCATGAAGCCACCTTTGCAATCTGCAATTTACGTTTTTAGAGTGCAGCTGTGAGGTGCCTGTTCCTATGTTGAGCGCAGTGTCGCCATTACTCTTGCTGTTGCCATCTGTGGCATGACAAATAAGCTTGATAAAGTAACCCGTGGGCATGAAGAAAGTGGTGGCAAAAAGTACCCTAGACGATCGAATTGGATTTGAACTGGGGCCCTCTGAATTGCAGTGGAGTACCCTACAGAGTCACACTTGCGCAAGAAGTTCAATTGCAAAAAAAAAAAAAAAAAAAAAAACCTTATACAGATGTCATGTGAGGCAAGGAGTCGCATTAATTTGTGTAATATAGCATGGCTAAAGAGTAAAATAACAACTAGTCATCACACAAATTTGCACGATGACTGCGTGGCTTAATGCTTCTCACCTGTTACAAAGGGCTCAAGCATGATTCTTCATGGTCACTAGCCGCTTGCAGCATCAACAAAGGGCACCTGATACCTTACAGATCAGTAGCAGCCACCATGCTTTTCCATAGAAATACTGAGAGAGACTGTGCTCACCAAAAATCGTGATTTATGGCGTAGTCGATATCTTGCTGAGGAAAGGCAAAACTGGTAACATCATTGGCCTCGCTCCAACCCGCTGTGCTCAGAATTTACATCAGGCAGTGTTGTAATCGGCAGTGAACTTCTTTTTAATCACGTCACGAAGCTATAGTTGGTGATACGTTAGCTTCTACTTAAAAGAGCACTCACGCGAAATTTTGAAGCTTAGATATATTTATGCAGAGATGTACACAGGGCAAATGTAGCCTCAATATCAAGGGCAAATGTAGCCTATAACATATTTAAAATCAATTATAAAGGGCATGGCATGTGACTGAGTGACGTTGAGAGTACCTCGTGTCGCGACGTCAATGCGGTGCCAGCATAAAGACCTTTGTCACGAGTTTAGTTTGGCGGATCGGTGCGGCGCCCACTCGCACACAATGTTGCGCTGGGTGCCTATGTTTCAATTTCTCGTGGTTACGTAGCCAGCTCAGTTGATCTCGCTACCGGAACTGATCTTGCCTAGCTCGGCACTTTTCGAAACAGAAACTGCGGTGGGATTCTCTAAAAATGTCTCTAAATAAATAATGGTTGCGCACTCGCAGAAACAAGACTTCCAACTATGATAAGTGGGTCATAAACTACTTCTTGCTACAACAATAAAATAAAATAAAAACAAGGTGCAAAATTTTTGTGTCAGTGTTCTTTTAAAATGTTCCAGTGCTACTTTTTACGGGCGTAGGACACAGGAGTGCTGACAGAATAGACGCTGTATCAATATGGAGTCAGTTAACGAGTAGTCAGTCCAGTGACAACATAAATAGTTAAATTTATTTCATGACTCGTGCATTTTTTTCCTCCTTTTTTTGTTAAAGTGCTGTTTGTGAGGTTGTGTCAACCTACATTTGCGTCGACTTAAAATCATTTTGATAAGGTACTTCCTGGTTTTGAATGAGGGGCCCAACTTGGGCTGCTTCGTGATTGTTTATTAAAAACGACTTCATGTCTTTCTTAACTCCTTCGTTCTTGTCAAATGTGCACTTCTCCATCTTTATGGTGTGATGTTCTTGCCCTTTCTCCAACCTAGCTTATTGAACTGCTGCGTGCAGGGAACTCTGCCTGTAAAGACCTCGCGGGGTCACTGCATAGGAAAGTTTTGCTGGCTGTGTGTCGGACCTCTGCGTTCATAATATCAGACAGGGAAAATGCGGTGACATCAATTCCCCAGTGTTCTCTCTAGTGCTGATTAACATGTAAAGCACTTCACATAACATGCACAGTGAACTGCAATAATTGAGATTAGATTTCTGCTATTGGATGCTTTGATTTGCTTGCAAGGCAAGGTTTTGTGTCGTTTCCGAAAACATTGACAATTCTTCTCATTCTAGATGGAAATTTCTTTTTTCTGTGCTTTTTACTCGCCCGGTAGCTCTGTACATTAATTGCAAATCTAGGTTGAAAAAAAATACAAGACCCACACTTGGATCATAAGCCATGCGAGAATCTGAAGTGGCGAGCTGCGAATATAGGGAAGTTCTGTATCTTGATTGTGTTTGAGCACATGCCTAAGGTGCTTCGAATGTTTATCATATTAAATTTTCTCAGACTCTTTCTTGGCTCTTTGCAATTCTTTTGTGCTTTAGCAAGCATAAGAGTCTTCGTAATGGAGGGTTGTTCCATTGCAATGTACAAGGAAAACTGAAATTAACTGCAATAAATGAAATTAAATTGCTGTTATTGAAATAATTTGACTTGCAAGCGTTTTCTTAAAAAGGCAGAAAATTCTTCACATTTTAGTAGACAGTTTTATTTTTTATGTGCCTTGACTTAACGTACTTATGACGTGACAGTGTATATGCCCGTCCTAAGATTGTAATTTATTCGTACAGTGTAAAATTAGGGCTTGCTATTTTTAGAGAAAGTCATGGTAAAACTTTTGTTTTGATTGCAGAGCCTCAGTACCACTGTGTGCATGATGGGGGGAATCTAACAAATGGACCCTTATTTTCTCATATTTTAGCCTTTCTAGGCGCAGGAATCATTTGCTTGTTCATTCCGAGTTTGGAAATATATGTTAGCTGTCTTTGCCCACAATTTAGGATGTAATCGTGTTTAGCGTTGGATTAGGGCTATCCTACTTAGGAGCGGGAAACGCTATCAGTCCTCGAAATGCGAACAAAGTAAGCGGCAAGATCTTTTTCTCAGTTTCTTTTTTAAAGAAAAAAAAAAGTTTTATAAGATACACGCGCGTCCTGCGAATTCATAGGAAATTGTGCTGTAATTGCATCTAAATAATCGTATTATCATTCAGGACCTTTTAGATTACATGAAAGATGCTCTCGGTTTTAGAACGGATTCGATTCTGAAACGGCGATACCGCCAGTCGCATTCATCGCGCGGCCGAATACGAAACCGAAACCTCGCTTACGTCTGGCCTGTTGCCGTGCTCCTAGCGGCATCGCCATCGGTAGATGTCAACAAAATTTATTCGCTTACTGGACGGTCCGTCGACGACTGGGTATCGTTTTCTCAGCGTAAGCTTCTCCGAGGGGGATATAGTTTCCATTGAAAGCTTCGCTGGCTGCAGAAGAGCCGCGTCGCGCCGGTTTGACGCACTGGCGTGCGCCTTCCTTCGCTGGATCAACTGGTTAGTCGAAGTGCTGAGTAGCGTAGTCGCATTTCTCCGGGCGGCGTGCTGTCGTCCGCGAAACGTACTACGGACATCAAGCGCACGGGCTAACGTATAGAGCCGCGTTGCACGAGTGTGACGCTCTGGAGTGCTGCTTCCTTCGTCGGATTAGCCGGTTAGTCGAAGATCTGCGTAGCGCGGTCGTGTTTCACCGATCGTTGTACTGTCGTTGGAGAAACGTGGGAGGTATTGACCGCGCGGGTTAACGCGTTACCGGTCTGTAAATAGTAATACCGGTTTGTGAACACCCTTGGAAATGCTGCCGCCTTGCTCGGCAATCGCACCTTCGAGGTTCGCGGCGCGGTGTTTTACCTTATAAGCTGCTACAGATTAGTGTAGCCAATAGGGGGTTGAACCCCTTCCCGCCGAAATTTTTCATTTTTTTTTTGCGTATATATACACGCACACATACGAACGCATACATAAACATACATAAGTATGGTCAATGGTCGAAGCCCCCCCCCCCCCCCCCTTCTAAAAAATTTCGGGCTGCGCCCCTGCTGCCACGCGATTGGTCAAGCATCCGTATGTGTTAATGGTCTTGTTCGCATCACTTTCTTCTTTGAATCCGTGAGAAATTTGATTCGGAGGCACATCAAATTTGGATGAAACAGTTGTATCTTCTCAATGGTTCCAGTTGTGGTGGAGGTAGCTATGGCAGCAGGCATTGCGACAGCGTTCTTTCTTTTCTTGAACTGGTATATAGCGCAAACTTCAGGGATGATGAACAAGAGAATGCTACACACACACCAGCTAGTCCGAACAAGCAGCTTGCTAAGTTATACCCATGTGCACCAACTAGCCCCACAAGCTTTACTAAAGTTGCAATCTTTTTATTCCACTCAATTGAACCACCTTCTCAAAGATTGCTTACTCATTGAAAGCGAATGCCTGACAGCCTTACTTGCGTTTCATGTGCGCAGGTCGGCAAAACTAGCTGCGGCGCTAGCAGGCAACTGGCCCGTGGTGCGCGTACCATGTCCGCTGACACAGCTGGAGCAGCCGAGACAGAAAAAAATGCACTCGAGTCATCGTCATCGTTAAGCACAAACAATTTTGTCGTCTTCACAGTGGACCCTTCTACGATGCTTGCCACCGCACTTTCGACAGGAGGCACAACGAGCTGCGATGGCACCGCTCCTGATGAGCCCATGCTTGCAAGGTCGCCAGCCACCTCTGATGAACAGCTTGAAAAGCTGCCGAGGACTGAGTTGTCGTCGGAAAACGAAGGCAAGGTTATTCTGGGAGATAAGGGTGTAGCAGAGCAGAACGGGGAGCAACAACACTCTTCGAAAGAACCGGAGTCGAACGCTCCGCAAGTGGTGGAGCCCGAGCAACAGCCAGAAGCCACAAAGGCAACGGCAGCTGTGACAGAGGTGCATGCAGTTGGAGTGCTTGTGACAGATCCATCAAGGCCGTCTATTTCGCCCAAAAAAACTGCCGCTACAACAATAGCATCTAAAGCCTTGCAATCTGCGACAACTCCAACCATGAGAGCTAGTTCACCGCGGCTAGTGATGACACGAGCTAACCAAAAAAGTCCAGACTCGCATCACCTGAAGCTTGGAAGTAAAACATCCAACACAGGCAACAAGTCGGTCAACCACTCTGACAGAGGCACTTGCGATATCTGCCAACGCACTTTTGCACGAGAAGACTTGACCAAGATCTTCGTAGAACTTAGAAAGTCTGCTGTCGAAGACTCGACTGATGCTGATGATCCGCTCTCCCCGTTTATGCTCTGCCCAGAATGCAAGGAACCCCTCCTCCAAGCTTCGACACCAGGTGGCAGCACCAGGTAAACCCCATGTTCCATTGTGCTGACCTCTTGTATTGAAGATTATGGCTTAGGTGCTGTCTCAACTAGAATCTGGAAGTGTCTGTTTCTTTGTGCTCTTTCTTTTACTTGTGCTTTCCTGTGCATGTAGTGAACAGGTAGTGCCGCATGGGTATTTTGGCCCCAGTATTAAGTGTTATTCATTGGACAGTTTACTGAGGTGGTGTGCTACACAATAGGTGACGATGTAGGCAGGCCCGTCTTATTGGGGGGGCGTCTGCACACATGACTATGAATCTGTCAATAAGCGAAGCTTCATCACTGGAAATAAATTGTGGGCTGTTGTTCAAAATATCAACTCTAGAGATTGTTATATACATTCATTATGCCATAAACATGAAGCTAACATCAACTAATATTTTTCTGGGCAACAGGTACATGTTCGAATTCTCAGGTAAGTCTCAATATTTATCCAGTTACTTAAAAAGTCTTGTTAGTTAAAAATTTAGTTACTTAAAAAGGCTTCATAACAGACATTGGGTAAAACTGGCATCACCATAATAATTGATCATGCATACAAGATGAAATGGCCGATTGCATGCATATAACTTCGTGAACCAATTGGACTATCACCTGACAATGATTGTTGAGGCAACCTGTTTACTAGACGAGCTAGTTCAATGCATTATGCAAAAAAGGAAGTACAATCAGAGGAAAACCTATCTGGCAGCGTTTCAGCCACGTAGCTGAAACGCTGCTCGTGGCAAACTATGCCAGCGTTGTGATACACAGAGTAGCTGTAATGGCGTTGTTCCTTTTGCACCTTGCTGCTTCTCTGCTGACGTGTTACTCTCGCCTATAGCTTTAATAGCTGCCAGTCTTTCTTTCCTTTTTTTGAGTAACACTATCATTTTTCTTTTCAGTGATGCGCAGCGTAACAACATTGTTGCGAAGTTGCACAAGCGTGCCCTCAACACGCAGCCGGCACCACAGATGTGCGACGAGGTTGAAGTGAAGGACAACAGCCCTGCACAGCCAGCAGAGCGTCCAATGTCAAAGCGCGTGCTGATCAAAATGGTTCGCGGGAAGCCTTCAAACGAAAGCAAGTTTTTTGCTTTACTTTACTACGCGCACTTTTGTTAACCAAAGTAGCAATTTATGCATGAAAAGATTCGTCCGTTAAGTTAAAGGAAAGAGCCTTATCATTGGTGTACATTTACATCTAGCATTATAAGTATTTGAGGTAGTTTCTGTAATATTATTGCAATCTTAACTCCATGCGGCCATTACACAGGATTGAGCGACTTTCTTCTCAAGCAGTTCCTTAACCTTGAGTGCTGGGAACTCTCGTGATTCCCACGAAATGTCTTTCTGTTCTTGTTGGTTGAACTGATATTTTCGTTCCGGTAACACCACTGAGATGTAGCTTAGAGCGTGCTTCTGAAATGTAGCAACCCAAGCCTCATAAGTTCGCCAACATGCGTGGTTAGGCCCCCGCAGGGGCGCCTGCGCAAGTAGGCGTTTGGTGTGTAGCGACACCACGGACCCGAGCTAACGGGGGAGTTTCGGCTCCCTCCCACGCCTAGCCGTGCGTGGCTTTGCCGTGTCCGGGGAAAAGGGGATCCTGGGGGTTGAGCTGACGCTGGGTGATTGGACCTTTAAGGCCCCCCGGCAGTGGCAACACACCCCTTTGGCCCCGGCTTCACGTAGACGGCACCCCTGGGCTGACCCACCCAGGGGAAATCGGCAGTCGCCTTTTCCTATCTCTCTCTTCCTTCATCTTAGTCTTTTCTCGTCTTTAAATCTGTCCTGTCTTCTTCTCTCTTCCATTTACTTCCGATTTTTCCTGGCGGCAAGGGTTAACCTTGTGTAATTACTCAACCTTGAGTAATTATATTTGGTTATAGTGGCAATGTACGGCTGGCGTCTGCAGCCTTATGCTATTAAGTGCTTCAGCGTCCCCTGGTTGGACTCCGTGGTGGGTGGTCGCCATTGCTGCCGAACAAAAAGTACACTACTATGGGAACACCTGCATTTCCCCGTCTCCTAGATCGTCTCCCGCCTAAGAGGGGACGCACCGATGACATATCATTTTTCAGCAAACCCAGACAATGCTTTCCCAAATTCCATGTTGTGCACAGCGATAACCCAACAAAACAAGCCAGAGCAATATCTCCATTTCTTGTTGCAAAATCTCTGACAGAGGTCTTTGGCCCAGGATACAAGGTTACAAAGATGGCTAGCGGAGACCTTCTCCTTGAGCTGCCTGAAAAACACCACTATGAAAAACTTGGCAGCCTCGTAGCATTCGGTAATATCCCAGTATCTATTTCACCCCATAGATCGATGAACACCTCACGCGGAGTTGTTTCAGAAGCAGACCTTCTTGAAATGTCTGAACAGGAACTGCTTGAAGGGTGGAAAGAGCAAAATGTCACAGATGTGAAACGAATCGTCATCAGACGAGACAACAAAGAAATACCTACCAAACATTTAATACTCACCTTCGCATCTAGCACACTGCCTTCATCTATAGACACAGGATACATCAAACTCTCTGTCCGTCCCTACATTCCCAATCCAAGACGGTGTTATAAATGTCAACGATTTGGTCATGGCTCGCAGAACTGCCGGGGTCAGGAAACTTGTGCAAGATGTGGTAGCCACGGCCACCCATCTGATAACTGTGTTACTACGCCTCACTGCGTGAATTGTGACGGAGAACACGCCGCGTATTCGCGTTCGTGTCCTAACTGGAAGAAAGAAAAAGAAATAATCACACTTAAAGTCAAAGAAAACATCACATTCAAAGAAGCAAGACGAAGAGTATCGCCATTTTACGGCGCAACATATGCTGATGCGGCGCGTCAGGGGGCAACGCCGCACCAGCCCTCGCCACCCCTTCGGCCTGCGCAGAGCGAGCCGTCGGCTGTGGCACCTGCCCCCAAGGCGGCTGTAGCCCAGGCTACACCGCCTACTCCCAAACAGAGACCGGAGACTCCAGAGTCTTCGGGTCTCAAGGCCTCCCCTCACCAGGCGAGGCCCAAAATCCAAACTAACAGCCCGAACGTGCGGGCATCCAGTGCCTCCGAGGAGGCAATGGATACGTCGGCACCCTTGGTGCCGAAAGAGCGGCGTGGCTCCTTGGAGCGCGCCAAGAAACAAAAAAGCAAATAACAGGGCCTGGTGACGGCCCTGTTAAGTGAACTCAAACTCCCCGTCTAAACAGCCACTCGCTTTTCGTACACACAGCATTATTTTACATTCACCATGAACACTCAAATTATACAATGGAACGTCAGGGGCCTTCTCAGAAACCTTGACGACATCCAAGAACTCCTACACGAACACTCACCAAAAGTGCTGTGTGTACAAGAAACACACCTTAATTCAAAACACACAAATTTTCTTCGTAAATACGTTATTTTCCGAAAGGACCGTGATGATGCCATGACATCATCCGGAGGTGTTGCCATCATAGTGAATCAAGGAATTGCATGCACACACTTACAACTCCAAACATCCCTTGAGGCAGTGGCTGTTCGAGCGGTTCTTTTTGATAAACTAATCACAATCTGCACTATTTACATTCCTCCTAGCTATCAGCTGCAAAAACGTGATTTACACTCTTTAATTGATGAACTTCCGGAGCCTTATGTTCTCCTTGGAGACTTCAATGCGCATAGCAGGCTATGGGGAGACTCTCGTTGCGATGCGCGAGGTCGACTGATTGAACAATTCCTTCTCTCGTCAAACGCATGTCTCCTAAATAGAAAAGAACCAACCTATTATAACCTCGCACATAACACCTACTCCTCCATAGACCTAAGCATAGTGTCTCCATCTCTTGTGCCTCTACTCCAGTGGAAAGTCGTCAGTAATCTGTACGGAAGTGACCACTTTCCCGTAGTTTTGAGCACAACTACAACAACTGGGTGTACACCCCGTGTTCCCAAATGGCTCATAAACAGAGCCGACTGGGAACGGTTTCATACCATCGCTCGTATAGATTGGAGTGACATAGGTACTTTAAGCATTGATGTTGCTGTCGACTACTTCACAGCTTTTTTGATTGATGCTGCAACAAAATGCATCCCACAAACAAATGGGCACCCAGGAAAACGGCGTGTGCCATGGTGGAACTCTGAATGCCGAAACGCGCGCAAACAGCAAAACAGAGCTTGGAGGCTGCTTCGGAACTCACCGACAGCCGAAAATCTTGACACCTTCAAGAAAATAAAGTCTCAAGGCAGGAGAACGCGTCGGCAGGCCAGAAGAGAAAGTTGGCAGAAGTTTTTGTCAGGGATCAATTCATACACACAGGAGGCTAAAGTCTGGAACATGGTCGGTAGGATAGCAGGAAAACAAGTACACACACTTCCACTCGTGGACACTCGGGGTGATACCTTGGAAGATCAGGCAAACTTCCTCGGTGCACACTTCGAACAGGTGTCCAGCTCATCTCACTATACTGACACTTTCCAAAAATACAGAACAAGAATAGAAAAGCAGAAACTTGAACACAAATGCACTAGATCCGAGGCATATAACCAAGCTTTCAGTCTAGCTGAGCTGCAAATGTCTCTAAACTCCTGCAGTACTTCTGCCCCAGGTTCTGACCGTGTGATGTATGAAATGTTAAAAAACCTACCAAACGAAACCCGTAAAACCTTACTTTGTTTGTACAATGCTATTTGGTCTTCTGGCACTATTCCTACCTCCTGGAAAGAGGCTATTGTTATTCCCATTTTGAAAGAGGGCAAGGACCCTTTTTTACCCTCGAGTTATAGGCCTATAGCACTTACAAGCTGCTTGTGCAAAGTCTTCGAAAAAATGATAAACTGCCGACTTGTACATTTCCTTGAAACAAATAATTTGCTCGACCCATTTCAGTGCGGGTTTCGAGAAGGTAGATCCACCACAGACCACCTTGTTCGTATCGAGGCACAGATCAGAGACGCCTTCGTCCATAAACAATATTTTCTCTCTGTGTTCCTAGATATCGAAAAGGCGTATGATACAACATGGCGGTTCGGCATTCTAAGAGACCTGTCTCACCTTGGTGTGCGCGGAAGAATGTTTCATATAATCGAAAGTTACCTGTCAAAGCGGACATTCCGTGTCCGTCTGGGCAGTGTGCTTTCCCAAACATTTGTCCAGGAAACAGGCGTGCCACAAGGTGGCGTGCTTAGTTGCACACTTTTTATTATCAAAATGAACTCTTTGCACTTGTCCATTCCCCGCAATATGTTCTATTGTACATATGTCGACGACGTCCAGCTTGGCTTCAAGTCATGCAACTTGGCCATGTGTGAGCGGCAGGTTCAGCTGGGTTTAAATAAGATCTCCAAATGGGCAGATGAAAACGGATTTCGACTTAACCCACAAAAAAGCACGTGTGTTTTGTTCTCTCGAAAGAGAGGCATGCACTCGGAACCTGACATTCGACTGAACGGGCAACGTCTGTCCGTCAAAGCCGAGCATAAATTCTTAGGCCTAATCTTGGACAACAAGTTGACCTTCGTGCCGTACATCAAGTATCTAAAAACAAAATGTTTAAAAGCCATGAATGTTTTAAAAGTGTTGTCACGTACTACTTGGGGTAGTGATAGGCAATGCCTCATGAACCTCTATAGAAGCCTCATTCGCACCCGCTTAGATTATGGGGCCGTTGTCTATCAGTCTGCTACTCAAAGTGCCTTGAAGATGCTGGACCCCGTGCACCATTTGGGCATCCGCCTTTCTACGGGTGCTTTTCGCACCAGCCCCGTAGAAAGCCTTTCTGTTGAGTCAAATGAGTGGTCGCTTCATCTGCAAAGAACCTACATGTCCTTTGTTTATTTCCTTAAGGTGAAAGCAGACAAGAGGCACCCCTCATATTCTACTATTAATGACTTGTCGAGCTCCATTCTTTTTCAAAACAGGCCTTCAATGAGGCAGCCCTTCTCAGTTCGCCTGAAGGGTCTAGCTGAGGACACTGGAGTGTCACTCGAACACAATTTAATGGCTCCTGTAGCATACCCGCCACCGTGGCAGTGGCAGACTATAGATTGCGATGTGTCTTTTTTAGAAGTTACTAAACATGCGCCTATTGCCCATATTCGAACATACTTCTTGGAACTTCAACACAAATACACACGTCCTGAGTTTTTTACAGATGCCTCTAAGTCTAACTCCTCTGTGTCCTACGCTGCTGTCGGCCCGTCCTTTTCGGATGCTGGCCCTCTACATCCAGGCACAAGTATCTTCACAGCGGAAGCCTACGCGATACTTGTGGCGGCTAAACACATCAAGCAATTACAAATACAAAAAGCAGTAATTTATACAGACTCCCTCAGTGTAGTAACGGCTCTGCACACTCTTAAAAAACACAAAAACCCAGTCCTTGTCTCACTTTACTCTATTTTATGCACACTTTACACACTCAACCAACATGTTGTAGTGTGCTGGGTGCCAGGGCATCGTGAGATTCAAGGCAACGTGATGGCGGATCAGCTTGCTGCATCCGTCCACGAGGGCACCGCCACTACACCCATATTAATCCCGGCCCTTGATCTTAAGCCGTCTCTCAAACGAAACATCAGAGACTTCTGGCAGAGCAAGTGGAATACACACACACAAAACAAACTACACATTATTAAGCCACACCTTGGTCATTGGCTGCCAGTATCAAAATCGCGTTATACAGAGGTAATACTAACGAGACTCAGGATAGGACACACATACGCAACACACACACATCTTTTGTCTAGTGACGATCCACCATTGTGCGACAAATGTGGTGAAACATTAACAGTCCTTCACATACTAATCCAGTGTAAACATTTAGAAACTCTAAGAAAACAACATTTTCCATTACTCTACCGACAACATATACCTTCACACCCTGCAATGTTTGTCGGTAGGGAACCACTTTTTAGTCATAAATCATTGTTAGCGTTTTTAAAAGAAATTCACAGCTTTCATGTCATATACCCGGGCATACCGTAGCATGACCTCTCCAGAGAGGTTTTTGCTGCGGTGGCTACACAAGAAAGCACATGCCTCACGGCCCTTGGACGCAAGGGTTTGAACGAGTGAGGCACTTGTGCTAATGCCATACATATCCACCATCGTTTTTTATTATCACCAACTTTTGTCATCTGTTCACACCACACACACCTTCCACGGCATGGTCATGATTTTATTATTTGTATGTTTTTACCCGCCTTACTGCGAGGAATTTTATGGCCCTTATACAGCCACTTATCACAATCATTGTCCATATTTTTAGTAAGATGAACTGGCGCTCTTTGGCCGTGAATCGGCCCTTGCGCCATAAAACATCAAACATCATCATCATCATGCGTGGTTAGGCATTTCTTTATCTCGGGCAATCAACTTGACAGGTCATTGAAGAACAGCACAAAAAACCAGCGACACGCGCCACTGACAAAACACGTGTGATAAAAAATTGCAGTCTATTTGCTACTTGTGGAACATGGCACACAAGGAATCTTACACAAATTGTTTGTTGTTATTTTTTTCTCCACATTTTGGGCTGCCGAGTTTATAGGTGCCGGTCTTAAACAAGGGCTACCGTCACTTGAAATATGTGCATTGAAGTGCCTTCGCACTGAAGTGAATTAAGGAATGGTATTTCGAGAACTAGTTTATTCTTCTTTCACACAACCTTTATGAAAACCCGCAGGCACTGAAGCCAAGGAAGGTATAGGAAAGGTTAATTATACTGTTTTTGAAGTGCATTGTAGTAATTTGGATATAGATGTTATGGTGACCCCGCTACTAACTGCAGCGGACGACCACCGCAGGTTCACGCTTAGCGAGCCACAGGGCCGCTACTCCGTTTACTCGCGTGTAGCGCACCGCTCCGCGTGCGCTCAACTAATAAGGCGTTTAGCGCGGCGCAGCAGACAGACAGTGTTCTAGTGCAAAAATACACAACACTTTATTGCCTCTGGCGGCACCCCGAACAACAGTACAACGTCCGCTCCCGGGACGCGGGTAGCAAAGGCACCCGCACGCGGACGTTCACAATAAGGGGAAAACCGCGAGCACGTCGCAGCTGGCAATGGCGAGCTTTGACACGCCGGTCGGGAAAAGGTCCCTCGCGGCTATGCTGCGCACTCTCACGATGGCCAATGGGCCTGGTCGCGAGTGTTAGGGCAAACCTCGTACGCGTAGGCCTACGGCAAGTGCGGCTCGTTGTGGTACGACCACTTCAAGCACTAGGCACCGCTCTGGGCTTAGCATACGCTACCGAAGCCAGCACTCAAGTAAACACGCCTGCCGGGGAGCCCAAGGCCACCCCAGGCAGGCTACAGTCCGCGAGTCCCAAAGGGGACGCGGACGAAGGAAAACACGTGCTTACCCGGCGCCGACCACGGAGAAGAGGGCGCTCCCTCGGCGCGCGTGTACCGCGTGCCGTGCCCGCATGTGGCGCCATCTATCGCCACGTGGTGTTAACAGAGCAGAAAAGCAAAAGGGTGTGGCCGTGTGGCGGAATGCCCGCGAAATGGTCGCGGGCGCGCCTCAGATTCCCACAATGTTCAAGAAAGTAAAGTGGACAAAAAGACAACATGCCACTTGCAGAGTCAAATTCAGTAACCTCCCGATTACACACCCGATGCTGTGGTTGTGCCCTCATCCATTCAATGGGCTATTCATGTACATGCGAACCTGGGACTGTTAGTCAGTGCCCCTCATGGCCACCATGGGAAGTGCAAAACACTCTTGCCTTTGCCAGCAGGCAACATGTAACACGCGTGATCCTTAATGAGTGGAAAGATGACCAATAAGTCCTTGCGTACTGCCCGAAGGCATCGATTCTGTTGGAATGACACTCTCGCTTGCTTTATGCTACATTTGAATGCCACTGTGTGCGTAATTAACAACTAAGTGTTTTGAGGGACCGATCACTTTTCTTGATAAGTGTTTCGACTGTATACAACCTGCTGATCTTCATCGCTGAATGTCGATCGTGCTGCACAAGGAAAGCTTGCGGTATGCTGATGAAAAGGCTAGTTTGCAGGGGGGGGGGGGACTTTTTTGACTAAAATAAATTTAGCTCAGTACTGTCATCAGAACCTCTAATAGAATTTGTCGGAGCATTCAAATTTTCTGTCTAAAACAAGCGACATGGACATGTCGCAGTATGGAAACATTTGACTACGCAACACGCGGAACTGCTTGATGTGACGAGAATGAGTGAATGTTATACGTCGGAGTACTAACGCCTTCGCATACGATGGTGATGGTTCTGGTTGACACTTACCTCAGTTGCCGTGCCTGAGATTTTCACATGTTTCCTATCGTTACCACTGTATGTGAAGCTAACTGGCCTATCCCACGTTTTCTTCTGGTGTTATTTTCTTTTCTCCATGCTGTTCGCTGGCTCAACTAAACATCTGTCAGCAGAGAAGAATGTTCTTGTTTCATTTGGGCTGGCCAGCTGGGCGTTTATACTGTGCTGTCCAATGCAGGTGCTGCAGTGAAGAAGTGCTGCGTTCCTAATTGCACCAACAGCTCAGACAAGTCCACGGACTGCCCATTATCATTCCACAAGTGAGTCGCCACTAAGTTCCGCTTTGAAGTACAAACCTGGAGCTCCTCCGATAGTTCTTGTGGGTATTGTTTCCTTAGAGGCTACACTCTTTAGGCTCACCGTAATTTGTCTTCTGGAAACACAAATTATTATCATCATAGATGGGCATAGACGGTCTATGTACTTTTTGCCGACCCACCGCAGTGATCTTGTGATTATGGCGCTCGATTGCTGATCTGCAGGTCGCGGGATCAAATCCTGGCCTTCGCGGGTGCATTTCGAGGGCGGTAGAAATGTTCCAGGCCCATGTGCTTAGATTTAGGTGCACATTGAAGAACCCCAGGTGGTAAAATTTTTCGCAGCACTCCTCTACGGTGTCTCTTGTAATAATATTGTGGTTCCACGGCGTTAAAGCCCAGCAAATAATATTGTTATATACAGTCCACTCCTCTTAAACGGAACTCGATGGGGATTTAGTAAGCTGTTCCATTTATCGGAAGTTTCATTTAAGCAAAGTACACTTATTTAATGAACCAAACCTTTATTCAAATTGCACAAACCTCACCTACTCGTGTGGATGAGTACAGGAGAAAAAAAAAGGAGTGAAGGGAGGGGGTTTGGCAAGCTTGAGTTGTTTCTTCACAAGGTACGCACTCATGCCTGACAAACTAGCCAGAAATTCTGGACAAGCCTCGTGCTCAAAATAGCACTGCAAAAGTTCAACAGCCTCTTTAGCTGAATGGTCTGGTGGCACCACTGGACTGGCAATAGTGTCATCACTTTCATCGCTGGAAGTTTGATCCTCATCTTGCACTTCGGCAATCATTTACTCTACAGTCTTCTCACGACAGGTACAAACATTTTCATCAATTGATTCGTAGTCCTGCAGCGGGAAACGAGCAGAGGGCACAACCTGTCTGAATACTGCTGCTTGCGCTTGAAAGCCAGCATGGTGAAAGCATCTGTGTATTGTTGTTGCTTCACTTGCTCCCAGGCACGAGCCAAATGTGGATGGCTGCCAATAGGTTCATGCTGTAGCATTTCCTGCTGCCTGCACAAAGCAGCATTCGATGGAGCAATTGTCTGTGGTAATGAACCTTAATGTTCTGAATAACACCTTGATCCATCGGCTGCATCACTGCCGTTGCATTGGCTGGCAAGAACTCCAGAGTGATAGCTTGGAGTCCTTCAACCTGACAGTGGGCTGGGCAATTATCCACGATGAAGACAAACTTCCTGCCTTGCCTCGTAAATCTTGCGTTTTCCTACCATAGCCAGTTTTCGAAAATGGACATGGTCATCTACGCTCTTCCGTTCGCATGGTACGCAACAAGAATGTGTCGAACGCCTTTGAAACAACGTGGGTGCCTTGATTTTTCTATTACTAACAGCCTCAATTTCTCATCTCCTGCCATGTTGGCACCCACCGCCACAGTGATGTGATCTTTACTGCGTTTTCCTCCACTACAGGCTTCACCTTTGAAGGTGAGAGTCTTTGATGGGAGCGCCTTATAAAAAAAACCCATTTCGTCGACATTGAATATGTCTCGTGGCTCAAAGCTCATCAAAATTTCCTTGCGCCGCCCCTGTTGCCAGTCGATGCAAATGTGCCTGTTGATTGCAGCACACTCACCTGAGATTGCTTTGAGGACTAGGCCATGGCGTGTTTTGTAGCGGCTGAGCCATCCGTCCCTTAGAACGAAGTTCTGAACACCCATTTGCATGGCTATCTCTCGAATTTCTGCTCGAGAATCGGTCCGCTTACGGACAAATCGGAACTCTGTGCTCACTTGAACCACAGAAAAAGAACTTTTTCTAGTTGTTCATAAGGTGTCGTCTGCATCCGTTTAGATGTAAAGGTCCCGTTCTTTACAGCGCCTTCAATCCTTTCTCTGTACTTTCCAGATCCGCGACAAGATCGATTTCAGGATGTTGTATTTTTTCGCCACCTCAGTCTTGGGCAAGCCGCTTTGCTCGAGCTCCTGAAGAATTTGCAGCTGCTTTTCAAGCGAGAGTGCATGGTGCAGCTGCTTCCTCTTTATTGGGCTGAAATAAAACCATGATCCATCACACTTAGCCGCAGAAATAAGCCTAACAGACAACCGACTCGCCGATTCGGCTCCCGTAGCCACCACAAGCGAGAATGGCTACTGGATTGGCTTGTCTCAAGGTTTTACCATGGTTCTTAGACTACCTTTGGCATGAGCGAGTCAATGCTGTGTTTAGCGTTTGTGCCGTTTAACCGTAGGTCACCAGTAAGCCCTGTTTAGATTAACCGGTGAATTTTACTGCGTTAGACATATAAATTCAGCCATATGGGCCCGTTTAGTTCCGTTAGTGAGGCATTTTCGTTTAAGCGAGTTTCATTTATTGGGAATCCACTGTGCATCCCTTTTGTCCTGTTCTGCTTGGCTTCTAGAACAGGCGTACAGATTTTTCCGGCGGGGCTTGTAGTAACCCTAAGACAGAGAAAAAGAGAGAAATTCGTCGAAAAGATTTCTCAAGGCAAAACTCCTCGATCTGTCCTCGCATCGATGTCAATTTTTCACTCACAGTCATTGATGCTGACAACAGAATTTCTGCAAAGCACTATTTTTAATGCTATCACATCAATAGATGACTGTTAAAATGCAGCCACGCATGCGAAAAGCAATGTGTGAGTCCTCGCTGCTTTGTAAACATGAAAGAAATAGAAGACAATGTGGTTTAAAGGATTACACGAGCTGGTAGTTGTATTGCACTGGACCAGTCAGGTCATTTGTTCTATCTCTCGCCACGTTGGTCATAGAGTGACAGTGAAGCGAAGCCTCGCTCTTCTTTGTTGAATGTCTACTGTGTGTTGCATGACTGGTGACCTGTATTCTACAATGAGCATGAAATACAATGTGCTGATGCCTGCTTTCATCCCCCCCCCCCTTCTTTTAGCCATGACATGTGTGTCGGTCCTCTTTCAAGGCTGCGTCAAATGTCGTCACGAGCGTCACATACTTGGATGTTTTTGAGGAAGGGAATGGCACAAAAAAAAAAAAAGGAATAGACATCTGCAGCTAGTTTACCGTGAAGCCGACAGCCATTGTTGTACATCTTACAGGTTTAGAACCACTTCACTAATTTACTTATTCATTATTTACTAATGCTTACTCATCCGTACTAGCTGTATTTTTTGGGGGGCACTGAATTTTTTTTTTTCCAAAAAAGGTCTCACTTGTGAGATTCGAACCGTTTCATCGGTAGTTATTTGACAGCTACCGTATTTACGCGCATAATTTGCGTCCTCGCATAATTTTCGCACACCTAATCTTTTGCCAGCTTTTCGTGAAAAAAAAATATTCACTCGCAGATTTCAGGCTCCCTGACTCGCCTGAGCCAGCTCGCTGGCGCGCGCACCTTTGGAGCTTTCGAAGCGTGTTTCGATGCTTCGACCGCATACGCGCCTCGCCGTGCAGACGAGCGCAGTCAAACAGGCTGCGAGCGCCAAGTTCCTTCTTCTTAGGACTTCCCCCGAACTAGGGTCCCTAGAATACCGCATTCGTACACAAACCTGTTGACGGGTCACACAGGAACTCCTCGAGTGTTTGCCTCCCCTCGTCTCCCAATCTCGGCCACTGTGATAATGTAGAGAATGCATGCTCGCGTCACGGAACAAACAACTTTCAGCATCAGAGGTATGCGAGAATCTCTCGCGTCAGCTGTTCCTCTCGTTCTCTGCATCCACGCTGCAACGCACGCTTGGTCGATTTCAGAAGTTTAGGTTTGTGCTATGTGCTACAGTAATTATATATATGGAGAAATTCAAGCTCGTTGTTGTAAATTTTGCTGAACAAGACGGGAAGCGTGCCGCCGCAAAGCACTCCAAAGGGACGTACTTCAATGTGACGACCGGTATGATCAGTACACAAGAAAGCAAAAGAGTGCACACTTGCTGATGCAAGTTTTTCGCCATTGAAGGAGGCCTTCTCAATTATGTGCAGACGCTTAGCTTTTCTGGTATCACTGTGTTGTTGGACATACTTTTTCCCAGCATTGTTGAAAGAGCTTCTAGAATATGGGCTTTCGAACGTGCTCGACAGAAGCGAGGACGATGCGCTTCGGGAGGGTGATGCCAGCAGCCGCGACGATGATTTCTTATCGGACTTCACGATAAGTGATTCCCACTAGACCACGCGTTACCCGATCTGATTGGTTGAAGTATGCGCTAATTCTTTCAAAATTAACTAGTAAGTTTTGTTTGTGCATTAATTTATTTCTTCTTTTTTTTAAATATATGGTCTGCGTGCATTAGGACTGTGAGACAACATTTCATTTGCGCTCGCGAATTCCTCGCGCATTTAGCACACCGCCTTCTCGGGGCCTCAAAAATCGTGAAAAAAAGTGCGCAAATTATGCGACTAAATACGGTAAATGGTGTAAGGAGTAGTGGTTTGCATAAATGGCTCGACATTAGTTGGCTGAAATAAAAAAATGTCCTTTACCAGAAAACGGCATGTTGCTTATAGTGTGTGCTTTCGAGAGTTCAGTGCTGCTTGTCTGCCAGATTTAAGCCTAAATTGTTAAAAGACCCCTAACACCAAAATTGAAACCTCGAAATATTAGTGTTGTTTGATTGTCTTGTATACATGGGTACTTCTGACCGATTATTACTGGTGGACGTCAGCTTAAGGTATTTTTTAATTTTGTCTTGAAGTAAGTGTAAACGCTCCCCTGAATTGGCAGCACCTCATGACATTGCCTCTGGTATGACATAGACTGAGGCCCCATGTGATGTTTCACGAGTAGAGCGGGTATTGTCGACATGCACGGAAGACTCGTAAGCTGTACAAAATACCACGGCTGGCAGCAATAAGGGCTATCGTTGCTCACCCTTCTTGTTCTGTTTTTATACTGGTTTTGAGGTAGCACTGGCTGCCCAGGCCAAGAATGCTTTTTTTTTTTCTGAGTGGACACATGCTTAACAGGCGCAACTCAAACCGAGACACCCACATCATCATTAAAATTTTTCTGCACGCAGGGCCCCAGTTTGAAAACTATGTCGTAATCGTCGCCAAAGCCTGAGTGCATGTTATTGTAGGCACTCCGACTGTGGGGCACTAGTTTTGTATGGTTTAAGGCAGACATTTCGAAGTGACATGAAATTGGTCAGATGAAAAGATGAAGTCTATGAGTAATCCTCACAATATTAACTATGCTAGCATTATTCATACAATATGCGAAACCATTCACTGTTCAATTTTGGGAATGCCAGATCACGGCCGGACTAGACAGGTGCGCTAGCATTCCTTCTTACAGCCTTCGCAATCGAGCTCAACACAATGGTAGCATTTCTCCAGAGGTTGAACCACTGCTCAACGCAAGGGGTGCAGCAACCCTGCCGTATTAATGGGCATTTTTGCTTGCTGCTTAGGGTCTGATGATTTTTTTATTTTTTTGCTCTGTTTCGTGTAAATTTTATTGCGATGGCAAATATATCGACACTCTGGGCTGGATCTTGCCATTGGCGTGGACGTGGGCGTCTGCATCGCCGTCACTCACCTTACATGTTCGTTTGTGTGTGTGTGTGTGTGTGTGTGAAAACGCAAGAAAGAAAAAAAAATCGAGGAAAAGACAATGGAGTGCTGAATCAAACATGGGACCTCCACGTTGTAAATGTGAGGTGTTAACCACTGAGGTGTTAAGCCACCGAGATGAGGGGTGTTAAGCCACCGAGGGGCACCTCATTCAACTTTCAAACGGCAAGCTATTTATATCTGCCACTTACTGCTGTTGGCGAGCATCTTGGGGAGGAACTATCATGTTTTCAGCATTATCAGCAAGATGGTGCAATGAGCGTGCGGTGGCTCTCATTTCTCACGCGTGCTTTGGCCCGTGGAGAGGAGGGGAGTGGACGATCTCTCGTGCACCCTTATCTCCGGGTGGGGAGGTTCATACGTCTTGGCTGGCGTTGGGCTTGTACTGGATTGATTCTGTTGTAGTTATGGGGTTGTGATGCGGGTTCTTGTTGCTGATTTGTTTTTCTCCCGGGCTGAGCCTCAGAGAGTTTTGTTAATAAGGACAAAGCCGTTCGGTTTCCAAGAAACACACAAAAAGTTTAATTGAAAAGTAAAAAGGCAAAGATTCCTCACAAAACAAAACACTTAATAAACAGTTGACTGGACATGACGAAACACATCTGTAAACACCCAACAAGAACGTTCAAAGTCAGTAACTAAACCTAACGTTCGAAAGGGGCTGAGTGATGGGAGTAGCGCAAGAGTATCGGTGCAGTCTCACCCACAAGTCGGTTTTCGGCGGTGATGAGAAACCGGAACGCCGTGACTCCTGCGTCACTGCGTGGGCTGGACGAGGACGAGGGAACGCTGGCTGCTGGCGACACGTCGAAAAGCCCTACCAAATCGTGATGGTTTCGGCTTGAGGAGCGTGGACACGTCGGAGACGGGAGAACGCAGGCTGGTGGCGACGCGTCCGGGAACTAGGGTCGACCTAGTCAAGCAGCTGGGCGCACAGCTCGGGCCCGGAGCCCGACGGCTGTAGCTCGCCTGCCGGAACCGAAGTCCGCAGGCTCTGGAAAGGAGTTCAGGACCGGATGGCCACGGTCCTTTGGAGCGGGAACCCGACAGCAGGAGGCCCCGGCCGGTGGAAGTCCTGTAGGCTCGGGTCCGGAACCCAACGGCCCATCTTCAGCGCCCGGTCCGGTGACGACCTTCCGCTTGCACTGCCTGCCTCGAATTCCCCTTGCTCTGGTCTGCCCAGGCTCCTGCTTCAGCTCTGGCCCACTTGTCTCGTTCTCATTGGAGATACTGCTGTTTCGTGGTGTCAAGCCATTGGGCCTTGAAATCTCCGTGTTCGCTGCCCATTGGATGTTTTACCTTTTGTTTACTTCACGTCCTGCCACGCATCCTCGTGCTTGACGCTCTTTAACGTCGTCATTCTTGTTTAAGCAGCACCGCACGTGCACTCTGGTATTTCTCCTTTTGTTTTTTTTTTTTTTCCGTGACGCGCACTTTTCGAAGGCGCGCACTTTGAACGCGCACCACACATCACATACGCCCCCCTTTCATTCAAGTTTTTTTTTTTTAGAAAAAAAAACTGCCGATGAGTGCGCGTTCTGCACTACGTCACAATTACACCACATATTTGCACCACGCAGTTCAACACATCACACCGATGGCACCACACTGCTTCTTCGTTGACATGTCTCGCGTCGAAACACCGAGTCCACAGAACGTAACATTCAACCAACAACAATAAGAAAAGTTTTTTTTTTTTTTTTTTTCGAGAAGAAAAAAAAACTGCCGTTGAGTGCACGTTTCGCACTGCACCACAATTTACCCACATATGTCCGCCACACAGTTCACTGCATTGCCCAAAGGTCCACATTCACTAACCTCAAAATACGCAAGAAGTGAGAAAAAGTATGGACACATCTAGCGGATTGTGAAAATCCCCAAATTAGTAGTACACCACCCCTTTTTTTTTTTTATCATATATACCCTATCATCTCAAAAACTATACATCATGTTAATGTTACATTGCATGTAACTTCTTCAAATATTTACAAGCAACACCCTTCCATGGTCCGCAAGCAAGATCCAAAAGAAACCAGCGGGAAATCGAATTTGACGCTTAAGTTATAGCGTCCCGTACAAGACGTTTAACTGCTCTAACCATTTGACAAGAGTAAGGAATCGGAAGCCAGTGGAAGAATTCTCGACCGTAAGCTCGTATGAACCTAAAGCTGTGTATCACCAGGTTCCCAACCTCGAAATCACAAGCATACACGCTGGAATGTCTGTATGCCAGTCGGAGGCGTTGCCTCCAGGCGCACCAGTACAACCACGCCTGAATCATTTCATCCTTCCCACGAACGCCTTGCTTGAGCTCGTAAGCCGCTAATCGTTGAGACATCTTAACAGAAGCGACCTCTTCAACCGAAGATGCCAAAGAGCACCAGTCGGCGTCCTTCCTCGTACAATAACCTGCTGGACCATTACTGCCTTCTGGTTCACTTTCCATCCCTTCAGCTTTCTGTATTGCTTGTTCATCAATACTTTCAACCCTTCTGCCTGGGTCATCGTGATTACCCTCATTGTCACATATAGCTGACCTACATCGCAACTCTACTCTCTGTTCTTCAACAAGTGCTTTTGCATTTTGCTCCAATATTCTTCTAAAAGCATCATCTACAATTTCCCGAGAACACAAGCCATCTCTCTGTATGGGCAAGTTATAATCATGGTGAAAAACCATGTCCGTAGCGTCTGTTGCTATCTCCAGTGGCCCAAAACAATAGGTAGCTGCTACATCAGAGCTTTCATTATGGCATTCGCCGGCATTACCTAGGAGACCTTTTATCGCTCCTTCAGCGGAGCTATTCAGAGGCAATCCTACCTCTGAATAAAGTGCGCTTGACCTCTCACAGGTTTCAAAATACCCTTTACTCTGAATGGAACGTTCTTGTTCCATGCTCACGAAGCATTCCTGCGCTTCAATAAGCTTATCGAGTCTCCTAGTCTTTTGACTGTTTACCTCCCTGTCATACTCTTTCAGAGTTTCTTTCTCTAGCGAAAGGTCATGACGAGGTACAGGGTCAGTCTCACGTAAATTCAAATCGCTCCCGATGTAACTGCTTTCAGAGCACACCTCATCCACTGGTTGACTACTCTGGCTCTCAGACCACGTATATTCAGCGTTTTCCCTCTCAAGCCACTGCTGCAAATCCTCATATTCTAGTTCCAACAGTCTCTTCTTTTCGCGCATCTCTATCTCGAGCAGCCTTTTCTTTTCACGCATTTCTAGCTCAAGCTGCTCCTTCTTAGCGCGTGTCTCTCGCTCGAGCTTCTCTCTCCTAGCCCGTGTTTCTCGCTCGAACTCCTCTCTCTTAGCGTGTGTTTGCAATGCAATCTGCTGCTTTTTAGCGTCACATATCGCAGCCCGTTGCTCACGCTCCCTCTCCATCCGCTCCTCGTACCATACTCTAAACTCCGCTCCCGTCAGTCCCATTTTATCCGCCAACTCAATTAACTCCCACGTGTTCGTCATCGTGTTAACCGCGTCAAAAAATCTACTGGAAAAACAAACGACTTTGTCCTGTCGCAGCGGACGCCAATTTGTGATGCGGGGTCTTGTTGCTGATTTGTTTTTCTCCCGGGCTGAGCCTCAGAGAGTTTTGTTAATAAGGACAAAGCCGTTCGGTTTCCAAGAAACACACAAAAAGTTTAATTGAAAAGTAAAAAGGCAAAGATTCCTCACAAAACAAAACACTTAATAAACAGTTGACTGGACATGACGAACCACATCTGTAAACACCCAACAAGAACGTTCAAAGTCAGTAACTAAACCTAACGTTCGAAAGGGGCTGAGTGATGGGAGTAGCGCAAGAGTATCGGTGCAGTCTCACCCACAAGTCGGTTTTCGGCGGTGATGAGAAACCGGAACGCCGTGACTCCTGCGTCACTGCGTGGGCTGGACGAGGACGAGGGAACGCTGGCTGCTGGCGACACGTCGAAAAGCCCTACCAAATCGTGATGGTTTCGGCTTGAGGAGCGTGGACACGTCGGAGACGGGAGAACGCAGGCTGGTGGCGACGCGTCCGGGAACTAGGGTCGACCTAGTCAAGCAGCTGGGCGCACAGCTCGGGCCCGGAGCCCGACGGCTGTAGCTCGCCTGCCGGAACCGAAGTCCGCAGGCTCTGGAAAGGAGTTCAGGACCGGATGGCCACGGTCCTTTGGAGCGGGAACCCGACAGCAGGAGGCCCCGGCCGGTGGAAGTCCTGTAGGCTCGGGTCCGGAACCCAACGGCCCATCTTCAGCGCCCGGTCCGGTGACGACCTTCCGCTTGCACTGCCTGCCTCGAATTCCCCTTGCTCTGGTCTGCCCAGGCTCCTGCTTCAGCTCTGGCCCACTTGTCTCGTTCTCATTGGAGATACTGCTGTTTCGTGGTGTCAAGCCATTGGGCCTTGAAATCTCCGTGTTCGCTGCCCATTGGATGTTTTACCTTTTGTTTACTTCACGTCCTGCCACGCATCCTCGTGCTTGACGCTCTTTAACGTCGTCATTCTTGTTTAAGCAGCACCGCACGTGCACTCTGGTATTTCTCCTTTTGTTTTTTTTTTTTTCCGTGACGCGCACTTTTCGAAGGCGCGCACTTTGAACGCGCACCACACATCACAGGGGTGTACAAAGGTCACTGCAATCGTTGCACAGCCTCTGTTTGCGAATAGGGCACGCTTTTCAGACACAGCAAAGTAACAACTGAGACAATTCGCATTCATCTGTACCTGTGAGTACGTTTAGTGCGTCATTGTGTGTGATAAACGCGGGGCACGTTTCGATCGGCTTGCCATTTTGCGCGTGACCTTCGAATTTGTTGCTGTCGCGT
Source organism: Rhipicephalus microplus (assembly GCF_013339725.1). Classification (NCBI taxonomy): domain Eukaryota; kingdom Metazoa; phylum Arthropoda; class Arachnida; order Ixodida; family Ixodidae; genus Rhipicephalus; species Rhipicephalus microplus. The sequence continues at coordinate 128,764,362 of NC_051168.1, read as the reverse complement.
TCATTGCTCCACCTTTGCGGCAAAGCTGTGACTTCTTGCATGGATTGCAGTTGCGAACGCCACTGCCAGCAATGGCAGGGTAATAGCGACAATATGGTGTTGCAGTGGGAGATGAAAACGAATGCATTGCAAAGGCCATAAGTATGAACGCTCGTGTACCTTTCTAGTTCAACTGTGACCAGACTAAGCTGAAATTAGACTTGAAAAATCAAATAAAAATATTTCGCTGTCAGGACTCCTCTAATAAAGCATTTTTACCTCCTGAAATAAGGGTATGTGTGCTCTGGGCAGGCTTTAAAATGAAAGGGCGGCCTACCTGCTTCCGCCTTGAGGCATTGTGTTACTGGGATACTACGAATTTTGCAGGTGGTATATTATAAGCAGTGACACCTGCCACCCCCTCGCAATCACTGCCTGTGGTTGGCTTCCATATGCGCAATCTTTATCTCTGTACTGCCTTGGAATAGCAAAATGTGCCAATCATTCATGACAAAGGTACGCGACGTTGTATTGCTTGCAGGTTTCCCAGAAGCACAGCTATCAAAAAACAGTGGGCAAAGGCAATCGGTCGTGCAGGCTGGTTGCCAGCATCAACGACTGTCATCTGCTCTGACCACTTCCGACCCGACGACTTCACCGACGGCGACCCAGGTTCTGGAAACCTAATGAGCGGCACTGCTGTTCCATCCATCTTCAGGGCCACAGTTGCCCCAGAGGTTTGTGGGGATGGCACTTCATTTCATTTTACACTCTTCAGTGGTGACAGCCGTGTAAGACAGTTCCTTCGAATGCCTGAAATACGTAGCCTAAAGGAGTACTGATAGAAGTTTCAGGAGTTTTTATACTGTCACTCTGAATAAACACATTGCTCTTCAGAAGCCAATGGCATAGTGGTGCATCAAAATGCAGTGGGTATATTTTTAGAGCTGTGCAATTGCAAAATTTTGGGTTTGAAGTGAATTAAAATTCTGAATTGGAAATGCAATGTGAATAAAATGTTTTTGGAACATTTCTATAACTTTTTATGAATAATTTAAAACATTTCTTGAGTGTTTTGAAGCAAAAGTAAAAAAAAAGTTGGAGACTATTCATAAGCTAATTCCTGTAAGATAGCAACATGAAAGTGTTTCTTTTGGCCAGGTTGATGAAGCCCTGGCAGCATGGTGTTTCATAGTTGTGCTATCAAGGATGAGGCAATGCAGAGGCTGAGTTATATTTGTGTACATGATTTGGTGCAACCAAAGTATTGCTTACAACATTTCACACATGTTGGCAATGATGCTATCTTCATCTGAAATTTTGGATGCTAAATATTTTTGGCTTCCGATTTTTTGCAATTGTTGCCCAAATTTCAGGTCCTCAACAGATTAGTTTAGCCTCCACTTCTGCCTTATCTCTCAGCTTCATGTTGGAACAAGCAATTGCTCGAGTCAATGCATGTGTGACCATAGTGTAGTGTGAAAGGTAGCTTTGCAGTAATTCGAAAGTGTGATGTGTTGAAGCATATTTAAAATCTGAAGGGGTCTCTTTTAATTGGACGTTGACTGTGTTTTAAAAAACTTCGACTGTGGCAGAGCGTGAAAGGCAGCTTTGTTGCAATACGAGAATGGGATGAGGTCAAGCACATTGAAATTTTGAGTCATATATAAAGGAATGTTCACTGTATGTGGCTTTGCGATGTTCAAATAGTGAAACTTCAGTGCGTGAATCAAATACCAAGCACCATTTGAAAAATAATGAAATTTCGAATTTTCGCATACACATACTGAAAACATTCACGGGGCGCGTACAATACCCCGACTGGCATTCAGCGAGCACTGTTGTTCGTCACCCCACTCGCTCTGTTGTCAGCTTGCTCCCAAGGTTGTTTTGGCTGCTTACACCAAAAGTGCTTTTTTTTATAGGGAAGCTTCTTAAGGCATGGGTTGGTCGTTGCCTGCATGTATGTAGTAACCACTTCACAGCATATTCATGAAGTGAATGATGATGAGTTGGGCGAAGCTTCAGAGGGTTTTAACGGCAAACTGTGAATCATCCGCTGGCCACATCCGTCCATCGCCTGTCTGTCTGTCTGACGCGCGCGCAGGCGGATGCACGGATTGATGGACGCATGTACGGACAGAAGCAAGAAGAAACAGACTGACAGAAACATGGACGAACTGACGGATGCTTCGCCCCACTCATCATCATTCACTTTGTGGATATGCTGTAATTTTTTTTCTGAGATGGACATGCTTAAATCGCCCAGTTCGTTTCATTCTTCACCACGCGCAGGTCTCTCGACTTGAAAAAAACGCGTTCAGCGTCACCAAAGCCCAAGAGCACATGGTCTCAGGCGTTTCCCTGCTCTGGGGTGCTCGTTTCTTTTAGTATTCAGGCGGACATTTCAAATTGATGCAAAATAGTTCTGAGTTAACAATGGTGCCATTAATTATATGATGTATTCGAGTATTTATGACTAAATTTCGGAATTATAAAGACAACACTACCAGTGATGACAAAGAAGCCACAAAGCTATTGCTGTCAGGGGTACTTTAAAGGGACGTTGAAGTTCAATGACAATTTACATCAGAGTGAAAGCTCAATGTATGACGTCTAAAACGACAATATTATCCACAGCAGTGGCCTACTTTCCAGGAAATTAAGGCAAATGCACAAGAATGCATGCGCCACTGTAGGACATTTCCAAAATGATCCCGATGACGTCAGACCAACCACCTACAATTAATCACTAGTAATCAAACTAGCTGCACTAAATAAAGAACCTTCCATGCATCAAGAGATGTAATAAAACACTGCTTGTTTATGTTTGATTCATGGAAAAAAGAACCGCCGTATGTTGTTGTGGGGAATGGCATGAGTTGTTCAAAAGTTCCATTTTCGCTTGGTTATTCTGGACAGGTCGTGCCATCTAGCGGGGCCCAGTTGAACCAAGCACGTCTGCCATCTCAGAGGCCATTGCAGGTAATGTTTCAATGCTAGTTGTTGCTGCTGTGGCTCCCGCTACTTTCCTTCTGCTGCTACTAGTGTCGGAAACCATGCAGTAAAGCCGCGCAACATTGTGCACGGCAGCAGTGATGTGAGACGTTCTGCTTGAGGCGGGTAATTTGAGGTGCGCTAACTCGATGCAGACTACTAAAGACGTGATTTTATTTTAAAATAAGCACTTTCTTAGCACAAAAGTAACACTGCGAGGTTTCTGAACCACTATTTCAACAATCAACGTCCTCTTAATAGTTGCCTTTAGTGTCCCTTTAAGTGTTGAGCTGTAAACGTTGTTAGTTTGCACTTACCTTGTGTGTGACTTTTTCGCGTGTCCTTTGTCCTTGAGTAGCGTGCTGCACAATTAGAGCTGTTTGCCGCTCTTCACGTGGCATTTCAACTTGTTGCTATCGCATTCATTGTGGTGACCTCGAGGCGAAACTGCAATTTTTTTTACTTACAAGTACTGCTGTTTCGATAGATAAGACGTAGTATGATTACACCCTCTAATTAAGAGTAAATCATAAAGGCGAAGCAATAGATTGATTGTACTGCTGTAAAGTTCAGTATATGATGGAGCAGTAAGAAAAAATATTACCTACAACAAAATCTCAGTATATAGTGGATCGGTAAGAAAAATTATTACCTACAACAAAATCTAACCACAGAGTTGGTAAGAGCATGTTGAGAGACAACTTGGTAGGCCTCTTCCACAAAGCTTGCCGATTTCTGCAGAACTTGTCGTGAGACTCCTTGAGTGTTGTCGCTTTCTGTATGCACTCTGGATCTCATGCACAGAAGCTCTTTCACTTACATTGCATGTTACCTCTACACATGCAGAACGGATAGGGCTCTTAAGCTCTCAAGCATGACGGCGTACTATTTCTTTTATTTACACAGGGAGCATCCAGTGATGCACTGTCACCAGAAGTGGAGTCCGTCCTTTACAGCAACACAGGCAAGGCAGTGGTGTCTTTGTTTCAGAGGAAGACACCAGCCAAGGTTCTAAGCCCCGCCAAAACGTGCGCCGTGTCTAAGAACACCGGAGGCACCCCGAAGAAGCGAACTCTCTCAAAGGGTTCTTTGCCAGTCGAGAAGAAGAAGAAGAAAAAGCTCACAGTCATGGACATGATGGAAGTGGACACTTCCAGCTTCTGGCTGAAGACGTTAAGCAACAGGTCAGTAAACTTTGTCCACATCGTGCACCGACCCATGCCGTACATCACCCGGTCGGTGACAGTGTCTCCGGACATGTCGGTGATGGTGGCCATCGAGGGCACGCGCCTGAGCCTGCTGCCATGTGGCACGATGGTGCCGAGCACCATCGACAGCGTCGAGGCGTTACATGACCTCCTGGACAGGGTAGAGATGGTCGACGACACTGAGCGAATCGACAACTGGCAGCTGCGCCGGCAGAGCACGCTGAAACTCGTCGCTGTGTTGCTACAGGAAGTGTGCCACAATGTGGGCAACGCGGACAGTCAGTACAAAGTGCTCAGCTCGCTCAGAGACCAAGTGAGAGATCTATTGTGAGAGGGTCTGGCAACGGTGTGGTCATTCCTGGCGGGAGGGGTGAGGGATACTGGGGCAAATTTGTAAATTACTCTTGTTTCACCTACACTTACCGTTGCATATTCATGTTTGGTAAGCTTTCAATGTTTATTGTAGTCTGAGGTCATTTTACAGAGTTATTGTCGGCACTGCAATGACGTTAAGTTGCTCGATGCCGCCACAGCTGTTTGAGAAAGAGGCAGTGATCTTGTAAATTGTCATCAGAACGTGCTCGTCAAACCTCACTTGCGTGATCACTTCATCTTCATCATTTTGTGTCTTAGCCGTGTGTGTGTGTATCACTCGTTTTTCTGACTGTGTGCTTTGAAGTGTAGTAAAGATCAATGTTGCGGAATTTCCACTCCGAAATTAGAAATAATCTGGAATCATTCCACATTTTCACGACCTTGGAATAGAATGGGAATGAAATTGTAAGCGCCTTTTGCACAGAATGGAACGAAAATGTAATTACGTTTTTTTTCTTAAATCGAGCATGTTTTTGTCTACACACTCTTTTTTAGTTTTCTGGACATTTGTCAGAGCCTCAAATTTAATAATAAAGCAGTATTTTTTAAATCGCTTGTAAGCATGTTGCTAATAGGCAACATGCCTACTGCAATTAATTTTATAAGTTGTGTTGCACCGAAGTTTGTCTTCGTGTTACCACGGCTCTATGCCGTTGGTATCCATCGTGCAGAACTACGGTGGCGCCATAACTATCGACCCGTTGCGCCTAGTGACCCTTTCTCCTCAGCTGCGCCCCAACCTGTTGTCTCCTCATCCCCCTTCTTTAATTTTTCTTCCGTCACTGTCGGCGATTCGGATGTGTACTTGACAAAGCGTTTCTATAAGTTATTATGCATATTGATGATGGCGGAATGCTTGTGTTCACCGCAAGCTTTCGTATACCAGCTTGCGTGCCGTCTCACCTCATACTCCACTACCCCAACCACTTTGCAATAATGTCTCCCCTGTATAGATACATGAGCGCCTTTGCCCAATACTGAATCGGTAAAGGTCTGTGAGGTCTCTTTAAGTTTAAAAAGCTGCGAGTGACTGCTACTGCTCTAGCCCGGGAGGTCAGGTCTTGTCGAGTTGAGAGCTGGTCAGCCTGCACCCTCACTGCTCTGGGGTGAGATCGTTTGATTATTATCGTGATTCTTTTCCTTTGCATTTTTTGTTTGCTCGGTCGATACGACTCGGCATATACAATTGTTTGTATCTCCAGGCAAAGTGGGCATTGAGGAGAAACGTATCTTGCTATACCCTTAATTGCTACTGGTGTAGTATCATGCTCAAATTTAGTCATGTAAGCCCGAGTACTTGTTTTTTCGACGAACTCTCTACGTACGTTTTAATCAGTCAGCCTATGGTAGGTGTGGTGTAAAAGTGTCTATGATCTGCCAAACGGCAAAAGAGAAACCATGGCATGAGCTAGTGTACAGCAAAATTTATTATCCCAGCAGATATTATCCCGCACATTGCTTCCCATTTATACCCGTGCTTTGAAGTGGCGAATGCTCTATGCATAGCCTGATCTTTATCTTACGAGCAGTTAAGTACCCGACACGTGTGAATAACCTTCGTGACAACGAAGACATTGTATACATGCGCACAGGTGAACACAGGGAATGTTCTCTTCACCCCATTCATGCTTGCGAGGTGCGCTTGAAAAGTGGGAGTGTTGACTAGCAGTGCAGCTCAGTTTTCTGTATTCAATGCAAAAGCACACAGTGCCTTTTACCTGAGCGATGCACTGTTCCAACGAATACAAGCACATCTGGAAGGTTTTGTTCTTCATTAACCAAATCTTACTTTTCTCCACAATGAATACCGCTGAATGTGATGACCGCAACCTTATAGGAGGTTCATTCTTGATAAAACTATCAAGATGTCTTTCCTACATTGAGGAACAACACAAATGCAATTGAACTGCCCAGCCATTCGGTTAAGTTATTTTATTCCAAGGAATTGAAATGAATGGAAGTACGGCAATTTCCGATTCCCCAGAATGGAATGGAAGTACTCATTCCGCAACACTGGTGAGAATCCTTTTAAGATATATCAGAAGTCAACACAATGTTCGCGCCTGTTTAAGGCTTTATTATCTCGGTCTCATGAAATGGCATGACTTGTGTTGTGTAAGGTGTTGTAACCTCTTGTTTTCTTCAAAGGCAGCGCATTGTACAGTTTTCATCATAGTTGTCTGATATCAGGTGGGTTCAGTTATAGACAATGTGTGGCTCTGTTGCACTCCTTTGAAATGTGTGGGGTCGCTTGCTGATGAGAAAGCAGTTTAGCGAATAGAGGCAGCAATTGTATATACTACTTGCTGTGCAGCTTGTACTCGCTAGAAACGCGATGCGCGAGGTCTTGCTGAAAGCCAGTATACAATACCGTCTGGTTTTAACAACAGCGTGTTCTTATGTAATGTACTTTCAAAAGTAGAAATCTTTTTAACGGAATACCTGCCTTAAAGGAACAGCTGCCTCTTTCATGGTTGGTTTCTGGCTTGGTGTTTGTCTCTCTCTTGACAGAGCTCCTTTTAAATGGAACACATTTTCTTGATCCCTTCTGGTTTCGTTAAATGATACTTTTTGGTATCGGATATTCATTAAATGGGCTCCTTTCACATACTGGTATCAGTAAGAAATCGTAAGAGTTTTTGTTATTGAATTGCACCTGTATTGCATGTGCATGTTGGATGTTTTCTGGCAAGCAAGAAGGGACTATGCAAGCAAAACGGCAATCAGTATATGTCTGTGTGGTACAATCAATTCCAGCATGGGCGATTGAACTGTTGTGCTCCTCGGAATGCTACACCAGTTTTGATTTTATTATTTGGCTAACTGCGACAGATATTTCCTGTTGTGTATGTCTAGCAAAGCTTTTCATGTCCTTCTTGTCTCTGTGTCGTCGTTTTGTTCTCGCGCTATAACTATCGTCATGCCATACCAACTAGCCCAAGCTGCCACACTTTTGGTACAGTTGTTGATCTTGGGTGTTGATATAAACGTGTTCCTTTTTTGTGTGTTTTGGCCTCCCACTAAGTACTAAAGAAGCAATTTTCAGCAGGGCCGCATAAGTCTGTATGCGGGGATGTAGAACTCTACAGGCTTATTTTTAAAGTACAGTGTTTCATCAGATTATGTGTGCATTCGTGCAAGCCATGCCGGGTAATTAGCTCGTAATTGTTGCTTTGCTGCTCTAATCTTTAATTGTGTAGCAGTGTGTGTGCATAGCATTGTAGTATTAGGGCTTGAAAATGAAGAGCTTGATCTTTGCTGTTGCTCTGCAGAGGGGCAGTAAAAGGAAATGACTCTATTTGAAGTGACAAATTATTTTGTTTTTGACTCGTGAAGTTTATCAACATATTCTAATAAAACTGTTCTGTGCGCCCTCATTTCTTCACAATTTTACTGGCTAAACGTGGACTCCATCCAATCGCAATATATTTCCATAGCGACCTATATACTTGACATGCAATTACGGGAACTCATGCAGAATGTTCGACTGAACAGGTTCAGTAATGAAAGAAGAAACAGTGGTAAAAAAGTTTGAAAATTTTACGCTGAAATCTTTCTGCACAAATGTAAGTGTGATGCCACATTTTTCGAGGCATTTTGGTGTGTGGGCCACATTGAGTGAATGAAAGTTCTAGTAGCTTTTTGCGGAAAGCTTCTGGCCTTCCCTAGGGGACAGTGCACGTCATTTTTATGAATAGAAAATTGTGACGGCTGCATTAGACTCCGTCAACATGTATGACGTCACAGAAGGTTCATGTGGGAACTTGCAAGGTGGTGCCACCACAACCATTTTCCTTTTGTATGTTTTCTCACCAAGCTTCCTTTTGCTGTAAGCATCAAGCTTTCAGTAATGTGGAAGGGTAATTTACTAATGGCAAATTCCACTGAGAGAACAGGAGTATGGGGGCCGGGCAGTGAGAAGTGGAGGGCAGAGCACTGAGAGCAGGGCCACTCAACCTGCGACGGGAATGCGGCGCGCTCCCGGAGGGCAGGTGAAGGGGGTAATGAGTGCGAAGACCATGTGATCGAAACATTCTTCAAATGATGCGTTCGATGCTCTACCACTGAGCTACCACGACAGCTATCGAAACATTCTAAGCCTCTGCATATTCTCTGTGGGGCAGCAGCAAAATATGTGAGAAATCGATCAGCCAAAAGTTCTTCATTGTCCTAATACCTAGGGTGCTTGTTCAAAGACGCAGTCGGCAGATGTCCAGCTGTAACCGTAGCCATTTGTACAAAACAGCACTGTCAAACTACACATGGTTGCTGCTGTTGACTCCGCACTTGCCGGCTGGACAAAAATTTGGAGACTGCAACGTTCAAAGGCCACGTGACTCGTCGTACTGTGCCTACTCTGCTTTTCAGGCGAGAGCACTACAAACTGCTCTTGGCTGCTCTCGACGCAGCGAAAGTGCTCTCGCTCTACCAATGGATGACAGTGAACCTGCACCTGTTCGACCACTGAAACACGCCAGCTCTGAAGAGAGCACTTTCAGCGTACTATAGAGTGCTCCTGCTCTCCCAATAGAAGTCGCCATAAAATTTGTCTTTGGCGTCGCAGCGTTTTGTCACGTAACTGAAAATTTATGTAATGCGTGAGGCATAAGGATGTGTTTCTGAGTGTTTATTTGCTGTGTGCTTGGCATAGAGTTTCTTAATATACACTAGAGGGAACTCTGGCGCTAGTGTCTATGGAAGCTGCAACGCACGGTGCTTCAGCGAGCATGGGAATGATGGTTAGTACACACATTTGTCTAAACTTCGTACTTCTGGCCTGATTTTGGCTCAGTGTGTGTTCGTGTGTCTTGAAGCTGTTTTCTCACGAAACAAAAATCAGCAAATGTTCAGTGATTGTGCTTCACCACCTCAATATTTTAGACTTATTTTTCCAAATTTGGTCTCGAAGTTCAAAAGGTTTGAAGCTTTATTTCAAACCAAAACCGAAACACCGCATTGAATGAAGCCGCAAGTACAATTCGTCGCCTGCAAGTACGAAGACTAGGCAAATGTGCGTACTACCCATCATTCCCATGGTCGCCGAATGATCACATCGCCTGAGTGCCCTCTAGTTAATTTTAGGAAACTCTATGGTGCTTGGTTCGAATTGCTTGACTCGATACTGCACCAAAAACATGTTTTCCTCCTCAGAAATAAACATTGCTCTAAATTGCTGAAATTGCCTCTGGGAATGTGTAGAAAACATGAATTACACATCACTCTAAATAAGAGGTGTTTTATTTCCTGCTATATCACACAACATATACATTCTGAGTGGCTGTGGTATCTTTTAAAGATGATAGATATAGCGCGAGAACAGAACGACGACAAAGAGACAAGAATGACTTGTTTTTGTCGTCGTTCTGTTCTCGCGCGATAACTATCGTCATGTCATACCAACTAGCTCAAACTGCCACACTATTAAGTTACCTCTTAAAGGTTATGGTGAACTTTAGAAAAGTAATTCCAGTTTCATTTTGTTTCCAAAAACGAGAAATAATTTATGAGTATTACGATACTTATAGAAGCCACACCTCAGTTCACTAGGCATTGGAAATACATATCTTTTTAGTAAGTGGAGTGAACAGCTGAGATAAAATGAGTTTAGCATTAAGAGTGTGCTACGAACGTGATAGCAAAAAATTGGAATAATATAATAAGTGAGGCTGGCAGGTTGCTATTTTAGCCTGTGACCTGACATAACTCTGAAAAATGTGCGCATAAAAAAATGCGGCCAATGCAGCGAGTGACGCGGCCTTTTTGCTATGTTTTCAACTAAAACTTTGCGATAGCAAGAGCACATTTAAAGGTTTGATTCATCTCCTCATCTCCTAATCCCTGTAAAGATGGTGTGTGGCCAGCCACTTTCGACTGGTGGAGGCATTTTCTTTCGAAGCCAAATTGGCCCTCTTGGTACCCTTTGCTCCACTCGTGTGAAATACTAGCATTTCCTCTCCCCTTTAGTCAAGATTGCTCAGCAGTGCTGACGCGCTTTCGCTCGCAAATGGAGAATAGACATGCTTGGCAGTATATGGACTTTTTTTTACACAGAACATTGGGGCAATTAAAAAAAAGCCTGTGTGCATGCATGTGGTTGTTATCAATGAAAATTACCATGATTAGGAAAGGCTTCACTGAGCATACCATGCAGGAAGTTCCTTATTGAGAATTGTATGGACTGTGCGTGCAACAGCCATGGAAGTGTGCTTGTATTGCAGCACATGCGATTAATTACAGATTTTCGTAACAAAACTAGACTCATAGGAAAAAATGCAGGTTTGTGATGAGTAGTGTTTAAAGGGTAGCTTGAAAAGCTGTGTTGAACAGGAGAAAAAACAAACTTGGCAATGCTTAACAAAGAAGCACTAGATAGCCCCGCCCCGGTGGTCTAGTGGCTAAGGTACTCGGCTGCTGACCCGCAGGTCGCGGGTTCGAATCCCGGCTGCGGCGGCTGCATTTCCGATGGAGGCGGAAATGTTGTAGGCCCGTTTGCTCAGATTTGGGTGCACTTTAAAGAACCCCATGTGGTCGAAATTTGCGGAGCCCTCCACTACGGCGTCTCTCATAATCATATGGTGGTTTTCGTACGTTAAACCCCACAAATCAATCAATCTCAGAACATACATTGTTAGAACTTTAATGGCAAGACATTTTTATACAACATACACCGTTTGGAGGTTCTCAGAGCTCCGCAACTTCAGCACATTTCCTTCATCTGTAGCAAGATGATCCGAGGACCTCGCGCTTGGCGTGCTCTGAAACTCGTCTTTAGTGTTTCAATGAGCCCCGCCTCCACAGAGCGTGGACTTTCGTGCGCACCGCGTATCAGACTCGTGATTCGGGAGAGCGCAAAGGTCACTTCACTCGCGGCTGCGTTTATGAAAGGAGCGCGCTGCTCACACTGGAAGAAATATGACTGTTGTTCCCGCTTGTCCTGTGTATACGTGTGTATTTGTTCCGTGCGTCTTTCTGTTTGAACAGTGCGCTTTAAGTGTCGAGCTGCGACAGTTGTTAGCCCGCGCTCGTCTTGTGTATTCTAATTCCGTACGCACTTTCTGCTTGTGGTGCGCACTAAAAATTTCGCCCTGCGTGCCGTTCTTCGTATGACTTCGCAATTTGTTGCTGTTGCATTTGTTACTTCATCCATGTGTCGAAACAATGCATAATAAACGTTCAACCGCCTCTGTGACAACACGTTTTACTTTCCTAGCTGATATAACGATTCCTAGATTGAGGGTTCAGCCACGCTTTTTTTTTTTTCACCATTGAAGTGCTGAAAGAGAGCTAGCTTGCATATTTTTACATGATGAACTGAATTGAATCTCTGTCGCGATTGGTATCACTTGCGAAAGACCGCTATTTGTAGTCATAACATTCAATCTGGACAACGCTTTGTTGTAATCAACGCTGATCGTCGTTTGACCCTGATATTATTCTATAGCTGCCACATCATAACCTCTTTTTTCATTTTGCAGGAATGTAGGGAGGGTATAATCTACTGGGCAGCATTTATTTCATGCGGGGTGGGAGGAGTTAGGTGAGAAGATGAGAATTAGGAAATTTGCGGGGATAACTTGGCTGCATTAAGCACTGCCCCGAATTAACAAGAGCAACATGGGAGAGGTCTACGTCCTGTAGTGGTGTCAGAGAATTTGATCATCAAATTGATTGGTTACTGTCCTGTCCAGATTGACTCGTGGTCGGACAGCGTGATCATCATATCATTTTACTTGTCAGCAACTATATATGCCTACACCTATGCAAGAGCTACTTGCACAAACGTTCGATATATATGCTTTTGCCTGCTCAATTTATTTCGGGTTGAGGTTGAAGGAGTGGGAGTAGAAATTTTAATTTGTACTTGTGTGTGTGAAAGTTTCAAAAGGGAAAAAATCTCGTGTATTGGGCTTGATGTCCCCTCTAAATTCTTTCTCTGGCTACGCCATTGACGGCAACAAAGCATTTTTGGCCAAAATTCTCTCAAAAGTTGTTTTTATAGTTACCTTAGAACCCCTAAGTTTCTGTATTTGCACGCACTTTCCACTAATTCTACATAGAGTGGGACCGAACTGTTTACACCAAGACCTAATTCTTTGGTAGCCGGCCCCGCCACCGTGCTCTAGTGGCTAAGGTACTCTGTTGCTGACCCGCAGGTCGCGAAACTGAATCCCGGCTGTGGTGGCTGCATTTTCGATGGAGGCGAAAATGCTGTAGGCCTGTGTGCTCAGATATTGGTGCACGTTGAAGAACCCCAGGTGGTCTAAATTTTCGGAGTGCTCCACTACGGCATCTCTCATAATCATATGGTGGTTTTTTGGATGTTAAACCTTACATATCAAATCAAATTCTTTGGTAGCCATGTGATCCGTCAGCACCATGCAGTAGAGCATGACAGAGCAAACGCAGACACAGCTGAGACAATGAAACAGCGAACACGGTGTGCAGTGTAGACAGATTGATAGTGAAAGCGAAAATAAACATAGAGGGTCGAAGCAAAGCAGAAGCGCCGCAATGGATGCAGGCTTGATTGATGGGGCCTCACTTTTTTGATTGCCAGCGTAAAATCTCCGTCACATGGCATGGTTTGCAGCATGTGAATTGCGTGTGAGATGTCTTAAAAGCTGCACAATTGAAAAAACTGAAATTAAAAATTAACTCTCTCTTGGTGTTTTGCGTGTCGCCATTGTATGATTAGACTATCGCCGGTAGGCGTTCCACTGTACCAAATAAAATAGATACCTACAAGCCCTTGAAAGGTGCGCAGTGAGCGCGTGTACTGAATTCCTTCTTTGGCGTTTTTTCTCGTTCCCCGAAGAGTGAAGTACCACGGCTGCTTATCCAGCTGCCGTAGAAGTACACATCGACGGACCTGCGTTCTCTTAGCGATTACTGCAATTATTAGGGAGACGCTCTAGGTGCCGACCAGTGCGGACGCGCGAAGATCGGCTCCTGCTTTCAAGAATGCTTTCCTGTGGTATTCACGAATTTGTCGCCGAGTTTTTACTCTCATCGTGTGCCTAAGTTCTCAAGAAATCAGCAGATACCACCTTTGTGCCGGTGAGTGGACTTCTAAACCGTTTTTTGGGACATTTTTACACGGCAACGCCACCGGGGAATTTAGGCCTAACCAAGGAGGCGATTGTCGCCGATGCGCCGGCCCGGCGCCAACGCGACTCAACGCTCTGCGCGTTCCAGTATCTGCAACTGAGAATGGAATACCTAGTAGATGGAGAGGACATCTCTCCAGAGGATTGCACGGAAGAAATGGGTTGGAAGGAAGCCGAAACGAGACGCTCAAGGAATAGGCAAGCCGCGGTTAGCGTTCCTGCTGCCAAGGGTTCGACCGAGGCCGGCGTCGCGGGAGACGCTCGAGCCAGTCGTAGTAGGTATAACACCAAGCATACAATCGTGCGAGCTGGACGCATGCCGCCACTACCTAAGGACTTCAGCAAAATTGTGCTACGACCACGTGGAGGATTAAATATCTCGAGAATTGGCACTGGAGCCGTGGCAGACGCGATAGTACTGGCGGCCGGCGTCAAAGAGGAAGAGGCCATGCAGGACATCATCTGTTCCAACTTGCAGCAGAACATTATGGTGGCAAGCACTCCTGACCAAGACAGAGCTTCAAGATACCTCAAGGTCAAGCAAATTGACATTGGAGGCAAAGTTTTCGAGGTTAGCGCGTACGCCGCGGCACCCCACGACACTTGTAAAGGAGTGATTCGCGGGATCCCCGTAAGCGATACTCAGGACATTTTGACCCGAAAGATTGTGAACGCGAACAACCCGCTCGCGCTGCAGGCCAAGAGAATCAAGGACACCGGGACAACCATCATAGCGTTCGAAGGACACAAGGTGCCCAGATTCGTGAGATATGGACCTTCACTTTTGCAGTGCTCCCTTTACCGCAAGAACATCGATATTTGTTACGTCTGTGGAAAGCTGGGACATCGGTCTGACGTCTGTCCGAACCCAGCTGAAACAATCTGCAGAGGCTGCGAGATCAAGAACCCAGATAGCCTGCACCAGTGCAATCCAAGATGCAGGCTGTGCGACGGTCACCATCCCACGGCAGACAAGGAGTGCAAGAACAGGTTCTTAGTGCCATACGTCGTCAGACGCAGACGTTGGGAAAGATCGCGAGCAGCCGCAGAAGCCCGGGACGCATCAATCACATCGAGTCCAGACATCAATGACAAGCAGCTTATTCCAGCCTACGAGACTCAGAGCATCCAGACTACACAAGAACAGGAAAGGCGGCCCCACTCCAGGGGAGGTCGCGTTCCAGAAGAGGTTTTAGACCCAAGGCCCGCTCCCAATCACGGGGGCGCTCGAGTTCTCAAGGTCACCATCAGGGTCGGGATCAGCCTGGGCGGCACCCGAATGGCCAGCTGCCTGGCGTTCAGTTCGAGATCACGGCTTCACACCCGTGGAGGACGCCTGCAGTTACTTCGAAAGGCAGCTGGGCTGAGCGAGTGCGCAACGGCGGGGCAGAGGTGATGACAGGTAAGCTGCCAGAGCATGATAGAATTGCACAGCTAGAGCAAGAAAACGCGAGACTTACAAAATCGAATGAGAGGCTATCAGCTGAGTTAAAGGAAATAAAAATTCTTCTCACTAAGCTAACCAGCGCGCAATCTTCACAGCTAATGCCTCAGCCAGTTGATGTCCCTGTGGCTGAAAACGTGGGGGACCCGAGAACCGCGAAAAAGAGGGCAGTCATGGCAGAACACGTGGAAGCCAACCAAACGACCATGTCAGATATGAAAGAGGTGTTTGACACGCTCAGCAAAGTAGTAGCCAATCTTAGCGAGCAGATGGGTAGGCTACAATCAAGCGTGGCGGCACTGGAAGAGCATATGACTTTGCGCATTACAAAGCTCGAAGCAGATCTGCACAACACAGCAAGGCCTCCTCATGCACCAAGCTCACCCCTTCGGCCACCAATACTAGTGGTACCAAACCTGTCGACAGGTGCAGCATCAGGCTCTGGCCGCCCATGTAATAACCATGATGGCAGCGCTACGTGAAGCATTTCGTATCTGGCAATGGATCTGTAGAGGTTACCTTAAAAAGAAGGCAACCCTGCAGCAGTATATCAGGAGCAGCGAAGAAAAGCCTCATATTATATTATTACAAGAGACCCTTTCACCGCAAGCAACGTTGCCTGGATTCCGGCCTGTAATAGGGGATACTGAAGGGAGGGGAGTCTGCACCTTCGTATGCAACAAACTAACGCACGTAACCCACGACCTCAAAATAGAAGCAAGCCGGTTGGAACACGTCTTGGTAGAGATCGTGCCGGGTACCAGCAACGGTCAGAGCATTTTCATTCTGAATATATACAGCAGTCCAAAGAAACAAAAGCAAGGGTTCAAGACGGTTCTAAAGAAAGCTGTTAATATCGCCGGGGAATGTCCACTCGTCATAGCAGGTGATTTCAACGCCCCTCATCATACATGGGGTTACAAGTACAACACTGGGAAAGGAAATCGACTTTGGCAAAGTGCCAGTGAACTTTTTTATTTTTATTTTATTAGAATACCCTCAGGGCCCGTAGGGCATTACAGAGGGGGTGGGTACAACATATATCACACACAAGAAAAAAAGACAAAATAAAGAAACAAGTATCAGATGCGCAACTTGATCTCACTCTAATCACAGACCCCAGCCTACCAACAAGGCTTGGTACATCTTGCTGCAGGGATTCCACCCCGGACCTTACATTTGTAAGGAACATCAAGAAGGCCCAGTGGATGAACCTTGCTGTAGACCTAGGGAGTGACCACTTCATTCTTTCCACTACCTTCTCCGTGGAGCGTAAAAAGCAGAGAGAATTTCACTTCACAGACTGGGATAAGTTCAGGAAGATAAGGATGGAAAGGGAACAAGATGGCCACAGACAAGGCTTGGAGCAGTGGGTCAAACAGATTAAAGATGACATCAAATCCGTCTCCTCCACCATTACCACAGATTTTCCGGTTGAAAGAATAGATAGCCGGCTCGCTCATCTTCTTGAGGCAAAGCAAGCACTACTGAACCGTTGGAAGGGTCAGCGCCTGAACCGAAGACTGAGGAAGAAGATAGCTGAGGTAAACAGATCAGTCGAGGAACATTGTCGCGCACTATCGAGGCAGCAATGGGACGAAATCTGCAACTCCGTCGATGGTCAGATGCGCAATGGCAAGACATGGAATATGTTAAAGCATCTCCTCAACGAAAACACCACCAAAACAAATCAAAAGCATGTTATCGCTCGAATTTTGCATAAAGAGATAGGGCGCACTACAGAACAGCAAGTTGTCCAGCAGCTCGTGCATAAGTACCTCCCAATCAAAAGAGGATTGGCACCACCAAGTAGACAGTACCAGGGCACGCCAAATCCAGGTCTTGAGGGCGACTTTAACATCGAGGAGATCAGAAGAGCCTTGCATGATCTCAACGGCAGGTCGGCCCCTGGCCCGGACGGTATATCAAACAAGGCCCTGCGTAACCTTTATGACGATTCAATTGAAACCCTGAGGGATATGATCAATTCAGCATGGAAAGAAGGCAAGGTGCCAGAGCAGTGGAAGCTGGCCAGCACGATCCTTATTCCTAAGCCAGGAATGCCCCCTAACTTGGACAACATGAGGCCAATATCCTTGACATCATGTATCGGCAAGGTCGCAGAACATGCCATACTGCACAGGATAAACAAGTACTTGGAAGATAACATATATACACACAATATGGTTGGATTCAGGGCAGGGCTATCCACACAAGATGCATTGAAGCTTATCAAACACCAGGTCATTGACAATGAAACCAGAGACGTGAGAGCCATTCTGTGCCTAGATCTAGAAAAAGCGTTTGACAACATCCACCACTCATTCATACTCGAAGCAATTTCCAAGCTTGGTCTAGGGAAAGCCTTCTATGACTACGTATGGTCCTTTCTTACAGATCGGAAAGCCGTGATGAAGATTGCAGATATCGAGACCGCAGCAATCGAACTAGAAGCAAGGGGCACGCCACAAGGGGCAGTGATTTCACCAATGCTGTTCAACATTGCCATGATTGGACTGTCAAAGAAATTATCGAGCATTGAAGGATTGAAGCACAGCATTTACGCAGATGACATTACCATCTGGTGCACAGGTGGAAGCGAGGGGCAGATTGAGAGCGCTCTGCAAGAGGCGATTGATACCGTAGAAGACTACCTCCGCCCTTCCGGGCTCAAGTGCTCCTCGAGTAAGTCAGAACTTTTGCTTTATCGGACTGCACGCCGGGGACCGAAGCCCAGGGGATGGAAGCCGTTAAACCAGATAGACATCCATCTCCGTACAAATCAAGGGGATGCCATCCAGAGGGTCGACTCCATCAAAGTCCTGGGAATGCTGATAGAGTCTACCGGCGCCAACAGCAAATCTATAGCCAAGTTAACTCGGAAAACAGACAGTGCGGTGCACCTCATACGCAGAGTGGCCAACAAAAGAAATGGGATCAAGGAAGACAACCTCATCAGGTTGATGCATGCATTTGTTCTAAGTCACTTTACATACGAGGCAGCAATGCACAACTGGTCAAGAGCAGAGTCCGAGACACTGAATGTGCTCCTCAGGAAAGTTATCAAGAAGGTCCTGGGCCTACCCATACATACCAGCACCGAGCGTCTGCTTGAGCTTGGCATACACAACACGCTCGAAGAAATAGCAGAAGCCCAAGAGAGAGCACAGTTTGCAAGGTTATCTACTACAAGGTCGGGGAGAATGATCCTGCAGGAGCTGGGCCAACACCCAATAGCAATCAGACGCAATTACAATGATATCCCTGACAACATCAGGGAGACTATCACGGTATCTCCTATACCGAGAAACATGCATCCAGAATACAACGTCGGAAGAAGAGTAGCGAGGGCCAGGACTATACTTCGTCAAGTCTCAAACGAGGAACGAGGGGTCGTATTTGTTGACGCGGCTTCCTACGCCAATGGGAAAGCGTTTGTGGCAGTGGTAGTCGATGGGGCTGGCCATGTCGTCAACTCAGCGACGGTCAGGACGAAAGACCCAATCATTGCGGAACAAGTGGCCATCGCCTTAGCACTCAAGATGGATAACATTGAAGTCGTCTACAGTGATTCCATGGCAGCACTACGGGCTTTCGCCAAGGGGATGGTCTGTGAACAAACGCTGAAAATACTGCAAGGCAAGAACATAACACATCATCTTCTGAGTTGGTTCCCAGCTCACCTTGGACAAATCAACGATTCCTCTCCCAATCTCAACGAAGCAGCACACGAGGCGGCGCGAGAACTCTCCAACCGCGCCTCCCCAGGGATGCGTTCTACCGGCGAAGGGGATAACCGGGAAATTCTGACAACATATAACGAGCTCACTAAACATTTCTACCTGTCTAGAAGGATTTTCCCTCCACCTCACAAAAATCTAACCCGGCCCCAAGCACTTACATTAAGGCTTTTGCAAACGCGGATGTACCCTACTTTGGAAATGTTACACATCATGTACCCTGACCTATACCCAAGTAATCTTTGTCCACATTGTGGGGAAATAGCTTCATTAGAACACATGCTCTGGCAGTGCATCAAATTCGCTCATTTATCGCACATCACCTCTGCCAGATGGGAGGCGGCAATCCGCAGCTCGTCCTTGGCAGATCAGCTCTGGGCTGTCCACCAAGCCCGCGAGGCGGCTGAGGAGCTTGGCATCTCAGTCCCCACGTGGGAGCTGCCCGCAACACAGTGATCTGTGTTTTGGAGGACCAAATAAAGTTTATCCAATCCAATCCAATACTGGAATTATTCTTGCCAGTACCTGACTTGCAAGTACATCACACGGTGCAGCACTTTAGGATACAATTTCGGCATATGCGTCACCATTACCGAGCACATGGCAGCAGACGACCCCAATTCAAGTTGTGTGGCTGTTTCATTTCCTGTCAATGTCGCACATCAAAATGGCGATTTTCGCGATATTTGGCTGCCGCACGATAATCAAGTATAAGTGAGATAAATGAAAAGGGCCAGAAGCGGGGATGTATAATACTACAGTGCAGACGTACTGCTTGCCAAAGGTGATCACAAACCCAAAAGACATGCCCGAGAAGGGGAGCACATGGCTAATACGTGTATAAACAGGTTGGACCTCAAACATTGAAAAACATATATGTGTGCCGAAGTCACTTCTTACCAGGCGAGTTATGTTTCCAGATCTCGTGCGAAGTAAATTGTTTCACCTATATACTACTTGCGACACCATAGACTCGGGCAATGCAGACACAGATGATCGGTACTTCCCTTTCACTGCTTTGTTGCTGGCTGCATAATATCCTGAATGATTCCCTTTCATTATAGGCGCAAGAAAATGCGCAATGAACCGAACGGAAAATAAACACGGCGCGTTCACTGAGATGACTGAGACATATGTGATCCGTGAGCTCGGCAACAGCAGACGGAAGACCGGAACTTATTACATCACTTGCAATGCAGTGAGTTCAATGTGCAAGCCGTCCTAATTAGGTAAATTTAGGTAGTCAGCGCGTCGTGTCATCTGTCACAAGCCCGGCGAAGCAACATCCTGAACTGCCATGCTTGCAGGTGCACCGCAAATCGCGAAGTTTTTTACCTCAAGCGCGGCCGTATGTATTTTTACCGCTTTTCCTCTCCTAAAAGTTTTACGTTATTTTCATGTGAAACGTCGAGAAGACCTTCCTCGACAGTCCTGGATCTCTACAGCATGTGCACTACAACATTCAGAAGCAACATCATCAGGTGCGGTGAAAATTGAAGTGCGAATATAGCGGGAAGCGTGGCTTTCAACTAAGTCGAACTGCGAAGTGCCTTGACTGCCGCTAGGCAAAACTCGCAATTACAGCCGGCGTCACCATTGAGCTAGGAAATCTCGATCCGACTTGCGCTCATGCATTGAGTGTGTTTATTGCTTGCCAGTCAAGTGAAAGACACGCATGGTTTTGAAGTGTCAGCTAGAGCAAGATGTTAGACTGCTATGGTGATGCCGGCAGGAAGCACAGATTCAGCTAGAGAGTCAAAACATGCATGCCGCAGTTCGACCAAGTCAAAAGCCACGGTTTCCCCTGTTCATGTTTTTTAAAGACGATAGTCCTTCTTGGGACACGTGAACACAGAACTTTTGAGCTGTCTGTCTATTTGGCGCACACGATCCCGCCAAAGTTTAACCACTTGGTGAACGCCCAGCCTTATTCCAATGGTGGCTGCCTTCATACTTGTGAACATTGTCGATCAAAAAGGAAATATGCATATGTGAAATGCAACACCAATACGTCTGTATCAGGTGGTGTATTCCTTTACTAAATATAATCTATCGATGATTGATATGTGGGGTTTGACGTACCGAAACCACCGTATGATTATAAGGCGTTGTAGTGGAGGGCTCCGGAAATTTTGACCACCTGGGGTTCTATAACGTGCACCCAAATCTGAGCAAACGGGCCTACAGCATTTTTGCTGTCATCAAAAATCCAGTTTAATGAAAAAAATACTGTGATAAGTAAGTCTAAAGACCCTAGTGTTTCTTAGGCTGCACTCAAAATTCGACTCTGGGAGCGAAAATGCTACGCATGTCTGGTAAGTCGTCGATAAGCTTTCAAGGACTTATTGTGCATAAAGGTGTCGAATCAGCTCGTAACACTCAGCTACAAGCAAAAAAAAAAAAAAACTGCCGTGTAAGCATCTACTCGGTGACTGCTGTGCATGACATTGATTCCCACAGTGCATGGGATCTGCCGGAACTTTAAATGTGAAGCACTTCGTAAAGAACTTTGGTGACATTGACCATTTCTATCTGCCTGTGTATCTGTCTATGTATCTAGCCGCCAACGACATTTAACCATATCTATCTATCTAGCCGCCAACGACGTTTAGCTCTCCTGGCCGTGGCAATAGTGGGATCTATACAAAATTTGGTACGGTATAACTTGACTGTTGATTGATTGATATGTGGGGTTTAACGTTCCAAAACCACCATATGATTATGATTGATTGATTGATTGATTTGTGGGGTTTAACGTCCCAAAACCACTATATGATTATGAGAGACGCCGTAGTGGAGGGCTCCGGAAATTTTGACCACCTGGGGTTCTTTAACGTGCACCCAAATCTGAGCACACGGGCCTCGACATTTCCGCCTCCATCGGAAATGCAGCCGCCGCAGCCGGGATTTGAACCCGCGACCTGCGGGTCAGCAGCCGAGTACCTTAGCCACTAGACCACCGCGGCGGGGCACCATATGATTATGAGACGCCATAGTGGAGGACTCCAGAAATTTCGACCTCCTGGGTTTCTTTAACGTGCACTTAAATCTGAGCACACGGGCCTACAACATTTCCGCCTCCATCGGAAATGCAGCCGCCGCAGCCGGAATTCGATCCCGCGACCTGCGGGTCAGCAACCGAGCACCTTAGCCACTAGACCACCACGGCGGCGCTATAAAATAGCTGTATGACGAGCATAAATGGCAAGTCATAGCATGAAAATCATCACATGTACGTGAGTGAGCGAGTGAATAAACTTTTATTTGGTCCGGCAAAACGCGGCAAAACGTGCACCTGGCTAATTACACGACAGAACTGACAGGTCTAGCCTGCCGGCTCGATCACAGGCACCCTGGACGGTCAGGGTTTGGTCATTGAAGACGGGACATTGCAGGAGCGTGTCCCACTTCCTAGTTGAACGTCAAGCCCCACGACCCGCAGTGCCAGAGCACATGAGGCAAAGTATAGCAACCTCGCCACAAGCCGCGCAAGAACTATTCGTGTAAACTTACGGATAGACACTATGAAAGAATGCAGGATTAGGGTAAGAGTTGGTTTGCAGGAGTCTGAGCGTGACTGCCTGCGGTCTGTTTAGCTTGGTAAGAGGTGGCCGGAGGAGTGTTCTCTCCAAATAAAAAAGATTTCGTTATCTTATTGGGCATTCTAGGAGCGTACTCTGTGTCCAAAAGGAAAGTCGCCCAATCCAAGGGCAGCGCGGTCGGTAAAGCCACGCGCAGCCTCGTGAGCAGACTCATTAAGGCTCAGAGGAACCCCCTCAACTGCCCCGATGTGAGCAGGGAACCAGAAGATGCTGTGTGTGGCGCTGTCAATTTCTGGAGCCTCTCAGAATATGAATTACTTACCGTGCTATCCGGCCTTTCAGAAATGCCCTGACAGCTGCTATGAAGTCGTTATACACGCTGTCCCTCCGACTGTCTTGCATGGCGAGTGCAATGGAATTGCTCGGCCACCTCACGGTCCGTCACTCGAATCGAGGCACAGTTGATGATCTTGCCCTGCGTGTCCTGAACCGCAAAAACCTTGCCATTTGGTACTCGGCGGCATCTACGAAGCTTGCCCGGCCCGATCTTGTTCTATAGGAAATTCGCTGAATTATCGTCGCCGCCCTTGTTTTGCGACCACTTGCGTTGTGCACTGGATGGACATTGCAGGGCAGCGGAGCGACCACGAGCTTCTCCCTTATTTTTCTGGTTAATTGTGTGTTACTAGCCAAATTCTTGGTGGGGACGAGTCCGAGTTCTACTAGTATCTGCTTTCGGCCAGCGTAGTAGAGAGCCGAGCTAGCTGGACCCGGCCGTTCTGCCTCGGCTATCCCCTCCATGGTGTTGTGTATGCCAAGCTGAAGGAGGTCCTCGGTATGCGTTCTGACGGGCAGTTCGAGGGCTCTCTTGACAATTTTTCTTATGAGGGCATTAAGCTTGTCACGCTCTGCTCTAAGCCAGTTGTGCGTGGCCACCGTGTAAGTGAAGTTATACAGCACAAAGGCGTTGATGAGCCGAAGCAGGTTGTTCTCCTTGAGGCCCCGACATCTGTTCGTGACTCTTCGAAGGAGGCGAGAAGCGTTGTCGGTCCTTGCAGTGATCTTGTGCGACGCAGTGCCATTGCCGGCACGTGACTCGATAAACAAACCCAGGACTCTGATGGTGTTGACCCCTGGGTATTGGGTCGCTGCTCCGAGTTAACAGGTAAATGTCGCTTTCACAGACCGGCTTCCAACCCATGGGTCTGCCCCCTTTTCTTTTTCTGTAAAGCAGGAGTTCAGACTTAGTCGGAAAGCACCTGAGTCCGGTAGGCAGGAGGTACTGTTCCGTTACGTCTACGGCCTCTTGCATGGCACTTTTCACTTGCCCTTCACTACCGCCAGTGCACCAGATCATGATGTCGTTGGCGTAAGGGTGTGGTTGATACCTTCGACTTGGGCCAGTTTCCTCAAAAGGCTGACCATGCAGATGTTGAATAGAGTAAGCGAATTGACAGAGCCTTGTGGCGTACCCCGTGGCCCAGCAGCACTTCGTCAGAGACATAGTCACCAATCCGCAGTTTCGCTTTCCTCCCGGTCAAGAACGAACGGACGTAGTTATACAGTTTGGGGCTCAGCTGGCTCGAGGTCTGCGACAGATGCCGGGATGTATGAGTGGAGAGCATTCTCAAAGGCTTTCTCGAGGTCCAGTCTGAGCAAGGCCCTGGTGTACCTGGTACTGACATTAATTATTTGATGCTTGATCATCTTTATGGTGTCCTGCGTCGACAAGCCGGCTCAGAAGCCAATCATTTTGTGAGTGTAGACGTTGTTGTCTTCCAGATATTGACCTAATCGGTTGAGGACGAGGTTCTCCGCCGCTTTTTCTACACAGGACGTAAGAGATGGGTCGGAGGTTATTAATATTCGAAGTCTTGCCTGATTTGAGGATCAGGACGGTCGTGGCAGTCTTCCATTATTCTGGGACGCTGCCGTTTCTCCACGTCTCGTTGATCTTCTCTATGAGGTATTAGATTGAACCATCATCAATATTTCGCAGCATCTTATTGGTGATGCCGTCGGGATCTGACACGGACTTGCCATTGAGTGCAAAAATGGCTTGCCTAACTTCCACCACAGTCAAGTCTTCGTCCAACTTCGGCCGGGCCGAGGTACTCGGGAAACCGGACTGTGATAAGATTAGTTTGCCGTTCCGGCGCCCGGGGGCGTCGATGTTGCAAGGAAATAAATACGGCGCACATGACCAGCCAGTCAGTGTGGAACCCGCCAACGTACGTGTGTGTGATTCGGTCCAGCGACCGGCATGGCCCAGGACTATCCGGTTATCACAAGTGGCGACGAGGTCGACTGACGAACCGGACGGGCACAGTACAATCACACGTCGTCATGCCTGTCGTCGGGAAGCTGGATCCGTTCGACCCGAGTACATCGGAGTGGGCGGAATACCGTGAGCGGGCCGAGCTAGCTGCACTTCATCGCGAACGACATCCCGAGCGACAAGCAGACAGCCGTATTTTTGACATGCTGCGGTCCAGAGACTTATTCTCTGCTACGAGGCCTCCTAGCATCAAGCAGGCCTGCCCAAGCAGGACTGACCGAAATTTTTACCACACTTGGCAAGCAGTACGCCCCTCGCGTATCAGAAGTAGTGGCAAGTTTCAAGTTTTTCTCAAGACATCGAAAAGAGGGGGAGACCGTAAGTGACTACATTGCCTAGTTGAAGAAATTAGCCGAAGACTGTGATTTCGCAACATTTCGAGAGCGCATGTTGCGCGACCAGATAGTCAGCGGAATCAATGACGTAACCATGCAAACACGGCTGCTGGAAACGACGTGTTTAACCTTCGAAACTGCAAAGGACACCGTCGTAGCTATGGAGGCTGCGCGTAAAGATTCACGCACATTGAGCTGTCAGCAAGCACAGCTACTATCTCACGAAGCTCCGGAGCAAGCGAACGTTGTCACCTCGGGGAAAAATGATAGCTGTTGCTTCCGTTGCGGGGGAGGTCATTCTGCGGGTCGGTGTAAGCACGGCAGCACGATCTGTCACAACTGCCGCCAAAAAGGGCACCTTGCAAGAGTTTGCAGAGTTCAGCCGGGAAGTAGAAATTTCGACCGGAGCCATTCTAGTCGCGTGAACAACCTGGGCGACCTGCCTGTCTCTGCTGAAGAGCCCGAAGTTTTCGACTTGTGGACGCTTCACACAGCTAGTTCGGAGCCAATGCGCATAGCGGTTGAAGTTAATGGCATAATGCTCGATATGGAGTTGGACACCGGCGATAGTGTGTCGACCATTGATGATGGCAAGTTTGCCGAGCTTTTTCCATCGGTGCCGTTGGAGCCATCGAGTGTGCAGCTAAGAAGTTTTTTCGGCGACATGAAACGCGTCCAGGGAAAGCTGGAAGCAATGGTCAAACTTGGCGACAAGGAGCGCCAGCTACCACTATTTGTCGTGAAAGGGGCGTGTTCTACGCTGTTCGGACGAAGCTGGATGAAGGCCTTCAAGCTAGGCATCGCTCAGACGGAGGGAGTCAGCGTCGTGAAGTCTACGGAAGACCTGGTAAGCCAATATCACGAAGTTTTTTCGGAGCAGCTTGGCACGTTTCATGGCGTTACAGCGTCTATATCCGTACAAAAGGGAGCGAAGCCACGTTATGTCTAGGCACGTCCGATACCATTTGCTTTGCGCGATAGCGTTTTTGAAGAGCTACAGAGAATGGAACGGGAAGGCGTTATCAACCGGTGAAAACTTCTCCAGTGGCCTCGCCATCGTTCCTGTATTCAAACGCGACCGCCGGGTTCGGGTCTGCGGCGATTTCAAGACTACCATAAACCCGGTGACAGTCGTCGAGTCCTACCCTATTCCTAGGATTGAGAAACTTTTTGCGCGACTTACAGGGGGGCAAGAAGTTCACAAAGCTGACTTGCAAGATGCCTACCAGCAGGTTCCACTCGATGAGGAATGCAAGAGTTAGTCACCATTAACACTCCGAAGGGGTTTCTACCATTCACAAGGCTGCCGTTCGGGGTTTCATCAGCTCCGGCTATATTTCAGCGAGAGATGGAAATCTGTTGCACGACCTTGGACCATGTCGTAGTGTACTTTAATGATATTCTGGTCACAGGAACCAGTGACAAAGAGCATTGGGAAAATTTGGGCCGGTGTTGAATCGCCTGAAGACCGCGGGACAGCGACCTGAAGTTATCCAAATGCGAATTCATGAAACCAGAAGTCCAGTACTTGGGCCATATCATTAGTGCGGCTGGGCTGCGTCCAAACCCGGCTAAGACTGAAGCAGTGTTGGAAGCCCCCGCACCCCGAGCGGTCAAGGAACTTCAGAGTTACCTCGGGTTGGTCAATTTTTACAGAAGGTTTTTGCCGAACCTTTCTGCCGTATTACAGCCGCTCAATAGTTTGTTGGCGTTGGGAACACCATGGCGCTGGGAAACTGATGAAAAGCAGGCATTTCGGAGAAGCAAGCAGCTATTGGCCTCTGCTGCTATATTGGCACACTTTGACCTAAGAAAGCCAACTGTGCTTGTCACTGATGCATCTCCCTTCGGGATGGGAGCAGTACTGGCGCAACGAGAGTCATTTGGAGAAGAGTGCCCCAATGGTTTTGCCTCCCGAAGCCTGGCAACCGCAGAGAAAAACTACAGCCAATTAGATAAGGAGGATTGAGACTTATATTTGGCGTTACAAAGTTCAGACAGTAGTATGGGGCCGGCAATTCGAAGCCGTCACAGATCACAAGACCGCGCTCGCCTGCTCGCAGCAGACAAACCAGTTCCCGAATCCTGTTTTCCGAGAGTGCTAAGGTGGGCCTTGCTGTTGTCGGGGTACAGTTACGACCTGAAGTATAGGCCGGGTTCACAAATTGCACATGCCGATGGGTTAAGCCGGCTACCTCTGCCAACTGACGAATTTGTTGTTGACTGCCCTGCCGAAGTGTTAATGCTGGAAGGAGTATACCCAGGGGTGCTGTCGTCAAATGCTGTTGCGGCAGCCACCTCCAGAGACCCGGTGCTGTCGCAAGTAACAGCAGCGTTGTGGTCAGGCTGCCAGATAAACCTAGGGTCTGAGGGAAGACCATACGAGACGCGCTTTCATGAGATGAGCGTGCAAGGGAACTGTCTATTGTGGGGCAACAGAGTCATTGTTCCAAAATCCTTGCAAAAGAAAGTCCTCCAGCTGCTGCATGAGAGTCATCCAGGACTGTCCAAAATGAAGGCAGTTGCGCGTAGCCATGTGTGCTGGCCTAGCCTGGATAACGATATAGCGATAACCATTCAAAGGTTCCGTATTTGCCAGGAACATCAAAGAGTGTCACGACCAGTGCCTGTCATGCCTTGGCCGTTCCCGGAGAAACCGTGGTCATGGCTGCATGTGGACTATGCCGGTCCTTACAGGAACACCTATTTTTCTATCGCAGTCGATGCGTTTTTGAAGTGGATTGAAGTGTTCCCGGTTTCTACACCCTCGGCTGAAGCAACTATTTCCTGCATGCGCATTATGTCCGCAAACCAAGGCCTTCCAGATTTGGTCGTGTCGGATAATGGGCCAGCATTTACCAGTGAGCTTTACTCCACATTCCTCAAGAAAAACGGGGTGAGGCGAATGCTGGTGCCACCGTATCATCCAGCGCCAAACGGTGCTGCAGAGCGGGCCGCGCAGACTGTCAAAAACAAGTTGCGGAAGGCTGGCCCTGGAGATATTCGCACTCAAATCGCCCGCATGCTCCTGACATACAGGTCAACGCCTCACGAGGTCACGGGTTGCTGTCCGTGGGAGCTGTTGTTGGGGCGGAAGCTGAGGACTGCGTTGGACCTGCTACACCCAGACCTCAGGACCAAGGTGCTACAGAAGCAACTTAAGCAGAAATCAGATGCGTCCAAGGAACAAGACCCAGGGTTTGGGCCACCCGGGTGACCAGGTGTTCACAAAGAACTTCCGTCCAGGACCTGCGTGGCTCCCTGCAGTCGTCACCGAACAACGCACGCCGTCCATGGATGTTCTACTGGAAGACGGACGACAGTTAACTCGACATCTGGATCACATCCGTCAGGCCCCTGAGGAACTGAGTGCAGACAACCAGAAGTCAGGCAGCCCAGTATCTACCGGTCTTGCTCCAAGCTTGGACGTGGGTCAGACGCAGCTAACTGGTCTTGCTCCAGGCTTGGACGTAGGTCAGAGGCAGCTATCTCCGGATCGTCTTCACGACACAGAGTCTAGGCAAGATCCCAGGGAAGACGTGGCGAGGGAACCAAAACTTGCTGTCACAGCACCCAGTACTCCTGTCCTGCGTCGAAGTACCAGAATTCGACGACCAGTATCGCGCTACGCACCTTAAACAATGGTTTGCAACCATTAATAAAGGGGGGAGGGATGTGATAAGATTAGTTTGCCGTTCCGGCGCCCGGGGGTGTCGATGTGCTAGGAAATAAATACGGCGCACATGACCAGCCAGCATGTGGACCCGCCAACGTACGTGTGTGTGATTCGGTCCAGCAACTGGCATGGCCCAGGACTATCCGGTATCACACGGACCTCCTCGTCTCTGTGCTTCAGGGGCAGGTACTCTTTCATAAGCTTGGCACTCAGCTCCTCTCCGGGACACGACCTTGTTGCTTCGTTGTGGGCTCTGGTGAAAGCGTGTGTGATTCGACCTTGTGTTGCCCTCGTTAAGTAAATGTTTAAGCAATCCTCAGGACTTGTCATTGCGCATCTGGTCATTGATCGATTCACAGACCTCGCGCCATTGCTGCTTGCAGAGGGTTCGACAGTAATCTTTGATAGTCTCTTTGTGCTCTGAGATTTTTCTCAACCTTCGGTTGACTTTCTGCCTTCCATCGGAGTAGTGCCTACTTCGCTTCAATCAGATGAGCTGGCCTGCTATACATCATGTTTACCTGCAGGTTGGTGGCAATTTTCTTTGTGGATTACTCAGCGTCGCTCCTCGTTCGCACCAGGCTGCCAAGTTTCTGGGGGTGGGTGCAATGTTATTACAACGGAACACACGAAAACTATCCCACTCTGTGATTGTGAACTCTCCAAATTTACTTCAGTTGATGTCAAAGCGGGTCTTGAGTACATAATGATCGCCGCTAAAATCCATGGTGATGTTATTCACTCCGCTCCCTCAACGTTTACAAACGCCAGATTGGGGGTGGTGTGAGTGATGTGTTGTTAATCATTTTTGTCAGGTGGAACTAAGCTTTTATTGCTGCGCCCTGTCGACCAAGCAACAGCTCGGGGGAATCATGTTCCCTTCCATGCCAGCTGCTTTTAGATAGAGTGGTGGTACTTTTTAAGGAGCCTGTCAGAGAGGCTTTTCGAAGACTATTGTACTAAAGTCGAAGCGTTTCTTAGCGAACTTTGGTGAAGTAGAGCGTATCTATCTATCTATCTATCTATCTATCTATCTATCTATCTATCTATCTATCTATCTATCTATCTATCTATCTATCTATCTATCTATCTATCTATCTATCTATCTATCTATCTATCTATCTATCTATCTATCTCTATCTATCTATCTATCTATCTATCTATCTATCTATCTATCTATCTATCTATCTATCTATCTGTCTGTCTGTCTGTCTGTCTGTCTGTCTGTCTGTCTGTCTGTCTGTCTGTCTGTCTGTCTACCTACCTACCTACCTACCTACCTACCTACCTACCTACCTACCTACCTACCTACCTACCTACCTACCTACCTACCTGCCTACCTACCTACCTACCTACCTACCTACCTACCTACCTACCTACCTACCTACCTACCTACCTACCTACCTACCTACCTACCTACCTACCTGCCTACCTGCCTGCCTGCCTGCCTGCCTGCCTGCCTACCTACCTACCTACCTACCTACCGATGATGATGATTAATGAAGTTTTGTGGTGAAAGGGCCGTGGGTGGCCAAAGAGTGCCGTGTCTTTGATGCGATGTCAGCAACGACCAATGTTTGCGATGACATATTATGGCCGTATAAAGAAATAAAACCACGTGCTGTATAAAAGCGTAAAATGTGTGTATAAAGTAAAAACTATGTAGTGATATGCGATTCGATGTATGGGTGTGGAATGAATCATAAATTACCATGGGATCTAGAAGTTAGCGACTGTAAAATAGCACGAATGCCTTCTCAGCCCCTTTGAAACTCAAAGCGTGAGAGGCCGGTGCGTCTCAGGCAGGTGCTACCGCAGCAACAACCTCTGCGGAAAGGTTATGCTACGGATGTCCTTGTATGTGATGCTGAAACTTATATTTTATCTAAAAAATGCAAATAATGACCGATAATTAAAAGTGGCTCTTCGCCAACGAACATCACAGGATGAAGTGGAACGTGTTCCCGGTAAAGTAACAGAAAGAGTTTTTTTTTCTAATAGAATCTAATTCGCTGCATTGAATGGGGATGTGGTTGACGGTGAGGGGTTCACCACATCTATCACATAAAGGTAAATCGCCACCACACAAAAGGTGCGTGTGTGTGCTGTGTGTATGTCCTATTCGTAGCCTTGTGTAAGTTTAACTTCTGTGTGGCGAGATTTTGCTATATATTGGTGGCCATATACCAATGAACGGCTTGATGACGTGTAGTTTATTTTATATGTAACTATCCCATGTGCTCTGCCAATAACCTCTGAGCTTTCGTTTAAGATAATGTTTTAGGTCAACAGCATGGATAGCTGCGGATGTATTAACAGCGCTGTCGTGGACAGATGCGGCTAGATGGTCCGCCATCTCGTTACCCTTGGACCTCGCGGTGTCTTGGCACCCAGCACGCTACAACATGTTGTTTAGACGTGTACTGTGCATATAGTAGTGAATAAGCAAGGCAAGGACAGGGTTTTGTGTTTTAAGGACTTTTTAAAGCCCTACATGCTTAGGTAATCTGTGTAAATTACTGTCTTTTGTAGTTTTAGTCATTTATATGTTTAGCGGCCGCAAGTATCGCAAAAGCTTCTGCTGTGAAGATGCATTGTGTTAGGATTCAGAGTGCCGGCATTCGAAAAAAAAAAACAGACCAAACACTGCGTACGACACAGAAGTGTAAGACTTTGAATCATCAGTAAAGAATTCAGGACAAGTGCATAGTGTTGCAGTTTCCTGAATTATATGTGTATGTGTACAATGGGCACGTGCTTTGTAACCTCCCAGAAAGACGCATCGCAGTCTATCCACTGCCACGGTGGCAGGTAGGCTGCAGGAGCCAGCAAAAAGTGTTCAAGTGGCACCCCGGTTTCCTGAGCAACGCCCCTCACACGAAACAAGTAGGGTTGTCGCAACGAAGGCCGGCTGTAAAACAGTGCAGAATTCAACATATCAATAATAGTCGAATGTGTAGGGTGTTTTTTGTCTGCATTCACTTTCAAATAATACAGCAAGGACATGTAACATCTCTGAAGTTGTTACGACCACTCGTTCGATTCTACGAACAGCGTCTCCACAGGACTAGCGCGAAAAGCACTAGTAGAGATCTAGATACCTAAATGATGGACCGGGTCAAGCATTTTCAAAGAGCTTGGTGTGGCAGACTGATAGACGATTGCCCCGTAATCTAAGCGCGTGTGTATGAGGCTTCTTCTGTAAAGATTCTTGAGACATTTTCCATCACTGCCCCACGATTTCCGCGAGAAGACCTGTAGTATACATTCATAACTTTCAGGCCTATATTTTTGAGATATTTATTTGGGGCACGAATGTCAATTTTATGTCTAAAAGTATGCCTAAAAACTTTTGTTTCGTTTTAACAGCTAGTCGCTGGCCGTGAAGGTCGATGATCGGAACGGGATGGAGACCTGTCTTTCTTGAATATAAAACGCATGTGCTTTTTTGCGGGTTGAGGGTGAAACTATTTTTGTCTGCCCATTTTGTAACCTTATTCAAACTAAGCTGAAGCTGCCGCTCGCAGATTGCGAGATTACAGGATTTAAAACCGATCTGAATGTCGTCGACTTATGTGGAATAAAGCATATTGTGTGGAATGTAGGAATGCGCATGTTCATTTTGCAATGAAAAGTGTGCAACTCAACACGCCACCTTGTGCCACTCCAGTGTCTTGGACAAATGTTCGTGACAAGACATTCTCCACTCTGACACGGAAAGTGTGGTTTGACTAACAACTTTCGATTATGGTCAGATTATGGTCTCAGTGCTACTGAGATGTCAAAGAAAATCACGCAGTGCGTCGTTTTTTTCTGGTTCGTGGCTGCGGCATCGGACAAAGCATGCTAGCAAAGCTTACAAATAATCGATTGTGGCAGTCAATGGTGAATTCAAAAGTAAGGCTCCTTTTTACAAGGAAAAAAAAAACAGCATTTTTTAAACACTAGCTCTAGACTCAGCGGCTTAATGAGCAACTGCTCAAGCACCCGGTTCAACATTGCTGTTATAACATTTTGCAACACCGTATTCGCCGGGGTAAGGACTATAAGGTCAAATAAAAGTACGTTATGCCCCAGTCCTATATTTATTTCCCAGCTGTACGGGGCGCCTAAAATCACATTGGTTAAATGTGTCCAGTGTACCGTATAATCTTGGTCGTCGACGGTATTTCTTTTTTTTTTTTTGGGGGGGGGGGCGCTCTCTCAAAGTCATGTTGCACCACTGCCGGGAGAGGGGGGAGAGCGCTGGTGTAGCTTGGGTGGGGGCAAATGTCGGTGTGTATTGAGGGGGAGGGCAAGTGACCCTTTTCACCCCCCTGTCAACGCCAATGCCGCATGTGATAGATATTCAGAGTCATCCTCAAATGCACCACCTGCATTACCGAGAGGCCCCTTTTCATTGCGTCTACGAAGGAAAAGTTTAAATTTGGTATTAGATTTGTAACCCGTGGGACTTTAGGTAGCAAAAATCTGGAAAAAAAAAACTCGCGTTACATTCGAGTAAACGTGGTACACTTAATCTGTCGCATGTATGTAAAGCAATTTTTCGTTTGGCTTGAATTTCTTTTGTCAGATAACCACGCTCTAACAGGAAAATTTCATGTTAATCAAGCCAATCATTTCCCAACTGAAGATGGAAAAATTTCCAGCTGCAAATATAACTTTCAAACCGGGAGAGGAAAATTTTAAGTGGAATGGAAATGATTCCGTACAGGAATCCATTTCCAGCTTGAAGCTTTCCACTCCCAGTTTGGAAGTTACTTTTTTTCAGCTGGAAATGGCTTTCCGGTCGGGAATCATTTCCATTTCTAGCCTGAAATACCATTTCCCAGCCTGTTATGGGATTATTTTTCATCATTAAATGGCATTTCCAGCTGGGAATGGGAAATTCCCTGCCTGAAGCAGTTTCGAGCTAAATCCAGGCTGGAAACTCAATTTACGGCTGGGAATTCACATCCTATTTTCATGTGGGAGTCCAAGCAGCAGATCACTGCTAGCCATCTTAGAGGCCTTATAGCCAAGTCCTAGTTTATTTGTTAGGTTTCTTGCCGCTAAAAATAGAGAGATAGCTCTGGCTTTTCCACCAGACTATTCACTATGTATTACATGGTACTTTGGAAAGTGTTCGTTGACCTTTGAAAAGAATGTGGTGATTGCTTCGGTGCGCAAATTTTTCAGGCTACTATCAGCTTTGGAAGAGGATGCACTTAACATAACAGGTCGTTCAAGTTCAGCAGCTGTGCCAGCCACCCACCACCGAGCCCAACCATGCAGGGGACGTGGCAAGAGATGCTGGGCGAACCCTGACAACGCCAGCTGTACAGCGCTGCTGTAACCTAATATGGATTGGCCAACACTGGGCATCCACGCAAGGTTAACCCTTGCCGCCAGGAGAGATCGGAAGTAAACAGAACAGAGAAGTAGACAGGAAAGATTAATAAAGTTAACGAGAAAGACGAAGTTGAGGAGAGAAAGAGAGAGGCAAGAAAAGAAAAAAGCGACTGCCGATTTCTCCTAGTGGGTCGCCCAGTGCCATCTACGTGAAGGCGTGGGCCAAAGAGGTGTGTCGCTTCAGCCGGGGGCCTTAAAGGTCCAATCACCCAGTGTCAGCTCAATCCTCAAGATCCCCTTTTCCCCAGACACGGCTAAGCCACGCACGGCGACGCGTGTGGGGAAAAGTCTACCCCCCCCCCCCCCCTGCTCGCCTCCGTAGAGTTGCCACACACCAAATGCCTGCTTCTATCTATCTATCTATCTATCTATCTATCTATCTATCTATCTATCTATCTATCTATCTATCTATCTATCTATCTATCTATCTATCTATCTATCTATTATCTATCTATCTATCTATCTATCTATCTATCTATCTATCTTATCTATCTATCTATCTATCTTATCGATCTATCTATCTAGCCACCCACGACTTCTAGCTCTGATTGATTGACATGTAGGGTTTAACGTCCCAAAACCACCGTATGATTATGAGAGACGCCGTAGTGGAGGGCTCCGGAAATTTCGACCACCTGGGGTTCTTTGACGTGCACCCAAATCTGAGTACACGGGCATACAACATTTCCGCCTCCATCGGAAATGCAGCCGCCGCAGCCGGGATTCGATACCGCGACCTGCGGGTCAGCAGCCGAGTACCTTAGCCACCTAGACCACCGCGGCGGGGCGCGACTTCTAGCTCTCCTGACCGTTTCGATAACGGTATCGATACCAAAACTGGTATGACATAACACGACTGTATGACGAGCATAAGTGACTAGTCATAAGATGAAACATTATAACATGTACGTGATGAATGTTATGATTTACATGCCATGGTCTTGCTGCTCTAGCGGTGGTTTCGTTTCACATGACATATTTCAAAACTGGTATGGCACAGCATGACTATAATGGTGAACACACATGCCCTAACGTAGAAATCATGACATGCATGTCATGTGAGTCATGACTAGATAACACGCTCATGGTGCGCTTACTGTCGTTTCACTAGGTTCATATATAAAAATAGTATTAAGTGACAGTGAATGGATATGACTGGTGCAAACATGATAATCACTATGACATTCGTGTCCTGTAAGAACGTGACTGCATGCCATGCTCATGATTCGTTCATGGCTGTTTGGTAGCTTCACATATACCAAATTTGTATTACCGTGATGCGAACGGACGACGAAGGTAAATGACACGTCCCTACATGATATACCTTGATATATGCGCGTCATGTAAACTGTGACTACTGCTACGCTTATAGCGCTATCTATCTTGGTATGAATGTGAAGCTAGCGAAACAGCGCAAATTGGCGACTGTTTCGCTAACTTCAACTATACAAAATTTGGTATTAATGACGTTAATATAAGCGTTGATTTCATCAGGGACTTCATACATAACAAGATATCAGCCTACCATAGTACCACTGCTGGTGCTGGTATTGCACGCGTTAGTGGTGCCGTAGTTACTCTACTATAAACCCAACCTCCATTCATTCTTATCTGGATACGTGAGTGCGCGTAACATTTCTATTTGTGTTTACAGTGTACTACGTCCGTCCGTGTCGTAATGTTGTGATTAATTTAAAGGGTTGCGTTAACCCCTCCCCCTGCTATGTTTTTCAATTATTTTGCAAACGCACACACGAACATACACAAAGTATGGTTACCACCCCCCCCCCCCCCCCCCCCCCCCAAAAAAAAAATTCTAGCTGCGTACGTAAAAGTAGTGCAGTGATCTCAAGAAGTTACTAGCGAGCTTGTGCGGGCGCGAGGCTCAAAAGTGACGTCATGAGCTCGAAAAAATTGTTATTTTGGCCATATCGAGCAGATGGGAATACATCATAAGGTGCGACTATATCATAAGAGTAGCCTATAGTAATGTCAAGGAAGCAAAGATTTCATCGTCACAGCTTGCGGTTTAATTGACAGAGAAAAAGCTGTAGTGTCAACGTACTCAGCAAGGCCACGGCAGAAGTTCCCTTTGTGGAGGCGATATGACAGCTGTTGGAGGAATGGTCAAGTTCCCGGAAATTTTACGCAGAAGGAAGTGAAAAGATGAGTGTCTAGATATAAGGATGCTGAGCGCGGTATCCACTATGAATTAACTATAGAATGGATGAGTGACATTAACAACCGCAGACGCTGGAGGTCAGTGTACTCTATATTCCAGCTCAACATGCTGCTGGTTGTATCTTAACTAAAATTTTTGTAATCAGCCACGAAGGCTCTCTCCTTTCAAGTCCCGCTGCTGCATTGTGTCCGCATCCTCGGTAGGCGTGAATCAAATGTCGGTTCGCCTATCGATTATTTTTAGTATTTGAGTAGTATTGATTGTATCTTTTGGTATCTGGGACCGCACAAGAATTTAAATATGATTGAGAATCACATTGTGCCAAGTTTGAAGGTGACAGGTTCATGGCTACACTCTTTAACAATGAGTAAAAATGTAGCGATTGCAAGCAGATAGTAACTGCAGCGCTTAATAACATTTTTCGGACCGTTACTAACTTTTTGCTAGCTATGTTACTAAACAGCTACTAGCTGCAACCGTTACTAACGTTTGCTACCCTGTTTACTACCTATGTTAGTGTGCACTGAGGTAGCTGGAATGAAATAGGTAGCAACAGCACCCGTTAATATCTTTTTGCTACCCGGCCATTGACTATCTAATCTAGAATAGTAGTAATACTGATTGTATTAATTTATAAGAGAATCGTCTCGATGTATTATAATAAAGGGAAAAATCACGCAAAAGATATTCATGAATGATGCAACCGAGATATGTAAGCGTCATTCTGATCTGTCAAATTAAAAAAGTACAGGTAACCAACCATTAGCAAGTTTTAAGTTTACACGCGTTGTAATAGACAACTACAACAAATTCAGTAAATTAGAGCAATCAACAAGACAAACGTATAAATTAACCAAATGGTCAAATTAATCTGCAGTCCTTCAGAATGGCCTATCTCATTAAATATCGTGGTTTTTGTACCTCTTAACCACTAATCACAGTGATGTACATATAGTCTATGTACTGCGATAAAACATAAAGTACGACAGCTAGGTCCTTCTGCTGTTCAAAAAGGAATACATTTATCTGAATTTGAACAAGTGTCACTGCATGGCAACTATTACAGACTAATAGAGGAAGCCTTCAAAATATAAAAGAGAAATACAATGCGATTTTCACTATAATAAAAATGAGAGAATAAATAATTGATTATTCAATATTGTGTGTGTGTGTTTACTGTGTACATATGCAGTTATATATTTTTAAAAACAAAGTGCACAAAACGCATGCTTACACTTCTTTGACGCTTAAAGAACTACACCTATAATACTAAACATTGTCATAATTTGCTCGCTTGCAACGGCGTTACGCTTATAGAATATTAAGAAACAGCACAATTAAAGCTTTTGATACAAAATAGAACTGGTTGCAGTGAAGTTATGCAGAGGAACAAGACGGGCTATATATACAACTGGCACTCTTTAATATGTTTTAAAGCAACCCCTTTCGCGTATCGTTCTAGGAGGTACAGGCGTTCTTTCAGGTCGGCTCCTCGTCCGGCCTCCTGGAGCTTGCATAAAAGAAGCAAAGTGAGCGCGAAAGCACGCGATCAAAACAAGAAAGCCTTTCAGATAGCAATAATTATTACCTTCGACAAAACTGGCATGATAAAACTAAGTCGTCCCCGACATAAATGTTGTGACAACATTACTTATACTCGGGTTTCTCATGAAACAATCAAGCGCATGTGAACTTATATGAGGAACAGTGCTCGGGATATAGAAACTGCCGACAGAATGAGCTCATGATTTATTCGCGGCTTT
This sequence comes from Rhipicephalus microplus, assembly GCF_013339725.1. Lineage (NCBI taxonomy): Eukaryota > Metazoa > Arthropoda > Arachnida > Ixodida > Ixodidae > Rhipicephalus > Rhipicephalus microplus. The sequence continues at coordinate 128,726,285 of NC_051168.1, read as the reverse complement.
GATACTGCTCTCTTTGTAGTTAACCAGTAGCCACTAGTGATGTACCGCAGCTCAAAGTGCTGCTTGAGATAAAAGCTAGGCGGAGCATGCAAATTCTGATTGTATTACATGTTTTGTTTTCGTCGGCAGGCTCTTGAAACAGTGAATGTTATGGTGGCGCCGCTACTAACTGCAGCGGACGATCACCGCGGGTTCACGCTTAGCGAGCCACAGGGCCGCTACTCCGGTTTTACACGCGCGCTCAACTAATAAGGCGTTTAGCGCGGCGCGGCAAATAGACAGTGTTCTAATGCAACCCATACACACACTTTATTGCCTCTGGCGGCACCCCGCACAACAGTACAACGTCCGCACCCGGGTAGCAAAGGCACCCGCACGCGGACGTTCACAATAAGGGGAAAACCGCGAGCACGTCGCAGCTGGCAATGGCGAAATTTGACACGCCGGTCGGAAAAAGGTCTCTCGTGGCTATGCTGCGCCCTCTCACGATGGCCAATGGACCTGGTCGCGAGTGTTAGGGCAAACATCGCACGCGTAGGCCTACGGCAAGTGCGGCTCGTTGTGGTGCGACCACTTCAAGCACTAGGCACCGCTGTGGGCTTAGCGTACGCGACCGAAGTTAGCACTCAAGTAAACACGCCTTCCGAGGTGCCCAAGGCCACCCCAGGCAGGCTACAGTCCGGCGATGCCCAAAGGAGACGTGGACGAAGGAAAACACGTGGCTTACCCGGCGCCCGACCACGAGAAGAGAGCGCTCCTTCGGCGCGCGCGTACCACGTGCCGTGCCCGCACGTGGCGCCATCTATTGCCACGCGTCGTTATCCGAGCAGGAAAAGCAAAAAGGGTGTGGCCGTGCGGCGGAATGCCCGCCGAAATGGTCGCAGGCGCGCCTCAGATCCCCACAATGTCTCGACGCAATTTCGGTGTGCCTGCATATTTACTCGTGCAGCATCGCTCTTAGAAGGTGTGCCTACACTGATAAAGGCTCTGAAAACGCATTAGACGCGCTAAAAACGAGCAAATACACGCTTTTGTGGGCTACTCGCGCGCGCTCTCAACGCACACGCTTCTGAGTCTTCAGTAACATGCAACTCCAGTGCCGCCGCTACTGCCACCTGCCCGGAGGATCAGCCGAGATACAGCGCGGCCGCCTCGTTCAATCCACTGCCCCTTTCTATATAGTACACTGTAGCCTCGTCGAGCACGCGTAAGGCGTGGGAGAAAGTGATGTTAGTGAGCACTGCGACGGGAGGAGTGACGTCAACACGCAGCAGTGGCATGGCCTACTTGGCACCGCCCCAACAGCTGCGGTGCGTGGTGCGTTCGTACGGAGGGACAGCGTTACACAGCTAGTCAAAGAGCCGCTTCGCATGCAAAAGCCATGGTTATCGACTGTGAATCCTTAAAACACTTCTGAGAACTAAGTGATGCGTGAGCTTCCGCTTGCCTTTCGGTCTGTTGGTCGTCGCTACGTTGTCTACATCCCATTATGGCGCTATAATAAAACAGACGAACAACAGAAAACATTAATGTCAAGGTAGCGTTCGCTTTGTCGTTGGCTCGATCAGTACAAAATAGAAGTTCATGAATGGTGTATCAGTACGTTTGTCGCGCTAGTGTTAAGCTTCACCAAGTTAGCTATACAAGGTGTCCCCACATAATTTGAGCCAAGATTTTGAAAGTGAAAGGCACTTAGGAGGCGAATTGAAGCCAACGTTACTACCGCCACTAGCCTGTTGGTACTCAGTCTACTTTTTATTTCCCCTATACTTATTGATTATTAATTCCTAAATTCCTATTTTTAATTATGGACTGGAAACACAAATCACGAACACTGAGATGTAGAGCACTTTCAGAAACCACTGATTAAATTGTTTTTTGTACGATACGTCTCGCACTGTTATTTTTTTCCACGTTTCAAAGAAAGCCTGCGAAACGTGAAAAGAAGCCGTGGTGACGGACCGGGGAGTGCACTGATATATTTAGTGCTGCTATAGACTTTCTTTACAACACGGAAAAAATAACAACGCTAGACGTATTGATGATTTCAACTGTTATTTTCGGGCGGTGTTTACAGTCGATAAAGGCACTGTGAACATGAATCTTCGTTTTATAAGTCAGGCTATCCAATTGTTAGGCACGCTTTCTTTATCAGAGGGCTGGTATTATGGTCGCTGCTTCTAGGTATCAATGAAAAAAAAAGTAGCGGTCCACACGGAATCCCAAATGGCTTCCGTAATAAATATGCAGAACCAGTCAGTAAATATCTTTATTTGATATACTCCAAACCACTGGCAGATGGCTGCATTCCAGCTGAATGGAAATTGCCAAAATTACGCTCCAATATTTAAATCAGGTAATGCCGCTAGTCCGTCTAATTATAGGCCTATTTCGATCACCGGCACTAGTAGCAAAATTCTTGAACATATCATGTTAAACTTTCTAATTAGCTTTATTGAATCAAACCTACATTCTGCATTCCATCAGCATGGCTTTAGAAGAAAGGACTATCTACAGTTACACAGCTCGTCGAAACACTTCATGACCTGTCTCTCGGCATAAATGAACGTATTAAAACTGATGTAATTTTTCTCGACTTCTCGAAGACATTCGACCGGCGTCTCGCACCCTAAACTACTACTTAAACTAATCACTTGTTAAGCGATGGCCCTATCTTCCAATGAATAACTAATGACTTAACTGACCGTCACTAATACGTACAGCATGGCATCCACACTTCTGACCTAGCTCGCGGTGTTGTCAGGCGTTCCGCAGGGGTCTGTACCAGCTCCACTTTGTTCCTAATATACATAAATGACATAACTAACTACGCAGACGTTTAAACTCGGACTCTTTGCAGACTACTGCATGCTCTACAATGAAATACGTCATCACGATGATCAGGTGAAGTTAAGTAATTCACTAAACAATATAGCTCAGTGGTGCGCTGATTGGCAAATGGACTATAAACATTGACAAAACTGTACTTATGTCCATTACGAACAAGGTGTCTAAGTTTGATTTTCAATACCATTTTATTAATGTACCAAAAGGACAACAGTGCTGGACAGTAGCCATGACACATGATTTTAGATTACTATTTGAGATGCTGTTTGGGTATTGTGCACTACGAAGAGCTAACCAGAACGAATACCTTGGTATCACAATTTCGTCTGATCTTAGTTGGACAGAACACGTGCGTTTAGTGTCCAAAAAAGCGATGAGCAAATTATTTTTATTAAACGGCCCTGTCATTCGCCACACAGAAAACTAAGCTTGTCGCTTACGTCACATTTGTCCGCCCGGTCTTAGAATATGCAAATATTGTGTGGTTCCCTCGCACTGTGAATAATATTGCTATACTGGAAAGGGTTCAGTGGAAAGAAGTGCGCTTTATCTTCAACAGATACGGGCGCAACGACTCACCTACTGCTCTATTACACCGTGCTGGTCTAGCCACCCTTGACAGTCATGCGAACATTTTCCGGCTTAAATTTCCTTATCTAAATTTGCACAGATCATTCAGCATAAACCCAGATCTTTACTTGAACTTTCAAGACACCAGATTGACGAGGCGAAGGCATGCATGGGAACTCGAATAATACTCATTTAGTAATGATACTTTTCCTATTCGTTCTTCCCGCGCGTAATTGGAGAATGGAACACACTGAATCCAGTCATCACACAGCAGCCAACATTAGAGAACTTTATGAAACTTATTGAAGGTACTGATCTATTTTAACCTAGTTAGCATGTACAGTGATCACCTGTTTTTCTTCACGCAGTCCTTCCTGTTTCCAATTGTCATACCAAAGCACTTGTCTGCATATATTTAATGTTTAATACGGTTGCTTGATAACAATACCGCTCTGTGTTTTCTTCTTTCTGAGCTTCGTTTCTTCTCGACTCCTGTTTTTTGTCAGTGTACCATTGTGTACTTTGTACTTGGTTATCGTTCAAATAAGTATGTATAATTGTTCTATGCCGTATATTGCTATTTCAGTGAATATGTGTTTTTATTATACTGATTTTTCTTCTTTCAAACGTCGAAAGTTTTGACAGTGATGCTCACCCCTGTAATAATCCCCATGGGGGATTGACAGAATTCTGTAAATAAAATAAATTAATACAGGAAACACTTTTGTCGGTGCTTTCTGAAAGTGCTTTACATCTCAGTGTTCATATTTTGGGATTACAGTCCATAATTTCAGAAATAGGTAAATAAAAATTAAAATATTTAGTATGGGGAGAAATAAATAATAGCCTGAATACCTACAAGCTAGTGCAAGTAGTACGCGTTTGGTTAAATTCTTTGCTGAATTGTATTTCAGTTTCAAATTCATGGCTCGAGTCATGTGGGACACCTGCATGCTCATAGTTATACGCTCGAAAATAATACAAGTTGCAAAAAGTTTCATTGTCTTTGTATATAAAACTACGTAGATTTACGAAAGCATTGGCAAGCTAGATGCAAAATTAACAAAAATTGTTGCTTTGCTGGCAAAAGTATGAATTCATGGATGCGCTGATGCAAGAAACATCCGAATGGTGGCAGATCGACATAGTTGATGCATCCTGATCTATGCAGATTGGGATTAGGGTGGAACGCACAGATAAATATTTCAGTTCGTATTTCAATTCCGAATGATGGAGAAAAAGGAAGAGGGTGAGGAGGATAATTAGTGTCGCGAACAAACAGTGTCACGCCAACTTAAAATATTTTATATGAGATGTTATTCAGCGTAACGGGGACTGTACATAAGTCGCCCAGTCCACTTAAAGCCACCTATGTGTCCCCTCCAGTTATGTCCCAAGCCAGCTCGTCACATTGTTGAAGTCGAACGTATTCCCTGTTGTCCATCCGCATTGGTAGCGTTACGCCGCTTATGTGGATGCCACCTACATATGTGTCGAAACGACTACGTAATTTCGCTATAGTTTTCTTGAAGAGAAGTCCAGGTGCATTTTCGACTATATTGATAATGCTGTTTTAAAATAGCACCAACAGCCTTTAATGTTGAGCAAGATGGAAAACTGGCTAGTTGGTGAGCATTCATCGTGGTTAACAGCGCGAAACACCCGGACAGGAGCGATAGAAGGACACGGTACAGCGCTGTACCGAGCCTTTTAATATCTAGAGTGCTTTATTTTGCTCGGTGACACGTCAAAATGTTGTGAAACCTTAAGCTTCTTCTTTAGGAGTTGGACGTGGTAGCGATATCCTGTCTCTAGTTTGAAGTGCGTACTTCAGGCACTTGGTGCATGAAATCTTTAGGTTGCCATGAAACCAATACGTGGCGTTAAGGGTCCCTTTATTGCTTGAAAACATTGGTGGCCGACTCCATAAATCGTATACTGGCGCTCGCAGAACTACTGCGAACGGAATGACGCCGGAAGGTTGCCGCCCTAATAATATGGGCAAATGTAACGTTAAATGTGATCGTGGCATTGAATAAAAACAAGGAATTACTATTGGATTTATTTTTCATTAGCATGGTTTTTACTCAAAGCGACAGAGAATAAAGGTCTCTGACTTTCCAGCTTGAAAACTGCAAAGCTGGTCAATAATGCGCCGAATGCCATGTGCTGAAGAAGAACGCGCGGCGACGCTCCGGGCGCCGCGATTTGAAGAAGATAAAAAAAGTGAGAGCGTTGATATATATATATATATATATAATATATATATGCCCTCTGATTTGAGATTGTTATAAAGCTGAGCACCGACAAACTGTATCTTTATTCATTCTGATGAAGGCCAGGACTCTAGGCCGAAACCGTCGAAATAAACCACGTTGTGACCGCTCACGGAGGATCTATAGACTATATATATATATATATTATATATATACGTTCATTGCGAAAAATTGGCAGATCCCACGTACAGTGCGAATCGATGCTATGCGAGCAACACGAATGAGAAATGTTGATATGTCATTTCAAACTCAGCACACAACGTTACGCGGTGGAGTTAATGACGCTGAACATGACTTCCATGTCATGATTATCATGTTTTGATGCGCGCTGTTCACCTTCGTCAT